>JASAUF010000319.1:2400000-3600000 GCA_030180095.1 Magnolia changhungtana
GCTCATTTTGGGACACTCTATATAAAAAGGGTAAGGTGGATACAAAATTCAAGTGGGCCACGTGAGAGGAAACGGTGGGGATTTAGTGACCACCGTTGAAATATATTTATATGGCCATAAAAGTTTTGTTTTCAGTTCATCGCAGTGAAAATGACCATAGAATGATGTGGATGGCATATAAATATTAAGGTGGAGCCTTGGAAGATTTTAACGGTAGAAATTCCTTTCCCCACTGTTTCATCTTGTACGGCCTAATTGGGTTTTGAATACTACTCATTCTTAGTCTAATGTCTTAAAATGATTTCGAAAATTAGAGTAACGGATTGGATTTCTTGAAAAGATCATGGTGGACCCACCCTGCATCCCAGGCACGGAAACTTCCTGCGAAATCTGCGTCCGCGAAGTACATGAGATTCCGAGGAACCACCGAGCTCGTTGGATCCACTGTGACATATATCCACGCCTTCCATCTGTTTTTCCAATTCATTTTATGGCATGAGCCCCAAAAATAAGCAAATCCAAATCTAAAGTGGACCACGCTACATGAAATAGTAAACAGTGGTAAATGAATGCCCACCATTAAAAACTCATTAGGGCAACAAAAGTTTTGGATGACATTAATAATTGTGTTTTCACTTCGTCCATGTCCGTGTGATCTTATTAACCGGTTGGATGGAAGATAAACATTTTGGTGGGCCTTAAAGAAGATTTTAATGGTGGGAAATCAATCAGCACTATTCCTGTAGTGTGGTCCACTGAGCTTTGCATCTACTTCATTTTTAAGCTGACACCCTGTAACAAGGTCTCAAAATGGATGGATGGCGTGGTTATAAAATACATCCATCACGGCCTAAAGTACCGGGTCGGATCCACCCAAGGGGCCTCCTTGTGCGTGGATCAGCTTGACTTTTATATCAGGTGGCCCACCTTTTCTACGGATGAGATATTCCACGTGTGTCAGACGTTGGCGGGAAAATGCCAGTATTATAACGATGTCCATGTGTAAATGTGCATGTGAAACAATGCATCTGCGGAGCTCTAACTAATTTTCAGCACACGCACCTGGCATGCATTGGTTGATGGGAGACGAATCACCGGAAGGTGGTCGAACCGTCTCTGCACTTAATGAGTGCCGTCCATCTGGCCCGGCTTGCCACACAGATGGGGCAATCTGGTCCGTTTATTGAACGGTCACAGAGACGTGTCTTTATTTTTCGTTTCACGCCCTGCAGTTTTTTTATGGCGCACGGCATGCGTGGGAAGTGGATTGCGTCCTACCCCTACCGGACGACAATCGGTTCAGGGCTGTGTGGAGCACACCGTAATGTATGGCTTTTATCCAGGCCATCTATCTATTTTTTCAGATCATTTTAGAACATGAACTCAAAAATGAGGTTGATCTAAGGCTCAAGTAGACATCTAAGGCTCAAGTAGAGTACGATGAGGATTGAATGCCCACCGTTGAAAACCTATAATGAGCTGCAAGTGCAATAAACATAGCACTGTTCCTATGAAGATTTCAATGGCTAGTGTTATTATCATCTCCACTTCCTGAGGCGTGGTACACTAGAGCTTTAGATTTGTCTCATTTTTTTCTTAAATTATGACCTAAAATTATAGAGAAAAAAATGAATGGCATAAATAAAACCTAATGAACCCTTGTGTGGACGAATTATCCTCTAGGCGAGTAAGAGGCAATCCGTTTAGGGCCTGTTTGGCCGGGCAGATTGAATGGGATTGGAAGGGATTGAAAGATATATCCCGGGATTGGCAATCCGTTTGGGGGTGTTTGGTTCGTGGAATTAAATGGTATTGAATTGTATTAGATGGGATTAACATCATTATTGGCCAATGATTGCATGTCTTAAAATACCACAATATTATAGCCATACAATCTCATATTTAGAATAAAAATTTTTGTTCACATAAGGACTAAATGCAATTTCTTGAGACTAAATGCAATTTCATCCCACTTAATTCCAACCTTTCACATCCTCTCCAAATGTTGGATGAAACTGCAAAGGGTCAAATGCCATCCTATTCCATCGAATACTATGTGCAAAGGGTCAGTTTGGGCAGTGGAATTAGAAGGGATTAGGAGGGATAGGATTCATCTGGTGCTGTGCCAACTCTACTCTACGTTTGGGAAGAATGGAAAAGCTTGGAATTACATTAAATGGAATTACATGGGCTTCGTCCCAATTTCACTTAATGTTTGGGAAGTTGTGTAGGTCCCAACATGATGTGTGGGCTATATCCACACCGTCCACCCATTTATCGAGATTATTTTAGAGCAGGGGCCATAAATCTAGGTAAATCTAAAGCTCAAGTGAACCCCACCATAGAAAGCAACAGGGATTGAATACTTACCGTTGAAACTTCTTTGGGGCTACATAAGTTTTGGATTTACCTCATTTTTAGGCCCATGCCATAAAATTAGGTTACAGAACAAATAAACAATTTAGATATAACACGTGTATTATTCTTAGTAATTTTTAATGATAGTGGGTATATCCATTCAATGTACCACTGTATTATCAACAAAGCATGACATTAATTTTATCCCATGGCAACGGGGACAATCCCTGCCGCGGATTGCATACTTAATAAACTCTATGGGGTTAACCATGATCTATGTATTTCATCCACTCCGTCCATCTATTTTATTAGATAATTTTATGGCATGGGCCCAAAATTGAAGGATATCCAAAGTTCAAATGCACCACACAATATGAAACAGTGTGAATTGAACTTATACCGTTGCAAAATTCTCTGAGTGTCATAGGATTTTTGTATTAAGCTTATATTTGTTTTTTTCCCTTCATCCGTGTCTTTGTGATATTATTAACAGCTTGGATGACAAATAGACATCACTGTAGGGCCTAGGAAGGTTTCAACAGTGGAAATCATTATTCCCACTGTTTCCTGTGGTATGATCCACTTGAGAGCTGGATATACTTCAACTTTGGGCTAAACCTCTTAAATGAGCTGAAAAAACGATAGACGGTGTGGATAAACCACTTATTTTCATGGTGGGCCCAACTGAGTTTACTCAGTACGATAAAAGCCTACTGAGTTACTCAGTACGCAATCTGACTCTAATAATTATATTTTTTGAATCTCATCCCGCCTAATCCCTTCTAATCCCACTGCCCAAACTGACCTTAAATGCTCTCTTAAGTTGCTTAGGATGGTGCTTCCGGAGCCTAGTAGCCTCAATTTATTAATTTTTAAATTAATTAAAAAAAAAAAACCAATAGTTTGCATAGCAAGCGCTATCAACGCCATAGCACGGGAGGGGATTAGGTGCACCAAGCCTCAATCAAGTGAACGCCAATTGGGCAGTTGCCCCACCACTAGGCAATGGTTACTGTTAGTGCTTTATAGGCTCCACAGTGATGTATGTGTTTCATTTGTATTCATAGCATGAGCCTAAAAATGAAGTTCATTTTTTCCAACCACTTTATGGCATGAGCCCATAATTAAAGTAGATCTAAATATCAAGTGAACAAGGCAACGGAAAACGGTGTTGATTGAGTGCCACTAAAGACTTCTTAGAACATGAGTTTTGAATGAAGCTGATATTTATTTAGGGCCCGTTTGGACTGGGAGATTGGAAGGGATTAGGATGTCACCGAGGGGATTGCACATGTACCAACGGCATTAATGGTTGGCTTGGGGATTGTCTCCAATCCCACCGTCTTCCATAATCCAGTGACCAGGAGATGTCTGTTTGGACGGTCAGGCGCCATCCATCCAGGATGTGGATTGTATGGTTACAGCGTCCATAACTAGGTGGATACTGACAATCGTCTGTGAACCCCTTTGATATATATGTGTTTTATCAAAGTCGTTCATTTATTTTTTAAGATTATTATAAATCACGAGCCCGGAAATGAGGGAGATCCAAATTTATAGTGGGCCACACCATAAGAAAATTGTAGCCATTAAATGCTCACCATTAAAAATTTTATAAGGCTCACTGTAATGTTATTTTGTCATCCAAACTGTTGATTAGGTCACGTACACTTGGATTAAGAGAAAACTCAAATATTAGCTTAATCCAAAACTTATGTGGCTCTTAAGACGTTTTTAATGATGAGTGTTCAATCAACTCTTTCCTATAGTGTGGTCCACAGGAGATTTGGATCTGGCTCATTTTGGGATCGTAACATGAAATAGTATGGAAAAATGGATGGAAGGCGTGGATAAGATACATACATCATAATAGGCCCAGAGAGGACTGTCAGTAGCCACCTACGTTGTTAGAGAGGGGATGAGGTGGGAGGACGGCCGAATCCCGCGGAAAATCCACTCTTTTGCAATCCGCCTTATCTCTGTCATCCAAACATGCCGTCATCGTATGTACTGGGAGTAGACTGGCGACTCCCGCCGAATACACCATACTCCCTTCCAATCCCTCCGTCCAAACGGGCCCTTAGGTTGATATGATCTGATCGGTTGGAAGTAAACATCACGTCTCACGATCACATCCCGCTCAAGACGGACCGCCCCTTACCATACGATGCCCAACCATTAAAAGCTTCCTTAAGTATGGCATAATGTTTGGTAATGTTTATTTGCCATCTATACCGTTGATAAGGTAACGTAAACTTGGATAATGGAAAAAATCAAATATCAACCTATCTAAGTCATGGTATAGTCCACCTAAGAATTAGAATAAATATGGATCAAAAGAAAAACATGTAGAGAGATATGTGGGCCCTCCAGCCTAATTTGAGGTATGTTCATTCACCTGGATAGTTTCACCTGATTAACGGTGTGGATGGAATAAAAAAATGGTGGCCACGTAATCAATGTACAAAGAGCGTCCAATCTCCACTACTCCCCCCCCCCCCCATCCTTTTTTTTGTTACATAAGCACACACACTCACCACATGGGGCATTGGACGGATTGGAAGGGATTGATGGTAAAATTCCGGAATATACCGGGCGTGCCAAACCGACTCGGTGAACTTGTCCCGCAATCCCTTTATCTAAAAGCATCCACTGACACCACCGTCATTACCTTCCAATCCGCGTCCCGGAGTGTCTACACCGTTCCCCACGCACCGAGGATGCGCCAACCGTCGTACTTCGAAACGGTTTTCGAAGCAAAAGATATGAGAATCTGTACTTTGCAAAGACGTTTACTATGATACGTAAATGCAGGTATATTGTAATAGGAAAACATCCGGACTCTAGCCATTTGTTCGGAAATTTTTCATTGACCCTGACCGTTCATTTCATGAATCTCCACTTAGATGGCCCATCCTGAAATTAAAAAATCTGGTGTCGAATATTTCAATCATTTTATTATACAAAGGTTACGATGACCATTTATATTTTAAGCAAAGAACCAAATAATCAAAGGGTTGACATAATCTAGTTAAGAGATTTTATTTGCTATATATACCTTAACAAAGTAAGACTCATCGTATAAACGGTTTGGATCATTGGAATATGATCTGGATTCAAAAGACATAGGCCCCACTTATCATATGGGCGGATGTATCGTGGTAAAACTGCGTCGGCTTTTCGGTCACACGTCTCACAAAGGATAGAGAATGAAGTGGCTTATTTGATAATCTGATACGCTTCCATACTCCGAGGGCCTATGACACTTGATACGGAGCTACCGATAAATTGGAAACAGAGCTTGCTTTTTAGGACGGAATAAACAGACTCAGGGCGTTGGACGGGCACATCTCATGGGATTGGATTGTATGGGGGTCGATGACAAGTGATGATGGCTGTGTCGGTAGATCGCTGGGGATTGCTATATCCAGGGAATTCACCACCGAGTATGTTTGGCTCGCCCGGCCAATCCTGGAATTACATCAGCCAATCCTAGATTGCTCCGTCTAACCAAACAGGTCCCAAGCAGAATACATGGGATTAAGAGGGATTGGGTGGATTTCAAGATAAGGGTCGTGAGGCCAGTAGATTGCTGACAATCCCATGAAATTACTATGTCCAACGTTTGCCTGTTTGCCACGCCTGGCCAAATCCCCTTCCAACCATCCTAATACAACCTAATCTCATCCACCCTGCCCGGCCAAATAGGCCCTCGTTAGATGGCTGAAGGAATCCTGATCTTTAATTCATGGACAATTGTTTGTTGAAATAAAGGACACTGTATTTTTAATTTTAACCGTCTAATAAATGCATACCTAAACCGATCGGCCGATTATGTGATTTTTTTTAAGGCCGTTTGGACGAGGGATTGAGGGCGCATTTGGTCAATCGGATTGGTTGGTATTGGAAGAGATTGGAAGTCATATCCCCTTATTAGCCTGGCGTGCCAAACAGACTTGGTGATCTAATCCCAATTGCCATGGATCTTAAGACAATCCACTGACAACCCCATCATTACGTGCTAAACAGACTGGATATAGTAATCGAAGGGTATAACAATCCCATGGATCTCAAGACAATCCACTGACAACACCATCAATACTTAAGAGTCCGTGCCATCCACCCTAATATCATTCAACTCCTTCTAGTGGTATGGGATCGTATCTCTTGAATTGCACGTAAACCAATGTCATTAATGCTAATTAAGTGGATTGTCTCCAACTCCACTGTTTTCCACCATCCAGTCCGTTTGGCCGGTCGGATTGGAAGGGATGGGATGGTAATGGAAGGGATTGGAAGTTAAATCCCGGGAATGGCCGGGCCTGCCAAACACGGTCAGTGATCTGATTCCAATCCCAGGGATCCTCAGACAATCCACTGACAACACCATCATTACCTTTAAATCCCATCTAATCCATCGCAATCCGTTGAAATTTGCCTGAGATGTGTTTGGTTGGTGGGATTGGAAGGGATGGGAAGATTGAATCCCCCGATTGGCCGGGCGTGCCAAACGGACTGGGTATACCATACTGGGATATATCCAATCCCATGGATCTCAAGACAATCCACTGACAACACCATCATTACCTACAAATCCACGCCATCCACCCTAATACCATTCAATCCCTTCCAATCCACCCGGCCAAACGGGCCCTAAGAGTGCCGTCCGTTTGTCCGAGCAGGCATATTCAGGGATATCATTGAGGTGTCCTGTTTGGCGGGGCATAGGATTGTTGTACTCCAATGGCTATCGTGCTTAGGAAGCATGGGCGTTGGTGGAGACGGGTCTTTGCATATAAAATGTGGTCGGTGATTTTGGGCCGCACAATAATATATGTGTTTCATCCATTCTGTTTGTTTTTTTTTTTTTTACAGACCATTTCAAGACTTCGTACCAAAAATACATATTGAAATCTGAATCTCAGGTGAACCGCACCACCGGAGAACAATAGAGATAGGATATCCACCATTAAAATCCTCCAAAGGCATTGTGTGCTGTTTATTTGACATCCAAGGAAGTGTTGAGGTTATACAGGCCTGGATGAAGGAAAAAACACGTATCAACTTCATCCTAAGCCTTTTTATAGCCCCCAAAAATGTTCTAATGGCCGACCCTCAGTCAACACCTTTTCCTGTAACGTGGTTCACTTGAGATTTTTTCCTATCTCATTTTTTTTCTTTTATAATAAAATGATCGGGAAAAATAGATGGACGGCATAGATGAAGCTAATGTGTGTGACTGTATGCCCCACCGTACCTACGATGGTAGGGTAAGCTTTGTGGGGCCCAATGTTATGTACTTGTCTCATCCACGCGATTCATCGCGCCGATGAAATCCAAGTAAATATATATTTCATTCGATGAAGCATGTCCATATATCCAATGGACCACACCAAAGTTCTGTGCGGTGCTAATCAAACCATCGTTAATAACATGCCATGGTTTGCTATTATTTGGTTTATTGCCATCCAAATATGCAGCGGGCCACAACCTAAAATCTAGTTCCATCAATCAAAGTTGAACTCCTGTATGACATGTCCACATATCTACTGGACCACACCATATGATGGTGGTGTGATACAGGACTAGACGAAAGTAACCAAAGCAAACATAAATCCAAACGATCTACACGGTTCATAGGGCTGATGTTATCCAACGTCATACACCACACCAACCCTAAAATCCAAAAGTAATATTTCCCAAGTTACAATACCAGTAAAATCTAAATTTTAAAAATTACAATCAAGGCAAGAAAAATAACCAAGATGGCAATCAAAATTGCCATGACTCTCTCGCTCATCGATGGGGCAAGATCATAGTTGACGTGGCCCTGGTTACCATGTCTGTGCTCGTCTGGGTCGTCTGTCGGAAATGCGAAGTTGAAGAGTGATGGATGTCCACCTCATCAGATAAAACGGCAACCTGAAGCTTTGGAGATTCAGTGAGAGGTTAAGACGGCACACTGGCCTTACCAAAATAATTATCCCAACATGCAACGGCTTCTTTCCAATTCTTGAAAGCTCGGTGTCTCCCCCCGCTAAATCCCTCCACTTCCAATCAAGTATCGTCCCATGTCATATATACACCTGGTTGACGTCCCACCAAGACAACATAGTACTTTTTTTCTATTTGCAATGACATGGAGGGATTAGGGACGACATTTGGGAGACGGATTAGGATCGCGAAATAAATTGGCATGCATTATTCTACTATCGAACAGAAGAAATCCATTACAACCTTACTAATTATTTAAGAATATAAAAGTTTTAAGTACGTACCCTTCCTAAAGTACATTAAGTGTATGGTCCGTACCGGCTTAATGTGCGTAACGCAAGCATGTGAGTATATATAGCGAAGATGTTAAAAAACAGATATAGTCATCATCACATAAGTCATAATGGTATACAGTATACATATATACCAGCATATATCAATCCAAAAATATGAAATCCAAAAAAACAAATATCATGTTAAACAAAGTTATTACATGCCTGGATAAGAAACCAGAATAACAGAACCAGTGACCACACCTTGTCAGACAGATTCAACACCTTCATCACCGAAGTGATCATGAAGTGTGTTCTTTAACCACTCCACTCAGCGCTCAGGTCAAAGACTAACAAAGAATGATGTCAGCTTCTCGTCCCTACTCAATATCTGACCAATTTCGATAAATTCTGAGTTGGTCAAGCCCTACACCTCTCCTAGCCCATCAAGTACTTCGCTAGTGCGATTGACCTCTTTCCCGTGACCAAAATTCATCATAGCGTCAGCAACGGTCTGGAGAGAGGTCTCGAGTACATCACAGGGACGAGGAGGGCACAATCATTTCTTTTTTGTGGTCCCACCTCGGTTACCATCGGAATCAGGAGTGCGAGTAGGAGTGATACGGGAGCTGCAATGTCCCATCAAAGGACTGTTCAACAAAAATGGAATAGTCCCTGTGGAGTCTATTACATGATCCTCTGAGAGGTCAATCGAATCGTCCATATTATCATCAGTCTCTCTCCATGCATCATTAAGATCTCGCTGAAGACGAGAAGATGATGCTAATGCGGTCATACTCTTATTGCCTTGCACATAGCGTCCCGTGGCCTAATCGGATCTGACGATAACTGCAAGGTCATCCATTCTATCGATGCGTTTCCCGCGGAGTCTTTTGGCACTCGGGTGAGACTGTCAGAGGAATAAGACAGTTGTAAGTCAGTAAGTATTACATAGGGATGTAAGATGAGAATTTCACAATTAGTAAATCTTACCTTAAGATATTCCTCCCAAACTTCATCAGGATCCATGACCACCATCCTCTCATTGTTCCATCCAAACCAGCATGTCCTTCACTGCATTATACGCTCTCTTGTAACACCTCAACCGATTCGACACGTTCTGCCACTTGACAACTATGTCAGTAAGCTTCATAACTTCTTCGGCAGCAATTTGGTATACCTCCCGCTTGAAACCGTTATCAGCTTTACGTCCCAGTGCGACCTGTTCGAGAAATGTGTCAAATAGAACCTGATTCATAGCAGTAGTCCATTTGATTTTCGAGGCTCGGAATTGAGGCTCTGCTAGAGATTTCAACGTCTTCCCTCACGGAGAACATCGAGTAGGCACCGGCGGTGTTTTTACCGGTGATTGCGTCGGTGTCGATGTATTATTGAACAAGGAGTCTGCCATTTCACCTGAATATCAAGTATGTAGGATTTTTGGCAAATGTTAAATAACATCGTGAAAATGGTAATGATTAGAAAATAAGGAAATTTCAGAAATTCATTGGTCATTAGTTAACCAAAAATTAACTCAGTCAGGGCTTGGATGACCATAAAATTAACTCAGTCAGGGCTTGGATGACCATAAGTCCATCATTTGGTACTAAATATTTCCTTAAACTAAATATTACAAACTAAGTAATGAAAATTTAACATATAAAATCGACTATCTACTCCTACTATTCTGTTGCGCATCTGCCCACATTCTGCTTGCAATATCATCGTGCACTCGAATCCAAGCATCCTTTTCACGCTAAATTACTCGCAGTAACCATTGTCGTTTGTCATTCATTGATACCTCGTGAGGCATTGGGATACCCTCCCCATCAGCAATAGAAATACCAGTGTATTCGCGGTTCTGATGAGACTCGTTTCCAGTACGTATAAAATTGTGTAGGACACAGCAGGCTATCACAATCTTAACCTGCGTGTGAAATTCATACTGCATAGCGTTCTTCAATATGGGAAATTTTCCTTTCAAAACATCAAAACAATGCTCATTCATATTAGTAGGCGCTCTCTCTGTTCGATACTCATGTAAGTGGTATCAAACGCCGCAAAATGGAGCCATAAAACTGGGTAAAGGAGCGTATCTAGCGTCAACAACATAATATTTTCCTACACATTCGAATCAATGTTCTATTAAGTGGAGAACCGGAAGAATTCATAATTATGAAATAGATTGACAATCTTTGAATAGATAACCAGTACCATGTGGGACAAGCAGGGGATCATCTAATCGGGTCAATACATTGTGTAGCAACCATGCATTCGAAGCAGAACCCTCTCAACTGGCCAATACATATGTAAAATTCATATCAAATGAACATGCTGCCATTACGTTTTGGGAGATAACCCCTTTTCGATTGCGGAAGCTTGCCTGGTTAACTGCTGGCACATGCGCTAGAATGTATGTACCATCAATTGCACCAACGTAATCCTAAATGATGGGAATCAAATTTTGTTTACGCAAAAGGCGTGAATGGAGGGAAGTGAAAATAATATATATAGACAATAGACCCAATGGAAATAATACCTGAAAGTAAGCAGACCAATTCACATTTGTTTGGATCTCAGAGGGCGTCTCTGATCCAGCCTATTTAACAAAATCGGGGTACAGTGATACAAATGCATTTAAAACATGGTCAAAGTGATGACTCACAGTTTCACCCGATCGAATAAATTTATGAGCGATGACCCAATTTTGAACATTGTGTCCCAACGTATGTAGGAAAATAACTACTTGCTCTTCAAGACAAACATTATGGGCATCAAGCAGCTATGTCTTCTCGCGTAGCTTCGTACATAGTTCAAAAAATGTATCTCGATTCATCTTGAGTTGATCGACACAATCTACGTCGCTGGCCTGAATGATAGAGTTGATGAACCTCGCTTGCTCATCGTCCCCATGACGAGCCAGTTGTTTGAACATATACACGCAACAGTATTCCCCAATAGCCTGTACACAAGCTGCCATTGCGTGAATAACAATAGCCCTCTCCATCTCTTCCTCATCTTCATCATCCATCGTCAACTGATAACCTATACTCTCACATGCGGATTCCTTTTAAATATATATCACAAATCATTGGTATACACTACATTAGAATTCCAAATACCTTTTTATGAAAGTGATAATAGTGTGTAAGTATATACACTAGTGTGTGTGTGTGTATCAACGTACTCTGTAATGCAATATCATATGATATATTCTCTGATACAGAGAAAATATTAGATACTATCTTGGGGTTTCATATCACCCCCATGGAATACACAACATACTCTTGAATATATCAGTTGATATTGTTAATATTAAAAATACTAATTCTAGCTCACAAAGAGAGACCCATCTTGTAGCCTTCCAACATGTGCTGAAACCCCATGACATGATCTTTGGATGATCCAATTATTCCATTACATGATACAAGAAGGGGTTGGTGGGCGCTAGTTCCTCAAATGTCTCATATGCCATGGTTAGGATCATGCAGGTGTGTAACATCCCGGATTTTCACTGTTTTGGATTTCCAAAAATCCTTGAAATTTATTATTATTTTTTATTTAACTTATAATATCACTTAACGACCATTAGCACTTAATGTTAGTTTATACTGGGGTGGACCAGTTTAGTTATGATGGGACCAAGTGCGGGCTGCCAAGCCAGATGACCTGTTTACACTTAACAACAGCCCGTGTGGGCTACCCAGCGACCGAGAAGGGTCAGAAAAATCTAAAACTTTAGAAAATCATAGATCTCACTGGGCTTGTGGTCCATCACGGACTGTGGACCCAGTGGACACCCAGAAGTACCATCTGGCGCTTGCCCAATGCGCCCCACCAATGCCAGATTAAAATCTGGCACTAATAAAAGAAACTGAGACTTCGGGTCTTCCAACCGTCGAATTTCTTTCAAATTTACGGTGAAGGTTTAATGTATTTTTCAACGCCTTCCCACCAAATCTGGGCCCCGATCGTGGCACGATGACCGTTGATCGCGAATCGGACCCGTACGATCAAACCCCGCATCCGTTCGTTCCCAAATTTTGTAAGGCCCCTCATCGGGCTATGGACCACTTATCCTATAAATTTCATGGCCAGAGGGCCATCAGAAATGCTCCAATCACCAAAATGGCCCCCACAGGACCACTTAAAGGTCAGCAACGCTTTCTCAGATCATATATCCGTTCATCCGTTCGTCCTCAATTTTTGCATGGACCCTAGTTGGGCCATAAGGCTCCTACACGCCGAATTTGGTGGCCAGAGGGGCGTTAGGGCCACCCCAACTTCAATAAGGAGCCCTAGAAGGCTAGTTTGGAAAATTGTGGGAACTTAAGTGATTTGAGTCATCCACTCTTATGCAAAGTTGAGGATTTCAGACCGTCGGTTTGTGACCAAACTTCACACATCGAGTAAGGATATTTCCCTCCTCACATCCGTATAGCCGCGGCCCCGATCGACCATCGGTGACCGTTGAATAGACTTCTAATCATGTCTGTCGATCGGCGCGTCGAAATGGCGGTCCGATTGTTCCATATGTAGATCATCATTAGGACTAACTATCCTACGGTGTATGTCGACTAGTACACCCCATAGGCTAAAAAAACTCTCCCATAGGGTTAGTATAGTAAAGACCTAACATTCGGGGCCAATTGCAACAAAATTGACATTATATAAAGACCTTATTTGAGCACCCCCTCTCCCCATACGATTTTACCCTAGAGAAGGGAGGGAGAGAAGAGGGAAAGGGGAGAAAGAAGAAAGGAAGGAGAGAAGAAGGGAGAGTGAAGAAAGAAGAGCAAGGTGGGCCCAAGGAAATCAAACCCCCACAACTCCCTACATCTTCTCAAAGGAGGATTCCTCATCTACAACCGCCCTTTTCACTCCGTTGATCATCTAGGTAAGATCCACCACCCATTTTTGTTGAAACCCTTGTGATGAGGAGGGATTTATTTAGGATTCTAACATATAAATGTTGCTTTAGGGGTTCCGGCCAATCGGCACCGGGTTCGGCATCTCTAGGTCGTTTTTCAAGTCTCCAACAATCCATAGGTGCGGACTATTAATCTTAGGTGTCCTAGCACCGATTTTATCATGTGTTTAATGATTTTGCTTGCTTGAGTGAAGTGTTTGTGAAATCTAGAGAGACCCTAGGATTTTGGTATCATTTGGTGATGTGTGGAATCGCATGTTTGTTGGCTTCCTTTCTTATGTTCGCATTTATGCCCCTCACATGCTTGGTGATATAGTAGATGATCATATGCCTATGTGTTGCTTAATTTGCCTCATATGTTGTTGTTCACGTCTTGTATGATGCTTGCCTTGGCACATTTTAAGTCTAAGAGGCGTAGGAATCGGTTCGTTTCCTCGCCAACCCACACTTCTCATATGCACTTGTTTGTATTAATGTATTATGCTTGTTAGGGACTTTGAATTGTATGGTAGGATTTATGCAACATGATGTTGTATGTTAGTTGATAACCTTGATGATGACATGCTATGAATTATCGTCGAACCCTTGGATTGGTCAGGAACACGAGGTTAGGCGGTAGTCCCTCTGGTTGGACTCCCCTAAGACTAAACACGCAAGTTGGACGAGTGCGTATGGGCGGCAGCAGTTCGACTGCATGGGTCTAGTACCCGATGTCGTCCGTCTCGTGCTCGCCTGACTCGTGCGGTTTAGTCTACTTACTGACAAATTCTGATTGTTAACTATGTTTGCTCACACATGTAATGGAACCTGGAACACCCTACAACCGTTGTAGCCCCTCGATAACCATTTGATTTCTGGTCCACTGCCTCGTGAGCCGGGCATGGTGGAATGGGACACCGTGTCCGAGCTGTCGGCCTACGCTGGGGTGTCGCGCCTCCCCGTAGTGACCGCGAGCGATCCCTTTCTCTCGGCACTCCTCATGTGCTTGAAGTCGGGGATGAGGAACCCGACGGGATCATGGACCGCGAGGTCTTGGCCTCACGCATTGGGGGGTCTTGGCCTCGCAACCTGTTTAGGGCATTGATACGTGGGGTGTACCAGATTCCCAAACCTGCTGGATGAATGGACTTAACTAAGAACTTGGTTAACATTATCACTGCATACATTAGTTAGGGTGGCGACTCGGAAGTCGAGGTCGCTCTGAGGGAGTGTTGACATACGCGATCGTTAGACGGAGTCGCTCGAGGGAGTGTTGTGGCAAGGGCATACGTCATATCATCTATCATGCATATACATTAACAAGATTAGTTAGGTATTTATGAATGTTTGTTTTTTATTAAATTCATAATTTAATTGATGCCTGTTGTAACTTGAGACTAATAGTTCACACTGAGTTGATCACTCACTCCCACTCTGGGACGGTGTTTTAAAACACCAACCAGACCCATTCATAGATACAGGTGACTCAGGGCATGAGGAGCCTGGCGAGGCGAGTTTGGACAAGGAGGACGAACTCTCCTACTTGCAGCTGATGGGCGGCTCTCCATCGGCTTGATTGGGCTAAATTTGGATTTGTTGAGCCGCGGGCTCAGCTTTACTCTTTTTGGACATAGTCTTCTTTTATTATCCTGTTGGGCAACGCCTTAGGCGACCTTTTATTATTTTGGATCTGTATATTTGTGAGATTTCCTTCATTTCAGTAGACTGGTGCGATTGTGCTTCATGCTTCAGGTTATTCCAAATTGCGCAGTTAAATTTGATTAATCATAAAAAAAACCATAAATGCATGATAAGTGACACTCGGGAACTCGGGAGTCGAGTCTATGCACGACCCCCGATTTTTCGAGGCGTTACAGATGGTATCAGAGCAATAGTTTGGAATCATTTGGGCCATGGGTCATGAACTCACTAACACGTCCGCTGACTTGAGAGGATACGCAATAGAAAACGCGAAATACTAGGAACCACCCGTCCCTGAACCGCCTGTCTTAGACAGAATGTGAGACTTCCAGAGTGTTAGGGTTGGGTAGTGAGAGTAAGTAGTGACGCTAGAAAATAGGTTAAAGAGTCTTACGAAGGGCTTCGACTGATGAGAGAGAGTATAACAATATTAGAATTCGGCTTGGAAACCTTACGACACGTTTCAGCTCGTCCTTGGGCAAGAGCTCGATAACTTAACGGCAAGACCTGATTCGACCAACTAGAAAATTTAGGTAGTCCAGTCCACCCAATCCCTAAGTCTAAACTCCTCCTTTCAACCTATCTCCTTTAAATCCTCAATTCTCACCCCTTTATCCCTCAAATTTTTCTATGTACCTTCATCTTAGACACAAATTCTGAAGTTCAAGGATAAAGAACTATAAGTAAACAAAAAATTACTATAAATATTAAAAATATAAGTAAAATAGACTTTTGACCATTAATCTTATGGAATCTTATGAAATAACTATGTTATTTGGATAGATTAGCTTTTCCTACCCCAAATTCATATATGGCACGTCGAATAACTCATCCCGGTTTGTGAGATATGACCGTCTCAAGGTGCGACCATCCAGATCCCCGGCGTCGCCACGCCCAGCCGGCGTCGCAACGCCCAAGCATCCAGCGGCCCGGCGTCGCAACGCCCAGCCGGCGTCACAGCGCCCAGACCTCCAGAGGCCCGGCGTCGCAACGCCCAACCGGCGTCACCACGCCGGAATTTTCTGCAAAATTAGGTCGACTTCAAAAAGTCATATCTCCTTCGTTACAACTCCGATTTAGGTGATTCAAAAGCCAGATTGAAGCTTGATAAGTCTAGTTTTATATAAAAATAAGAAAAAAATAAAATAAAATTTTTAATATGGTTAAAAATTAAGATGTTCTGCCAACTGTCCAAAAATTTTAAATTTCAGGTAGCTGTTTTTCCTAGAATTTTAATAATTTATTTACAACTCCAAATGATATAAAATTTGGTAGGATGACTTAAAACTTGATGTTAAATTATTATAAAATTTTTTAAATATATCCAGTTACTAAAAGTATAAAGAACGTAAAAAAAAAAAAAAAAAGATGGGTCTCCTCCTCCCTTTCAATGTTCACAAGAGTGGGGTCTTCCTCTCTTGCAACTTAAGGGCACTAATACCCAATTTCTTACCCCACAATACCCTCTACTACTCCCACACCCTAGGGGAGAACCCTCTCCCTCTCCAAGATTCAATCCATTTCCAAGGAAACCATACAAAGGCATCCCACTCCCACCACTTCTCTTCTTCTTCTCCAAAACCCACCTCTTCTTCTTCATACCCAAACCATATCTTCCACAACCCTCTCAACATTCCATCTTCTAATTCTCAAAACACATTCACTTGAACCACATCCCCTTTACTCCTTCACTCCAAACCCTTATTTCCTCTTCTCATGCTTAACCCAACCTCATTTCCCACATACTTTCCCTAAACCCCGCTTCAATCCCAAAACCCACAAAATATCCATACAAAGCTTATTCGCTCATTCACTTCAAACTCCATTCCCAACTCTCCATACTTCAAAACCATTCTCAACACTTTTCCCATCTCCAAACTTCGTTTCCATAACCCATCTCAAACCCCTTCCATCGAACCGCACTTACACAACCACTTCTAAAACCCAACACAAAATTCATCCCAATCCCTCCTCTACTCCCACCAATTCATCTCAAATACACATTCCAACCATCCACAATCCCACTCCATTCACCCATTTACTCTCGAAACCCAACATCATCAATCCTCTTCACTCTAACTTGTCTCAAATTTCATTTTCTTAAACCCATTCCACCCCACTTTCCCCAAACAAATTCTAAACACATTTTCAAGTCCTTCCCAAACCCATCCTTAGGATCTCCCCTCCCACCCTCACCTACCTTCTCATCCAAAATCCATTTCCCAGCCAAAGAAAATGACATTCTTAGCAACCGTTACTTCCTTCTTCCCCATTCCGATGATTCCTTCCCTCTTGGGGAAGAAGTACCCCCATCTTTGCCCGATCCAGAAGAGTAGTAGCATAACCTTTCTGATAATTAGTAGTTTGCTTTGAGTCGATTAGTTCTACCTGCTTGTGTTGAAGGATAGTCAGGACGTTTGCTTGACTAAGTTATTTTTTCCTTATGTTGGAATGTCTAGAGAACTATGTAATCCATGTTATATGATGTAACTAGCCATACTAATGGCACTTTGAATTTGATATGAATGTATAGATTGTTTTTAAATTTTCTTGTCACCTTATAAATGCTTGTATGAATAATTACCTTACTGCATCCATATTAGCGTTATTATCACTCCAAACCACTAGAATACTTTAAAACTTTTGATTCTTCCTTCACTGTTAAAATTTTGAAACCAAAGCGTGATTTGCCCATAACTCACTAACCATAGGATAAAAATGGTAATGTCAAGAAGAACCTTAAGGTCATGAAAACCCCTCTAGGACAGTCGTTTGATCATAGGCATCGCGGGACCACCCACAAAAATATTATGAATGTGAAGCTTGAACTGTTAAAGAATTTTGATGTCTTCCAAAGGTTAAGATTGATCGGACTACGGAATTACGGGACCATACACTTGCGATGTATTCGCGGCTTGACCCAATTCTTAATCCTGGGTGAACACCAACGGACTCACTGCTTTGACCGAGCAGAAGACCATGATCTACCAGGACTAGGAAGGGATACAACTATCTTTCTACCCTGGTCAGGCAGAGGATCGACGTATGGGATCAAGCCTACCACAACTGTCTTTCCGTAATAGCCCGATCCTAAAAGGGTAAAATATACCACTATTAGGTTAACTTTACCAACAACCTCTTAATACGATAATAATGATTTTGACATTTGTTTTCAAACCTCAAATGCAAAAACTTTTAAGGGGGGTAGACTAGAATGAGCTAAACTAGTATAGATAGTACACACCTTACCATGCACATGAACTTGAATTCAACAAAACCTAGGCAAATGAAATAATGAAACCTTTACTTACTACCCTTAGGCAATTTCGGGGACGAAATTGTTTTTAAGGGGGGTAGATTGTAACATCCCGGATTTTCACTGTTTTGGATTTCCAAAAATCCTTGAAATTTATTATTATTTTTTATTTAACTTATAATATCACTTAACGACCATTAGCACTTAATGTTAGTTTATACTGGGGTGGACCAGTTTAGTTATAATGGGACCAAGTGCGGGCTGCCAAGCCAGATGACCTGTTTACACTTAACAACAGCCCGTGTGGGCCACCCAGCGACCGAGAAGGGTCAGAAAAATCTAAAACTTTAGAAAATTATAGATCTCACTGGGCTTGTGGTCCATCACGGACTGTGGACCCAGTGGACACCCAGAAGTACCATCTGGCGCTTGCCCAATACGCCCCACCAATGCCAGATTAAAATCTGACACTAATAAAAGAAACTGAGACTTCGGGTCTTCCAACCGTCGAATTTCTTCCAAATTTACGGTGAAGGTTTAATGTATTTTTCAACGCCTTCCCACCAAATCTGGGCCCCGATCGTGGCACGATGACCGTTGATCGCGAATCGGACCCGTACGATCAAACCCCGCATCCGTTCGTTCCCAAATTTTGTAAGGCCCCTCATCGGGCTATGGACCACTTATCCTATAAATTTCATGGCCAGAGGGCCATCAGAAATGCTCTAATCACCAAAATGGCCCCCACAGGACCACTTAAAGGTCAGCAACGCTTTCTCAGATCATATATCCGTTCATCCGTTCGTCCTCAATTTTTGCATGGACCCTGGTCGGGCCATAAGGCTCCTACACGCCGAATTTGGTGGCCAGAGGGGCGTTAGGGCCACCCCAACTTCAATAAGGAGCCCTAGAAGGCTAGTTTGGAAAATTGTGGGAACTTAAGTGATTTGAGTCATCCACTCTTATGCAAAGTTGAGGATTTCAGACCGTCGGTTTGTGACCAAACTTCACACATCGAGTAAGGATATTTCCCTCCTCACATCCGTATAGCCGCGGCCCCGATCGACCATCGGTGACCATTGAATAGACTTCTAATCATGTCTGTCGATCGGCGCGTCGAAATGGCGGTCCGATTGTGTCCATACGTAGATCATCATTAGGACTAACTATCCTACGGTGTATGTCGACTAGTACACCCCATAAGCTAGAAAAACCCTCCCATAGGGTTAGTATAGTAAAGACCTAACATTCGGGGCCAATTGCAACAAAATTGACATTATATAAAGACCTTATTTGGGCACCCCCTCTCCCCATACGATTTTACCCTAGAGAAGGGAGGGAGAGAAGAGGGAAAGGGGAGAAAGAAGAAAGGAAGGAGAGAAGAAGGGAGAGTGAAGAAAGAAGAGCAAGGTGGGCCCAAGGAAATCAAACCCCCACAACTCCCTACATCTTCTCAAAGGAGGATTCCTCATCTACAACCGCCCTTTTCACTCCGTTGATCATCTAGGTAAGATCCACCACCCATTTTTGTTGAAACCCTTGTGATGAGGAGGGATTTATTTAGGATTCTAACATATAAATGTTGCTTTAGGGGTTCCGGCCAATCGGCACCGGGTTCGGCATCTCTAGGTCGTTTTTCAAGTCTCCAACAATCCATAGGTGCGGACTATTAATCTTAGGTGTCCTAGCACCGATTTTATCATGTGTTTAATGATTTTGCTTGCTTGAGTGAAGTGTTTGTGAAATCTAGAGAGACCCTAGGATTTGGGTATCATTTGGTGATGTGTGGAATCGCATGTTTGTTGGCTTCCTTTCTTATGTTCGCATTTATGCCCCTCACATGCTTGGTGATATAGTAGATGATCATATGCCTATGTGTTGCTTAATTTGCCTCATATGTTGTTGTTCACGTCTTGTATGATGCTTGCCTTGGCACATTTTAAGTCTAAGAGGCGTAGGAATCGGTTCGTTTCCTCGCCAACCCACACTTCTCATATGCACTTGTTTGTATTAATGTATTATGCTTGTTAGGGACTTTGAATTGTATGGTAGGATTTATGCAACATGATGTTGTATGTTAGTTGATAACCTTGATGATGACATGCTATGAATTATCGTCGAACCCTTGGATTGGTCAGGAACACGAGGTTAGGCGGTAGTCCCTCTGGTTGGACTCCCCTAAGACTAAACACGCAAGTTGGACGAGTGCGTATGGGCGGCAGCAGTTCGACTGCATGGGTCTAGTACCCGATGTCGTCCGTCTCGTGCTCGCCTGACTCGTGCGGTTTAGTCTACTTACTGACAAATTCTGATTGTTAACTATGTTTGCTCACACATGTAATGGAACCTGGAACACCCTACAACCGTTGTAGCCCCTCGATAACCATTTGATTTCTGGTCCACTGCCTCGTGAGCCGGGCATGGTGGAATGGGACACCGTGTCCGAGCTGTCGGCCTACGCTGGGGTGCCGCGCCTCCCCGTAGTGACCGCGAACGATCCCTTTCTCTTGGCACTCCTCATGTGCTTGAAGTCGGGGATGAGGAACCCGACGGGATCATGGACCGCGAGGTCTTGGCCTCACGCATTGGGGGGTCTTGGCCTCGCAACCCGTTTAGGGCATTGATACGTGGGGTGTACCAGATTCCCAAACCTGCTGGATGAATGGACTTAACTAAGAACTTGGTTAACATTATCACTGCATACATTAGTTAGGGTGGCGACTCGAAAGTCGAGGTCGCTCTGAGGGAGTGTTGACATACGCGATCGTTAGACGGAGTCGCTCGAGGGAGTGTTGTGGCAAAGGCATACATCATATCATCTATCATGCATATACATTAACAAGATTAGTTAGGTATTTATGAATGTTTGTTTTTTATTAAATTCATAATTTAATTGATGCCTGTTGTAACTTGAGACTAATAGTTCACACTGAGTTGATCACTCACTCCCACTCTGGGACGGTGTTTTAAAACACCAACCAGACCCATTCATAGATGCAGGTGACTCAGGGCATGAGGAGCACAGCAGGCGCAGTTTGGACAAGGAGGACGAACTCTCCTACTTGCAGCTGATGGGCGGCTCTCCATCGGCTTGATTGGGCTAAATTTGGATTTGCTGAGCCGCGGGCTCAGCTTTACTCTTTTTGGACATAGTCTTCTTTTATTATCCTGTTGGGCAACGCCTTAGGCGACCCTTTATTATTTTGGATCTGTATATTTGTGAGATTTCCTTCATTTCAGTAGACTGGTGCGATTGTGCTTCATGCTTCAGGTTATTCCAAATTGCGCAGTTAAATTTGATTAATCATAAAAAAAACCATAAATGCATGATAAGTGACACTCGGGAACTCGGGAGTCGAGTCTATGCACGACCCCCGATTTTCCGAGGCGTTACAAGGTGGCTGTAGTTCATGCAGTATATACATACATGACAGTTTTATATATGAATCGATATAAATGATATTGTAAACATGCTTGTTTTGCATAAATCAAAGTATAAATATCTACTTTTAAATATGGATTGACATGGTAAGTTAAATAAACAATTTTTTTTTTAAAAAAATGAGAAAGTTAATCTACACTAGAACCATAATTTTAGATCAGTAAAATTGGCCCATAATCTAGATTGCGGTATCACCCACATGGAAAACATATCGACGACAAGGATCACCTAAGATGATCATATCATGAGTTTGGAATCCAATCAAATCAATTGGTTCTATTTCTCTATTTAAGAGAAGGGATGTCAGCCCCATTCAGTCCAGCAATACAAGCTGGATGGGTGAGAGACATCTCGAAGAGGGACTTATTCAACATTTTCAAGATTGGGTGCTAACCTCTTGTTGATGAGTTTCAATTAACTCCAACTCTCGCTCTAAGTTAGTCTGTGTCTTGATTTCTTCAGCCGCCTCACGTCTGTGTCTCGATTTCTTCAGCCACCTCACTCTGTACAAAAGTTGACATTAAAACCATAAATCAAGATCGGAGAGGTAGATTAAAATCAGGAATATTTGCGGTAAAATCAAAGTCCACTTAAATAAAAATTCTATTTACAGTTAGAAACATGAATCACATCTTCATATGCTGCATCTCTTCATTTATATCAAGTATGTCATGTCTACATGTATCTATCAATATCTCCATCTATCATGCAATCAATACATAGACACTTTGAGATTATACATGTGGCATATTAACTGTAATAAACCAACTAGAGTAAACAACTCATTCTGTGAGTCAGAATCCCAAAGGTAGATTAGTTTTGTTTGTGGAAATAGGACTGTTGGATATGATATTGTTTGATCGTAACTATCCAATAAATGACCACTAGTATGGTACGCATATAATCTTGCAAGCATGATTTATTGTTCATTGCAGCACTAGCACACTGGCATTGAGTACAGAAATTTGGATGGTTTACTTTCACAGTGTGTATGCCACATGTGCAGTTTAAAATAAAAATTCGAAGGGCCCGTCTATCATCCATCACACAGGCAGAGTATCAATCTTCCATGAATGACTAATCTATGCTATATAGGTTCAGAGCTGAAAAGATCAGAAGCTATATATTGCATTTGGACATGGATCCAAAAATAAAACTTGTAGGAGTATAGAAAATAAAAAACAAGAAATCTAAGTATATTGTTACATCTGTTTGTGATTTAGATCATTTCCTTATATAGGTCTGTTACATGCAACTGAAGGACATGTGTTGTACTTGTTTTTGGCTTGAGGCGATAATCTAGTAGTTGTTGTACTCATGAGAAATAATAAATGAACTTTTGTGTTTTTATCAAGAGCTTGAGAAATTCCAGGCAACTAGTATATCTTGTTTTTAGCTTGAAGCATCAGGTTAATCAGACCATATAGGGCACAACTCAAATTTCTTATAACCAGATAGTCTGCTATTTACAAATTGGTATTGATGCACCAACAATATTGAAACAAAATGTCCACTACAACAGGGGAAAGTGATTTGTTTAGATGAAGTATAGCAGATAAAATGATCCCAATACCAATTATTGGTTTACAGTCTGCATATGATCCCAATACCAATTACTTTGGCCTACAACCTAAATGCAACCACTTGCCGTTCTGTCTGCATATGAAGAACCTCGATGATGTTCAGATCTTACCTAGCAAACACTCCAAAAGATATAAGATCATATACATCAGCATGTCATGATTTAGCAAACTTCATCCAAGCGTTATAAACTATTAAAACAATTTCCAATGGTCATAAATCAATAGTACATATGAAAGCAAAAGTTACCTTTTGAACCTTACATGTAGCTTGCGCTAATGTAGATTGCACAAGGGTTATAAAACAAATATTTCAGATGTTCCTAGCTATTTACCCATAAAAATGGTTACCAAAGTCATCTTTGGTGGTGGCTCATTGAGAAAAGAGATTTGATAGTTCAAGATCCATGACAACCTTGATAGGTCCTAGTCTATGGTTAGACCTGACAATTACATCAGATTGTCACATGTAAGGAAAGATACACATTTATCCCAAAAATCCATATGACTTACCAAACACAGAGGTTACTAAACTTTGTGTATATAACCAATCACCTCTGGGTTCCTTAAATGTGGACAAGACTTAACAGTCTTAGATAACCAGCAAACTTTATACATATGGGCATGAAAAGAGATTCCACTTGAAAACAACAGATTTCATAACATCCAAGTAAAACCACTATAAGTAATGGATATTCCATTTGCAAAGCCAAAGATTTCACAATTGGCATCTAAGCTGCACCAAGCCTTGTAAAGAGATTCCAGTAATAATCCAAAAATTTCAAAACTAACATCCGACTAAGGAGATGACTAGTAAGGAGATTCCATTTACAAAGCCAGAATTTCAGAACTGGCATCCAAGTATAACCAATACTATGTAACAGATTCCATTTGCATAGACAGAGATTTCACAACTGGCATTCAAGTCGCACTAAGCCTAGTAAAGAGATTCAATTTGCAAACCAAAGATCTCAAAACTGGCATCCAACTAAGGAGATGACTAGTAAGGAGATTCCATTTGCAAAGTCACATTCATCACCCAAATAACTACTTCAAGGTAGTAGAGAGAAATACATGAAGAAAAATCCAAGCAAGTTCTGAGAAAATCCTAGGTTATATGACATTCTGAGAAACAGTAAAAAAAATATAGATGATAGTGACCATACCAAAGATCTTTCTCAAATCCAAGAGATGAGATCAATGACCTTTAATTCATTGAAACCATGCTGCCAGTGACCAACAGATTTCCACAAAAAGCTTATAACATTAGGTATATATACTCAATATAGTTGAAGTATAAAGAAGGTTTCCAATTGCACATATATATTTGGAAGTCAAAAGATACTCGAAAACAACAAATTTAGATATATGTAGCCATACCAGAGATCCATAGAGGCCAATAGACCAACAATTTCATGATGATAGCATGATTCATTAGCATTAACAAGGGGCCATACTACAACCCAAAACGGTATAGGTTGAAATCACATTGAAACCAGGAAGTAATTGCTTTGGGTTCAAGTCCATGGTAGATGCCCAACTAACATTGAGACATCTTAAAATTGGCTCATTGTTACAGTGCAATCAGATCATGTTCATCCATTTCAATGGAGTCAATTTATTGTAACCATCTATTATGCATGAAGCAATGAATTTATTAAACTCATCGTAAACTAAGCTGTTCATTTGAAAATCCATAGCAATATATAAGGAATAAATAAATTTCATTCTCCATTCATCTAGGTATCCACCATTTCCAAATGGTGGATACCTCTTGACAGGATGCAGATACTAACCATCATCCAGGCTACGGATGCATCAAGAATAAATCACAGAGTTTGCAATCCAGAGAATCGACAAATGCCTTCTAAGAAATTAACTCTCGTACAAGTAAATAAATTTCATGAACAACAATACACAGAAAACCCATATATCAATCAAGAAAATTTTTCGGATAACCCAAAACCCCCATTTTCATGGTATTGCATAAAATGAAGAAACTCATTTTCCCAAAACCCCTAAATAATCGAAGTTGTAATGCGAAATATTAGAAAACCCAAACTGTCATACTCCTACAACAAGATTAAAGCAGATGGAGAGTACATATACCAAGTATATATGAAGTGTGATACTAAAATCCAACATGCACACTTAAAATATAAAAATCGGAAGCCATGACATCCAACCAAACAACACACATGCATGTCGGAGGGCCATGACCCTGTGATAACAGGGGTGTATCAGTGACATGAAGAAACCATATTCGGCCTCTCAGAAATCATAACCACTACATGTGAAAACAACATGTGTCACGCCCCAAACTCGTAAACTGAGATCACAAAATTCCCGATCGCCGAAACCGATGTCGACAGCCTCCGTAGTATCCTTTTCTCAGCTCTCAGCCCTTATACGCCAGATTTCAATCCTGAGATCATACAAGGAGGATTTTCCAACGTACATTTATCTCGTAAGAAGCATAACCACAAGTTTACCCAAACCAAAAAGGCAACATCATCATCACATATCCACTAATATAAATAGTTGAATACAGTGCTGAAAGGAAAATACAAGAAATGTCAAAAGCTTCAGAAGCTCTGCCGCACGCTCTTGCCTCAGCTCGATCGCGTCCTATCGTCACCTGCATGCATCTATTGTGCATAAGCTTATAGAAAGCTTAGAGGGTGGTGTACGTGTGTGCGTAAGATAAGTGCCAAGCACATAAATATCAGCGTAAGCGGAACACTGGCAAGGCTATACGCCATTCAATATCAGAGTAATGCATAAACATGTCGGTAAGTCCATAAGTACTATCAGCCTTATCTAGGCTATTGATGCAAAAACATAATAAACCAATATCATATACTGAGGAAGCAATGTAGATCAGCTATGCAATGTGGAGACATAGTAAGCCAAATATCATATATTGAGGATGCAATACAATATGCAAATCTTAATGAGTCCATGAATATTACCGGTCTCATCTAGGCCATATAAATGCAGAAACATAGCGACCCAAATGCCATATGCCATGGATGTAATGCAATAAGCAGATCCTGGCAAATCTATAATACCATCAACCTTATTCAGAATATGCAATACATGAGCATAATAAACCAAATACTATGTGCTGAGAATGCAATGCAATATGTGGTGCGAATGAAATGACCAAGCTAGAGCATGAAGTCGGGATGATAGTACGTAGTATCGCAAGCCGTGGGGTCCATCACAAGAGACTTCTATCCAAACCAGTCCTATACCTAAATTTAGTTAGCTTGACTCAATGTGGTAAATTCCTGATCTCAGGTTAGTCGCGCGCCTAACCGAAATCCTGATCATTTCAAAGGTACACATATCAAATTAGTTGAGCACCACCAACCCGAGTGGATAGTGAATGAATGAGTAAAATACTAAGTATGCAACTCCTGCTCAATAAGTCCACATATCAATACCGTACATCTCTGGGATCATCACCGGGGTCTAGTACACTATACGCCACCTGCCACCCCATCAAGCACACAACTGGGTAAGTGGAAGAGACCTCACTATCTACCTACCAATATCAGGCTCAGCTTGTCGATAGTGGACCCATTTATAAGCTGGTCAGACTCAGCCTAACATTGCTTACTCCCTCAGGAGAGTAAGGCTATACCCCTTCCCAACCAACCACAACACAGTGGGATACGTAGCTTACTGGTAAACGGCCCTCATGCACTCATATATATCCACTCGGTCTAGACGTTGAAGCGTTCTCTGGTACCAAGAGGGTTTAGGGACTTTCACCCAAAGACATCTATAACACCCCATGTAAAAAAGATTTTCGGTGTACCATCTGACCATCCATGATATGCCAGTGGAGCTACGGCCCTGATGTCGCTAGGGCATACAGTGGTCATGTCACAAAATGCAAGATGTATGAGTCATACCATCCAGTCATGTATCAATCTTGTGTATACCATGCGCTTATGTGAGACAATCTCTGCTTATCAGGGAGTCTCATAACAAACTACCCAATGACATATGCAATGGTCAACCAGATCTCATATTAAGTATACAGATGATGCGTATGGGCATGTGTCATGATGATATGCTAAGCATACTCGTAATCGGTGTCGATAACAGCCGAGTTAAACCATAATATAAAGATCAACCCTCGGCCATGAATATACCAAATTCGGTAGCACGGAGTCATCCGTTTGCTGCGATGATGGACTATGTAACATCAATGGGGCCCAATAAATTAAGTTAACCCACTAATAGAATGATGAGAATAGGCCTAACAGAGGCCTAATGAAAGGTCACAATGTGGACATTTAACCATCATTGCCCATTAATGTGAACATTTAACCAACATTGCTCCTAAGGATTGGCCCATATAAAGCCTAAAATATAGTGGGGCCCATGGCCTCACACAAGGGCCTAATGTACATCACACCTGGCCTCATCATATGAGCCTCACATACATCACACTGGGCCTCATTATATGGGCCTTTCATATCATAATGAGCTACATCACATGGGCCTCATATACATCAAGTGGGCCGCATCACATGGGCCTCATATACATCAAGTGGGCCGCATCACATGGGCCTCTCATACATCACAATGGACCTCATATACATCACCATGGGCCTCATATACGAACTACAAATACATCACATTAGGCTACATCCACGGGCCTTGAATACATTATATTAGGCCTCATATACGGGCTACAAATACATCACACTGGGCCTCTCACACGAGCCCAATATACATCATGATGGGCCACATCTCATGGGCTTCGAATACATCATAATGGGTCACAATCCATGGGCCTCAAATACATCACAATGGGCCACAACCCATGGCCCTCAAACACATCACAATGGGCCTCTCATATGGGCCCATCACATCAAGGTGGGCTTGCACATGTAGCAGGTGGGCCTGCACATGCCAGATGGGCCCTACCATATGGATAGCATGAATATACCATGCATACATTTCAGTGGGTCCCACATCCTATGGACGGTGTGAATATACAACACATATATAACGGTGGCCCCACGTCTCATGTGGCTGGATGGAGTAGATACAATACGTACATCATGATGGGCCCACATCCAGCCCATCTGGACAGATGAGATAGATAAAACCCATACATCGAGGGGGTCCCATGGAGGGAGAATGGGCCTAATAAGGCCTAAGGGAAGGTCACAATGTAGACATTCAACCATCATTGCCCATCAATGTGGTCCTTTAACCAACATTGCTCCCAAGGGGTGGCCCACATAGAGCCAAGCACATGGTGGGCCCACGGCCTCACACAGGAGCCTCATACACAACATAATGGGCTTCACATAAAGAGTCTAATGTACACCACGATGGGCCTTACTCAAGGGCCACATATACATCATGTCTGGCCTCACAAATGGGCCTCACGGATGGGCCACAAATATATTAAAGTGGGCCTCACCGATGGGCCACAAATACATCAAAGTCGGCCATATCAATGGGCCGTGCCAATGGGCCTCATATACATAAAGTGGGTTACATCAATGGGTCGTGCCAATGGGCCTCATATAGATCAAGTGGGTCGCATCAATGGGCCGCGCCAATGGGCCTCATATACATTAAGTGGGCCGCGCCAATGGGCCTCATATACATCAAGTGGGCCGCATCAATGGGCCGTGCCAATGGGCTTCATATACATCAAGGTGGCCCTCATGGATGGGATACAAATACATTAAGGTGGGCCTCATGGATGGGCCACAAATACATCATGGGGTGGCCCATGTAGCGCCGTCTAAATCAACGGTGTGCATACACAACACATACATCGAGGGGGCCCACGCAACACATTCATCATGGTTTACGCTGCAAAGCACCGTCTAGACAGACGGTACAGATATAAAATATACGTCATGGTTGGCGTTACACAGCACCGTCCAGACGGACGGTGTAATTGTAAGATAATTACATCAAGGTGGGTCCCACGAAACTTGCTGATGTCACCACATCAACTATTTAGCTAGTGTGGGTACTCCAGCCAATTCGCATCCCAGATAGGTGGGTCCCACATTGGGGCCCACCACATATATATATATATATCATACATACATATATCATATAATATTATATTATTATTTTTTTGCAGATCTGCAATGTCCAGCGTCCAGTGATGGATGACTGGATAAAATACATACATCAAGTGGCCCACCATCCTAGCTCTGCTGGACCGACGGCTTGAATATAAGGCACATATTTCTGGTGGGCCCCACCCTCACACGTGTCACACGTGTGTGGTGGGTCCCACGCGAATGGATGGACGGTTTGGACATAACACTTACCTCATAGTGGGACCACAGAACTCGATGGCATCATCAGTAGCTGTTGCTGCACATGTGGCCTACTGGCCTACCGTCCGGATGGACGGTGGGATATAATGCATACCTCATGTGTGGGGTCCACCGCATGGACAGTTGGATGAAACACATTCATCATGCGGGACCCACAAAACTTGCTATCGTGAAGATAATAGCTGTGGCTACTGGCTGTCCAGCAGATGGACGATCCAGATACCACATGCTCACGGTGGGGCCCACAGAACTTGCTGACGCACTACAACAGCTATATGGCTGGTGTACACCAGCCATCCAATGTCCAGGCAGGTGGGTCCCACGTCCATACAATGGACTGCGTGGACATAAAACACATACATCAGGTGGTCCCACTGTCCTTATTGGACAGTGTGGATGCCACACACTTACATCGCAGCGGGCCCCACATCCAGTGGACCACACGAACGGATGGTGTGGATAATTCATCATGGTGAGGTTTCCACCGTCCATGGTGTGGATCTAATCCATCCTTCAAGGTGGGCCGCAATAGAAAAAAATAGAGAGAGAGAGAGAGATAGAGAGAAAGAGAGAGATCGGTGTAGTGGAGGGACCTCGCCACTATGAGCCCCTCTTTGATCGCAACACATACATCAAAGTAGGTCCCATCATAAGTGGGCCCTTAAATAAAAATCAATAGTGGATTACCCACAAATTGGCCTTCTTCTTTAGCTCCTTGAAATCCTAGGCTCCTAAGCTTTAATTTTAATGGAGGATGATGAAGATTGAAGGGTTGGATGGTGAGATGAGGGGATAAGAAGTGGGCCACACAATAGGCTTTCTCTCCTTAGAATTTTTCTCTCACGGAGGCTTGAGATTTGGTGGAGAATGGGATGGGATGGAGTGATGTATGGGAGAGAGGGATGGTGTTGTAAGAAAGAGATAGGGGAAGAGATATAGAGTTGACTTTGGGAATGGGAGAGAGATGGGTAGGGTATGGTTGTTGTAAGGAGAGTGATGGAATGTGTACTTAACTTAAGGTGATTGATTGATATGATAAGTTATAGAGATTCTCTTAAAATTCGTAATGCGCGGTGTTTTCTTCGAAATAAATGCGGGCCCATAACTCTTGACCTGGGTATCGCATCAGCGGGTGAGACGTGACGTTAGAACCGCGGCGACGGTGCGGCCGCTAGGGTACAAGTTTTGAGTCGAGCCAACTCAAAATCTTCAAGATGCAACTAAGGGTAGTGCACAAACACCGATTGTAGGTCGCGGGTTACCAGAATTCAACCGGGAGGACGGCGGGAGCCTATGGAATGGTACGATCTAGGGTACGGGTCTTACAATATGCATGAAGGATCTACAGTATTTTCATGGCGTTTCAATGGGGGAGTGAGGAAGAAGATCTACCTTAGCCCTCAGACCATCCGTCAGATCACAATGGGAACGGTGGTGGATGAATATGGCCATCGGATATATATGCTACTTACTTATATGAAGATTTTGTGTGAAAACCAACCTCCCGCCATGGCTACTCCATCTCCAATCCCATCCCGCAGTCCGTATGATGGACTGGGGACGAGACTGGGATAGGCTTGAGAAGATTTCCAGTGCAGGGAGAGAACGATCCCATGGGATTCAAGAATCCAGCATTCAATCCATCGAAATCTCCTCTCGTTCTTATCCACTCGCCACCCAAACAGGCTGGCATACGGACGCTGTGGGATTTGACGGACGAATCTCGCTTAAATCGTTTGAGTCCCATTCAATCCGCCCGTCCAAACGGGCCATTAGCTCTATAGACTATCCAACTACAGTAACCTTCATGCAACACACTTTAGTTTCCCAATGTCCAACTGCAATGACCTTCTTCGAAAAGCTTCATCTTCATCCTCTTCTCCTCTTCATTGGCTGCTTCCTCTTTATCTACTCTCTTCTTATATCAGATGTACATCATGATTGTGATGGATGTTTTCAGCAACAAGTACATTAAGAACACATTTTTTGAATCATATCTAGGTAACGAATACCTTTGCTTAGGTCTAGTATTTTCTACCAAGACCATGGCTAAAGAGGTTTGGCCAATGGATCTGTTCTTCCTTATTTTCCCTTGGAAAACTATGTTGATCCAAATTGGAGCCATCCCAAACACCGTGAATGCCCTGAAGACCCCCCGGACATGCCCAAAGCCCCTTCAAGATTGGGAATCTTGGTTCCTTCACGCGTCATCACTATATGAGGAAACCTGAAGAAGATTTAGCATCTGTGAATGCATCAAACTCTCCATCCAAGAGTATTAGGCCAATTTGGCTCTCCTTCTTGCTATGTTGGCGTTTTGGAGCACATCGACAAACTCTTTCTTGCTCGATTGCAGTCTGTTGAGCTCAACCATAATTGACATCTCAGTTCTGATTGAGTTACTACCTTTTAGTATGGCAGTTTATCAAGGCTCTGTCTCCAGGCAATGCAATGATTTTCCCGGCATGACTGGCAAGGCCTACACCAACTTCATGAAGGCCTACTGCAAGCTTGACGGTCCGATCGATGCAGATGAGCACATGACATTTCTGCTTCTCTAGATCTGCCGCCACCTACTATGCATGAATGCTCAACAAGTCACCACAAAGTACGTTGTCCTGGCCGAGCAGCTTTCTCAGGGCTTCTAGATCGCTTGGCACCTTATGTGCTCAGCCACTTATACATGGGTATTTACAAGCTAACCCACAAGGGCATGTACTGTGCAAGAGTACCGTTGTGACTCCTGCAGATGTGGTTATATACCTACTTTTGCCCCACTCTATTTCACCATGCTGTACATGAAGGGAAGCCTTATTCTTCCTTTGGTGATTGGATTCTCCATTCCCTCCAAGAGAGTCTCTCGTGCGAGCTCTACATCACAGCCCTCCTTTCTATTGACAAGACCAAGAAAAATAAGACTTTCATGCCCTTCTCTGAGAGAGATAGAAATATGGGTCAGGCTGGCTCACCAGCCAGTTTGAGCTAAATGATGAGGAATCAGCCAGTCGGTTGCACTAGCTAGTCATGGGGAAGTTATCTCCTCGGTCGTGATCTCCCATATGGGAGAACGGTCGAGCAAGGTAAGAATGCCAAGGCCAGGGTCGAGCAATATTATCCTTCACTATTTGCTCAATAGCTTGACCTCGTCCAGTGCATCTCATGCCCTCTTACTCACAAAATCTATAACTAACCACCATACGGTCGCCTCGTGGTGACCGATGCGAGCCTTTACTCTTTCCTCCACTCTTTATTCAGTAAAGGGGCAAACGCTTTCTAGCTCCCCAACTATCCTAACTTTCCTCAAGAGATGGATAGCTTCCTCGAATGGTGGGAGCATCACTATAGCAGGTTGTTGGGCAGCAGGGATCACACCAAGCTTGCCAACCAATTCACCTTACAGTCAGAAGCGAAGAGTAAGAATAGAGCATTCGCTTCATCGACCGCCGCTCCTGCCCCAAAGAAGACAAGCAAGCCAAAGACTAGGTCGCCAACTTCCTCTCCTCCTCAAGCTCCAACGACCGAGGCTGTTGTCCCAGCAACCCCAGAGGTCATAACAAAAAATCTCGATGTTCCCACGCTTACTCCTCAACCTCTGTCAACCATCAAGAAGATCTCAAATTTGGGAACTTTGCCTAATCCACCTCCTAAGGCACCAATTCTTTTCTTCTAGTGCGTCAGTCCTCTTAAACCTTCTCCAATAATAGAGGATCGACTGCTACAAGCATCCGCTGGACCTCGACGACCATCAAGTACTTCAGCTGAAGCTATATCTTCCTTCGAAATGTAATTTAAAATCAAGTACTAGCCCAGTATCTCTATTGATGACTACTCAAAAGAGATTGAGGAGGACTTGAAACATCATCAGGATGCTCATTTTAATAAGTATTGGAATAAATGGTGGCGGAATAGAGAAAGATTAAATAATCATGATCTTCCATTCGATGAGAGGTATCTCACCCCTTGTCATCATAATCCGCCACCATTCCCCACCTCTACTCGACCGTTGGCGGCAATAATAAAAATTTCTCAGGCCGTTAGAAATCGGCTCATCATCTATGTCATCCCATCTGACTTAAAGTGGAGATCATTCACTTATTCATTTATTTGTATTAAATTTTCAGATTTTACATCAATTAACTTTCCTTTATGTTCCTTTTGTAGTTACTCGAGAGCTGATGACCACTGACAAACAAATAGTTGTGGCCCAATCACAATAACAACAAACATTGGTGGTTGTCGATCCTGTGATCACTGATATTTTGATCGTTGATTCAAAAGCAACGGTCAGTGAAAGTTAGTAATCTTTATACGGATTCAAAATATATTATTCAAATCCCCTGCAGCCCTTCCACGCTGGTTAGTCAACGTGTGGGTGTAGTACCTCCCCCTCAGCCATTGATCGCGAGACTCCTGCTCCAACTAATGCTTTTCCCTGTGGGATCGGCCTTCATAATGGTCGGGGAGATCCTTGCTTCAACTGAGCCTAAGGTTGCTACCATTGATACAGTCATGGCTGAAGCAGTGGTCGAGACCGAAGAGACTGCAGAGACCGCCACGGTTGATATCGCAAAGATGACCCTGACTGAGACTGTAGAGACCACTATGGTCAAGACTGTTGAGCCCAGCTCCCATCTGCCGCCTATTCTAGAACTTGCGTCTGCAGATGGTGCTCAAGTCCTTAATAGTGATGGTCTCCCTCCCATAGATGATATCATCTCTTCGTTTAAGAGAGCATTTGTTGGAGAAGCGATCGTGGCCGAGTCTCCTTCTCCTTCTAGCAATCTATAGGATGTGAAGGCCGAACTCCATGACCTCTTGTAGAAAGGGTTAATAGGGTCTCTTGACATTGAGTCAGTGGACAAACTTGACCGATTAGTTAGATCATATCACGTCTTTTCCTGGATAGATCCTGCTTTAGTCGCCAAGGTATCTACTCTCCAAGAACTCTAAGGGTTATTAAAGACATGCTATCATATTGGTGTCATTGCCGATTGTATTGAGGCTGAACGAGCTATGGCCAAGTCCAAGAGGGCTTCTTCACATACCATCGATGTAACACCCCATACCTGTCAATACTCAAGTGTTACCATTTAAATCAAATCTAGCATGAACGCATGTTTGAACACACATAACCTATAGCCTACACCAAGCTTGATTTCTCACGATTTGCCCTTGATTGACCCCTTACTTTTCAATATAGGATTTCATCATCATTGACTAGGCTACACATGATCAAAATCCATCCATTGAGGCATGTGATATCACACCTAAATACCTCAAGATCAGCCTATAAACTCAATCATACATCAATCTAACCATTAACACCATTTTTTCATCCACCGATTAGACCATTCATCCGTTGGTTTTCAAGATAGATCATCGAATCATTCATTGTGGACCAAGGAATGTCATGATCATTCCCGTGATCATTAGGGGATACCACTAGCATTAAGTATGTTTGAAGGGTAATCTAGATCATCTAATACACCGTCCAATAATCCATGATGTCTGGTCAGGCGAAATCCTCACTCAAATGTATCAGATTGGTCGTTTAATTCAAGATTAACTACTAAACTCCATATAATTAACCTTAAAACCCTAGATCAACGAATAATTCATTTTGTGAAACTATCTAAGGACATTGATCGACAATTTAAAACACGTCAGTCGTTGGACTTGCAAATCATCAATTAAATTATGAGATCATCTATTGGTTTAGATGATAAACCTATTTTAACTACGAAATTGACCATCTAACTACCCATTGTGGACCAGGAAGCGTCTTGATCACCCGAACAATCTCCAAAACCATTGAAGTCCAGGCTGGAATCAACTTGACTGCTAGATCAATATGAATCGCTTGATGTAGCCCAGTTGTGCCATGGATATGCCTCAGCATTTGACAAATGCCCTATTGAAGTTGCACTCCATGTGTTTGAGAAAATGTCGCACGGGCTCGATCTTGGCTCGAACTGGCCTAAGTTGCTGACCGAACCGAGCTGAGTTGGCTAATCAGGCTCAAGGACTGAGCTGAGCTGTGCCAAGCCGAGTTCAAGCTGGGGACAACTAGTGGCCGAGCTGGTAGAGCTGTGCCAAGCTTGATTAAGTTCGACTCATTTATAGCTCTAGATTTAGATGCCATGATGAATTATTGTAATAAACTATTTACTTGATTGCGCAACTATCATCAATGGTCAGTATTGGACTCAAATTTCTTTTGACAAAAATTTCGGCTTGCATAACGCATGTGCTATAAATGCTCGGGCATGTGTGGGGGCTTATGCATGCATACTATATATGTACACGTGTGTACATGGGCGCGTATAGTGGGAAGCACCTCCGTTGCACCTAGCGGACTCCCGAATGTTATCGGGTGCTTGTGCAAAGCTTAGCAAGAGTTAAAGGCAGCGAAATATCACTCGTATTTGTTGTCAAGAGAAAATGTTCTCATTTGTCCCGATGAACCCATCCATTATGGACTTACCATCACTAGAGGCTCTCATTTCTCTCTCTTCCCTCTCAGTATTCTCGAAAAAAGAATATAGAAGGGTGAGAGGCAGAGTGGAATAGGTGAGAGAGGGAGTGAGAGCAGGTAAGAGAAATAAAGAATACATTCCCAAAGACTTACTAGACCTAACTAGACCCAACCCCATCCAACTTTAACAGGGTCCATTACATAGATCTAACTTGAATCTAACTACATCTGAGTTTGGGTCCTTACTCTTGCTCCAGTGGTAGACTCTCAAAAGTTTCAGCACCCAATCAAGGGTTCGAGTACCCATAGGTGGTGAAATTCCACTACTGCGTGAGTGTGTGGGTGTGTGTGTGTGTGTGTGTGTATATAAAAAAAAAAAACTACATCTGAGTTTTAACTAGAACCAATTTTTAACCGGGTTGAAAAGGTAATAGCAAAACCCGAATCCAATTTCTTAATGAGTCCAAAAGATGGAACCCAAACCCATTAAAATTGGATTGGTCCGATTGGTACACATAGGTTTAGACACCCAAATGAGAACCCTACTATGGAGTGCCTTGCCATCCTATGGGAGCTCCATTAGGGTTTGCCTCCTTTGACTAAATTGAAGGAAAAACGAAATTCAAGATATAGTATTAAAAAGGTATAGCAAAAAATACCGATCTCTTGTAAATGCACTCTCTCCCCGTAAACCCTAACTCTCACTTCATGGGTTTGCATCCCTAATCACATGTGGAAAATGATTGCGGAAAAGCTATGTTTGGATGTAAATAAATTTAAATTGCAATAACAACTTTCATAAAGTGGAAAAGAAACCAAATTGCAAAGGTATTAGGTACTCATGAATAAAGAATCAAGCCCTAAATCTCAATTATGTCATTTTCAAATGATTCTTGTGTAGTAACAAAATTTTCATTTCTTCTCTTAAATAAATTTAAATTGCAATAACAACTTCCATAAAGTGGAAAAGAAACCAAATTGCAAAGGTATTAGGTACTCATGAATAAAGAATCAAGCCCTAAATCTCAATTATGTCATTTTCAAATGATTCTTGTGTAATAACAAAATTATCATTTCTTCTCTTAAATAAATTTAAATTGCAATAACAACTTCCATAAAGTAGAAAAGAAACCAATTGCAAAGGTATTAGGTACTCATGAATAAAGAATCAAGCCCTAAATCTCAATTAAGTCATTTTCAAATGATTCTTGTGCAATAACAAAATTGTCATTTCTTCTCTATTGAACTAATTACCAGAATATGATCCAAGAGTGTATCCAAACGCACCCTCACTGCCTAAGCACATGTATTAACTATACATATCACATTAACTCTTTTTCTTCCATGATCACTTCTTAGCACCTTGATTATGAGACCACTTTGTCTCTCAACTTGTGATTTGAATTCCTTGAAGATTGGAAAAACTTATGACTTTTGCTTCATGAAGTACATCCATATGATTCTTGTATAACCATTGATAAAGATGATAAAATACAAGCTTTCACTAAGTGATGGAGTTTACATTTTTCCGTAAGTATCCGTGTGGATCAATTCTAAGGGCACCTTTGCTCTCCACGTGCTTCTTGAGAAAGGTGCATGATGATGTTTTCCCAATGCACAATCTCAGAAAATATTATTCTTAATTTTGATAGATGGTGAACCGTCTATCAGATTTACCTAATTCATTAAGTTCAAGCCATGAAAGCTCAAATGACCCAGTCTTTTATGCCAAAGCTAAGATACATCAAGTGTCTCGGCTTTTTGTGTACAATCGATCAAATATTGTAATTTAAGAGGAAAATTTTGATTTTTATTCATATTTACCTTAGTGATCACTTGATTTGCGCCATTCTTGTCATAAATAATCCAAGAATCATTTTAGAAGGATATAGAGTGCCCATTTTGAACATGTTGTCTAACACTTAACAAGTTTTGATCCAAGTCAGGAACAAGTAAGACATCTTTTATATACTTGACATATTTCTTGGTTTTAATATAAATTGACCCCTTTCCATTGGCTTCTACAATGGCTTCATTTTCCATACAGACTTTAGATTCGACGGATGACTGAATATTTGTGAATATCGGATCATCACATGTCATATAATTGTTGCATCCACTGTCCAAGTACCACATGTCTTCATTTTGAGTGAGTGAGTACTGACAAACAAAAAATATGCTTTCTTCAACTTTTTCTTTAGTGAAGTTTGTAGCATATTGATTGTCTTTGAACTGACAATTCTTCTTCACGTGTTCAAACTTTTTATAGTTAAAACATTGAGGTTTGCCTCGATTCCAACATTCACTTTCAATATGTTCAGACATTTTGTAAAAATCATAGGTAACATTTGAATTTTTACCTTTATTTCGATTTTGCCATTTCCTTTGCATCGGCTTTCTGCCTTTCCTGTGGATTGCCTTAATTTTTTTCAGGACCATCTTGTGTCTTCTTGAAATTGTGAACTAATTAAAAGTTTTATTTGAGATGCACTTTCAATTGATTTTTCTTCATGCCTCAACGATCTTTGCTCATGAGATTCTAAAGATTCCATCAATTCAACCAAGGATAAGGTTGAAAGGTCCTTAGATTCTTCTATTGCAGCAATGAGAACATCGTATTTTGTATGGAAGCTTATTAAAAGCATCTAAACTACATTTTCATCAAAAATAGAATCTCTATAGATTCTAATCTGATTTACCACTTCAATAACTCAATAAAAATAATCCTTTATCTTTTATCAGTATTTCATTTTCAGATTTTCATATTCTCTTTGTAAAGTTTGTAACATGAAGGCAATCACTTTAGACATACCTTTGAACTCCTATTGTAAAGTGTCTCAAGCTTGGTTTGCAGTTGAGATGAAATAATTCTAGAGAAGACAGAATCAGAGACACTTTGCTACATGAAAAAGAGGGCATTCACATCTTTCTTCTTATTCTCCTTCAATTATTCTTGTTGTGTGGCTAAGAGAGATGTGAGATTGGTGGTAGTTGGACAACCATTTTCGACAATCTCCTATAGCCATTGAGATTGGAACAAAGTCTTCATTGTAATGCTCCAACGATCAAAATTATCCCCCTCCAAAAATAGAATGGTTGAATTGTCGCACCATTTGTTGCCATCAATTCTACTTAGAAGTTTCTACACTCAGTCAAGACCCGAAACTTGTCTTTGATACCACTTTGTAGGCTATTGTAGCCTTTTACTTGGAAAGGAGAACTTTGAAGAGAATAGAAGAATTCATTGTATTGCTTCTTCATATTAGAAAATGAATTACATGCATATATTTATATACTTTTAGGCGCATTAAACAATTAAACGATATTTAATAGGTTATCAAAAAACTAAGAGACATGCATCTTTTAACAAATTTCTAAGCATGAATGCATATATGTTCAAAACCCTTGGCATTCTTCTCATGCATCTATTGGAACAAAAATATGTATCTCATGAAGTCCATGTATATGTATTGGAATAAGTTTATGTATCTATTTAAAGTACATGTGCATATATTGGAACAGACGTGTATATTACTAAAAAGTACATTAATTCAACATGATATGTACCTCAAGTAGTACACCTCAATAACATCTTCTCAACCTCAGCTGCCACAAAAAAAAGCAGAGCAGTTTAGGTGCGGCCTGGCCTCACCAAAGATGGTGCATCCCTTACCACAGGGCCCACCTTTGATGTATGTATTCCATGTATATGCCGTTCATCTGTTTGCCTTATCATTTTGGGGCACAAGCCTAAAAATAACCAGATGTAATTCTCAAGTGAACTATATTATGGGAAATAGTGGTGAATTGACCATCCATGGGCTATAAAAATTATAAATTAGGCTAATATTCATTTTTTTCCCTTCATTTATATTTATATGAAATAGTGGTGATTGACCATTCATTGGCTATAAAAGTTTTGAATCAGGATGATATTCATGATTTATCCTTCGTCTATATTTATATGACCTCATTACTAGATTAGATGGCAAATAAATGTTAAGAAAATATTCAGTGGACCTTAAGAAGTTTTAATAATAGAGCTTTCAATCACCACTATTTCTATAGGATGTTTTTTGAGCTGTCTGGTAATGATATGGCAAAAGGGATGAACTGTGTGGACATAGGATAAATTAGAGGTGTACAAGAACCAAGCTCGGCTCGGTTCGATCCTCGAGCCCGACTGGTCAGCTCGGCTTGGTTCGGTTGGCAACTCGGGCTAGTTCAAGCCGAGTTCGCCTGTGCAGCACTTTCACAAACACATGAATTGCACATTCAAATTCTCATTGTATGTAAAGCATAAGCAGCAATTTTACAAGTATTTCATCAAACACCTTGTAGGCAACGTCAAAAACAAGAAAAAAAGGGTATTTCTTTCATATACATACCTTCCTTGCACCAGGTGAAACTTTGTTGAGTCATTTCATCAAACACTTGGTGAGCAACATCAATATGAAAGCAACCGAGTCACCGAACTGGTTCGATTTGAATTTTATTCGAGTTGCGGTTCGATCCGAGTTGAGTCGAGCTCGGCCAAGCTCAAACTCGATTTGAAATTTTTTCAAGCTTAAAAAATCAACTCGGCTCGGCTCAAACTTAGTTTCGAACCAAGTCGAATCGAGCTTTTTCAAGTCGAGTCGAGCGAGCTAACCGAGCTAACTCAGTTCGCGTACAGCCCTAGGATAAATACATTAAGGTGGGCTCCATGGTAAGGGCCTACCATCTTGGCTAAGGCCCGGCCGCAAAAGCCCATTGGGTATTCATGAGTTAAGGGTACAGAGTAAACTGTGTGGTCCACCATGAATGTGCATGTCTTATCCACACCATACATTTATTTCTATATATTATTTTAGGCAATGATTTCAAAATGGAATCATATCCAAAGCTCAAGTGGACCACACCGCAAGAAAAAGTGAGTATAATGATGTCCACCCTTGAAACCTTCCTAGGGCTATAGTGATGTTTATTTGTCCGTTCATAAGGTTACACGAACATGGAACGAAGGAAATGCACAAATATTATCCTGATTCAAAACTTCTATAGCCCTTAAAAAGTTTTCAATTGTACATGTTCAATTCACACTGCTTCCCATGGTGTGGTACACATGAAATTGGGATATGCGTCAAGTTTGGCCCATGCACTAAAATAAACTGATAAAACAGATGGACGGTGTAGACGAAAGGCATAAATCATGGTGGTCCCCATAGAGTTTACTCATTATGCCTAAGCAGACCGAGTTACTCGTACACAATCTGCTTCCCGGCCCCACCCAATCCGCTCTTGACAAAAGGACGCGGATTGCATTTGTTTATCCATGCCGTACATCCCTTTTCTCATGTCATTTTAAGGTATGAGTATAAAAGTAGCTAGATCCAACGCTCAAGCGGACCACACCACAGATGACTCTTATATTTAATGCAACTTGGTATTTCATGCTTTGTGTATTTATTGCAACTCAAGCTTATGATTCTGTGTGGGACACTTGAACATTGGATCCGCCTCATTTTTGTGCACATACCTTAAAAAGATAAGAGAGAAAAGAGAAGAGATGAACGCCATGAATGAACAAGTACATCACAGTTGGCCTGTCCACAAAAATGCCCATTCAGGGCTAGAGACGGGCAAGGCAAGACTTAATCCCCATCCTCGGTAAAGGGAGCAAATTGTGTGGTGTGACCAACATGGTGTGTGTCGATGGCACCAGCTTCTATGGGGCCACATCTTGACTTATAACAAACTATGAAGTATTTGTTATATCCACACCATCTGTATATTTTGAGAGATGATTTTAGTGCATGATTCAAAAAATAAGGTAAATCTAAAGTTTAAGTGGAGCACACCATAGAGAGCAAAGGAAAAAAATGATTTCCACAGTTGAAACCTTCATAGGGCCCACATGATGTTTATTAGCTATTTAACCTGTTCATAAGGTCACACAGACTTGGATGAAGGGAGCAGATTGCATCCAACCCCTGATCAGACCTTTAAGCGTCCGACCAGATATATGGGGCCCACTGTATTGTATATGTTTATTAACATCATCCATCCCTTTTCTTAGAATTTTCCCCCCTGTGCAATCATGCCATAGTGGAAATTCCAGGAGTCTATTCACACCTTAGTGGGATTTTTAAGATCATGCAAGGGTACGGAGTGTTCTAAGATCATGCAACGGTATGGAGTCTATTCACACCGTAGTGGGATTTCTAAGATCATGCTAGGGTATGGCCCTAAAATGAGTAAGATCCTATGCTCCAATAGACCAAACCAAATACCAAGTTTGGTTACATTAAATGAGCAAAGCATTACATGCAAGAGTCATCTTTGGTATGGTCTACTACATCGTTGGACCTTCCTCATTTTTTTACCATAACATAACATGATTTGAAAAAAAGAATGGATGGTGTGGATATACTGATACATTACTATGGGCTCCTACATAAATTTGGTTGGACGCTTAAAGGACCGACTAGGGTTGGTTGTAATTAGGGGTGTACATTGAGTTGAACCGAGTTGAGCTGGCCTCAGCTCGACTTGGCTCAGCCACTAGCTGACCTCAACTCGAACTCGGCTCGGCTCGATCCTCGAGCCTAACTGGTCAGCTCGGCTCTGTTCGTTCAGCAGCTCAAGTTGGTTTGAGCTGAGTTCGAGCCGAGATCGAGCTGAGTTTGCTTGTGCAGCATTTTCACAAATACCTGGACTGCACCTTCAAAATCCCATTGTATGTAAAACAACAACAATGGTCTTACAAGTATTTTATCAAACACCTTCTAAGCAACATAAAAATCAAGAAAAAAAGGGTATTTATTTCATATACATACCTTCCTTGCACCAGCCACACTTCGTTGAGTCATTTCATCAAACACTTGGTGAGCAACATCAATATCAAAGTAACCGAGTCACTTAAATGGCTCGATCCGAGTTCAATTTGAGCTGGGTTTAATCCGAGTCGAGTCGAGTTGGGGCCTGCTCGAACTCATTTTCGAGCTCAAAAAATCTGCTCAACTTGGCTTGAACTCAGCTTTGAACTGAGTCCAATTGAGCTTTTTCAAGTCGAGTCGAGCAACCTAATCGAGCTAGCTTGGTTCGTGTACACTTATGGTCGTAATCTGCTTCCCCGATGAAGGAAAAAAACAAATATAATTAATATTGATGAAAAACTCTAGCAACCCTAAAAAACTTTCAATGGTAAATGTTTAATCCCCTTGCATTCTGAGGTGTGGTCCACTTAAGCTTTATATCTGGCTCATTTTTAGTCTCAAGCAAAAATGATCTCACCAAGTGGATAGAAAGCATGTTATGGCTAGGGGCTGAGGCAGACATAGAGCTGGGCATCGGACCGAGTCGGATCGGATTGGGTCCAACTCGACCAGATCAGAAATCTCGATAACTTGACCTGAACTCGTTCTGATCCGGGACCGAGTCCAGGTCACTTAACTCGAACAGATCCAGAATGTGTATGAGCTGATCCGATCTGAGTTCGACTAAAATCCTATCTCAAAACCCTAAAATCACAGACAGAGAGAAGAAGAAGAAGAAGAAGAAGTAGGCCCTAAATTCTATCTCAAAACCCTAAATCTGTGGACCTAAAACTCTAAAGAAAGCTCCAATTTCTGTCTCAAAACCCTAAAATCACTATTGAATTATGGATTCCATAACCATAAAAACCCTAAATCGGTAGCCCTAAAACTCCCAAAATTGGAGGCTCTAACTCTCCAATTTCTGCACTTGAGAGAATGAGAGATAGAGAGAGACTGGGAGAGAGATACCTGATGCCCGATGGTGCGTGCGAGCTTTGAACGGCGTGGATTTAAACATACATCATGGTGGGCTAGAGAGCTTTGACGCCAGTTAGCTAGCCGGTGTGGGGTCACCTTCCAAACGACGATACACGCATCGGCATAGGAGGCAGGGTTGGAGGCTTGGAGCTTTGAGAGAGAGAGAGAGAGAGAGAGAGAGAGAGAGAGAGAGAGAAAGAGAGAGAGAGAGAGTAGGCAGTGAGGGTTTGGGTTAGGGTTGGAGGCTTGGAGCGTTGAGAGAGAGCGAGACAAAGAGATAGCAATTTGGGTGAGGGTTAGATGCTTGGAGCATTGAGAGAGAGAGCGAGACAGAGAGATAGCGATCAGGCAGAGTGTTTTTATGTTAGGGTAAAAACTAAAAAACCTTTATATAATACCCAATTCCGGATCGGGTTGGGTCGTAGGTCCGGATCCACCAAGATCCGAATTCAATCCGAAATTCGTTCGGATCTAAATTACCTAACCCAATGTTGACTGATCCAGACTGTCGGTTTGAGTCTGATCGGGTCGGATCGAGTCGGATCCACTGGATCGGATCTATTTTGCCCACCCCTAGGCAGACACATGTCATGGTAGGGCCGACAGAACTTGGTGACGTCAACAGACTACCAAGGTGGGGCAATTCGCTTAAGGGGGGATTGGGTCGTGGGGGATGCGGATTAGCTACAAGTTGAGTAGTGAGGCTCGCCGCTAAAATGACGTCACCTAGTTTTGTGGGTCGATGTATGTTTTGTATCCACACTGTCCATCCAGAGATCATTTTAGGGCATAATGAATCATATTCAAATCTCTAATGTACCCCACCAAAAAAAAAAAAAAAAAAATAGTAGAGAAAGTGACACCCACCATTAAAAACTTCTAAAGGGCTACAAAAGTTTTTGATCAAGCTGATATTTGTGTTTTCCCTTATTTAATGTTTATGTTAACTTATGAACAGTTTGGATCTCAAATAAACACTACGGTGGACCTTAGAAAGGCTTCATCGATGAGCGTCACTCTCCCCACTGTTTCCTGTGGTGGGGTCCACTACAGATTTTAATCTGCCTCATTCTTTGGCTCAAGCCCTAAAATGATTTCTCAAAATGGATGGACGGTGTAAATACAATACATACAACATATTAGGGCCCACATAACTTGATAACATCACTTCGGTAGGGAGTCTCGGTACTCGTCAGTGTCTAATCCCTGTCCTTCGTGAGGGTGTAGAATAAATTTTATTAAAGGTTAATAACATACACACTCTTATGTCCCCACAGGAACTCCAAGGTTAATATTTTGGAACATGCTACCAAAAAATGAGGTGGATCCAAAACTAAGTGGGTCACACAAGAGGGAAAACTGAGGAAAGAAATTCGTGCATTGAATGGAGTGCAGATAGATGCTGAGTGATGTCTTCCCGGACGAGTGAAAGCAGCTATCAAACATCACGGGGTCAGAGTAATGAGTGGCTAGTCTTCCTTTGGTCTTAAAGTCAGGAACACAGTCCATGTCCGGCCATATAGTCGGAACAGTAGGAGGATCAACAATCGTTTTATACATCTTTGAAGTCGACTTAACCCTAAGTATCAACTTCGAGATGGAAAACAATGACAAGTACCATCGATTTCCCTTTTGTTAAGCTCGCGTCATTTTTCGCTCATCTGTACAGCACGAGCCTTTGATGGAATATCTTGATCTCCAAAACCTACCTGTAGTTCTACCTCCCAGGTGTGGCACTCCCTCGTTCTGGATCCCCTCCGGACCTGTCTGCTGGTCCGAGTGCCCCTCCCAAGAATGTTGGTCTTTCTAGGCCAAATGGTAAGACTCCCAAGTCCCAACCAGTTCAATGGTCAAGGAGCTACTGGCAATTTGAAGCCTTCCTACGCGGCGGTAGTTAGAAACCTTTATGGGCTCCACCTTGATATTAATATGCCATCTAAATCGTTTATAACCATTGAGATGAAGTGAAAATATCAAAAAAATTTCCTGACACAAAAATTTTATAACCATAAGAATGTTTCAATGATTCGCACTAAATCCCCACTGTTTCCTTTCGTGTTACCTGCTTAAGTTTTGGATACACATAATTTTTAGTCTCATGTACTAAAATGATCTCTCAAAACAGATGAATAGAGCAGATTTCTCACAAACATCAAGGTAAGCCCCACCCAGCATCCTTGCGCAGGAACTTCCCGCAAAGGCTTGGACTAGAAATCGACGTCCCAAACACAAGGTGCCACTGAGCCATGGGGGGTGATATTTGAAAACCAAAAATAAAAAAAAAACAAAAAATCTTTCTGACAATCAACGCCTTTTAACAATGGACGCCGATTACTGACGTAGGGGAGGACGTGAGGTCGAGCACCATCTTCCTCAAGAGGATAACTATTCCGAATCCACGGAACTTCTCTGGACTCCTCACAGAGACTTTCTCGAATCCACGAGAAAATAGAAATAAATTCTAATAAATTCGAAATAGATTAATGAATAAGTGATAATCCTCTAATGCGTCTCCTTACACCATTAATAAAGAAGAAAAAAAAACTAAAATTCGTAATTACCAAAAATAGCAAAATTCTAACTCTAATAAAAATCCTAATTCTAATAAAACTCTTCTAAGGCCTAGTTTCTAAAAATAAAAATAGTAAAAGTTATTTCTAAAAGGAAAGAAAATCTAAAACTCTAAAAATATTAAAAAATTCAGAATTATTAAAAATAGTAAAATTTTTCTAAAAATTCGTTTTTGAGCTAAAAGCGCGTGCTTTCTGACGAAACGGACAGATGCGACCCACCTTGTGGGTCAGTTCACCTCGGATGGCCCGTTTCAGTAAAGATTGATAGGTTGTACGCCCTATGACGGTACCCGGATCAAAAGTTATGGTCAATTTACGATCCATCTTCTTTTGGCCCAACCATGCTAGGAACGTATCTGTGACACGTTCTACATCAGACTCCTCCACTTGAAAAAAACTCATCCTCGAGTTATGCAAGAGACTTGACACATGAGTTTGAGATAACTTTCGACGTCGATGTTCATTAGCTTTTTTTATGTACTTGGCATTAAGCTCTTGAGTTGACACAATACATGTACTCATGCTTTCCTTGACTTGACTAATATCGATTAGTTCCTTCACATCTGCCTTCAAGATCTCATATTTTTTCTGATAATATGGGCAATTAGGCGGACTTGCCCCTGAGACGGGATCAACGTGATTTTGTATATCTCGTATGGGAGGTAATTTATTAGAGAGTTCATCGAGCACAACCCTCTTGAACTCCTGCGATACTAGTTCCAAATCCTCTAAGATATTCACAGGCTCCACATATTTTTTCTTTTCAACTAATGGATATATATTTCCTATTTCCTCATATTATTTAACAAAGGCCTGTTCAGTGATGAGATATTGTCCCTCCACTTTAGAAGTCTTGGGTTGGTTCTCCATTCTTATAGATGTCACATGTTCGCCACTGATGAATCCTGTGGTCTGTTGCAACTCCGTTTTGATGAAGTTGTTTCTCGCGGACCAATAGTAGGATTTTTCTGCATAACCTTTTACCGATCGACTATCTTGATAATAATTTTGGTTTTGTTGGAATAATACCTGATCGTAATCTCAAGGGAGGAATCGCATGCATAATAACTTCTTCATCCGTGACCACATGCAGATTGACGCCTTCATCTGTCTCATTCACTCGAGTTGAAGTTGTTCCCACCAATCTGAAGCTTTGCCTGTCAACTTGTAGGCCACGAGTTTAACTTTCTTTTCTTCTACGATGTTCATGTAGTCGAAGAAATGTTCTACTTCAAGCAACCAATCGAGGAAGTCTTTGAAGTAGAGTTGGCCATTAAAACTAGGAAGATCGACTTTCATTTTAAATTCTTGAATCATCCTTTGGTTCATTGATAGCATCGCCCTACGATCGGTATAATTACGAATTCCAGCAATTGCTGGTGGTGGATCACCACTATGAACATGGAGTTGCCTTAGGTTTTCCGCCAAGAGATTCGCTATGCGGTCAATGGAAGCCTGCAGCCCTTGCATGACTTGTCGATTCTCTCGTTGCGTTACTTCGAAAGTTGTCGTCGTTAAAGGTAAATTCCCTGGAGCATTGCCCATGGGATTGTTGCCTGACCCGTCGTTGGAAGCCATCGATCCGAGGAGAAACCTCGCTTTGATACCAAACTGACACAGAGGAGGACGTGAGGTGTCTTCCTCAAGAGGATAACTATTCCGAATCCACGGAACTTCTCTGGACTCCTCACAGAGACTTTCTCAAATCCACGAGAAAATAGAGTAGAAAATAGAAATAAATTCTAATAAGTTCGAAATAGATTAATGAATAAGTAATAATCCTCTAATGCGTCTCCTTACACCATTAATAAAGAAAAAAAAAAACTAAAATTCGTAATTACCAAAAATAGCAAAATTCTAACTCTAATAAAAATCTTAATTCTAATAAAACTCTTCTAAGGCCTTATTTCTAAAAATAAAAATTACAAATAAACTTTCTCTAGAAGAGTCCTAGTATAACTAAAAGTTATTTCTAAAAGGAAAGAAAATCTAAAACTCGAAAAATATTAAAAATTTTGGAATTACTAAACATAGTAAAATTTGTCTAAAAATTTGTTTTTGAGCTGAAACGCTTGCTTTCTGATGAAACGGACAGATGTGACCCACCTTGTGGATCAGTTCACCTCGGATGGCCCGTTTCAGTAAAGATTGATAGGTTGTGCGCCCCATGACGATACCCGGATCAAAAGTTATGGTCAATTTATGATCCATCTTCTTTTGGCCCAACCATGCTAGGAACGTATCTGTGACACGTTCTACATCAATTACATACTGACGGGTTGAGTACCGAGACAAGCTACTAAAGTGACGTCATCAAATTATGTGGTATCCACCGTGATGTATGTGTTGTATCCACTTTGTCCATCCATATGAAGATATTATTTTAGGGGATGAGACAAAGAATGAGTCAGATCCAAAGCTGTAGTGGACTCCACCACAGAAAACAATGGAGAGAGTGACGCCCACCATTAAAAATTTCTAAGGGCCACAAAAGTTTCCGATCAAGCTGAAATTTGGTTTTTCCATTATTTCATGTCTGTCTTAACTCATAAACAGGTTGGATCTCAAATAAACATCATAGTGGACCTTAGGAAGGTTTCAACGGTGGACGTCACTCTCTCCACTGTTTTCTGTGGTGGGTCCACTCTAGATTTGGAAACACAGAGGTAAATAATTATTACCTATTTACCTGGAATTACCTCTGTAATTAGAAAATCAAACTGGCCCTAAAATGATCTCTCCAAATGGATAGATAGTGTAAATACAACACATACATCATGGTGAGCCCTACAGAACTTGGTGACGTCACTTCAGTAGCTAGTCTCGCTACTCAACCTAACCTGTCAGTATCTAATCCGCATCCTTTAACAATGACGTCGATTCTTTCACTTGTTGTTACCGATGTAACACTCGTTCCAAATGAGCCCTCGGGACTTCCAATGAGCCAATACCTTTGTTAATTTAGATGACTTAAATTAATCTCAATTTTCCAAGGCACCTAATTAATTTAAATACGTTGCATTTGGGTCCCTTTCATCAGATTTTGCTATGGCTATCACATGAGCAGGAAAAGTCGGGAGGAGGGCGTGCCTCTCAAGTGTTCCCTGTCTTGTGGCCCACCTAAGTCATGGATTGGCATGACCTTTTGCATGGCCAAACATGAGAGGGTTTGCATGATGGACAGGGTGGATGTCATGAACATATGTAGTAGGGCCCACATAATGCATTTATCATTCGTACTGTCACGAGGGAATGAAAAAAGAAAAAAGAAAAAATAGAGATGCATCGCCTACCTTTTAGAGCCTGTTTGAAAGTGTGGATTATTCGGAACTGTTGTATTTGAAACCATCCTGTTATGTTTGGCAAACCTAGATTCAGAATTCATAATTTTAAATCCAAAGGTATGCATAGTGTTGATTGATGTCTTAAATTTGTAAATCAATGTCCGTGGATGACAGTTTCGATGCCATCAAAAGTTGGTCAATGCCATTGAAAGTTGTTCAATACATCCAAGGCCTGCTCGATGACATTAGTAAAATCTGAGAAAATCATGTTTAGTCACTGAAACATTTTAGTCGTTAGTTTGATGCCATCGATGGTTTGTCAATGCCATCGAAGTCCCATCGAACAACGCGTAGAGTTACGCAGAGTTGCATATATGCGTGATTTGTTTCCGATTTCGATTATGATTCTCCTTTAGGCTATATATATGGGTGTTAATCAGGATTGGGGTATGTCTCAGAGCTTTCTAATTCGTTCCTAGGGTTTCAATGTCTTCTAAGGGGAGATTCGAGGCTTGTTCAAATAGAGTATTCTCTCTATCTCTTGTAATTTGTGCTTTTATAATGATTTTTGTCGCTTGGTGCTGTGATTTTTTTCCCAAAAGGATTTTTCTATGTTAAATTTTGAGTGTTTATGATTGGATTTGGTTGTTGCAATTGGATTACTTTGCTTAATTTATCTTTGTGTGGTTCCGTAGTCTCACAACAAGTGGTATTAGAGATTATTATTGGGGCGCAGATTAAATCCGAAACAGAGTATCAATGGCTTCTAATCCTAAGTTCGATGTTGAGAAATATTTTGGAAAAAATAACTTTGAATTATGGGAGGTCAAGATGACCGGTCTGCTATTCCAATAAGGATTGGATGATGCACTCCTTGAAAAGCAACTAAAATCTATGACAGATGATGAATAGAACAAGTTGGATAAGAAAGCGAGAACCTCCATCCAATTATGCCTAATGGATAAAATCCTCTACAATGTAATGAGAGAGAAAACTACAACAAGTTTATGGGCGAAGTTAAATGGCGTGTATGTGAAGAAATCTCTTGAAAACTATCTATACTTGAAGCTTCAGTTGTTTAATTTGAAGATGACAGAGGAAGGTGATGTTGAGGCCCACATTAGCTACTTTAACAACATGATTAGCAAATTGCTGGATGTTGAAGAAATGATTATGGATGAAGATCAAGCATGTATCTTATTGAATTACATTCCGACTTTGTATGAGTCATTCAAGGACTCGTTGTGCACCAGTAGATCAACCCTTAGTGTCGAAACCACTATCTCAACCCTTTAAGGAAAGGAGATGAGAAAGAAAAGCGGTGACATGGGTGCCTCTACTAATGCTTTAGTTACGAGAGAACGAAATTCTAAGTGGGACAATATATCTTTTTTATTGAGATCTAAATCCAAGGGTAGGGGTAAGAGAAAGTTGAAATGCAGGAATTGTGAGATGTCTGGGCATATGAAGAAGGATTGTACCAAATCTTAAGGCAAGAAAAGAGAGTTCAGAGGCTTCTTCCAGGGAAGCCAACATCGTCGAGTCTAATAAAGGTATGAGTGGAAGTGACGTGTTATCGGTATCTATGGTCGGACACTTATACGATGGTCATAGGGATGAGTGGATTTTGGATACTGAGCCATCATATCACATAACTCATAATCAGAGTTGGTTCACCAGTTACAGAGAGCGCAATGGTAGCTAGGTATTTATAAGCAATTATAATGCCTTGTAATGTGGTGAGTGTTGGAACAATGTGCATCAAGATGTTTGATGGAATTAACCATACCTTGACTGAGGTGAGACATGTTCCTGATATGAGGAAGAGCTTGGTATCTCTTGGAGCACTCAAGGTGTTTGGATGCAAGTTCACCAGTTTTGATCTTATCCTTAAAGTTTCAAAATGGGCACTCGTTGTTATGAAGGCACAGAGGAGTAGGAACCTTTATTGGTTGATTAGGAGCACTTAATTGAGTGGAGCTGCAACGTCTGTAGCGGATTCCACGTCTGCACATATGTGGCATGTACGTCTAGGCCACATGAGCGAGCGTGGCATAAAGGTACTTTTTGATCATTCTTTAATTTTAATTTTTAAAAATTTTAATTTAAATATATGCAAGTATTGTATATATGGTAAACAATATAAGTTGTCTTTTAAATATAGTAAATATGTATATAAGGATATTCTCGATTATGTGCATTCTGATATATGGGGGCCGACGCCCGTGGTTTCCACTGAAGGGTCATTATAATTCGTCACATTCATTGACGACTACTCGAGGAAAGTGTGAGTTTATTTTATGAAAAATAAATCTGACGTTTTTATCAACTTGAAGCAATGGAAGACAATGATTGAAAAACAGTCAGGACGAAAGGTGAAAGTTCTAAGGACAGATAACATATGAGAATTTACTTTATGTGAATTTAATCAATATTGTAAGGATGAAAGGATCGTGAGGCACAACACAGTGCGCCACACACTAGAGAAAAACTGTGTGGCTGAGCGAATGAATCGGACTCTCTTAGAGAGGACTCGATACATGATTAATAATGCTGGGGTGGGCAATACGGCTTGTTACTTGGCGAATCGGTCCCCTTTTACTGTAATCAATTATAAAATTTCAAAGGAAGTATGAAGTGGTCAATAGGTAGACTATTAAGGATTGCGTGTGTTTGGTTGTGAAGCTTACTCTCTGTACTGTCAGTTGAGAGAGACAAGCGAGACTAAAGGGATAAGAAATATATCTTTATTGGCTATGATAGTTGTATGAAGGGAACATGTTATATCACTAGGTCACACGAAAAATCATTATTAGCCATGACATCAAGTTCGATAAAAGATCCTCGTTCTATAAGAATAAAAAAGAGGAATTAAAAAAAGTTGGTGGTGGATGTTCAGCTAGACAAAAATGAAACTTAGGATGAGACGAACACGCAGACAGAGGTACATGAGGAGGTGGAGCAGCCACCAATGAGAAGGAATCCGCTGTGGGATTGCAAGCTACCAACGATATACAAGGATAATTCAAACGTCGCATATGCCCTCATTACAGATTATGGGGATTTGTCTACTCTTCAGGAGGCTCTTGATAAGCCTGATGAAGAAAAGTGAAAAGCAGCGATAGACGATGAGATAGACTCCTTGTACAAGAACGAGATGTGGGAGCTAGTGAAGCTTCCCATCGGCCGAAAATCAATCATGTGTAAGTGGATCTTCAAGAAAAAATAGAATAGGTACAAGACAAGGTTGGTAGTGAAGGGATACGCTCAGAGAGAGTGATGACTTTACTAAGATATTTGTGCCGGTTGTTAAATAAATATATATCATATTTGTATTGGTGCTGGTTGCCTAATACGATTTCAAGCTAAAACAAATGGATGTGAAAATTGCCTTCCTGCATGAAAAATTAGAAGAGAAGATATACATGAAGCAACTAGAAGGTTTCGAAATAAAAGAAGTAGAGAACAAGATTTACAGGTTAACAAGGTCGACATACGGCCTAAAACAGTCGCTTAGGCAGTGGTATAAAAAATATGATTCTTTCATGGTGAGTCAAAAGTTTACTATGAGTGAATATGATCATTATGTCTATTACAAGATACTAAGTGATAAGAAATTCATTATCCCGGTGTTGTATGTTGATGACATATTGATTACTAATCATAGCATGTCTGGAATTGATTTACTGAAGACTCGATTATCAGGGACATTCGAGATAAAAGATCTAAGCGTTGCAAAAAGGGTTCTCGACATTGATATACATAGAGACAGGAAAAGGAATAGGCTTTAGTTATCTCAGAAAGAATACCTTGAGAAGGTGTTGATAAAGTAGGGGATGGATAAGGCAAAGCCGGTTAGCATTCCCCACGCAGCTCATTTTAAGCTTTCTTCTGAATAGTGTCCTAAAATCGATGAAGAAAAGCAGGACATCTCATGTGCCTTATTCGAATGTAGTAGGCAACTTGATGTATTCCATGGTCTATACTAGACCAGATATTTCACATGCGCTTGGTGTTGTTAGAAGATACATGTGTAACCCTAGAAAGCAACACTAAGAAAAAGTGAAATGGTTACTTCGATATATTCTAGGTACGCAGGACTACATCTTATCTTTTGAGAAATCAGTAGCTAAGTTAGTTGGATATGTGTATTCTGATTATGCAAGTAGTATAGATTCTAGAAAGTCGACTTCAGGATACTCGTTTGTGCTAGCGGGTGGAGCGATTAGTTGGATGTTAAAGCTTCAGTCTGTGGTGACTCTTTCCACAACTGAAGCTGAGTATATAATAATGACAGAGGTATTCAAGGAAGGTGTTTAGTTGAGAGGGATGATAAATCGGTTGAGGCTTCAGCAGGAGGCCATGTTGGTTAATTGCGACAACGAAATCATTATCAATTTTTCTGTACTAAACACATTGATGTTCGTCACCATTTTATCCGACATGTGCTTGAGGAAGGAGGTGTGACTCTGGAGAAGATTCACATGAGTGTGAATTCGGTTGACATGCTCACTAAGGTGGTTCCTACATAGAAGTTCAAGTTCTGTGCAACTTCTCTAGGTTTAACGAAGGCTTAAAAGAAGACGAAGGATGCACGAGAAACAGTGATAGAGCTATGATACAAGGTAGAATTAGAGAAGGAAAAAATGAGCTATAAAAAATGGCGATTCAAGACATGGTAGAGATTGTTGATTGATGTCTTAAATCTGTAAATCAACATGTCTGTCGGTGATAGTTTGATGCCATCAAGCCGACTTTGATACCATTAAAATCTTGCTTAATGTCATAAAAAAAATTAGAATTGATCAAGTTGGTTGCTATACATTTTAGGTGCCCTGTTCGATGCCATCGAAAGTTGGTCGATGCCATCGAAGGCCTGCTCGATGACATCGGTAAAATTTGAGAAAATCATGTTTAGTTGCTAAAATGTTTTAGTCGTTAGTTCGATGCCATCGAAATGGGTTCGATGTCATCAACGGTTTGTCGATGCCATCGAAGTCCCCTCGAATGTGTCATCGAACGAACTCGCAGAGTTATGGAGAGTTGCGTATCTGCGAGATTTGTTTCCGATTTCTATTGTGATTATCCTTAAGGCTATATATAGGGGTGTAATTGGGATTTGGGTGTATCTCAGAGCATTCTAATTCATTCCTAGGGTTTTAAGGGCTTGTAAGGGGAGATTCAAGGCTTGTTCGAATCGGGTATTCTCTCTATCTCTTGTAATTTCTACTTTCATAATGATTTTTGTCGCTTGGTGCTTTGGTTTTTCTCCCCAAAGGGTTTTTCCATGTTAAATTCTGAGTGTGTGTGATTGGAGTTGGTTGTTGTAATTGGATTGCTTTGCTTGATTCATCTCTGTGTGCTTCTTCGGGCCCCGAACATGCATAATATATTTACAAGTGTTTGAATTTAATTATTAAATCAACTTTAATATCTCTAATTAGTGGACTATGTAATGTTTGACACAATGGTTGTAATAAGCCCGTTGAAATATATACTTTGCCAAAAAATGATGAAATTCTAAGTCTCGGACGGGCTACAAGCACAAGATCACATCCAAGTGACTAACCAACGATTTTTAACTGTTGATGTACATGGACAATGTTTGGATAGTGCAATGTCACTAGCCAAATTGTCCCTCACTTAAGACGGTGAGGAACTTACTGTGTTCCCCACCTTTATTCACCATGCCCTCCATCCCTATTGCTAGATAGCGTGAGCCCAAAAATGAAATGGATCAAAATCTCAATGCGATAATACCATACATAAAAGTAGTTATTAATTATTTTGAGCTCATGCCCTATATGATCCAGAGAAATGGATGGATGGCGTAAATATAGAATACATGCATCAAGGTCAGCCCCACAACAAGGGCTGCTGCTTGAAGTCCGGATCCTCTGAAAAGAAACCACAATTGAATTATCATAAAAGATTCTTAACGGTTTTGGGATATACTTCAATACCAGTAAACCTGATAAGAAACATTATAAACATATTGCCTGATTCAATGTTTTATGGCAAGTAATGAACTCAACTTCCATGGTGGATGAGGCTGTCGTTGAATGTTTCACGTTTTTTCAAGATAGCACGCCAACCATCATAAAGATTTATCTTGAGGTGGACTTCTTTGTATCAACGCAGCCAACATAATCTGTGTCTGAGTATCCAAACAACTCTAAATTATTAGACCTTATGTATGTGAGTCCGAAGTCATTTATCCTTTGTAGGTAACATAATACCTTCTTTGTAGCTATCCAATGATGCATTCTTAGATTACAGAGATACCTACTCAACATTCCAACTACAAAGGCAATATTCGGTTGCGTGCAGACTTGAGCGTACACGATTCTCCCCACTATTGACATGTATGAAAAATTCTTCATTCGATTCTTTTTCAAATTGTTATTAGGGCACGGGAATTAATCGAATTTATCACCTTTTACAATGGGCGATTGTCTATAAGCATAATCTTGCATGCCATACATTTCGAGTACTTTATTAATATGTTCTATATGACAGGGTAAGCAATCCACATGATCTATCACAACATATCTCAATGCCGATGACATAAGAAGCGTCACCCAAGATCCTTCATCTCAAACCTTTGAGATAGGAATTTTTTGGTATCGCTCATCATCATAATGTCACTGCTAATTAACAAAATGTCATCAACATACAAAACTAATATGCGGAACTTGCTTTTATTGATTTTGATGTAGATATACTTATCTGCGGTGTTTTCTACAAAACTATATGAAAAAATTACTTCATAAAACTTCATGTACTACTATCGTGATGCCTGTTTCAACCCATAAATAGATTTCTTAAGTTTACAAGGCATATGTTCTGAGCCATCGACTGCAAAACCTTCAGGTTGCAACATGTATAAATTATCATTTAGATTTCCATTGAAAAATGTAGTCTTTACATCCATCTGATGTAGTTCCAAATCCATATGAGTCACATGAGCTATTATGATCCTAAATGAGTCTTTCTTATACACTAGTGAGAAACTCTCCTTAAAACCAATGTCTTCACGTTGGTTAAAACCCTTGGCAACAAATCTGACTTTATATCTTTCGACATTATCCTTGGAGTCCCGTTTGGTTTTAAATATTCATTTATAACTATTTGGCTTTATTCCTTGGGGTAACTCAACAAGATCCAAGACCTTATTGTCTTTCACAGATTTCAACTCATCCTTCATGGCATCAATCCATCAAGAGAAGTTAGCACTTTTTTGGCTTGTGTAAAGGATTCAGGATCCTTTTCCACCCCTATGTTAGTCTTGTGCTTCTGAAAATATACTATGTGATTGTATGGAATCGTAGGCCTCGTCTCTTTTTCAGATCTTCCTAATAACTCACCCTTTTGAGTATAACTTTGATTTCCTTCCTCAGTGGGTTATATATGAGGTTCATCGTGAATATTTGCAGTGATTACAGGTTCAACTACAGGATTTGACTGCACGTGACCCAAAGTGGCTATGACCCAATTCAAATATAAAATTCTTAATGTTCATGCTCTCATTATTTTTAGTATCCTCAATGAATCTGTCATTCTCAATCTCAATAATTTTGATGGAGTGCGAATGATAGTAGAATCGATAACATTTTCATCTTTTCGAATATTGTATAAAGAAATAACTTTTGGTTTTGAGATCGAACTTCCTTTTGTGCGTGTTATAAACTTTGGCCTCAATAGGATATCCTCATACGTGTAGATATCCGAGACTTGGTTTTCTCCAATTCTACAACTCAAAAAGGATTTACTTACAGCTTTGTTGGGGACCATGTTAAGGATATGGACTGTTGTTTTGATCGCATTACTCTACGGATATTCTGGCAATATCGAATTGCTTAGCATATTATGCACTATGTCCATAAGGGTGCGATTGTGCCTTTCAACCACATCATTCTACTTTAGAGTCCCAAGCATGGTGCATGGATGAAAATATCACAATCTTATAGGTATCTAGCGAAGGATCTTGGATTGCAGTTTGATTCGTCATATCTACTATAGTATTCACCGCCACAATCAGACTTAACGGCTTTAATTTTCTTATCAAGTTGATTTTTAACTTCGGATTTATAGATTCTAAAAGCATACAAGGCATCCGATTTTTAATTTATAAGATAAAAGTATCCAAAACAAGTAGTTATCTATTAAACTGATAAAATACTTATGCCCACTTCAAGATATTGTAGGGAATGACCTATGAATATTCATGTGTATCACCTCTAAGAGTCTTAGACTATTTGTTGCACATTTCTTTCTAGTTCTAGTTTGTTTACCCTTAATGCAATTAACATATATTTTATAATCAGAGAAGTCTAGATAATGATAAATCTCTTCCCGCACTAGTTTATCCAATATTTCACGAGAGATGTGGCCTAATTGTCAGTGTAAAAACATAGATGATTTTTTATAATTTAGTCTTCGCCTCCATCCTACTTTATTTCCATGTTGGGCATTTACATTATAAACGTGTGATATATTCAAGTCTAGTTGGTATAGGTTGTTCGTCATAGAGCCAATGCTAATAATAATCAAAGTAAATACTCAATTTTTTATTATCAAATTTAAACGAATAACATAATTTTTTCAAACGAGAAATATAAATTGAATTAAACCTTATAGAATGCACACAAAATGTATCTATTAGATATAATAAACAACCAGACTTTAACGTAAGCCTGCAGACTCCCACCGCCTTAATGTCTACTTTAATGTCATTGCCTGCGTATACTGAACATTCCACAACATTTGGTGGCCTGTTCTGTAGCAAGTCTTGCACGGAAGTACAAATGTGAATAATTGTTCATGAGTCTATCCACCTAGAATCTATCAACACATCAGTTAGATTATATTTAAAACAAAATATGATAGAATTACTACCCTTCCTTATGAGTCACTGCTTGTACTTTATGCAATATTTCTTTTGATGACCAGACTTATTGCAAAAGAAACAATTATTCCTTTTACTCTACTTATGACTCAACCCATTTCCAGGTTGATAGCCAGTTGGAGGACCTAGAGGAAATGATGATCTTTTATAAGAATCATGTTTCCTTTTTCCCTTCCCATTATGTCTACGTCTATGTCGTGAGGTTATAAGATTAACATTTTGTGTCTTGCCTTGTGCTTTGAGCCTCTAGGACACACTAAGAGACCAGTTCATTCAACATCCATTTATCATTTAGTGTATTATAGTGAAAGAGAAACGTACATTATTAAGAAGGTAAGTTGTTCATGATCAAGTAGATCAATTGGTCATCCTTAATTTCTAAGCCCAAAGAGCGGATCTTAGATACCACTTCGATCTGCTTTGGAATATATTCACGAATGTTTCCTTTTTTATTATAAGATGAATGAGTTAATTTGTTCAATAAGAAACTCACTTTAGCCTTATCCGATTTCTTAAATCGGTTTCTCATTTTGGTAAAAAAAAAAAAAAAAACTTTGGCCTTATCCACATTAGGCATGGCACCCCCATTGTTTCAGAAATCGAGTGATTCATAATTTCGAGACACATAATATTAGATCTTGACTATGTCTCGTAACGATTAACTTCTAACTCAGTAGCACTTTTAGATGGCTTTAGAACTTCTAGTTTTTTCAAGGCAAGGTCCAGCTACAAAAACCCAAAGACTATCTTTATAGACTCTTTCCATTGAACATAATTGGACCTAATTAAGGCAGGAATATGATGCGTTTGTAACCGGTTACAGAAATATACTCACATTAGCATATTTATTTATTTTGAAGTGTTCATGAACAAAACTAAATATCATGCATAATTTATCATAAATTCAATTGATTGAGACCTTCAATTGAACTACCCAGGATGATGATGGGCCAAACCAATCGATCCAGGTGAGAATCAATCATATCATCATCACTCCTCCTGTGGGAGATAATTATGACATGTAAGTGATTCTCTTTAATATCTAAGACACTCAACACATGTGGGTGAGATGAGTCTCTTAGGCTTACATTACTAGCACCATTTACTTCACACCGTTCATACCCCTGTCAAACGATGAACGTCTGTGTTTTCGTCGTCATCTGTATCAAACAACGCAACTACATGCAATCCTTCAACTGAATCCCAATATCACAAGTCTGAACCCATAAAATTTTCACCAATTGAGATTACTATGGTGGCTAACACAACTGAATCTAATCTCACGAATATGGTCTTAGGATTGCGTTTATAATCCTGCCATTAAGGGATTATCTATAAATTATTCTGATTTAACTAAGCAGCTTGCGTTAACTATTAAAGGATGAGAAATCCATAAGGTGAAACAGACGGTTAGGCTCCACTATCTCTTTCTAATGGTTCATGTCAAACCCAAAACTGAGCCGAATCGACACTTTAATAATATGATATGGGCATTAACAGTGATCACCATGACAACGCTCATAGGATGGATGGTCCAGATGGAATGGATGCTCCAATCATTCTCTAAGGTCTAAATTTTATATTTGAGTTTATATGTCGATGAATATAGATTCATGACCATCCATCTCGTGAACTATCCATATGACATGCCCACAAAAGGGATAAACTGGATCTCAAGATAATGTACATGAAACAAACTTGAAGAAGAAGCAAGCCACGTCTTAACTATAAATGGGCACATGCCCATTAGCTAGGCCCATGATGTCCCCTAATATATGTAGGCCCAAACACAGCTAAGGGGAGCACTACAATCAAAATGAGTGTACTAATGATGTATTGAGTAAACTCTAGGGGCTCACTGCTATTTATTTATTTTATCCACTCCGTCCATCCATTTTAATAGATAATTTTAGGGCTCTAGCCCAAAAATTAAGAATATCTAGAGCTCAAGTGGACCACACCACAGGAAATGTGTGAATTGAACCTATACCACTGAAAATTTCTTGGAGGCCACATAAGTTTTTGATGAAGTTAATATTTGTGTTTTCTCTTCATCCATGTCTTTATGATCTTATGAATATGTTTAATGATAAATAAACATCACTGTGGGCCCTATGAAGGTTTTAACAGTGGAAATAATTATTCACATTGTTTCCTGTGGAATGGTCCACTTGAGCTTTGGATATGATTCAATTTTGGGCACAACCTCTAAAAATCGCTGTAGACCGAATGCTATAGTCTTTTGCACTTTACACTTTTAGAAAAGCACTGGAAAGGGATGAAAATGCTTCAAAGTGTGTAAGCTTGGAGACCCAACCCTGATTATATTGTTTAGAGGGTTGTGGGGATTGAAACCCATTGAAACTCCTACTCATGTTCCACACGAATTTGATAATCCAAATCCAACTACAACTCCGTGCGTGTAACATAGTTATAGCGCACCGCCCCTTATACGATTTTAGATGAAATCCAAACTCTTCTCAATCACATTATCCAATCCTTTGGGAGATCCAAACCGTTGATCAATAAGCCCATCTTATAAAATTCTTACAAACGTAACTTGTTTAACATATTGCTAAAACCATACATTATTTAAAGACGAGAAATGCTTCCAATTGTACGTCCCACTAGTTGGCGTGTGGGGTCCACTATGGTGTTTGTATGACATCTCACCTGGCCAGCAAAGTCATCTAAATTACCCCAAAAATCAGTTTGAACCTACGATAAAAATTGGATGCTCCACGTGAATATGGAGCTCTTTGGGTAGTTGTTCATGATTTTCTATGTTGTGCCCCAATTAAATGAGGGATAAAGGAGACCACTGGGAGGGGCTATTTGCATTTGGACGGAAAGGACAAGAATGCCCTTGTTGGGTTGAAGATAGAAGTGTACACGAGTTGATTTGAGTCGAGCTTGGCACAGCTCGACTCGGCTTGGCCACTAGCTGACCCTAGCTTGAACTCGGCTCAGCTCGGTCCTCGAGCTTGACTAGCCAGCTTGGCTAGGTTCGGCCAGCAGCTTGAGCCAATTTGAGCCAAGATCAAGCTGAGTTCGCTCGTGAAGCATTTCCACAAACACATGGACTGCACCTTCAAAATCTCACTGTGAGCAACATCAATGTCAAAGTAAACGAGTCATCGAACTGGTTCGATTCGAGTTGGGGTTTGATCCGAGTCGAGTCAAGCTCGGCCAAGCTTGAACTCAGTTCGAAATTTTTTCGAGCTAAAAAAATCAGCTCGAACTCAGTTTCGAACCGAGTCGAATCGAGCTTTTTCAAGTCGAGTCGAGCAAGATAACCAGGCTAAATTGGTTCGTGTACAGCCCTAGTTGAAGAGCTAGATCCCTTTTTCCCTCTAAATGCCATCTCCAACTAATTGCTTGGGCAAAAATATTCAAAAGATACAAGCTGCTCGTGTCATAAATGAACCTGGCTTGTATCCAGGGGCAATGGATGCACCTGATCCACACCAATGAAAAAGCATCACATGTGCATGTACAGGCACGGGACCCACAATGAAAAATAAAAATTTCCTCCCTAAAAACAATGATTTTGTCCCTTTTATTATAGGTCTCATGTTGTCCGCGCACATGTGCACATGGGGCTTTTTCGTTAGTCCTAGACTGGGTGCATTCAATGCCCTGTTGTAGGCAATCCACATCCATCGTATATAGCATTGATTCTCGTCCTCTAAATTTGGTTCTCTTGAAACAGTTTTCAATGTGCAAGATACATCTTCCTCACCACATAACTCAGACTGATCTAAGCCAATCATCAAAATTATTTATATAGAATTTGTGGTCCTCATAGAGGTCCACAACAATAGATTTCGATGCCATGACTAATTACTATACCAAACAAGAAAGGGTCACAAATTAATTTGGTAATGCATTGAGAAAACTAATTACATGAACATGCAACCATCATCAATGATCAGTAAAAATATCACTCAGGATAGTTGTCACAAGGGCCCATGAAATGGCTCTCATTTGTCACGATGAGCCCGTCCATCGAACTCTCTTTTTTTTTTTTTTTTTCCTCTGGAAGAGTATATAAAAGCGTGAAAAGGAGAGTAGGAGTAGGTGATCTCTCTCTCTCTCTCTCTCTCTCACGGAGAGTTGGAGTAGGTAGGATAGGGAGAGTTGGAGCAGGTGGGAGAGGAGAGGCGCATTCCCAATGACTTACCAGAACCAACTAGACCAACCCAACCCAACCCAACTTTAAACAAGTCCATTACATTACATAGATCCAACCTGAACCCAACTACATCCAAGTTTTAACTACAACTGATTTTTAACTGGGTCCCAAATGTATGAGGAAAAGCCGACCCAATTGCTTAATGGGTCCAAAAGATGGGACCCCAACCCATTATAATTGGATCAGGTCCATCCGCTACATGCGGACCTCCACTAGGGTTTGCCTCCTTTGGCTAACAACTAAATCTACTGAAAAACAAAATTCTAGATATATCATTATAGTATTAGGGAAAAGAAAGTATAGCCAAAATAATAACAAGCTCTTGTAAATGCACTGTCCCTTTAAACTCTTTAACTCTCACTTCATGGGTTTGCATGCCTAATCACATGCAGAAAATGGTTACCGAGATGCTATGTTTGGAAGCAAAATAAAATCGAATTGCAATAGGTTCCAGCTCCATGGCTCAGTGGCAAACAGACTATTTCAACACTCAGATCATGGGATTGAGTGCCCATGAGGAGTGGATGTGAGCGTAAGTCTGTAAAAACTATATTTTTTTAAAAAAAATCAAATTGACAAAACAAACTCCATAAAGTGGAAGAGAGACCAAATTGCAAAGCTATTAGGTACTTTGAATAAATAATCAAGCCCTAAATTTCAATTATGTCATTTTCAAATGATATTGGTGTAACAACAAATTTGTCATTTCTTCTATATTGAACTAATTATCAAAATATGATCCATTAGTGTATCCAAACACACCCTCACTGCCTAAGCACATGTATCAGCTATAAATATCATATAAACTCTTTTCATTCCAAACCAACAGAAACTGACATCTTTGACTTCCCAGATTCATTCACTGAAAAGAAACCCAACAAGAGAAACAAAGCAACAGATGCAATTTAGCCAAAAATCAAAGAACAGGTCCAACTCATTCGCTGAGAACTATTATCAAATATTAAGCTGTCCATAACAGTGGCCCACATAATGACTAGGATGACACATTGTCCGAGTCTAGGCCATTTATCATTGGCCAAAGTCCAGGCTCACAGGCCATGTTTAAGGACCTAGGCCTTGGCCCTAGAAGGCCGGGCTACCAGTCCGGTCTGGGCTGGGCTGGACAGCCCATTGCCAACCCTAATTGTGAGGAACATCTATGACCCTGTAAATCTTCTCAGATAACTGCAAGAGAGATAAAATCAATCATTTCAAATATCATATAAAGGAAATTACCTTATGCAAAAAAAAAAAAAAAAAAAAAAAAAAAAAAAAAAAAAAACCTGGAAAAGCACAAAGATTGCTGAGGTGCCATGATTTGTCATCCCTGATGTATTGATGGTTCTGCTAATGAGCCACATGTCTTCCTGCAAATCATTGCAACGTAAGATTTTGCAAACCACATGAAACAACTAATCCGATCATCTAGAATAAGTTCTTCAATAAAATGTTATTACAATTAATGGTTGAGATCAATAAGGTGATGTCCCTCGTAACCCATGGAAGTGGCAAACAACCCAACTTCTTAGAAGTCGTAGCAGCTGCTGATCAGAAGCATGCGAATGTTCACATGTATTATCATCCCTACACTTCATAGAACAACAAAGGTTAAAAAAGGTTATATGGAAGATGAGCTTTGCTAAGCCCAGACATGTTTGTAATAAAGCTCATATACTTATCGTGAGCTTGAGCGCATAGTGTGTGTGTGTGTGCGAAAAGGTACAATGTGATCCAGCTGATTTTAACGCCCCATGAGGTCGAGCTGTGTGGGCCCCACCATGATGCGTGTCGAACATCTACCCCATCAGTCAGATGCACCATTCCATCGTGAGCCTAGGTCTCAAAAATCAAGTCCATCAGTGACTTGTGTGGGCCACACCACATACAGAAGTGGGGAGGGGCCGTGCACCATTAAAACATTCATAGCCATTTTTGAGGGCCCACCGAGATGTAGTTTGCAAATCCAGCCCATCCATTATGTGTGTCCCACTTGAATGAGGGTTCAGACCAAGTTTCAGGCTCATGAAAAACTCAGGTGGGCCCCACCAAGTGCTTTTATATGTTTTAACGGTGTCTTCACATAATTTTAGATGGTATGGCCCACCTGAGTTCCGTATACGGCTGATTTTTGGGATATCCCATAATTTAAAGGGTACCCATCAAATGCACGGTGTTGATGGTCAAAACACATCACGGTGGGGACCACACAGCTCGACCTCACGGGAGCTTATAGTCAGCTCGAGCACATTGAACTATATATATATATATATATATATATATATATATATATATATATATATATATATATATATATATATATATATATATATGAAAAACATGTTCAAGATTAGACCAACCTGATTGATGGATTAGATCTCACACATCTGTGCCTTGCCAGCACTTGTGGTGTGTACGTGAGTTTTATTGCACATGTGTGAGATTAGCAAAGCCCATGAGAGATTATCAATTCACGAGCTTAGTATCCGGTGCATCTGCTGTAAACAGCATTTGACTCTACGCATATGTTAGAAATAATCATAAAGAAGAGAACATATTCATGTTAAAAGCAGGGGAATTGATACATTCATGACATGACAATGCATCCACATTCTTAGATGGAAAGCATTGTAAGGAGCTTAATTGCTCGAAATGTGACACATTCCTGCGGTTTGAAACATGAGGTCCACAAAAAGCAGGGTCCCTCGAGGAAAATCATTGGAAGTACACTGATTACGTATTTACTCAAAATTGAATAATCCATGGGACCAACCAATCTAACAATGAACAACAATAGCAGAATGGCAATGTGTCTATACTATAGTTCTAAAACTCATGGTGTGTCGTAAAAGCCGTTACGTAAAGGTAATGGTGGCAATCGTTACATGTTACGGGGTCATAACAGCCTTAACAACTGTTATGGAAAAAATGACCCAATTGCCGTTAACAGTACGTAACATCTCCTATAAAGCCATAATAGCCCCGTAATGGTCTATTATAAGACATATACGGGGCTATTTTTCATACTTTTTAATCAACATTACGGAGCAGATACAGGTTTTTTAGGGATTTTTCAATAAATAAATAAAAATAAAAAAAGAGACTGCAAAGGCCGTTACGGGGCCGTAACAGCCGTTATGCCCCGTATCGTAAAGGTAATGGTAGTGGCCGTTACGGCTACCATTACCGTTATGAAACACCTTGCTAAAACTAGCTGACTCAACTCGAAATTCAGATGAGTTAACTCGACTCAACAAGATTTCGAGCCAAGTCACTGCAAAACTCACTCCTAACAGTGACTAAGAGACAAGACTCAGTTGACCTGGAAACTCAGTAGATTCAACATGACTCGTCACGACTTGTACCGAGTCACTCATGTAGTCAAAGCGCAATTTAGTAGAAGTTAAATGGACGAGCTGGTGATTCGAACCTCAACCTCCACTATTGGTGGGCAATGCTTTCAACGAGTGCGCCAGTTGCGCTGAGCTGTTTTTTTTTAGAAATTCTAGATTTTAATTAAATAAATATTTTAAATACTACGCCAAATATTTTCCAATATATAAAATATTTTAAATACTATGCCAAACATTTTCCAATGAATAAAATATTTTTCATACTACGCAAAATATTTTCCAATTAATTTTATTTATTATTAAATAGTCAGGTCGAGTCATATAAAGAGTCAGTTGGGTCTTCGAATCAACACACAGCTGGATATCTAGTCGAGTTGAGACTACACAATCCCACCTGCCCAACCACCCACACAAACAGTCCATTGACCCACAACCACAAAAGAGAGAGAGAGAGAGAGAGAGAGAGAGAGAGAGAGAGTTACGGATGCACACTCCTCTTTTCCTTTATATATTAAGTTAAAAAAGCAAATATCCCGAAAATATCTTCACTAACTTGCAATCTTGACATGCTAAAGTGTACATAATAAACTATGGGGGTGTTTGATTTTTCAATTACATGTGAATAGATTATCATTACTGGCATTTTGACATTTTGTAATTGCAGCAGCAATATCAAAGTTGATGTTGACAGGGAGTTTGTTTGGGTGGAAACTGTCACTAAAACCAAGGCAGAAAATGGATTGTGAACAAAAACTGTGAGGCTAACTATTATGTATGTGTATGATCCATGTCATCCATTCATTTTACCTGCTCATATTAGGGCATAAGCCCAAAATGAGGCAGATCCAAAGCACAAGTGGTCCACACCACAGGAAATAAAGGGAAGTGAATGCCTACGATTGGAAACTTCTTGGGTGCCATAGAAGTTTTGGATCAAGCTGATATCCGTGTATTCACTTTATCCATGTATGCGTGACCTTATGAACAGGTTGGATGATAGATACACATCCTCGTGAGTCCTAAGAAGGATCTAACTTTCAATTGTGGACGTCGTTTTACTCGTTGTTTCCTGTTGTGTGGTTGACTTGAGCTTAGAATAAGTTGTTTGATTTTTTTATTTACATGGTAAATACAAGTGTAAATACATAATAATTAGTTTTTCCATCTAATTGTTTGAGATGGAAATTGGGAAGGATTTTTGCCTTGAAAATTGGTCCAGAAAGGACCTTGTTGGTACCGATTTAAATTTGTGGGCCCCACCATGATGTGTGTGACTTATCCACACTATCCATCTGTTTTACCAGCCTATTTTACAGCATGAGCCCAAAAAGAAGCAGATCTATAGCTCAAGTGGGCGCCACCTCAGGAAACAGTGGTCATGGAGCCGTCAACCGTTGAAAGTTGTTTCCTCCCTAGGCCCTACAGTGATGTCTATTTGTCATCCAACCTGTTCATAAGGTCACACGGTCATGGATAAAGGGCTGCCGAAAATATCAGCTTGATCCAAAACTTATGGGCCCCTTAGAAGTTTTCAACTATAGGTGTTCAATTCTCACTGTTTCCCGATCTGCCTCATTTTTTGGCACATGCCCTAAAATGATCTGGTGGAAGGGATGGACGCTGTGGATAAGACACAAACATCGCAGTGGGCCCAACAATTTTAAAGTTTTTCTCCTCGGGTTACGTGACCAAAAGTTTTGAAAGACAATAGCCATCAACATCACTTTGGGAGGCAAGCTGTAATTACACTTGAAAATAATTATTACCCATTTACTCTTATTTACTCTGAATTACAAATGAAATTAGAAAATCAAACAGCCCCTTAGGAACATCCGATCAGTGTGATTTTCAGGCTATCTTCAATGCACATCAGAGACACAGTTCCAGTTTGGAATGGCATGCATAAAGAAATTTGACACATGCATGGAACAGTACTCACATCCTTTGTTGGAGTTCATTAGGAATATGTACCTCGGCTGTCTATCCATCACAACTGAGCATAACTAATACATTAGAGAGATTCATATGCATGCAATGTCGAATTCATTCGAACTAAAAAGGCTATTCAGTACTCTCTTCCAAATCAACACTCTAACCTAGCTCTCAGATATTGGATGCTGATTAAATGCCTCCTTGTATAAATAAAGTTTTGAACTTTAATGAATACCTGATAGCTACTAAAGGCCTATATTGGTTGAAATAATATTCTTTTAAAAGATAACGAAAATCCACAAAAAATAAATAAATAATAATAATAATAAATAAATAAAAATCCTTGAAAGAAGAGCTCAGGCTCTGGTTTTCAACCAAACTAAACATCATAAAATCCATAAAAGTTCCTTTTTTTTCTCCAATTCTAGCAACTCAATTGCCAAATTGCTTACGAAATCACAAAATTTTGAAATCCATGGTAAAGAGTCTACCCTCCAATAGTCATCAAACAACCATTAACACCAAGACTATGTAACAGATCAATCCCGGAAAATTTCTGTCCAATCGTTAGCTGGCAAACAGGTTTTTAACAAAATAAAATTAGGCAACAACATAAACTGGAAAGGATAAATTGATGGGACGGTGAGCTGGAACGGACAAATTGGTTGGATGGTGATTTTTTTTTAGTACCCATAAATGGTGGGGTCCACCGGGTGGACGGTCAAGATAATCAAACCATGTACCAGAAGTTCAATGGTTCAAGCAGTGGCAGCAGTCCATCTTGGTTTTACAGAAACAGCCTCATTTCAGGAACATGGCAAATGACAATAGTGGCTGTATTTGATTGTGTAGAAAGAATGGCACAATCAGCTCTCTGTCTTGCATTACAAGCTTGTTCATAGCAAATCACTTCTAAACTCAATGTAGCATTGCAACATAACATGGTTAAATGGAATCTAGTAAATCGTTAAAAAAAATTACCAATTTTTACATGTAAAAAGAAAAAAAATTTGCAAATGATATTTTAAGTTGAGATATTGAGTTTTACCTCATATGAAATAAGCCTCCACTTCTCGGAAAACACCAAAAACATGTTCTTCAACTCGGAGAAATCCATAGCCCATCAATTTCTATGTAAGGGATGTGCTCTATCTTCGGCCAATCTTCACCTGCCTCCCTTTGACACCGTTCCTTTAGCAAGGGACAGTTGCGAACATGAAAGTTTTGAAGTGCCATTGGCAGACCCTCCTCTGGCAAAGACTGGAGTTGCGTACAATTGCAAATTTTGAATTTTTGGAGGGAAACGAGGTTTTGCAGCTTCTTGGGCAGGGTCTTGAGATTATCAAGCTGATTGAAATGAATAGATTTAAGTGTGGCTGGCAGCCCTTCATTTGGCAAGCTCGTGAGTTGGGGACAATGAGAAATCACCAAACTTTCGAGAGAAGTGAGGCCTTTCAAGTCGGCCTCTTGGAGTGTCATGAGCTCACGGAAATTGGCAATGTATAACTTCTTGAGAGTAATTAGAGACTGTAATAACCCACTAGGCAAGGACTTTAGATTTTGAAACCCGGAAATACTCAAGGAAGAAAGAGAGGTAAGGAACGACAATTCACTGAATATTGCTACATCACATCCATTCAATTCCAGACCAGAAAGAGATGGGAGCCTGGGAAGGGAAGTTAACCCCTTACAATTTGAAATTGACAAATTTCTTAGGGTACGAGGGAGATAAGGGAATGCTTTCAACTTGGGGCAATCTATAACCTCAAGTTCTTGGAGGCAAGGGAAGTCGCGTTCCTCCAGGCCAGTCCACTCATCCAAATCAGGCATGTCCATGAGCTCTAGTGTTTCTAGTGAAGGAAACATGCTCACATTGCCAGCACCGCAAAACTCCACACCCACCTTTTTAACCGCATGCATTCCACGTATGTACAGATCCTTGAGAACAGGTAGTTGCCCGAGAGGAGGGAGGCATTCACACTTTGTAGAATTGAAGATGTTAATCGTTTGGAGTCTGGAAAATGAAGGATCCCCCACCCAACTCCGAAATTTAGTCCCCTCATACTGAAATATGCTGAGCATTTTGAGGTTGATGTGCGGTTGGAGGCCTTCAAGTACCTCCTCAGCTTGCGCGCCATCAACAAGGGAGTCTGGACTCCATTGCAACTCTAACTCGTGAAGGTGCTGCTTACTCTTCAAGTCAGCCTCCTTGGCTGTGCTTGCATTCTCGAGTTTTGAAATGCAGATGGAACCTCTAAGATTCATCATGTTCTTTAACTCTTGTATCCCACTTCCACTCTCCTTGCCCACAACAAATAAGGATAGTGTCCAAAGATCGGCTAGTTTCCCAATTCCCGGTGGCATGGATACCAATCGAGGGCTAGAGTTAATCATTCTTGTGTGCATACCAAGATGGCGTAGCTTCATGAGTTTCACAATGCTTTTGGGTAACTCATAGAGCTCAGAGCAGTTCATGAGTTCCAAGGTCTGTAGATTGCAAAGGTGGCCAATTGATTCAGGCAACCTTTTGAAACGACCTCGAGAGAGATTGAGGTAGCGCAGATGTTTCAAATTACCAATAGAATTGGGCAACTCTACAATGTAACTGTTGCTCAAATCTAACACCCGTAGGCATCTTAACTTCGTGAACATATCGTGAGGGATTGTGACTTGCAGGTTAATAGTGTGAGGGAGATATCCCCCCACAACAAGAAACAATAATGTGCGTAGGCCTTTAGATTTATAAAAAGCATCAAAGTTAAATGACTTGTTAACATCACAAAGCAATGACGAATGGCGGGCCCTTTCAGAGATATTAAACGGTCCCTGATCCTCCATTCTAAAACACTCATCACCCGAAATAGACTGTGCTAGATCATGAATGAGGTCGTGCATCTTGTATACGGACTGGTCTTCCCAATTGTTATGAGAGTACTGAAAGAAGGACCTTGACAACAAATCATCGAAATACCCATTGCCTATATCTTCCATTTGTTTCCTCCCTTGAGTCAAAAGGAATCCTTCTGCCATCCATAACTGGACCAGTTTATCCTTTTCGAAGTCATAATCTTTTGGAAAAATAGAGCAATATGCAAAGCATGGTTTCACATAAGCAGGGAGATGTTGATAGCTAAGACTTAGAGCCGGCAAGATGTCGTTACTAGATGCGGGTAAATCCCATATTTCGCTATTCAACACAATATTCCACTCATTTTCATCGACTTTGCATCGCAAGAGACCTGCGAGTGTCTTCACTGCCAAAGGCAATCCTCTGCACTTCTTCACTATTTCCTTACCAATTGCTTCGAGATTTTCATGCACATCCAAACTCCCCTCTGCAAGCACATGTTGCCTAAACAACGACCAACAATCATCATTGGACAAAGTGTCCAAACGGTAAGAAGGGACAGTGCCCATGATCGATGAGACTCTCTCACTTCGAGTAGTTACGATGATTTTACTTCCCCAGGCCCCAGCACGAAAAGGGGCCCGTAGCATGTCCCAATCAGCACTGCTCTCGCTCCACACATCGTCTAACACGAGTAAGAATCTCCTCCCATACAAAATCTTCTCAAGAGAGCGCTGTAGCGGATCGAGCTCTGTGGCCTCTGGACTCTTCTCAGCAGCTGATTCTACAATCGCCCTTGTCACCCTCCTCACATCAAAATCCTCTGACACGCAGACCCACATCCTCAGCTCGAAATGCTCCTTCACCCTCTCATCATTGCACAAAAGCTTCACGAGGGTCGTTTTCCCAATACCCGCCATACCTACAATACAAACAACAGAAATACCATCCCTGCCGCTACAGTCATCAAACACCAACAAATCAAACATCTTCTGCCTATCGTCTTCTCTACCAAAAACATCTGCCCCATTCATCAAAGAGCTAGTAGTCCGCTGCCCATCTCGAATCCTGACAAACCCATCTCCATCCCCTGCTCTCAACCTAAAAACATCACAATCTCTCGCTATCTCATCTAATCTTTCCCTAATCTCCTTTATCCTATACCCCATCTTATATCGGAAAACAACATCGGTGGAGGAAAAACAGGACAGGAATTTGCAAACCTGGGTATCGTTCGGCTTTGAATAAGAACTCGTCGAGGAGGTCTTCAGCATCATACGCTATGTCTTTGAGCTTTGTCAGCCAAATCCTCACAGCTTTTTCTTTGGTCTGCCTCTCTTCTGCATCTTTCAGTACTGCTTGAATGCTGGAAAGCGTGGTCGAGAGCTTTATCAGCTCTTTCTCAACGCTCTTCATCAATCCAACGGATTGTGAGATGGAGGAAGAGACCCTTTCAAAGATCATCTGAACAAGAACGGAGGCAACTGCATCTGCCATTGATTCTCTCTCCTCTCTCCTCTCTCCCTCCGGATGGGTGAGAAATCGCCACGAATTGGGTGGTGACCCGGCACTAAATGGCTCAGTGGTAAACGCTGTGGGACACACGTAATTCATGCATTATATCAACTCCGTCCATCTGTTTTATCATATAAATTTATTGCTTTAGTCCAAAGATTAAGCATATCCAAATATCAAGTGGACCACACCACCTGAAATGGTGTGAATTGAAGCCTACCGTTGAAAAGTTCTTGGGGGCCACAGAAGTTTTAGATCAAGCTGATATTTGTGATTTCCCTTCATCCATGTCCGTGTGATCTTATGATAAGTTTGGATGACAAATAAACATTAGTGGGGCCTTAGAAAGGTTTCAATGGTGGAAATCAATAATTCCATTGTTTCCTGTGGTCTGGTCTACTTGAGCTTTTTTAATACTTCAATTTTGAGCTCAACCCTTGAAATGATCTGGAAAAACGGATGGACAGTGTGAAAAAACCACGTGAATTTAGAGGGGGCTCAACAGAGTTTACTCAGTACGATAAGAGTGTACTGAGTTACTCAGTACGCAATTCGATTCCCTCAGTGGGGCTATACGTGCCCGAAGGAAATCATCGGATTGCGTACTGAGTTACCTAGTATGCTCTTATGGTACTGAGTAAACTCTGCTGGGCCCACCTTGAATTCATGTGTTTTATCCACTCCATCCGATAGTGATGTTTATTTTCCATCCAACATGTTCATGAGATCACATATATATGAAAGAAAGGAAATCAAAAATATCAGCTTGATCTAAAACTTCTGTGGCCCCAGTAAATTTTCAACCGTAGATGTTCAATTCATACTGTTTCCTGTCATATGGTTCACTTGAGATTTCTATTCACTTCATTTTTTCATTTCAAGACCTAGAATTATCCATTAAAATGAATGGACGGAGTGGATAAAATACAAGAATGACAGTGGGCCCCAAAGAATTTAGTCCGTTCGCATTCAACTTTTCAACTTTTCATTGAAACCAATGCCAACAGAAAACATCTGGGAAATAACTGTGGCTTTAGACGCGGCCTTTTACCCATCGTGATTTGGCGACCTCCAAAACGTTACGTTACGAAGTGAGTAGGAAGTAGTTATAAGTGCTCCCTTTTTCTTTCTGCAAAAGTGAGTAGGAAGTTATTAAAAGCAGGGGTATTAGGTAACGAAGCGCACAATCCGCGTGTATCTGGCTAACTTTCGGCTCACAAAATGCAACGTATCGCCGCGTGTCTTACGTAACGAAGGGCGCGGATTTCCAACCAAAGACTTTCTCAAGAAGTTTATGGGCTGGAAACCTAGGTCGAACCCACCGCAATCATTTTGAGATATCTACCCCGTCCATCCGTTTATTGAACTCATTTTAGTACTTGATACCAAAAATGAAAAGGATACCAGACTCAACTCATTTTAGTATTTGATACCAAAAATTGAGAAGGATCCAGGACTCAAATGGCCGCACTAAAGACACCCAGATCCATAGCGAACTGGCAGACTGAGTGGAGATACCTTTTTTCAACTCCTGAGGTCGTAGTATCAATCCCTAGTGGGGGTGGCTAACATGAAGTGCGTGTACTAACATGGGTATGTACTAACAAGCTAACCCTAAAAAAAAAAAAAAAAAAAAAAAAATTAAATTAAATGGCCGCGTTAAAGGAAAAGGTGGGTAGGGAAATGTGTACAGATGAAAACTCCCAAGGGTCGACATCGACAGTCATGTGTAAATTCCATCCATACCGTTCTTAACGTCATTCCTAGTGAGATTAACTGAAAACAAAAATATTATTGTGATTCAAAACTTCTGTGGCCCCCTGAATATTTCAACCGTGGAGGTTCAATCCTCGCGTTTTTGGTCCACTTTAGTATTGGATCCGGGTAATTTTTGGCTAAATGTCCTAAAATAATCTCAAAAAATGGATGGACGGGATGGATTTCTCACAAACATCACGGTATGCCTCAACTAGGTTTCCAAGGCAGGAAAACAGTGGTGATTGAACGCTACACCGTTAAAAACTTGATATACCCACCATACTTTTTTTTGTAACGTTGATTTGCCATCCAACATGTTGACAATGTTATACAATCCTAAATGAAGAAAAAAATAAATAAATAATATTAACTTAATACAAAACTTTTAAAACCTATGAAAAGTTTTTAAGGATTAATCACCACTATTTCTTATTACATGGTTGACATGAAATTTGGATGTATTTCATTTTTGGGTGCATTGCTATAATTATATTTGAAAAATAGATGAACAATGTGGATATAAATTGCATACATCAAGGTGGGCCCTAAGGTAAGGGCCAGGTTGTCTTCGATGAGACTGGGCCACAACTATTTTTTATAGAGGGGAATTGAAAAGGTTTTATCCAAGTGATTTATTCATTTTTACGTATCATTTTAGGACAAATCGGGCTTCGAGGGGCCTAATTAGACGGGTTTTATCATACAATCTACCTACTTTTAGAGATTATTTTAGAACATAAATAAAAAAAATGAAGCAAATCTAAAGCTCGAGTGGACCAATTAGAGGAGAGTGAATGCCCACCATTAAAGACTTCTTGGGAGCTGTAAAAGTTTTATATCAAGTTGATGTTGCTATTTTTTCCTCCATTCATATCCACACATCATTGTGACCGGGTTTAATGGCAAATAAACATCACAATGGCCAGGGAAGGTTTCAATTGTGAATGTTATTATCACTATTGCTTACTATAATGTGGTCCACTTCAAATTTCGATCTACCTTAATTTTTGGATCATAACATCAAATAATCTTAAAAAGTAGATGGACAGCGTGAATAAAACCCATACATCTCATTGGCCTCAATAGGGCCCTACATGGCCAGAATTTCGTCCAACAGGGAAGGATGCAATCTTTTTTTTTTTTTTTTTTACACACGCACACACTCACGCCACACTCACACACACCCCACACACGCACGCCGTGGGATTTCACCACTGTGGGTACTCGAACCCTTGACCCAGTGTTGAAACTCCAGGGAGTCTACCACCCGGGTAAGAGCAAGGACCCAAGGAAGGATGCAATCTGCTTTCCATTACGAAATGCTTAAATTCTTGAGTATTATAAAAGTTTTTAATCAAGTAGATACTTGTATTTTCAATTTATCCATATTCCTGTGACTTTATCAACAGGTTGGATGACAATTAAATATTATGGTTGGCCTTTGAAAGTTTTTAATGGTGTGCATTCAATCACAATGTTTCTTATAGTGTGGTTTACTTGACATTTGAATCTCTTCAATTTGGGGTTGTGCCCTAAAATGAGTTGGCAAAAGGGATGAACTGCATTAATATAAAGCACATACATCATAGTAAGCCTTGCCTCATGGTCACAAATCCATTGAGAATATGAATTTCCAATCTACCACAAGTTGGTGGCAGACGCACTAGGGAAACTAGTGACCCTTCCAGTACCGAGTGGAGTTGGGCATGGGACGACTTGACTCGTCTGACTCGACCTGAACTGAAAGGGTGAGTTGATCTGAACCGAGTAGGATTCGCCCAATCCGAATTCAAACTGAGTCGAGTTCAAGTTACCCAATTACGTGACCCGAAACTCGATCCGATCATACTCAACTCGAACTGAAACCGACTTGACTAAGATTTGGGTATATATATATATATATAATAAAAACCCTATTTTTTAAGTATATCTAACCATATACGCCGCACCCGACCCGATCACACCTCTCTCTCTCTCTCTCTCCCTCCATCGTCCTCCTCCTCTTCCAAGCATGGCAACCACCCACCACCATCACCACCCCCTCCTCTCTCTCTCTCTCTCTCTCTCTCTCTCTCTCTCTCTCTCTCTCTCTCTCTCTCTCTCTCTCTGTCTCTCTCCTCTCCTCTCCTCTCCACTCCCCCCCCTCCCTCCTCTTCCAAGCCCGATGACCACCCACCACCTCTCTCTCTCTCTCTCTCTCTCTCTCTCTCTCTCTCTCTCTCTCATCTCTCGATCCGAATCGGTGCCAACTCGAACTGACTCAGTACTTTTGATCGGGTCGAACTCAGTTCGAATTAGTCCACATTAGACCCAAATTCGGATCGGTTCAGGCATGCTGGACTCAGTACCAAGTTGAGTCGAGTTTGGATCAGGCTTATTTCATAACCGAATCGGGTCGGGTCAGCCCTAACTCGGTCCAACTCGACTCGATGCCCAACTCTAGTACTAGGCGTGGCTTCCGTGGATACCTGGATCCACCTATGTGGGTGGGATCCTTAACGGTGGTGCCCACCGTGATGTGTATGACTTATTTCCACGCCTTTCATCTGTTTTCAAAACTTATTTTAAGGCATGATTTCAAAAATGAATCAGATCCAAATATCAAGTGGACCCTAATATAGGAAACAATGGTAATAAAAGGTTTGATGGCAAATAAACATTCTGGTGGCCCTGTGAAAATTTTAATGATGGGAAATCAATCATTACCTGTACGATCTACCTAGGATTTGATTTTGCTTTATTTTTTAGATCATACCCTAAAATGAGCTTCCAAAATAAATGGATTGTGTGGATGTAAGGAACATACATCACAGTGGGCCCCCACAGTTAGGGATCCACCAACCTCAGTGGATCAAACCGCACCCAATTTGTGCAGCCATAAGTGACGATCTACGTCTAGTCGATCATGAAACCATGGCGAATACAAAACCCAAATGTTATTAGATATTGGTGGATATGGATGGGTGCCATCTAAGGTGCCTGTGGAATGTGTCCATCTAATATTTTATCAGCTCGTGTTTTTTTATGTGTCACATGCATACGTTGTTGGGAGACGAATCACCTCAACATGATAGAACGGACGACAAATTTCTGCAAAAGTTCTGTGATGGTCTATCTTAATATTTATATGATATCCAAACTATTTATAATGTCATTAATTTTCATTGGAATGAAGTGAAAAAAAATATAAAACTGACCGTGATACCAAACTTTTGTATTCATAGAAATATTTCAAAGGTGGTCATTGAATCTCTATTGTTTCCTCTCATGTGGTCCACTTGAGTTTGGTTCCACCTTATTTTTTGTCACAAGTTTTAAAATAAGTTAAAAAAATGGATGAACATGGTAGATTTCTCACAAGAATCACAATAGGCTCCACCTAACATATCAGGGGAGTTTTAAAATGAGCTCGAAAATAGATGAACAAGGTGAATTTCTAGCAAACATCACTGTGGGCCCCTCCTAGAGTTGTACACGAGTTGAACTGAATTGAGCTTCTCGTAGCTCAGCTCGTGTAAGGCTCGTATCCTAAACCGTACCATTCCGTAAGCTCCCACGGTCCTCCCGATCGAATTTCGGCAACCCTCGACCTGTATTCGGCATTTGCGCATGATCCTAAGTCGAGTCCTACAAACCAGAGTCGGCTTGACCCGAGACTTGTACCCTACCGACCGTGTCGTCGCCGCAGTTCCGATGCCGCGTCTTACGCACGAAGGTGATACCCATGCAGGAGATATAGGCCCGTGTTCAGTTCGAGGAAAATGCCGCGTGTTGCAAAACCCTAGAGAATCTCTGCCTGAATGTCACATCAATCAATCAATCCCATCAAGGCTCAAGTGTATGTTAAGTACACATCACCTCACACCCCATCCCCAAGCAACTCTATAAGTCAACAATCCCTTACACAACTCATACCCCTCTTACACAAATTACCCCAAAAGTCAACAAATCTCTTACACACCCATCAATCACCTCATCCATCACTCCATCACCCATCCTCTCTCTCTCTCTCTCTCTCTCTCTCTCTCTTTTCCAAGTAACCAAAAATATCACACATCTAAGCTTCCCAAGCTCTCATGGAGGAGCTTTAGTGTGGCCCACTTCCTACCCTCTCATCTCCCATATTAACCCTCCATTTTTCATCACCTTCCATTAAAATCGAAGCCAAGGAGTTTGACGTTCCATCGGACCAAGAAGAAGAGGACGGTGGGTGATCTTGGACCCACATTTTTCCTTTATTATTATTATTATTATTATTTATTTGTTTTGTGATTTAAGGGCCTATATATGGTGGGACCCACCTTGATGTATGCTTGTATCCAAGAGGGGCCCATAGTGGCGGGGCACCTCAATCACCGCCGATACTTATCTCTCCTTCTCTCTCTCTCTAATCATGGTCCACCTATGATGTGTGTATTTTATCTATGCCATCCAACTAGTAGGCCACCTCGATCTCAATTTGGGGACTGCATGACCGGACGGTCACACAGGCCCGGATGAAAGGGAAAAAATAAATATCAGCTTGATCCAAATCTAGTGGCCCACTACGTGGGACCACCATGATGCATGTACATCATCAAGCACCGTCCAGCTTGCTTGATGGTGGTTGGACGCTGGATATATGTATAATATATATATATATATATATATATATATATATTACATATATATAATATACACACACACATATGTGGTATGAATTTATATAATATTATATTATATTATAATATTATGATATGATAAAATGTTATATTATATCGCCTAGACGTATTAATCAGACGTGTGGGCCCCATGTGGGACCCACGCTTTAAAAAATAGTGCCCGGTCGCCAGCCACCACACGCTGGCGATAAAGAATCGCGATGGGCCACCACCTGGCGCCCACATTGGTGATGCGTTGTATCCACCGTCCAGCTCATGGATGGTGGATTTCCACCCATGATGCATGTGTAGTATCTATGTTGTCCACCCGTTCAGCTGGTGGGGCCCACCTGCTAACTAACGTTAGTAAGTTCTATGAGTCCCACGTGATGTATGTGTTACATCCCACCGTCCAACAGGTGGGACGATGGGGAAATCCAGACCGTGCAACCCTTCCACGTGGACGTGGGGCCCATGTAATGTATATCCAAACCGTTCATCTATGGGCCTCGCGCAGCATGCAGCTGCTGCTACTGTAACATCAGTTAGTTTAGTGGGGCCCTTGATGTATTTGTGGTATCCACACCATCCATCCGATGGGCGAGCTTGTCTTGAGGGCTGGACAATGTTTAGATGGCGTTCATGCACATGGACAATGTTTGGGTGGTGCTGATTTACATGGAAAATGTTTGGTTGGTACCGGTTTACCTGGGCAATGTTTGGACCGAGTTGATCATCATTAATGGGCCATGTGCCCCATGTACTGATAGTGTACAGTGATACACATGTTACACCTACAATTGTTGAAATGATTCTGGTGTGGTCCAAGCCCGCTTGAGGACCATTGGTGCGGCCCATCCATGAGGCCCATCATGATGTATTTTTAGCCCATGTGCGGGGTCCACCTATTTATATTGTTAAGCCCAGATACGTGGCCCATTTGATGCATACGAGGCCCAAGCAGTGCGACCCACTTGTTGTATAAGAGGCCCACGTATGAGGCCCATGGTGATGCATTTACGACCCACTTGATGAGGCCCATTACGATAGGTTGGAGGCCCATGGGACGAGGCCCATTGTGATATATCTGAGGCCCATGGGCGCGACCCATTGTGATGTATTCAAGGCCCATGGGCGAGGCACAATGTGATGTATGTGTAGCCGCTACGTTGTGTATGAATCCCTTATGTGGGCCACTCCCTGGGAGCAATGTTGGTTAGATGTCCACATTGATGGGCAATGATGGTTAGATGTCGTCATTGTGACATTCCCTTAGGCCTTATCAGACCCATTTTAATCGTTCTCTTAGTGAGTTAACCCAAACCAGTGGGCCCTATTCGCCATAGACGGATGGTTTCGTGCTATCGGATTTGATATAACCACAGCCGAGGACCGATCTTTATATTATGGTTGATCGGTTGTTCCTTTATGGACCCCGCCCTATTTATGTGCTGGCTGTCGGTGCCAATTATCAATGCTGATTGTCGGTGCCAATTGTCGATCATTGGTACCGATTATTGAGGCTGATTCCGATTCCGATTCCGATTCTGATTGTATAGGCTGATTCTGGTTGTCGAGGCTGATTCTGATTGTCGAGGCCAAGTCAGATTGTCGAGGCCGATTCCGATTTCAATTATCGAGGCCGATTCCGAGTATCGAGGCCGATTGTCGAGGCCGAATATTGAGGCCGATTGTCGAGGCCTAACGTGATGTATATGCGACCCGTATTTAAGGCTCATTGTGATGTGTATTTAGCCTGTGTTTAAGGTCCAATGTTATGTATATGAGGTTTATGTAATGAGGCCCACTGTGGTGCATTTGAGGGCCAGGCGATAGAGACCATTGTGATACATATTAGGCCCATGTGAGAGGTCCATCGTGATGTGTATTAAGCTCTTGAGTAAAGCCCATGGTGTGGTATATTAGGCTCTTGTGTGAGGTCATGGGTCTACTATATGTTAGGCTCTATGTGAGTCATTCCTTGAGGTTAAATGTTGATTAAATGTCCACATTGTTGAGGCCGATTATTGATGCCGGTTATTGATACCGATTATGAGTATGTGACAACATAGCATCATGATACATGCCCATATGCATCATCTGCATGTTTGTTATGAGATATAGTTGGCCATTGCATATGCCGTAGGACAAGTTGTTCATAGGACTCCCTGATAGGCGGAATTGCCCCACATGAGCCCACGGTATACGTAAGATTGATGCATGATTGGACTGTGTGACTCATGCATCTCACATTGTGTGATTATGATTATCGTACGCCCTAGCGACATCAGGGCGGTAGTCTCCACAGGCATATCGTGGATAGTCAAATGAAATACTGAAAATTTATTCTACATGGGATGCTATAGATATCCCTGGGTAAAAGTCTCTAAACCCTCTTGGTTCTAGAGGTTGATCCAACGTCTAGACCGAGTGGATGCATGAGCACATGAGGGTCGAATACCGTTAGGCCGCGTCTCCTACTGTGTCATGGTTAGTTGGAAGGGGTTGTGGCCTTACTTGCCAGAGAGGAGGGGGCAAGTTTAACTAGCTCGAGGAATGGGTCCGCTATCGACGAGCCGGGCCCGATATTGGTTGGTGGATAGTGAGGTCTCTTCCACTTACCTTGTTGGGCGCGATGGGGCGACAATCTGATTTGGAGTTGCATATTCATTCATTCATTCACTATTCACTGTCTACTCGGGCTGGTGGTGTGCAACTAATTTTTATGTATACTTTCACAATGGTTAGGATTTCGGTCGGGGCGCGCAACTAACCTAAGATTAGGAGCTAACCACATTGAGTCTGACTATCCAAATTTAGGTATGAGACTAGTTTAGATAGAAGTTCTTTGTGATAGGCCCCATAGCCTGCAATACCATGTACTATCATCCCGACTTCACACTGCAGCTTGGTCATTTCATTCGCACCACATATTGCATATTGCATTATATTCTTGGCATATGGCATTTTGAGTTGCTATGTTTCTGTATTCATATGACTTAGATGAGGCTGATGGTATTCGTAGCTCTTCAGAATTGCATATGGTATTGCATCATCAGTATCTGATATTTGGCTCATTATGTCTCCGCATTGCATAACTGACTCTCATGACTTTCTCAGTTTATGACATCGTCTTGCTATGTCTTTTCATCGAATATGCTGGATGAGATTGATGATATTTTATGGACTTGGTAGTATTTTCACTTACTCTGATATCATATGATTCATGATCTTGCCAGCATTTTCGACATTGTATGATTATGACATTGTATTGAATACTTGATAGTTATCTCGTGCACACACTTTTACCACCCTTTAAGCTTTCTATAAGCTTATGCACTATAGATGCGTGTAGGTGACATTAGGTCGCAGTAGTGGACTTCTGGAGCTTTGATTTTCGATATATATATTTACCTTTCAGCATTGTATTCAAATTATTATATTAGTGGATATGTGATGATGATGTTGCCTTTGTGATTTGGGTAAACTTGTGGTTATGCTTCTTATGAGTTAAATGTATGTTGAAAAATCCTCCTTATAGGATCCCAAGATCGAAATCTGGCGTATGGGTGATGGGAGCCGAGAATGGGGTACTACGGAGGCTGTCGGCACTAGATTCGGTGATCGGGATTCCTGTGATTCCGATCTTCGGGTTTGGGGCGTGACAGCTCGGCTGGACCAGTAGCTAACCCTAGCTCGAACTCAACTTGGCTCGGTCCTCGAGTTTGATTGGCCGACTTGGCTTGATTCAGTCAGCGGCTTGGGTGAGTTCGAGCTTAGTTCAATCTTATGTGGCATTTTCTCAAACGCATACAATGCATCTTCAATTTTTCACAGAATGCAAAACAGTAACAGCAGCATACATGTATTTCATCAAACACTGGGTGGGCAACATCAAAATCATGATTCGAGGGAAATTTTATAACGTGAAGTTTGTTTTTGTTTTTTTTGTTTTTTTTTTTCTGTAGTGATTTGTTTCATATCCATTCCTTCCTCGTCACTAGCCAATCCTGCAGAGAATGTATGCACACAAAACATCACTTCATTGAGTCACTTCATCAGACACTTGGCGAGCAACATCAATATTAAAATAATTAAGTCACCAAGTCGATTCAATCCGAGTCGAGTCGAGCTCAGGCAAGCTCGAACCCTGCTCGAAGTTTTTTCGAGCTTAAAAAATCAGCTCGACTTGGCTTGAACTCAGTTTCGAACCAAGTCGAGTTGAGCTTTTTCGAGTTGAGTCGAGTCAAGCGAGCTAACCGAGCTAACTCGGTTCATGTACAATTCTAGCCCCACTTAGCATCCCGAAAACTTATTGTGAAAGGCTTAGGCTTTAGCAAAAAATGGCATGGAGTGCATCCAACATTTGGTAGAACATCGAGTGCATCCAACATTTGGTACACGTGGTGGGTTATTAAACAACACTGTCCATACACCCATATCCATAGCTCTAAGTTGTAGGCCGAGTGAAAGATACCTCGTTTCAACATTGAGGTCTTGGTATGATTCCTTAGAGGGGGTGGCTAAAAGTGAAGTGTGAACTGAAAGTGAGTGAACTAACAAGCAAACAAAAAAAAGAAAAGAAAAAAAAAAATCAACACTGTCCATCTACTTTTCTCTATTGTAGCTAGATGAACTTTCGTGTGGTCCAGCTTGACACAAGCGTGGGGCATCATGCTTGGTTACGATTTGCAAGCCTTTATATATCTGAAGTTATCAGTTAAAGCTATAGTTGCTTTTATGCTAGCTCACCACATGCGTCTGAGACATGTGGACTGCTAACCACTCTTTATCAAGCTCCACTTTTAAAAGCATTTACACGATTCCAGTTATTTTTGGAATGCCAACCTCGTTTCAACGTTGAGGTCTTGGTATGATTCCTTAGAGGGGGTGGCTAAAAGTGAAGTGTGAACTGACAGTGCGTGAACTAACAAGCAAACAAAAAAAAGAAAAAAAAAAAAAAATCAACACTGTCCATCTACTTTTCTCTATTGTAGCTAGATGAACTTTCGTGTTGTCCAGATTGCCACAAACGGAGGGCATCATGCTTGGTTACGATTTGCAAGCCTTTACATATCTGAAGTTATCAGTTAAAGGTATGGTTGCTTTTATGCTAGCTCACCACATGCGTCTGAGAGTGCATGTGGACAGCTAACCACTCTTTATCATGGCCGGATGTGCTGACAACCTTATCAGAAGTAGAAATCGTCCCGTTGGCATTCCAAAAATAACCGGAATCGTGTAAATGCTTTTAAAAGTGGAGCTTGTTAGGCAATGGAGACATGTGCTCTATGGTGGGGAATTACGTCTCCTAGTGACGGATGATTTCTCTCACTCCCATGTGTGTGTACGTGTGTATGACAAACATGAATCCTAATTTTAGTAGGAATTAATTGTAACATCTTTTGAGAATTTCTAGGTGAGAGATTTTCTTGCATCGCAGGAGAGTTGCTACAGGTTGTGAGTGCTGGCCCAAGATTATGTATATAGTTGAACCTCCCGTAAGCTTTGTATTTATTTATTTTTTGTTGAAGAAAGTTATGTATTGCTGGCCCAAGATTATGTATATAGTTGAACCTCATGGATCTCAATGTCTCTTATTTTTATTTCTTTAGGTAGTTATAGGTTGTCAGTGCATGGGTATTTTCTTTTGCAAATAGTGTCTCCGTGTAGAATGGCTTACTCTGAAAAAGTAAAGTTTGGGAGCTTTGAAAAGACACTGGTTAAAAGGTTGTGGTCAATTTCTGATTGAAAAGGTTCCGATGAAAACTACAAAAGAAAAGATTGATAAATTAGTTACTTGGCTATCTCGTTGCTTTAGAAGTAAAGTAACAGGGGCGGTGCAGGCGGTGCACGAAATTTATGTAGCTTTACAGTGCCGTGCACGCAATTTATTTATGCAGCTTTATGCAACAATTTCTGTCTTGTCGAATTATGAAAAATCTATTTTATTTTGTTAGCTCATTTTAATATATAAGGACAAAAAATGAGGAAAACATGAAAAACTTATCTTAATACATAACTTTTGCAGCCTTAAAAATACTTCAACGGTGCTTATTTAATCCTACTGTTTCCTCTCGTGTGGCCCACTCGAATTTTAAATCAATTTCATTTTTTAATTGATATTCTAAAAGGAGCTCAAAAATGGATGGACGGGATAGATTTCTCAAAACATAACTGTAGGTTACAGCTAGCATGCCAAGCGCTCAATTTACTATTCAAGGCTTTTGCAAGAAATCCGCGTCCGGTGGTCACGCAGCCCGAATGTATTAGACATCGCTGGATTGAACGTGTGCCGGCAAAGGTGCATGTGAAATGACGTTGCCGTCTAATCTTTTATCAGCTCACATACGTACGTGTAATGCGTAAGTTATTAGGAGACGTGTCGACGGAGCATGATAGAACATACAGTGTAATCCAGCATTTGGACACGTATTGATTTATTAATAATACCGTCCATCGACTTTTCTCCACCGTTGATGAGCTTTTTTCTAAATTCTAATTCATCTGGTCTCATGCGAGGGGCATTCTGCTCCGTTCGTGGCTGGTGGTCCGTGCTCTGTGGGCCCCACCATAATGTATGTGTTTCATCCATTCTGTTCATTCATTTTTACAAATAATTTTAGAGCTTAGATCCCACAAATAAGAGGAATATAAATCTCAGGTGGACCACACTATAGGAAAACAATAGCGATTGGATATCCACCATTAAAATCCTCCTAAGGCCCATTGTACTGTTTATTTTACATCTAATCTGTTGATTAGGTCATAAAGACCCAGATGAAGGGAAAAAACAAATATCAGCTTGATCCAAAACTTTTACGCCCCCAAAAAGTTTTTACTGGCCGACGTTCTTTCAACACTGTTTCCTGTAATGTGGTCCACTTGAGATTGGTACATACCTAGCTTTTTTTTTTTATCTCACTACATAAAATGTCTAGAAAAAATAGATGCACGGCATGGATGAAACACATACTTCTTGGCAGGTCCCACAGATCACCGACCACCAGTCATTGGCTGGTGGCTGCGGCCCACCGCTTGCATGCCTTTGAACCGGAAGCGGTTTGTATGTAACACGGGGTTGTGTGGTGTCCACAGATATGTCCACAGATATGTCCATCTGTTTTTAAAGGCCACGGTAAGATATGATAGGCAGATTCAAAACTCAAGTTGGCCGTACCAACGAAATTTGTCCATATGCCATCCAAACCCTTCATGTGGACCGCTCGGATAAACCTCAGAAACAAATATCGTACTGACGCAAGGACGCGGATTACGTCCTACCCCTGCCCGGACGGATTACGGGCAGCGTTCTGTGGGGTCCACCATAATGTAAGTGTTTTATCCACGCCGTTCGTTACTTTTATCAGATCATTTTACATTATAATCTTAAAAATCAAGCAGGTCCAAAGCTCTAGTGGACCACACCAAAGGAAGCTACAGTGATATAACACCCACCGTTGAAACCTTTCTAAGGGCTACCGTGATTTTTTTTCTACCATCTAACCTGTTCATAAGGTCATGTAGACTTTGATGAAGTGAAAATACAAATTTCAGCTTGATCCAAAACTTCTCTAGCTCCCAAGGAAGTTTTTAATGGTGGAAGTTCAATCCCCACTTTGTGGTCCACTTAAGCCTTGCACCTACCACATTGTTTGGTTAATATCTTAAAATGATATGAGAAAAATGATAAACGGCGTGGATAAAACACTTAAATCAGATGGGCCCAACAGAACCCTGCCCGAACGGATTACCGTCCGGGCAGGGTAGGACGCAATCATGCTTCTGTCACGCGGGCGTTCAATCCGGATTTCCTGCGAGAGCCTTTCGCAGGAAGTTCCTGCCCTCCAAACTTATGTGGGGCCCACCGTGATGTTTTGTGAGAAATAAACCTCGTCCATTCTGCTTTTTGAGATCATTTTAGGGCGTGCAGGAACCGGATCTGAGACTCAAACGTGCTGAAAACGTGAGCATTGAACGTCCGACTGTTGAAATATTTATGAGGCCACGGAAGTGTTGAATCAGGATAATAATTTGTGTTTTCATTTAATCCTGGTATGGATGACATGTAAACATAACTGTCGTCCCTAGGAAAGTTTCAACGGTTGGAATTTTCCTACTCACCTTTTCCTTTAATGCGGTCCACTCAAGTCATGGATCTTGCTCACTTTTTTTCACAAGCCCTAAATTAATCTCACAAAATGGATGAACAGAATAGATTTCTCACAAACATCATGGTGGGCCCACTTAGGTTTCCCGCGTAGGAAAATCCGCGTCCGTTCCATCCTCACTATTTTATGCTCTTCCCGCACTCGGTTCCAAGCTGCGGAATCTTTTCTTTTACGAGGAAAATTTTAACTATGTTCCGATAAAAGTTTCCTCCGTAATCAATGTAACTATGTTCTGGGTACTTGATTTTCCATTTCCCGTAGCAAAGGTGAGAAATAAACAATTATAACAATTTATTATCGTGTTTGGTAGAGAGTGAAATAATGCTGCAATTGCGCCTGGTAAATTGTAGGAAATGAAGCCTAGCAATCAGGACACGGATTAGCTGACGACGGGTTGAGCAGCGCTACTGAAGTGACGTCACCTAGCTATGTGGGTCCCACTATATTGTATGTTTTGTATCCATACCGTTCATCCATTTGTAGAAATCATTTTAGGACATGATCTAGAGAATGAATTAGATCCAAAGGGTCCCACTATAATGTATGTTTTGTATCTATACCGTCCATCCATTTGTAGAAATCATTTTATGACATGATCTAGAGAATGAATTAGATCCAAAGCTCTATTTGATCCCACCGCAGATAACAGTGGAGTGAGTGACGCCCAGCATTCCGAACTTCCTAAAGGCCACAAAAGTTTTGGAACAAGTTGATATTCTTGTTTTCCCTTCTTTTTTTAATGTGTATTAATTTATAAATAAATCAGATCTCGAATAAACATTACGGTGGAACTTAGAAAGGTTTCAACGGTGGATGCCACTCTCTAGACTGTTTTATATGGTGGGGTCCTATCCAGCTTTCGATCTGCCTCATTCTTTGGTTCCTGCCTTAAAATAATCTCCCTAAATGGAAGGCCGGTGTACGGTGTGATACAACACATGCGTGAGACCCGGAACTAAGTGGCGTCACTTGAGTACCGAGTCTAGCTACTCGACCTGTCAGTAGCTAATCCTCGTCCGTTAGGTAGAACGTGAAATAATGCTGCAATTGCGCCTGGAAAATTGTTGTTTCATTTAAGAAATGAAGCCATGCTCTCGTATCTGTCGGACCTACCTTGACGCGTGTGTCTGAGCTATGCTGTCTAGGGAACGGATTGGCTACTCCCCCTTTCACCGGCCAATGGCTTGTCGTCGGTGCTCTTTGGGCCCCACCATGATATATTTGTTTCATCCATGTTGTTCATATATTTTATAATATCATTCTATGCTATGAGACTAAAACTGACTTATATCCCAATCTCAAGTGGACCACATTACAGGAAACAGTGTTGAATGAGCGTCAACCATTAAAAAAATATTGGAGGCCATAAAGTTTTGGATCAAGCTGATCTTTGTTTTTCCCTTCATCTGGACCTGTATGACCTAATCAACAGATTGGATGTCAAATAAACAGTGCATTGGGCCTTAGGAGAATTTTAATGGTGGATATCCAATCACTATTGTTTTCCTATGGTGTGGTCCACCTGAGATTTATATCCAACTAATATTTTGGGTCAAGCCTTAAAATGGTATGTAAAAATGGATGAACGGAATGGATGAAACACATACATCATGGTGGGGCCCATCGAGCACCGACCACCAGCCACTGGGCTGGTGGCAGGGGGAGTAGTAGCCAATCCGTTTCCTGCTGTCTATCTGTTTTAACTACTCATTTTAAGACATCAAGCTATATGAGGCTAAAAATGAAATAGATTCTAAGATTAGGTGGACACGCAATAGGAAATAATGAAACTTAAGATCTTATTAGAGCTCACAAAGACGTATATCTATCATAAGGTCACAAAGATATTGATTAAGGGAATACAAATATCAGTTTTACCCAAAACTTCTGTTGCCCATAAGAAATATTCAACGGTAGGCATTCAATTCCCTCTGTTTCCTACCGGGTGGTTCACTTGCACTTTGGATCTGCGTATTTTTGGGCTCATGCCCTAATATGTTCAGGTAACATGAGTGGACATCCTTCATCATACATATAAATAATGGTGGGCTCCATAGCTTTTGTGTACAGTCCTCTTTTTTTTTTTTTTCTTCTAGATATAGCCCCGTCCAACTTAGCAACGTCCAACCAAATCTGCATGCCCCACCTTGATCTATCTGTTTACCCATGCTGTCCATCCATTTTCTTTGATCGTGTTAAGGTTTTGGCCCAAAAAATGAGGCACATAGAGGGCTCTAGTGGACCATGCTAGAGACTACCTTTGCATTTAAAGCAACTTCGTTTAATGCTTTTTAAATTTAATGCAATCCAAGCATATTATTTGGTGTGGTCCATTAGACCTTTGGATCTGACTCATTTTTGGGCCTGAACCTTAATATGATATGAGAAAAGAGATGGACCGCGTGGATAAATAAATATATCAAGGTGAGCCCCCAAGCAGATCTGGTCAGACATCACTAGGTCCGGTTGGTAGTTGTACGCAAATCCTTTCCCTGTCTACATGCTACCAACACATAGCTTACGGGAAATAGAAACGTAAGTAATGATGGCTTATTCACGTGTATTTTGCGTGTATTTACAAAAGAAAATAAAAATCAAGTATCCTTAACTAGCTTCCAGCAGCATCAACCAAATAGGTCGTGGTTTGGGTGAGCTCCACCATAAACTTGATGTAAAATCAACTCCAACAACCAGGTGCGTCAGGGGTTTAAAAATCAGATCCATCTGTAATTCTGTGGACCACATGATTAGACACGGAATACAGAGCAACATTTGCCCTCCAAACAGTTACCATTAGTGTGGCACACGTGAATTAGGGATGGGTATGATTTTCCAGCCCGTCCTAAAATTTTATGTGAAATCTAATGGTTGAGCAGATTTCATGTAGCAATTATGATGGGCCATGTAAAAATCAACGGTGTATGTCTCTATCAACTATTTTCTTTTATATGGCCCATGAGAATCACAAGACAATTTTTATTTTTATTTATTTATTTATTTATTTTGTTGTCTCTAACCCTGGTACAAGACTAAATGTCTGTAGGTCAGGTGGATCGTAAATGTTGATGTGTTTTTCTGATGGATCCGTCGCCTTTGTCGTCTTTAACCTGCACAATCCTTAACATAAAGGAGACTCTGGATAAAGCAGGGGAACCTCCGATGCCTAAGTCAGTTCTCCAGAATAAAGATAGAGACTTTTTAGGGTTTTCTATTGCATACCTTTCACTTAGATGAAGATGGGTTCTTATAGGCATGAGGAAGCCCTGCCGTGTAGGGATTCTCCCCTGACTCTTCGGAGATTTAATATCTTAAATAGATTTCATCCGATCCCGAGATCTTCGGGATCGAACATTCGTTTTCTAAATTTTCGAGACGGTATTTGAATGTACACCGTCTCTCTCACTTGGCTTGACCGATTCTGACTCATGTAATAGATGAGTCTCGGCTGGCTATCGAGGATAAGCTTTCTCCCTTCTATCGGGTGGAAATAGTTCTGATTTTCATCTGTCATGTTTCCTTACCTCGTAGCCGACATAACCAACTTATTGAGTTGGTTTTATCTGTCGGTCAGGTGGCTTATAGCCTTTTAATCTTAGTGGACTTAAGAGGGCGTCGCTGGCTCGTATACCGAGTTAACTTAAACCGTCCTGTTCTTTTTGCCCGTTAGCTTTGTACCTTACTTTCTCGGCCACAACTGTTGCCTCGGACAATTTGGGCAGTGTAGGTAGAGTCGACTCATCCCATATCTGAGCTTCCGGACTTGGCGTGTTTTTCTCCCAACAGTAAGCCTCCCTTACTCCTTATGCCTTACTCGGCACTGAGGAGTAATGAATTTTTAAGTCGATTTGCGCCGGAAGCTGAGGTCATAATGAGACATTTAATGCTCTTTGAGTCGTCCTTAACAGATGAAGGATCGTTACCCGAGGTCGCACGAGCGGCCAGTCGTAAAGTCGTCTTTCCTGCGTATGTTCATTTGACGCATGGCGAGAACATCGCCGTTGTTAGTCGGCGTGCGCCACTTGTCGAGTAAGGGAGTCGAGGTAGGCGTCGTTTCGTCTGCTCATTAATTGCCCCTACCACGTGGCAGGGCTATAAAAAGGCTGTCGCCTCTCTCCTGCTCTTCATTTTCATTTTCTTCCTTTCTTCTTTTTCATCTATGCCTCTTCCCTGTGTTGGGCTTCCACCCTTACCGTTTCCTCCTTAGTCGTCTTCCTTTTGGTCATCGTTGCTTTCTCTGGTGAGTTTTTTCCTCCCTTTCTGTTGATATTAATGGCAATGCACGGCTCCCAGAGCCTCCGGGAGAGAATTTCCGGCGATGAGGGTGAAACGCAGAGTTTCTGGAACGTTGCGGAATCACCCTCCTTGCTTGTGGAGATTGCGGTTGATGTTAATGTCACTTTTCTTTCTGAGAGGACTGTCAGACCACAGGCGAAGTGTGCCGCTCCGGCTGGTCCTTCGCGAGGCGGGTCGTCTCTGGTAACCCGACCGGGGAGACCCAATCCCGCAATGGATTTATTGGAGGAGGAGGAGGAAGAAACAGGAGTCGTCGAGGGAGCCTCTGAGTCGGCTCCCATAAATCAGTCGGCATAGGCTTCCGAGTCGTCTTCCGAAGGAGAGGGAGCCGAAGGTGATCTGAGCGGTCCTGTTCCCTCGATTCTGACTGAGTCGAATCTGAACTGAATCTGAGCCGGGTATCATGTCCCGGACTTAGTTATCATTCGTCTTCCCCGTCCGGACGAGTTACCTGACCATCCCCCTGCTGGGATGGTCGCAATTTTTCAAGTCTCGATGCAATGTGGCTTGCGTTTACTCTTTCAGTCCATTGCCTGAGACTTTCTGTCACGTGTCCGACTTGCTCCCGGACAAATAGTCTTGAACGGGTAGAGGAACTTGTTCGTGTGCACGGTGTTGTAGGCTAAGCTATAACAGCCCCCACTGACGGTCGACGAATTCCTCTACTTGTACCAAGTACGGCCGAATCCAAACTTTCCCAGCTTTTACTTTCTGGGTGCCTGGCGAGGCAAAGGCGGCTCTATTATCATTAACCCACCAACTTCCAACAAGCATTGGAAAGAAAGATGGTTCTGGGCGTGTGGTTGCTAGGAGACGGTCGAGTCTGTGCCTTTTGTACCTTCGATCTCTCGGACGTTTCGGAAAGCAGGTGATTCGGCACACCATTGTCTGTCTATCTTCGTCGTAGAGCACAGGTTCTAACTTACTCATACTTTGCAGATATTCAAAAGAAGAGAGGGAAGCTCGGAGCTAGTGACCTAGCTCGAATCAGGGACCTGAGGAAGCTAAGTTCGGAAGATCGGACCTGGAAGGTGCTACTGTAGCCTGAGCGACTTCATCTCGCAGGTTTAGACTCGGTTGTATCAAGTAACAGTTTCCTTATTGTTAAATCTTCTTTAAACTTCATCTGACTTATCTTGTTTTTGTCTCAGATCTTCCTGATGCTCGGCCCATTCTTAAGCCAGCTTCCACGGATATGGCCAAGCTTCGACCTGCCCTTAAGCCGATTTCTCAAGTGAAAGCTCCTCCTAGGTCGACGCTTTTATCAGGAACTCGACCTTCAAAACAGCCAAAGATAGCTCAAAAAACAAAGGTGCCGGCTGTCTCAGCTTCATCTGCCCCGGCCGCGCCTACTGTGGTCGTGCTCTCTGACCCTGACGATAGGGCAGAGGAAGTGGTTGCGACACCTGAGCCGAGATCCGCTGCCGAGGAGGTCCCGAAGCCGAGGGAAAGGCTGAATGGAGAATCTTCAAGAGGAGAGATGACTCAGCAGGAGCCGTCGCCCTTTCAGAAGGTTATATCGGGGATGATCCCTTAGGCCCTTGCTCACGGGAGCGAGGACTTTTCAAGTCTTTATAATGCTCCCACAATGCAGACCCTCGGCCATGCGACGAAGGTGCTTCTCAAGGTAACTTTCATTTCTTTCGTTTTTCTGTTATTCTTGGTCCCGCAATCTTATCCTAACTCGGCATTTGTCGCTTGCAGTTGACCCCCTGTGTGGTCAAGGCTTGCTTGGAGCTGGTTGCAGCTCAGGAGCTTGTAGCTGAGGCAGAGGGACGCAGCGAGGCCGCTGAAAGTCGGGTTGGCATTGTGACTGGTGACCTGGCGCTCGCCAAAAAGGCAGCCGAGGAAGCGAAGGGAGCCCTTGAGGTTGCGAAGGCCGAGAGTGCCCGTCTGACGTTGCTTCTAACGAAGACCGAAGAAGAATATCGGCATCTTCGTCAATCCATGGTACTTACGAAGGCACCTTAACTCGGGCTAAAGTTGAGGCCGCAACGCTTATCCAGTAGGCTAAAGAGGAAGCCATACGAGCCAAAGAAGCCGAGGAGCAGGCCGTAGAAGCCTTTCTCGACTCTCAAGAGTTCGGGGAAGAGAGAGATCACCCATATTAGGGCAGGTACAGGGCTTGCGTCCTGGAAATGAGGGCCGCCTTCCCCAACCTTGATCTCTCCGCGTTCGGGGAAGGTAGTCCAGAGGCTGAGGCTGCTGTGGCTGGTCATGCCGATGCTACTGTCGGTGAAGAGACTCCTGCTGCTACCGAGGCTGATGTCTCTGGGACTGCTTTGGGAGTGCCTCCGGCCAAGGGGCAGTGACCGTACTTCATTTTTGGCACTCACACCAGCACAGTGTCGGGCTTCCCTTCATTTTTGGTACCATCATCAGCTTCTCAAGCTAACCACCTTTAAAGGCCGAATCGAGGATAGTTTGCTGCAACCGAGAGAAATTACTTCTTTTGTGGGAGTCGTTTTTTATATCCTTTCTTTTCCGATGTAACTGGAGTAGAATATGATGTAACCCGATGTAAAACAATGAAGTGATGAATGGAAATATTTGGTTTTATTGAGTCGATTCGGTTTATACATTATCTTATCCTTTCAAACTCTTTCATGACCGACCTAAGGATAATAGATTTTAAGATGCTCGGCGTTCCAGGGGTGAGGCAGTAACTGCTCGTTTAGACTTTCTAACCATAAGTTTTGGGTCGGATGATACTTGAGACAACATAGGATCCTTCCCAATTGGGTCCCAGTGTGCCTGCACCAACTTCCTTTGTATTTGGGAACGTTCTCCAGAGGACCATGTCCTCGGCTCGGAACCGCTTGGTTTTGACTCGAGTATTAAAGAACCGAGCTACTTGTCTCTGCTGAGCCATCGTTCGCAACCGAGCTTCTTCTCTTATTTCTTCCAGTAGGTCGAGCCCGAGCGACAGGAGTTCTTCATTATCTTGCTCGTTGTATGAATTGACTCGGGCTGAATGTATCCCAATCTCGACCGGGGTAACTGCCTCCAAGCCATAACTGAGGGAGAAAGGAATTTCCCCTGTGGCAGTTCGAGCAGTGGTTCGGTAAGCCCACAGTATCTTCGGGAGTTCCTCATCCCATGTTCCCTTGGCTCGGTCGAGCTTCTTTCAAAGGTGCCGCTTGATGATCTTGTTGATAGCCTCGACTTGCCCATTGGTCTGAGGGTGATGAGGTGAAGCATACATGTTGCGGATCCCAAGATTACTACACATATCGCGAAACTGTCTATTATCGAACTGTCTCTCATTGTCAGTGATAATGGTCCGAGGTATCCCGAATCGACAGATGATGTTCTTCTATACGAAATCAGTAATCTTCTGTTCAGTTATTTTTGCCAAGGGCTCTGCCATGGCCTATTTCGTGAAGTAGTCCACTGCCACAACTACGAACTTAGTTTGGCCTTTCCCCATAGGGAGAGGTCCAATAATGTCGATTTCCCACTACGCAAAGGGCCAAGGACCGATCATGGGAGTTAATTCCTCGGGCAGTTGTCTAAGGATTGTTGCGAACCTCTGACATTTATCACCCTTCTGGACGAACTTGCGGGCATCTTCCTGGATTGTCGGCTAGTAATATCCCTAACGTAAGACTTTGTGTGCAAGGGATTGTCCGCCCGAGTGATTTTTACAAATTCTTTCATGTATTTCCCGTAATACGTAGTTAGCTTCAATGAGATTCAGACACCGCAATAAGGGAGTGTAAAAGCCTTTCTTATATAACACCCCATTCAATATGGTGTAGCATGACGCTCGGGTCTTTAGTCGCCAGGCCTCGACGCGATCTTGAGGTAAAATCCATTCGTTAAGATATTGGATGATCGGGTCGAGCCATGTAGGTTCCGACTCAATGGCGTGTATGGGCGAGTCGACCGGTTCCTTGATACTTGGCTTTGCCACATATTCGATCGGATCTGACCTGGGTATGTCGTCTTCGTCGGCTGATACCAGTTTTGCTAATATGTCGGCCTTGGTATTCTCGGTCCTGGGGATCTGAGTTACTTTACATTACCGAAATTCGCTGATCAATTCCTTAGCTTTTTCCATATACGCTTTCAATCGTTCTTTCCGTGTTTGGTATACACTGGTGACTTGATTGACGACCAGCTGGGAATCGCTGAAAACGCGGAGATGCATTACTCCTAAACTAGCTGCGAGTCGGAGGTCGAGTAATAGTGCTTCGTATTTCGTTGTGTTGTTCGATGCTTGAAATCCGAGTCTCGAGGCATATTGCATATAAGTTTGATCGGGAGTTTCCAGCACTACCCCAGCCCCGCTTGCCTTAGAGTTGGAAGAGCCGTCGACATACAGCTTCCAGGGAAGTGGTGAGGGTAATGAGTCGGGTGACACTACCGTCAGCGTTTTTACGGGCTCAATAGCGTCTGCAACAAGTTGCGGTGTAACTTTAGCAATGAAGTCGGCCACGGCTTGTGCCTTGATCGCCATTCTCGGCTTGTATTGAATATCGAACTCACTGAGCTCAATCGCCCATTTCGTAAGTCGACCGGAAGCTTCTAGTTTCTGTAGAATCTGACGCAACGGATGATCGGTCATAACGACAATAGTATGTGCTTGAAAATACGGCCGCAACCGTCGCGAGGAGATGATTAGAGCCAGGGCCACCTTTTCCATCAATGGGTATCTTGTTTCTGCCGGTAGGAGTGTTTTGCTGACATAATAGACTGACAGTTGTTTTTCATCATTTTCTCATATCAGTGCCGAACTTACCGCTGCGTCAGACATAGCCAGGTATAACAGCAGAACTTCTCCTGGCTCGGGCTTTGATAGGAGAGGTGGAGACCCGAGGTAAGACTTTAATTTCTGAAACGCCGCTTCACATTCTTCCGTCCACTCCATCGATTGTCATCCCTTCAACTGTTTAAAGAACGGGAGACATCTATTGGTGGCTCTAGAAAGGAAGCGGTTAAGTGCGGCTATCCGTCCGGTTAGCTTTTGTATTTCTTTAATCATTTTAGGGGACTCCATATCGAGTAAAGCTTTGATTTTCTCAGGATTTGCTTCGATTCTTCGTTGACTGACAAGAAATCCGAAAAACTTTCCCGAGCTTACACCAAAAGCACACTTACTCGGATTTAACTTCATCTTGTATTTGCGTAAGGTCAGGAACGTTTCTTTTAGGTCGGCTATATGGTCGGCCGCGAGTATACTTTTGACGAGCATGTCGTCTATGTATATCTCCATGGTCCGACCGATCCGCCGAGCGAACATTTTGTTCACCAACCTTTGGTACGTTGCACCGGTATTTTTTAAACCAAATGGCATCATTCGGTAACAATAAAGACCTTTGTCAGTGACAAATGTGGTTTTAGACTTATCAGATTGATGCATTACAATTTGATTATACCCAGAATATGCATCCATGAAACTAAGCAATTCATGGCCAGCAGTGCTGTCTACCAACTGATCGATTCTTGGGAGAGGAAAGCTGTCCTTGGGGTAGGCTTTATTCAGATCTGTATAGTCAATACAGATGTGCCACTTTCCATTGACTTTTTTCACAAGTACCACATTGGCTATCCATTCCAGATAGTATATTTTTTCTATGAATTTTGCCTTGAGGAGCTTGTCGACTTCCTCTTCGATAATAGCATACCTCTCTGGGCCAAGAGGACGTCTCTTTTGTCGGACTGATCGGTAGGTCAGATGGATGTTGAGTCAGTGCGTCATGACCGAGGGATTGATCCCAGGCATATCTTCATGGCTCCATGCGAATATGTCAGCATATCGTCTAAGCAGAGCTATTAGATTGTCTTTGAGTGGTGACTTCAGGGACGAACCGATCCGAACCACCTTTGATTCCTCTGTCTCGGCCAAGGGTACCAATATAAGATCTTCCATCGGTTGCCCTCGTTCTTGAGATCTGACCCTGGGGTCCAGCGATTCAATCATTGAAATTTCAACCGGAACCTTTACTGCAGTGGCATAGCAGCGTCGCGCATCTTGCTGATCTCCTTTCATGATTCCTACTCCTGACTCAGTCGGGAATTTCATGGAAAGGTGGTATGTAGATACCACCGCTTGCAAAAGATTTAAAGTAGGTCGACCGAGTATAGTGTTGTAGACAGATGCTTGATTAACGATCAGAAAATCTACCATTACTGTCGTCTGATGTGGGGGGTTTCCGGCAATGAGTGGTAGTGAAGCAATTCCTTCTGGGAGTATATGTCCGCCTGAGAATCCGATCAGCGGTGTTCGAACACGACGTAATGCTGATTGTTCAATCCCCAGTTTGTCGAACGCTTGAGTGAATAGTACATCCGCAGACGACCCAGTGTCTACGAGTATACGGAATACTTTTCTGTTAGTGATGGTGAGAGTGATGACTAGCGCATCATCATGAGGATGATGGATGCCTCGAGTGTCATCTTTAGTGAATGAGATGCAATACTTTTCTCGTTTCTTTTCCTTCGGAGGCCGATATAGTAGGAGGATTTTGGACTCGGGCTGACTAATGCTTCTGGCGTGATTTTTTCGTGCATTATTAGAGTCACCCCCACCTCGATGACCACCGACAATCGTTCGAATTTCTTCTGTGACTTGGTTTTCGCTTGGGCGTGCTTCCGCGGACACGGTCTTTTCTACATGTTCTCCGAGTCGGCCTTCCCTGATGAGTCGTTCGATTTCTTCTTTTAGGTGATAACAATCACTCATATTGTGCCCATGATTGCGATGATAGTGGCAGTACTTATCCTTAGTCCGCTCGTTGGGATTGCCCCACAGTTTATTGCGCCAGTTGACGAAACCTTCACTTTTGATTTCTATTAACACCTGTTCTTGAGTTTTATTTAGGGGGTGTATGTGAAAAATCTCCAGTCGGGTCACTTTCTTGACTTTTGATTATCGTGCACTTGATCATCCTTACGTTTTTTCCCTTCAGCCGAGTCAGTCCCCTTTTTTAACCGACTCTTTGGCCGAGGATTTCACGTTCTGGGTTGTTTCGCGCAAGAGTCGCGTTTCTTCGGCATCTACGTATTTGTCTGACCGAGCCATAAACTCAGCCAGAGTCTCCGGCGGATTTTTATCCAGAGATGCTAGGAATGGCTTGTCTCTGACCCCTTGCATAAGCGCGTTGAGTGCTGTCTCTTCCGAGTGTTTTCGAACCTGAAGAGATTCAAAGTTGAAACGTCGAATATAATCTTTCAGTAGCTCTCCTGTCTTCTGAACTATATTATTAAGATGTGCAGGTGGCTTCAGTTTCTTTTTTCCACCAGTAAAATTAGCGAGGAAGGCATCACTGAGTTCGGCGAATGAACCGATAGATTTCGGTTTCAGTTATTTAAACCAAAGCCAGGCCACGTCTGTTAGAGTGAGAGAGAAGACTCGGCACATTACTGCGTCCGAGGCATCGTGCAACTTCATATAAGTTTTGAAGCATTCGACGTGCTCGGTTAGGTCAGTTTTTCCGGTGAAGGAGACGATTTGCGGTAAACGAAACTTTTCCAGTAACCGGGCCTGCATTACTTCATCTATAAAAGGGGACGCTTTAGCCTCGAAGCGAGCTGGATATGTATTTCGACTTTGTTTCATATTCACCATCTCCTCCTGAATATCTTTCTTAAAGTCCTGGATGTCTGCTTTTCAGGGCTCTTCACTTTCCGCCGTTTCCTCAGCGGGAGGCCGACTGCGCCTCCTCTGATCTATTCTGTGCCGCAGATCAGAGGGGGGTAATGCGGCTGTGATCTAACGAGCTGGTGCTGGTTCAGTCGGGCACTGGTGTTGGCTCGGCTGAACGGACATTCGTGGAGCCGCGGGCTGAGCAGCAGGCAGATGATTGGACACAGGAGGGGGAGCACGCGATGTTTGTCCTTGATGATGCGGTAGCATCTGCTGGTTGTACATCTGTTCCAACATCCGCTTCATGATGTTCATATCGGATCGGATCTCTTGAACCTCCCGATTCAATTGCGCGTTCCCCCGATTCCACTGATTATTGGATGCGGCCGGAGCTACCGGCAGCGCCGCTGGCGGGACCGTTGGTGGAGCTCCTACTGCTGTGATGGCGGTGGCTCGCTTGCATCGTCCAAATCTGTTCTTCTAGTCGTCACCATTAGAACTCGTCTTATAACTCCTAAGGTAGAATATGAAAAACGGCTTTTTGTCCGTTTCCCACAGACGGCGCCAAACTGTTGATGTATTTTTCTGATGGATCCGTCGCCTTCGTCGTCTTTAATCTGCACAATCCTTAACATAAAGGGGACCCTGATAAAGCAGGGGAACCTCCGATGCCTAAGTCAGTTCTCCAGAATAAAGACAGAGACTTTTTAGGGTTTTCTATTGCATACCTTTCACCTAAATGAAGATGGGTTCTTATAGGCGTGAGGAAGCCCTGCCGTGTAGGGATTCTCCCCTGACTCTTCGAAGATTTAATATCTTAAATAGATTTCATCCGATCTCGAGATCTTCCGGATCGAACATCCGTTTTCTGGATTTTCGGGACGGTATTTGAATGTACACCGTCTCTCTCACTCGGCTTGACCGATTCCAACTCATGTAATGGATGAGTCTCGGTTGGCTATCGAGGATAAGCTTTCTGCCTTCTATTGGGTGGAAATAGTTTTGATTTTCATCTGTCATGTTTCCTTACCTCGTAGCCGACATAACTGACTTATTGAGTCGGTTTTATCTGTCGGTCAGGTGGCATATAGCCTTTTGACCTTAGTAGACTTAAGAGGGCGTCGCTGGCTCGTATACTGAGTTAACTTAAACCGTCCTGTTCTTTTTGCTCGTTAGCTTTGTACCTTACTTTCTCGGCCACAAATGTTGCCTCGGACAATTTGGGCAGTGTAGGCAGAGTCGACTCATCCCATATCCGAGATCCCGGACTTGGCGTGTTTTTCTCCCAACAGTAAACATCACAGTGGTCCCCATCAAAATCAAGGGTGGCTTCCTTTGTTTTTATTTTATTTTATTTTATTTTAAAGTATCTTCCCATATCAAAAGAGAGGGATATGGGGACTAAAACAGGTTGAGTGGGTCATACCAAAGAAAACAGTTGGGTGAGAGACTTGTACCCTTGATTTTTACAATGACCACTTTAATGAAATTTATACCAATAATTAGGCGACACCAAAATTTAATCATAGGGCTAAAAGTTCAGGAACATTAGTGATTCAGGTGCCCAAGGGATAGTTTGAATGGCAATCACTGTCCTTTACATTGTTTTCAATCATGTGGTCCACTTGAATCACAAACGGGAGTAATTTTTGAGTCCTTAGCTTAATATGAAGTGATGCACCCGGTGATTAGGATGGATTTAATTTACATAAACATCATGGTAAAGGGTCACCCCAAAAGCCGACCTTTGCAAAAATAACTGTAACATGGCAAATGCATGGCACACTATGAAATCATCTTACACAAAACCAAATCCCATCTGCTGGTTCAACCATATATCATTCTAACGGCGTGGATCACCTAACAAGCGGACTAGCACGTATATTGTATGAAGTACCTTTTCGCAACTACCAACCGGGAGCAAATTAGGTGTGACCAGGCTTCACCCAAGATAGTGCGGCCAATGTATGTATTCTCTGTCTATGCTGTCAATCTGTTTTGCTAGATAATTTTAGGGCATGAGCCCAATAATGAAACAGGCCTAACAGGTGAACCATAACATAGGAAACAGTGGTGATTGGCTATTAAAATCTTCTTATAAGCTACGAAAGTTTTGGATTAAGTTGATATTTGTTTTTTTACCTTCATCTAGCTTTGTGTAACCTTTTCCTGTCCACTCATCGGATCAGACGGCCAGAGTTCATTCAAACAAAGGCATAGAATAAAGAGAATGGTGTGGAAGATGCTGCAAACGTTAACACATTTTGATAATCTTCTTGCAAGTCGTTCATTACCTTTACAAAAGCCTCTTTGATAAAGAATGGAAAAGAAAGGAAAAGAAAACTGACCTACTTTTTTTTTTTTTAGTGTGGATGGGTTGTTTCATTATCTTTGATTACTAAGAAAATTAGTGGAATCCACGTATTAATCGTTACACCTTTTCTATAGTCAAATTTAACATAAGATTCAAAGTAATTATAATCTTATACAATATAAATTTTGACCTATCATTAGACAAAACTCCTAAATATGGGTCCACATTTCAATACTTGGATGATCATTACTATTTTCTATTCTTTTCATTTCCCACTAATCAAATAAACTAAAGGAATGTGGATTGAGTGTCAAAGAACTCACTGTGCTGGCATACTAAGTAAATTCTCTTAAGTCTACTGTAATGTGTTGTATCCGCACCATTTATCTATTTTAACATACCATTTAGGTACAGCTGGGCATTTCATACCCGAATCGGTGGATCAACCCGATCAGACCTGATCCGACCTGATTCGAACAGGACCGATGGTCAAGATTGGTCAAGATCGGGTAGCGTAATCCAGATTCGAATTATTTTCAGGTCGAATTCAGATAGTCCCTGTTCCGAACCGACCCGACCCGAGACCCGATCCGATTGGATCCGATTCGGACCGACCCAATCTGGACTGCGTATATTAGTGTGTGTGTGTGTGTGTGTGTGTGTGTGTGTGTGTGTGTATCGTTTTTACTTTTACCGCCTAAGCTTTCGGCGTCAAAAAATCCCGCCCAATGTACACTTGAGCCCGTCCCTGTCTCTCTATCTCTCTCCATCTTTCTATATCATAGATTCTCTCTCCATATTTACTTCTCTATTTTGGTTGAAGAAGAAGGCGAGAAGGAGGTTTCAGAGCTTGGACTTAGCTGCTGGAGAGAGATATACTGAGAAAGTTAGCAACAAGAAGGCGAGAAGCGGACGGACTCAGGTAACATTAGCAAGTTTTGTGGATCTGATCACGAGGTATGTGTTAATCCAAACCGTCCATCCAGTTGGCGAGCTCATTTTAATGCTTGAGACAAAAAAAAAAAAATAAGGCAGATCTAACCATCAACTGGACCACACTGCAAAAACTAGAGGGAGATTGAACGTATACCATTAAAACCCTTTTTAGGGTCATAGGAATATGAAATTTGTTTTTCCTCTTCTATCATGTACTTGTGACCTTATGAAATATATTTTTTCAGGTACTTGCGACCTTATGAACAGATTGGATGTAAAATAAACGTTATGGTGGGCCTTACAATTTTTTTAATGGTGAAAATCATGATCTCCGCTGCTATTGATGGTGTGGTCCAGATGATCTTTGGATATGATTCATTTTTTGGATAATGCTCTAAAATGATCTCTAAAAATAGATGAACGGTGTAGATATAGTAAACACGTCACTATGGGGCCATGTAATGTGGATCTCCTTTGAATCGTTCGTACAACTCGGAACGTCAGTGCTCGGCTTTGCACGACACGTACCTAGATCAGCTAGGTGGGCTAGCTGGTGCTAGTTACAGAGCAAGTACACCCGCCCGTGGCTGATGGTCGGTGCTCTGTGGGCCCCACCATGATGTATGTGTTTCATCCATTCTGTTGATCCATTTTTACAAATCATTTTAGGGCTTGATAAAAAAAAGTATAGGGATATAAATCTTACATGGGCCACACCACAGCAAAACAATAATGAATGGATATTCACCATTAAAATCCTCAGAAGGCCCACTGTACTGTTTATTTGAAATCCAATCGGTTGATTTGGTCATAAAGACCCAGATGAAGGGAAAAAAATAAATATAAGCTTGATCCAAAACTTTTATTGCCCCCAAAAAGTTTTTAATGGTCAAAATTCATTCAACACTGTTTCCTATAATGTGGTCCACTTAAGATTGAGATATAGTTCATTTTTTTTCTCATATCATAAAATGATATATAAAAATAGATGGACGACATGGATGACACACATACATCATGTTGGGCCCCACAGAACACCGAACACTATACTTGGGAGTTAACGAAGCTTCTCCAAGAAGCCTCTGTGGTGTAAAGCTTCCTCAAGAAGCTATCTTTGGTGTAAAGCTTCTTCAGGAAGCTAAGTGTTTGTTTTTTCCTATTGAGTTAATTATGTGGGGCCCATCTTGAGCTTTTTTTGGTTTATCCACACCGTCCATCAGTTTTTAATCCGAACGTTACTCAATCCGATCCGACTCGGTTTTCCTAACCGAGTCGGAGTTGAATCGATTCAAGCCAGTAATAGTTAGGATCAATTCGAGTTAAATGACTCAGATCCGGTCCCGAATCTGATCGGGTTCGGGTCAAGACATACAAATTTTGAACTTGATCGGGTTGGACTAAATCCGATCTGACTTGGTCCGATGCCCAGCTCTACATTTAGGGCATGAGCACAAAATTAAAGCATATCCAAAGCTCACATGGAACACGTCATAAAAAATAGGTGGAAATAGTGACATCCACCATTGAAATCTTCCCACGGCCCATATCGATGTTTATTTTTTGTGTGCATGGATTAGATACTGCCCCACCTGTTCGAAGCTTGGGACAGGCAAAGGCTCCATGGCCACTGAGGGATCACCGTGATGTATGAATTTTATCTACATCATTTATCCATTTTTTCATATCATTTTAGATTTTTATCCAAAAACTAAATTATATCCAAATCTCAAATGAACCACACAGTGGAGATTAAATTCCTACTGTAAAAAATTCTTAGGAGCCACATAAGCTTTGGATCAAGAGCATGTTTGTTTTTGTACTTCATCCAGATGTATATGACCATATCAACAAGTTGAATGAAAAATAAACAACAACGTGGACCCTAAGAAGGTTTCAATGGCGAACATCCTTAGCACCCCTGTTTCCTATGGTGTGGTACACTTGAGGATTGGATCTACCTTATTTTGTGTCCAGTACTCTAAAATAATATTGAAAAATGGATAGAAAGTAGATAAAAGCCATACATCATAATGGTCCCTCAGTAACCCTTGCAGCCTTCGCCTGTCTCCGAAGAGGCGGGGGTAGCACCTAATATGCCACTATCTTTTTATTTATTTATTTATTTAAAACTTTGTTATTAAAGTCACACAAACTTAAATGTAGGAAAAACATAAATATCATCTTGATCCAAAACTTCTATTTGGTCCAAGAAGTTTTCAAATATATATACGCATCCGATTCCCATTATTTCCTATGGCATGGCCTGCATGATCTTTAGATATAATTTTTGGATCATGCCCTAAAACAATCCAAAAATGGATGGACGAACGTGAATAAGATGCATACATGATCTTGGTGGGCACATAGACTTTACTTACTCAGCACGCAATCTCCCTAATATGGCTAACATCCTAGAACAAAAACAAAAGAAAAAACTAAAAAGACAAACTAGAACCGAATGACTGAAGAAGAAGGATAACCTTGTGGAAGTTCCACCACCCTTAGGTCTCTCTCCTAGCTAAGTCCTATTTCGTATCTAAAATAGCCTTAAATATATCTTTAAATAGAAAAAATCTGCACTGACTTTGGACCAACTTCAAATTTTTACACTTTCGTTACACTTCGGTTACACCGATAATAGCATTTGGTCACACCGAACATCACTTTGGCCACGCTGATTGGGTCTCTCAGTTGCAGCCAAAATTTTTCAATATTCATCTAAAGTCTTTGTTTCACTCAGGTTGCACCAAACTCTTATTCGGTGTCACTGGACATGGCTTTGGTCGGACCTAAGTGTCGAGCCAAATTAACTTTGAAAATCAAAATTTTTTTTTCTCTTGCTGGATTGTTTTGGCCACTTTTGGTCGAACCGAACCAACCTTAGGTGGGACCGAACATTCTGTTATTTTTGTCATTCAACTGTGTGATTTTTTAGTCTTTTCTCCGTCCTTTATATTTGATTTTTTAAAAGTTTTGGCACTTGAATTTTTCAATATTATTTAGGTCTAACATGGTAATCAACTTGAATTAATGTGCCAGTTATAGGTTTGATGGACATTTGAGTCCATATACAGCTAGCATTGCCCAACTTAGGTAGGGCCCACTATGATGTTTGTGACAAATCCATTAAGAACATTTATTTTACCAACTTCATTTTAGGTCATGGGACCAAATATGAGTCCAATAAAAAGCTCAAGTGGGCCAAACAGACATGAAATAGTGGGGAATATGCTCTACTGTTCATGGGCTAGAAGATGTTTGTGACAATCTCGACTAACCATCTATTGTAAGACTCCTATCAGGTGGGCCACACATGATCATCAAATCTGACCGTTGGATTATTTAGATTGAACGATTTAGTGGGCCCCACTTCAGTTGTGATCATTATAAATAGGTTTGGGGCGGGACACTTGAACCGATGTCCCTATACTCGGTTATTAAGATAGATATGGAAACCTACGGTATGAAGACCCTAGAGGGAGAAGTGTGATGGGTAAGCTTCTAGCCCTCTTTCCCTATATATTGATGTCTTGGTCCCGTCACCAACATAAGCGAGAATACCCTAGTCCCATTGTAGGTTCTCCTAAAGGTGTAAGGTGCGGAAGATCAAGATTCCTGTCGGTGGAATGTCTTCCTAATCAGGTACGCTTTCAGTTTATGGTTTTGAATCTCCATTGTTGATGCATAGACGATCTGTCAATTCCGCAATACAGAAAATAATAGTTGGTATCAGAGCCACCTATGCATCAATTTTGGTGGATTTCTTTTGACATTGTCAGGATCACCCAGAATTCGAATTTCCCTGAGACCCATCCAGGATTGTCTGCCTGGATGAATCTGAAAACCGTTTTTTGGGCCTTTAGATTCAAGGCTACTCTAGCCATGATCAGATCCTGGATTTGGTGATGCCCAGATCTGTGACCGGCAGTGACGTTGCTGCCCGGGCGATATGGTAGCAACTTCATATACTTGACCGACAACGGTTAGGGAGACTCAGGGTCATGCCCAATTGGATCTATGTTCAACTTTGCTGTCGCGTCATCAACCAAAATTTAGATCGGTAGCCTTGTCTTGCCATTCCTGGATTTTGGCAACCCATCTGTGCATACTAGATCGGGTAACTGGACGGAGAAGATGTAGAAAATCTCTGCACCGCCGTTACCATTGATGGCTGCCGCACCTTCAGATACCCACCGTCCTCCATGGATCAGTTGCCATGGATCTCGTTGGCAGTTTTCTACTACAAGCAGGGACGATAAGAGGGGTGAAAACCCCTCTAACCATTGAAGTCAGCTGAGATCTCATTCGTCATGGCTGCCACCCTCCTCGAGCGAACCCACCTCTGTTCTCCTGGGCGGCAACCATTAATGGCCGAACCGATCTCCGCCTCTTCTCTTCCTCCAATCAAATCCAGCAGCATTGCATCGATCGAGTGTTGCATGCATAGAGGGAAGCGGCGACGATGGAGGAGGTGTCAGCGGGTTTTGGGATGGCGGTGGCTACCATGTACAGTGAGTATGCGGCTAGGGTTTCCCAACCCTGTTGTAGAAAAGCTGTGGTGAACATGGCTTTCTACATTTGGCAAGGAGGTCTCGTGCGGCTGGGTTTTGGCCATGAGATGGCAACTCCTTAGAAGCTAGGGCATTTTTTTTATTTTTTATTTTTGGGCCTGTTTTAATGAGCCTGTCTTAGGCCTGGTTGGTTGTTAGTGGGCCATGGACATGGGCTCATTTCCAATATTTTAAGTTCATTTTCAGCTAATCCCAAGCCCAATAATGATGTCCAGTTGCTATTTAATCCAAGTTAGATATTGTGCCTTCTTGAATGGCAATGATTGGACTTGATTTTGGGACCATTTCAGTTTGAACCATGACTACGGTTCCAGCAGTTTTTGGGTCCAATTTTTAAGCTCGTTTAGGCAGTTTCCATGCCCTATTTCAGGGCCCACTCAAGTTTTCTTTGGCCCAGTTGATGGATCTCTTAAATGGATAAAATATGGGCTGGATTTTGGGGCCTATTTAGCAAATTCATGGCCAACTTTCTAGGCCAATTTGTTGGTATGTTTCCAGCAGTTCATAAGCCTGCTATCTGGGCTTGTTTAGATAGGCCCCTAGTCCAGAGGCCACCTTGAATGGTTGAGAATGGGCCAAGTTTATACCTCTTTTAAGGGTATAACAAGCCTGTTGATAGTCTATCTCATGCTTATTTTCAACACGGTTTTATTGCTTAGTTTTAGTTCCTAATTTGAGCTTCTTTCATGATCAACCATATAGGAGCTGATAGATTATTAATCTTTGGATCTTTAGGGGCCTAATTTTGGTACTTGGGCGCATTTACCAAGATGATAATTTTGACTATTTAATTGACTACACTTGGGCCATCCTTTGGGATCAAATAAAACGTAAATTATTTGATGGTTGGTGGATGTATTTGTTAGACGGCCCTAGTAATTCAAGAATATGGTTAAATGCATCATTTAGGTTCTGGTCTGACCCAAATAGGGCCATTACCCATATGTTTGAGGCTGATATTAAGTTGTTGACCATCAGGAATTTAATCCAACCATCACTTTAGAATATGTTTAGCCTATGAGCGGTCAGCATTAGCCATAATTTGGGCTAAATCAGAATTGTTTCAGAATGGTCTGTTGTGGGCAGGACCATGCAGCAATCCTTGAGTCTGGGAGTAGGGATTTGAGTTGGTTGTGTTAGCCACTAAAGTGACCTCAATCAGCAAAATGTTTTTCTTTCAGACTTCAGTTTATGGAATACAATGACCATCCATATTAGGATTGCATTTAGTTGCGTTCATTTCAATAGCGGGTGGTGGTCAGAACAAAGAGGTATCATCACTTGGCAGGATATGAGCGGGGTGAAGTGATTAGTGATGGTTATATAAGTTTGAGAAATTCATTTTGCCTAAAGATAATGGACGTCTTAAATTTATTTCACTAGCACTGGTCAGCTTCATATTTAGTAGAGCTTCTTGTATGTCGTAATTTCGCCCAAAGGAGGAGTCACGATGATACACCAAGCTCTTATCAGAATTTAATGAATATGGCCCATCATCATTCTGGGTCATTTGATTGAAGGCCCAAATCAATCGAATGTTTATACATGCATAATGTTTGTGGTTTATATTAATGTATTATTTTGTGGGACTTGTATACTCTATTAATATGAGTGTTATGCTTTATTTGTTCAGCCATGATTGTTTCCAATATTCTAAACCAGTTTAATTCCATACCTTTGCTTACTGGGTTCAACTTTAAGAAAAGGAAGTACTATTTAGGAAATCGTTCTTTGGGTCCTGCAGAGGATTGCACACAATTTAAAGAATGGGTTGTTTTTAAAGGAAAAAAATCAAGTTTTAGTTTGTTTTGAATCTAATTTAACTGATATGTCCACAGACTCCTGGTGGATAGACTCTGGTGCAACTATTCACATATGTAATTTCACGCAAGATATGCTCCAAATCCGAACACCAACCGATACGTAAAGATCGGTTTATATGGGGAATGACATTAGAGCAGACGTGGAAGCTATTGGAGTCTGTAGGCTTAGGTTATCGTCAGGACACTTTCTTGATCTAGTAGATACTATTTGGTTTCTATAAGGCACAATTTGGTTTCCATTTCCCGTTTAGACAAATTTGGTTATGAGTTTAAATTTGGAAATGGAAAATTAAGTATTTCCTATGATTCAATTATGATTGGTTCTGGCACTTTAGTCAATAACCTTTATCAGTTAGATTTAGATGGTTCACATGTCTACAATATTAACTCATCACATGGAAACACTAAAGGCATTAAGCGAATGTTAGATTGTGAAAATTCCTCCATGCTGTGGCACAGGCGATTAGGCCATATCTCTCGTGAGAGATTGGAAAGACTTGTGTGTGAAGGAATTCTTCACTCTCTGGACTTCTCAGACTTTGAGGTCTGCATAGATTGCATTAAAGGTAAACAGACTAGAACCAAGAAAAATGGTGCCACTAGGAGCGTAGGACTCTTGGAAGTGATTCATACAGACATCTGTGGACCGTTCCCTTCAGCATCTTAGAATGGGCAGAAGTATTTTATTACTTTCATAGATGACTACTCTCGTTATGGGTACTTATACCTTATTAACGACAAATCAGATGCCCTGGATACATTTAAGATATATAAAGCCGAAGTCGAGAATCAACTCGATAGAAAGATCAAAGTCGTCAGATCCGACCATGGTGGTGAGTACTACAGAAGGTATGACGAATCTGGACGTAATCCAGGGCCATTCGCTAGATACCTACAAGATTGTGGCATCGTCGCCCAGTATACCATGCCTGTTACTCCAGAGAAAAATGGTGTAGCAGAAAGACGTAATCGCACCCTAAAGGACATGATGCAGTCTATGATTAGTAATTCAATATTGCCAGAATCTTTGTGGGGTGATGCGTTGAAAACAGCTGTGCATATCCTTAATAGAGTACCTAGTAAGGATATACTAAAGACTCCATATGAATTGTGGATAGGGCGAAAGTCCAGTTTACGATACTTTCATGTATGGGGTTGTCCTGCAGAAGCCAAACCGTATAACCCTCATGAAAGAAAGCTTGATCCTAGAACGGTTAGTTGCTTCTTTATTGGATACCCAGAAAGATCTAAAGGATTCAGATTCTATTGTCCATCATATACCATGAGAGTCATTGAGACTGCGAATGCTAGGTTTATTGAGAATACTAAAGATAGTGGGAGCATGAACTTAAGAAACATTGTGTTTGAGGAAGAACGGATTGTGATTCCCACCACAATCATTCAGAGTAGCGTGGTTGTCCATCCAGCAGCGGACCCTAAGATCCCTATGGATGACCATGTAGAACCTCAAATACAACCCACTGATGAGGAAACAGAAAACCTAATTCAGAATAATGAGCCTTTAAGACGATCACATAGAGAGAGAAGATCTGCGATTCCAGACGATTACATCGTCTATCTGCAGGAGCATGACTTTGACATTGGGGCTGAAAAGGATCCCGTATCCTTTTCGCAAGTCAAATAAAGTGTCAATTCTTCTCAATGGTTTGATGCCATGAAGGATAAATTGAAATCTATGAAGGACAACAAAGTCTGGGACTTTGTTGAAATGCCTAAAGGGATTAGGCCAATTGGTTGTAAGTGGATATTCAAAACCAAACGGGACTCTAAGCGCAATATCGAAAGGTATAAAGCTAGATTAGTTGCAAAGGGTTTCAGTCAATGTGAAGGCATTGACTTTAAAGAGACTTTCTCACCTGTATTCAAGAAAGACTCCTTTAGAATCATTATGGCTCTTGTGGCTCATATGGATTTAGAGCTATATCAAATGGACGTGAAAACGGCGTTTCTCAATGGAGACCTAAGTGAGAACGTATATATGTTGCAACCAGAAGGTTTCAAAGCCAAAGACTTAAAACATCTGGTTTGCAAGCTTAAGAAGTCCATTTATGGGTTGAAACAGGCATCATGACAGTGGTACCTAAAGTTTCATAAAGTTGTTTCTTCATATGGTTTCATTGAAAACACTGCGGATGAGTGTATATACGTGAAAATCAGTGGAAGTAAGTTTATTATTTTACTCTTGTATGTTGACGACATTTTGTTAGCTAGTAGTGATATTGGATTGTTGCGTAAGACTAAGAAATTTCTGTCTCAAAACTTTGAGATGAAAGATCTTGGTGATGCATCATTTGTCATTGGCATTCAGATTAGTCGGACAGGTCACATGGGTTGCTTGGCTTGTCGTAGAGGGCCTATATTGATAGGGTTCTCGAAAGGTTTAGCATGCAAGGTTGTGCTCCTGGCCAAGCACCTATTATAAAAGGTGGACAGGTTTGACCAATTTTAGTGTCCTAAGAACGACCTAGAGAAGGACAAGATGAAAGATATTCCATATGCGTCGTGAGAGGAAGCATCATGTATGCTCAGTCATACATGCAGCGTCCGGATATTGCTTTTGTGGTTGGAATGTTGGGCAGGTACCTTAGCAATCCAGGTATGAACCATTTGATAACTGTTAAGAAAGTATTGCGCTACCTGCAAAGGACAAAGGACTTCACACTCACTTATAGGAGATTCGATCGTTTGGAGTTGGTTGGATATATAGATGCAGATTTTACAGGCTGTCTCGACAGCAAGAAGTCTACCTCCGGCTATGTATTCATGATGGGTAGTGGAGCTGTATCATGGAAGAGCGTAAAACAGTCGATTACGGCATCTTCCACCATGGAAGCAGAGTATGTAACTTGTCATGAAGCCACGAGTCAGGCGATCTGGCTTCAGAGTTTTTTCTCTGATTTACGGGTTGTGCAGATGATCCCGAAACCATTGAAAATCTATTGTGATAGTTCAGCTGCAGTTAACTTCTCCAACAACAACAAGCATTCATCAAGGTCAAAGCATATTGACATTAAGTATCTTGTTGTGAAGGAGAGAGTTCAAAATCGTCAGGTGTCTGTAGAACTCATCGGCACGAGGCAGATGATAGCGGATCCTCTCACTAAAGGTCTTCCCATTACGCTCTTTAAGGAACATGTGACGTCTATGGGACTTGTAGATCCCAAGGATGTATTTCAGTAGTGAGAGTTTTTCAGTTTTGATCCGATTATGTACATACATTTCAGAGATTTATTTTATATGCATTGATGATTCTGTTATTCAGTTCATATCTTGCTTCTCCTTCAGTGTGCACTTTCAGTTTTGAGTAAGCAAGAATTTGGTTTGGTCTTGGTAAAACGTTCAGATGGACCACTTGAAGATAGGCATGTGTGATCACATTAGATATGCAATCTTCATACCACACCCCATATCTTTGATTCATGTCGTTGAGGCTATTGGTATTCGTGACCATAATTCGTCGCACTTCGAAATGTATAAATGTTGTGTCGACTACCACGATTCAATATCCGTAGTCTTGATGGATCGGATCTGACAAGCGTTGCTCATAATTATCCAATGGTATTGTTTTGAAATTCAGTAGGGCGCCTATTAAGAACTTTTCAAAAGCAAATGCATTTTCAAAATTGTTTTCACAATTAAAATAAAATGTTTTATTTTCTTTCAGAGATCATTGTAGCCCAAGTGGGAGAATGTAAGACTCCTATCAGGTGGGCCACACATGATCATCAGATCTGACCGTTGGATTATTCAGATTGAGCGATTCAGTGGGCCCTAATTCAGTTGTGATCATTATAAATAGGTTTGGGGTGGGACGCTTGAACCGATGTCTTTATACCCGGTTATTAAGACAGATATGGAAACCTACGGTGTGGAGACCCTAGAGGGAGAAGTGTGATGGGTAAGCTTCTAGCCCTCTTTCCCTATATATTGATGTCTTGGTCCCCTCACCAACATAAGTGCGAAAACCATAGTCCCATTGTAGGTTCTCCTAAAGGAGTAAGGTGCGGAAGATCAAGATTCCTATCAGTGGAATGTCTTCCCAATCAGGTACGCTTTCAGTTTATGGTTTTAAATCTCAATTGTTGATGCATAGACGATCTGTCAATTCCGCAATACAGAAAATAACATCTATTTCATTGAATCATTTTATAGTGGAGGCCGATGACAAACTCCAATGGGCGAAACAACTAGAAACAGTGGGAAATGAACCCCTACTGTGTAAACTTTTTGGGGCTATTATGAGTCTACTCTGACCTTTTTATCGATCTCATTTTGGATCGTGTATCCTAGAATGAGTGGGAAAAATAGATAGATGATGCGAGTTTCTCACAAACAACCAAAGATGACCCACGTACTAAAGGTTAGGTGGCAATGTAATTGGGAGACTGCCAAGTGCTTTAAAGTGAGGGCAGCTCAGTTAATTCCAAAATATAAAAACCTGCTCATGTACCCAATGTCCAATGGTGCTAACTATGAAGCAGGTTTTGAGAAACAATTTAAAAGTCAGCGGTTTTCGGTTGGTTCACAGGCAAAAAAAGTAAGCGGCTATGGGCAAACATTTCTTCTTATCATTACTTTTTGTTGTTAAGCTGTTAGTACACCCACTGTCAGCTCACACTTCACTGTTAGCCACTCCCACCAGAGATCGATACCAAAACCTCAATGTTGAAACGAGATATCTTTCACTCAGCCCTGGGAGAGGACTAAGGCGAGTCACCGGATTCACCCAGGACAGTGAGGTCCTTACTGTGGGGCGCACCTTGATGTACGTATTATATCCACGCCATCCATCGATTTTTTTTCTAGATCATTTTAGGGCATTATTCGAAAGATGAAGCAGATCCCATTATCAGGTGGATAATATCATAGAAAATGGTAGTGATTGACCATTAATTGGCCACGAAAGTTTTGGATCAAGCCTTCATCCAGGCTTATGGCAAATACATACTAAGAAGTTTTTTAACGGTAGGGCGTTCAATCACCACTGTTTCCTATGGTATGGTCCACCTGATTATTGGATCTGCTTTATTTTTGATATAGTCCTAAAATGATCTTGAAAAATGGATGAACGGCGTGGAAGAAGAATACGTACATCAAGGTGGCCCGCACGAAAAGGGCCGCATCGTCTTCGGTGAGGCCGCTCTCACCTAATCCAAAACATGCCACAAGAGGGATTTCCAGGACATGCCGCATTTTGCACGGATGGACGGTTTTGATGACTCATTGTGATGACGTATCTCGCATCCCCAGATGGACCGAAATCCTCCAAAATATTTTCTAAGCCCTCCCCAAAAATCTATTGTACTATTCGTGCAACGTTGAAGCTCTGTGGGGCCTACAGTGTTTTATTTGTGAATCCACTCCGTCCATTATGGTACCTTCTCATTTTCACTCCATATATCTAAAAGAAATCCGATATAAATTACTCAACAAAAAACGGATAAAAGAAATATGTGGGCCAAACCATAGGAAAATATGTAAGATCGCACTGAAAACACTAAATCCACGTGGTATGTCCCACCTGAGATCTGAAACAGCTTAATCTGTAATATATCATTAATCCCGGTTAGCTTCTCCTGGCTAACGGTTTTGATGAAATATAAACCAGCTCGGCCGATCCCATACTCAATGTTTGGTCCACTTTATCTTTAGATCTGTCTTATTTTTCATTTCAAGCCTTATGACGAGCCCGAAAAATGGATGGACGGTTTGGATATAATACATACCTCATAATGGTACCCACGGAACTTGCTGACGTGAACACATCAGCTATATCACATCTCACGTCCATAAAGGATAACGGCTAACACCCACACACGTGAACCATCATAGGGGGCCAGTATGAATCTCTCTCTCTCTCTCTCGCTCTCAGGACAAAAAGGCTAGAGGAATGAAAGATACACGCCTATGTTCAAAATAAAAGAGTGAAATAATAAACGGTTGGAATACCAATTTAATAGGCTTTTTCCACATTCAGCTTTCACCATGAGATACACTATAACAACGGTTTGGATCATTGAAATATTACCGCAGATCCAACTGCCATAGTAGCAACGTAAAGAATCAGTATGCTGAGATGTACTGTTGCAAAAGAAAGTGCAGGCGGTAAGCCCCGGACGCGGATTTCCTGCCAAAGGAAGTTCCTGCACTGGAAACCTAGACAAGGGCCACCGTGATTTTTTTATAAATCCACTCCGTCCATCCGTTTTTTTAGATCATTTGAGGAGTTGAGACCAAAATTGAGAAGGATCCAAGACTCAAATGGGCCGCACTAAAGGAAAAGATACGTAGAGAAATTCCTACTGTTGAAACCTCCATGGGGTCGACGGTTATGTTTACATGCCACCCATACCGTTCATAACGTCATTACCACTGGGATGAACTGAAAACAAAAATATTATCCTGATTCAAAACTTCTGTGGCCCCATGAATATTTCAACTGTGGACGTTCAATACTCAAGTTTTCTTCCCACTCGAGCATTGGAACCGGCTCATTTTTGGCATCAGGTCCTAAAATGAGCTAAAACAACGGATGGACGGAGTGGATTTCTCACAAGTATCACAGTATGCCCCCACCTAGTTCCCAGCGCAGGAACTTCTTGGAAAAGGCTTTCCTAGGAAATCCGCGTTCGTAAGCTCCCATGGTGTAGCTGGTAGAACCTTCGTTGACTGCAACGAGCTTCCTACACGTGACAGGGTAATTCATCAGCCACGCATTGGTTGGCGCTTCTTTCGTAAATTCTGAAACTTTGGCTCAAAGTAGAAGCTAGAAGCTGAGACAGGCTTTCCTGGCCTTTCGAGAAAGCAAAGACGATCGAAAGCAATTGTAGTTATTTGATACTCTGGTAGAGTACGTCACTTGATATGCATGCATTTTACAATTTGTAAATTTCCAGATAATTGATGCTAAGTTACAATCCCATAATCATATTAGCTGAAAAATCCTAACATATGATTCATAGACAATTATGTTAAAATAATGTTAGGTATTTTTCACTTTTAATAATCTAAATAAATATTAACTACTTAAACATCACATAACTTTTAGTTCATAGTAAGAAAGAAGCATATGGAAGAGACCAAAACAAAAACATACTTAAAAGATAGGTTTACACTTCCATTGTATTGTTGATATTTTTAAACCGATATTCACACGCTGTCTATATCTAAATTGAAAAGTTGCAATAAATCCACCTTTAAAATATAATAAACCTCCTCTTTTGACCTAAAACATGGAGGTTTTAGCCTAAAAAACCGAAAACAGATCTTTGAATGCATTCTCTATAAGAAATTTCAAAGTTTCTTCTAGAAAGCAAAAGCATAGAAAATTCCATAGGAAAATGAGGTGCTAGAGCCAGCACAATTAAAGCAGAAAAGCTTTGGTATTCAAGGTTTATTTAATTATTAGTTATTGCACATGCAATTCACAATTCAAAGCAGAGAAGTTGATGGTTATTTATTGGACGATTAAGACCGGAAAATATCAGGTTAATTTGTTTAAGGTATGTAATTTTTGGATTAAGAGAATTTAATGTTGGAGTTGTAACTTAGAGATAATGAGTTTCAAAATTTAGATGGTTTAATTTAAGTTCATGTGCGTCATGTGTACAATTTCATAGTGTTAAAGTATTAAGCGTATACTCTACTAGAGTATTAAATATTTATGTGCATGGTATAGAACGTATCATTGGAACCATCCATCTTATGGCCTTTATAAAGACTTGTCATTTCATTAGTAGCTGCCAAAGTTATAGGAGAAAACAAAGTGGTTAGTTTAAAGCAGGTGAAGCCATGCGGATTGGGTACAAGTACCGTTCACAACCCCAAGTGCAGGGTTGCGATGTAGTAGTAACTCGGTGAGACTGAGGTCGAATCCACATGGAATGGGGAACACAGTCTGAGAATTGAGAATACGGTGTAGAACTAATTTAAATTTAACTTAATTGTCTAGGTTTTTAATCCAACGAGATAAAAAGAGTTATGAATAATAAAGATAAAGGACTAAGAATCCAGGAATCCACCTATAGTAATCTCAATATCCAATCTACTTGATTCAATGATAACTCAATTAGAATCGGAGTACTATCATATCAAATCAGATGATGGAGTGGTTAAAACAGAATCTAAACTTTCATTGGAGTAGTTCCCAAATATCCATCTAATTGCGATGATGGCAGAGAATTCAATCATCCTACCATGCCCAAGAGACGTTGATGAACAACGATTTGTACATATCACATAATTTAAAATAAGTAAGAAAATATTCAAAGTTCTCACAACATCTGTAATTGAAGTCACAATAAATTATAAAAAACTGAAAATTAATACACCTTAATTCAAATTAGAAATCAATGAAGTTCAACATAAACTTAAATCAAAGTAAGATAAACATCAAACTAAAATATAGGTTTCATCCCTCAGCTTTAGTATAGAGATTAGCTTGAGAATACTAACATCCTAGAAGAAAAATAAAAGAAAAACTAGAAAGATCTACTAGAACCGTGAAGAAATCGAAGTGGAAGAACGTTGTCGACGCTCCACCTAGGCATTCTCTTCCTTTTCAAACCATAGAAGATGCTTTCGAATAGCTTGGGGACTCCTTTAAGTAGTTTTACAACTCAAACTTTCGCATCGAGTTGGAAAAATCCGTAAACCGCCTCAAATTTACGCACTCTGCATAAACTCTGCGTAATGTCTTCGATGTCATTGAACAACCTTCGATTACACCTTCGATGCCATCGAAACTTGTCCAGAACTATCTAGAGAGTTTGGCTTGAAAAATCTTGAAATTCTCAATTGCATTGAACTGGCTTCAATTGCACTTTCGATGGAATCGAAGACTATTTTGGAATTATTTCATAAATATGTTTTTCCGGCTTCAGAATTTCAGAATATCTTTTTTCAGACCAATTTTCAGGATTTCTTTTCTTCACTTCAAATCTTCGATTATCTTCATTCCTCACTTGATTTCTTTAAATCTTTGGCATTTGAATTCTTCATTAATGACTTTCAAATCTCCAATTTTTCTTTATTTTCTTTCGATTTTTAAATCTATCCTTTTAGGTACATATTTATCATAAGCTTCCGAATTACCTCGCATGACAAAAACGTATATAATTAAATTAAATTATCAATTAAATGATAGAAAAACTAATGTAATTGAAGGATTAAATATGTAATATTTGAGTCTCAACAACTACCCCTGCCAAAGTTGCTAGAGACGTTATGTGGAGCCTCCATTGTTTATAGAATCTGGATCATTGTTTGCCGCAAACAAAAAATTTCTATTTTCCTACACTTCGATTGGTCCATGTCATCACTGATGTTGTCAGCATATTGTTACAAACAATTATTATTATTATTATTATTTGTGGCAAGCAAAGAATCCAAATTCTTATTTATATGTTTCATCCATGTGGTTCATTTATTTTCACCGACCATTTTAAGAAAATGAACCCATAAAAGATATAATGGAAGACTCAAATGGATCACACCACAAGCTGATATTTATATTTTCCTTTATATAGGTCTATGTGACCTTCCCAACTGGTTAGATGGGAAATAAACATCACGGTGGGCCCTATGAAATTTTCAAAGATAAGAGTTCGGTGCCCCACTACTTCATTTGGTGTGGTCCACTTGAGCCTTTGATCTACCTCCTTTTTTTTAGCTCATGCCATAAAATGATATGTTGAAATAGATAGACAACATAGATAAAATATATATAGATCACGGTGGGCCCCTCAGAGCCCTTGTAGTTAGGTCCTGGTGAGAGTAGTATGCAAGCCGCGCTTGGGTAAAGATCATCTATCAGATGGGTAACTTCTGTAACGCATGCTAGCCATATAAAAGGTGGGCCACATCAGGAAGATCACCTCCAGGACAAATCAAGCTGCCGTACTCATAGTGTGGTTCACCACATTGAAATAGTGGATGGTAGATGGTCTTATACATATAATACATGTAACCTAATTGAAACATCTATAAATTGGGCCCACACTTAACTAAATGACTGATTAATGATGTATGCATGATCTAAAATGAAAACTACTCATCGGTCCAAATTTACAAAATAAATTTCCATCAATCAGAGGTCAGCATAAGTCAGTCAATCAGATGTTGAGATTATATTCCACCTACAGTGGGGCACATCATTTTTGACGGTTTGGTTGGAATGCACCAAGTACATGCCCATGACTATTAACTAGCACTTGCAAGAGTATTCAAATTCCTGGTGGCCGACCAGGGGAATTAATTCGTTTTTCATTTTTGGCAAGCGCACTAGTCATCCTTTTCTACTGCCAAGTATAATACAGGGAATTAAGAATGAATAAGTCTTCAATACACCTGTGTTTGGTTGCACCAAATATCTTGATATATCATGAATGTCATGATATATCAAGATATTTGGTGCAACCAAATGCAGACTAAAGCACAAGGGAAGGTCGAAGCTGCAGCCTAGGTGGCAAACCTCGTTCTAGGAAATATCTCCTCTGGGAAATTTCTAATTAAGAGATTCTTAAATTTTAAGGTTTTTCTTGATATATTATATTTTAGAAAATAAAAATGCCTAAAAATATTTATTGTAAATTAATAATAAAATTAAAATTTTGAATACATATTGTGTATAATAAATTTCACTATTAATTTTTTATATATATAGTTAATATCATGACAAATTCTCGTGTTTTGCAGTAATATCCTTTAGCACATTTTCAAGGCATTATCGCAAGATTTTTCAAATCCCAGCAACATTTGCCAAACTGGCTGCAGCTGCTTGTTTCTCTCACTTTTTATTTTTATTTATTTTTGGTAAAACAGGAAATATTCATTAGTTGCTATAAGAAAAAAAGAAAAAAAAAAGAACAATGCATATTAAGAAATTTTAGAGTAAAGGAGCTTGTTACTCTACTTACGTTAAATTAAAATGTATCTTTAGCCGAATTATGAAAGAATTTATGCATAGCAGAAGCAAAACAAAATAAAATCGTATCTACTTCTAGTCATGTATGAACATAAACAAAAAACTATAGCTTAGATATTAAAAGACGATTAACAAAATATTTTTGCTCATTCTCACAAGCCGTCATGTTTAGAGTTCTTATTCTATATGCCAAGGAAGTTTTCCTTAACTAGGGAACTCTACCAGGTTTCATAAGATACTATCTCATATTTATATACTTATAATCTATTGCCATTTAGCCTTATTTGTTGAAAGTGTAGTTTCATTTTCTTTGATAAGTGCATTTTCCAATGTCAACGGGAATAAAAAATTTTATAGTCCATACACTAGCATGCAACTTGGAAAAAAAAATTCTTTTATCTCTCATTACAATCCATTGTCCGTGATCTTGGGTTCGTTGGAAAGAAATTTCGATGAGTTTTCCAATGAAACTGTAATCACTCCATTTAAATGTCATTTGATCCTTAAAAATGGGTCTAAAGTCTTTAATAGTGTGGCTAACATTTCTTGCAAAATTAACTTCAATAAATTACCGGATCTCGTTCGATAGTCATCCAATCTGAGTTATCTTAGGCTGTTGAAAAGGTAATTTGATGAGCTCTCCAATGAGCTGTAAATCATCTTAATCAGATATCACTTGATTTTTCGTACTACCTTAAGATGACTGAGTATGAAGGAGAGCATGTCCTAAGCTAGCTTGGATTGGGTTAGGGAAATTTCTAGTAGGCTTTTGGTAATTGAGATTCCTGAAGTTTTGGGCTTTGGTTCGGGAAGTTTCCCAAGGTTTGGGGTTCCATGTTTTAGGAGAACAAATAATGGTGGTGAGTTCACTTCTAAGAAATTCAACCAAGTTTACAAGGACGCGAGGATAGTGAGACACAATATAATGAGGCATACACTAGAGTAGAATGGTGTGGCATGATAGATGAATCAGACTCTCTTGGAGAGAACTCGAAGTATGTTGAGTAATGCTGTATTGGACAAGAAACTATGGACTTAGGTTGTCAATATGGTTTGTTACTTAGTGAATCGGTCCATGTCTACGGTCATACATTATAAAATTCTAGAAGAAGTGTTGAGTAGTCATTAAGTTAATTGCTTAGAGCCGCGAACATTTGGTTGTGTTTCTAACTCTCATGTACCGTCAATTGAGAGAGATAAGGTTGACCAAAGGGCGAAGAACTGTATTTTTGTAGATTAATAGGATACAAAAGTTTTAGATCAAGGTGATATTTGTTTTTTCCCTTCATCTCGTCTATATAACCTTATCAACGGATTGGATTAGATGGAAAATAAACACTATGTAAACATTAAGGTGCAGAAGTTTTTAATGGTAGGTTATTCAATCACCATTGTTTTCTAGGGTATGGTACACTTGAGATTTGTATCTTCTTCATTTCTGAGATCATGCTCTAAAAAGATATGGAAAATCAGATGGACGGTGTTGATACAGAATACATATATCAAGGTGGGCCCCATGGTAAGGGCCGCACCTTCTTGGGTGAGGCTAGGGTATCACCTAATCCTCAGTGGCCAGTCGGAATGACCATTTAAACGGTTTGAACGGAATTTCAACATGAATGTGGAGTTCAGGAAGGTCTGTAAGCATTTTTTTTCCCCAATTTTCCCTCTTGTATGGTACTTGGTTTTTGGATCCACCTCATTTTTGGTAGCAAGTCTTAAAATCAGCTGGAAAAATGGATGAACAGAGTGGATATCTTCAAAACATCTCGATGGACCCCACCTGACACCCATAATCCTTGCGTAGGGACTTCCTGGGAAAATCTTTGGTAGGAACTCCACATCATTGATCTGACTTTGATTACATGACCAATGAACAGTGGGTCCTACTGATTGCATAGTTATTATTTCAGGTAGGAACCATATATAGAATGTCCAAGCTATAGTAGACGTGATGTGAACTGTCCAAAACTGTCCAGCGAGTTTGGCTTGAAAAATCCTGAAATTCTTGATTGCATTGAACTGACTTCAATTGCACCTTCGATGGAATCGAAGACTATTTTGGAATTATTTTAGAAATATGTTTTTCTGGCCCTAAAATTTCAGAATATCTTTTTTCAGGCTAATTTTCAGGATTTCTTTTTCTTTACTTCAAATCTTCGATTTTCTTCATTCCTCACTTGGTTTCTTCAGATCTTTGACATATGAATTCTTCGTTATTGACTTCCAAATCTCCAAATCTTCCTTATCTTCTTTTAAGATCTAAATCCATCATTTTAAGCACATATTTATTATAAGCTTCCGAATCACCTCACATGACAAAAACGTATATAATTAAATCAAATGATCAATTAAATGCTAGAAAAACTAATGTAATTGAAGGGTTAAATATGCAATATTTGAGTCTCAACAACTACCCTTGCCAAAGTTGCTAGAGATGTTATGTGGGGCCTCAATTGTTTTTAGAATCTGAATCATTGTTTGCCGCAAACAAAAAAAAAAAAATTTTATTTTCCTGCATTTCGATTGGTCCATGTCATCACTGTTGTTGTCAGCATATTGTAACAAACAAATTTTTTTTTTTTAAATGGTAAATAGAGAATCCAAATTCTTATTTATATGTTTCATCCATGTAGTTCATTTATTTTCACCAATTATTTTAAGAAAATGAACCCAAAAAAGATACAATGGAAGACTCAAATGGACTACACCACAAGCTGATATTTGTACTTTCCCTTCATATAGATCTATGTGACCTTTCCAACAAGTTAGCTGGGAAATAAACATCACAGTGGGCCCTATGAAATTTTCAATGGTACGAGTTCGGTGCCCCACTACTTCATTTGGTGCAGTTCACTTGGGCCTTTGGTCTACTTCTTTTTTGGGCTCATGCCATAAAATGATCGGTTGAAATAGATAGACAACATAGATAAAACATATATAGATCACAGTGAGCCCCTCAGAGCCCATGTAGCTAGGTCTTGGTGAAGGTAGTATGCAATTCACGCTTGGGTAAAGCTCATCTACCAGATGGGTCTCACTTCTGTAATGCATGCTAGCCATATAAAAGGTGGGCCACAGCAGGAAGATCACCTCCAGGGCAAATCAAGCTGCCGTACTCATAGTGTGGCTCACCACATTAATTGTAATAGTGGATGGTAGATGGTCTTATACATATAATACATGTAACCTAATTGAAACATCTATAAATTGGGCCCACACTTAACTAAATGACTGATTAATGATGTATGCATGATCTAAAATAAAAACTACTCATTAGTCCAAATTTACAAAATAAATTTCCATCAATCAGAGCTCAGCATAAGTCAGTCAATTAGATGTTGAGATTATATTCCACCTACAATGGAGCACACCATTTTTGACGGTTTGGTTGGAATGCACGGAGTGCATGCCCATGACTATTAACTAGCACTTGTAAGAGTATTCAAATTCCTGGTGGCCGACCAGGGGAATTAATTCGTTTTTCAGTTTTGGCAAGCGCACTAGTCATCCTTTTCTACTGCCAAGTATAATACAATGAATAATGAATAAGTCTTCAATAAGCCTGCGTTTGGTTGCACCAAATATCTTGATATATCATGACATTGACGCAATATCATGATATAACAAGATATTTGGTACAACCAAATGCAGACTAAAGCACAAGGGAAGGACGCAGAAGCTGCAGCCTTGGTGGAAAATCTCGTTCTAGGAAATATCTCCTCTGGGAAATTTCTACGAGATTCTTAAATTTTAAGGTTTTTCTTGGTATATTATATTTTAGAAAACAAAAAAAATTAAAAATATTTATTGTAAATTAATAATAAAATTAAAATTTCGAATACATATCGTGTATAACGAATTTCACTATTTTTTTAGTTAATATCATGACAAATTCCAGTGTTTTGCAATAATATCCTTTAGCACATTTTCATGTCATTATCGCAAGATTTTTCAAATCCCAGCTAGCAACATTTATCACACTGGCTGCAGCTGCTTGTTTTCTCACCTTTTATTTTTATTTTTTGGTAAAACAGGAAATATTCATTAGTTTCTATAAGAAAAAAAGAAAAAGAAAAAAAAAGGAACAATGTACAATAAGAAATTTTAGAGTAGAGTTAGGGAGCTTGTTACTCTACTTACATTAAATTAAAATGTATCTTTAGCTGAAATATGAAAGAATTTATGCATATCATCTTAGAAATCAAAGTGTTTCTTGTACACAACGGAGGATAGAAGAAAACGATAACAAAACGATCAGATCTATCAGGTTCAAGGCTTGACTTGAAGAGCTAATTTCTCAAGACAAATTTGCTGCTCTTTTTCTGGAATTTCCAGCAAGTGCAAACGAAGGAAATCTACAAATTGTCTTCAGGATACAATAAACTCTTAATCCGATTTTCAACACGAAAATTTGCACATTAAGTGTTAAACAGATCTCTAGTTTTGACACCGATATGCCTTAAGATGTTCAGAAAAAACTCAGCAAGAGATCAGATCGAGAGTAATTGCACAGAAGATGATATAATCTTAAAGATTAAGAGTATCTTCTTCTGGATTATAGTATACAGGATTTATATCAATTGAAAGGTTATGGATTTCTTCCTGAAGAGGTGCTAAAGAGCCTCTTCAAGAAATCTATACCCATTCATAGCAAATAATTGTCTTTCCATGAAAGGACACGACTCTTTGTCCTATGACAGTTATTTTTGTATCCATTCAGACAGGAGCAGTTATCCAACAGAAAAAACTGTATCCACATAAGCGACACGTGGCATAAGTGCCACATGTACAATCATGTCACAATTACTCTTAATCATAAAAAAGGTAATAAAACATCAGGGTAGACCCTGGTTCAATACCAGTTGAACCATGACCCAAAAAGTTTGAACTGTGTGCCAAAAAAACTAAGGCTCTTATTGCTCATTGCGACGATGCGCATGTGCGAAGTGCATTTAATAAAGCGCCAAAAAGCACCCTACAGCCCACGACGCGCGCGCGCGGGTGTGCGGATGGTGCAAAGGAGATTTAAACCTTAGTTGTATAAGCAAAAATCCCTTCTCTTATTGACTGACTATACACACTATTTATGGAAACTTTAAATAATTAATATATTTATTTACTTTCTAAAAATAACTTTTATTTTTAAAATTTATTTTTATTCTAAAAAACACAACAATCCCCCACAATTTTAAAAATAAAATCAGATTCTGGAACGAATGGTATATCAGTATAAATAGGTGAATAAGTAAAGGTATCTTTTGGATTTGAACCTTTACTTTTAGTTTATACGTATCAAAGTATGCCAGGTACTTAAAGACCCATTAGTCTTGAACTAAGGACCTTATATAACTCACCGGATACATAACACACATCTATTCATGTATAACTGGAGATCTAAAAGTTCGCACATTTTTTGGTCTTGTGTGTATCCTTATTTCATGAGTATTTTAGAGACGATCCCAATCTCTTTAAAAGCGGCCTCACTTCTCTACTTATATAGGTAGATCTATCAAAGATGATTCTGCTTCATCTTAACAAAGTCTGCTTATAAATCTATTAAGAGTTAGTACTCAGCCTCTTATGAAATACAGAAACCAAACACTAGACTTTTAGGAATGAGACTCAAATTTTCTTTTTATAGTGTATGTTTCAGTTACATACTTGACTTGTTTGTCCCTTTGAACCTATCCTATATTTCAAAACATAGGTAGAGAGTGAAAGTTACATCTTTATGAATCTTAGTCTCATTCCTTCAGTGGTTCTTCTTATTTGATCTCTTGATAAACCTTTTGTCAAGGGATCTGCTAAGTTCAGGATAGATTTAACATATTCCACTGTGATTACTCCATCTCTGAGCAATCCTTTAACAAAGTTATGCCTTAGACCTACATTTCTAGACTTACCATTATAAGTCTTACTAATAGCACGACAAAGAGTAGCCTGACTATCACAAAACATAGATATGGCAGGAGTAGGTTTTGTCTAATACGGAATTTCCAACAATAGGTATCTTAGCCATTTACCTTCTCTACAAGCAGCACCAAGTGTAATAAACTCACTTTCCATTGTAGAGTGAGATATGCACATTTATTTCTTAGATGCCCATGATATTGCTCCTCCTCCAAGAGTAAATATCCAGCCACTTGTAGATTTAGATTCTATGCTATCTGTATTCCAGCTTGCATTGTCGTACCCTTCAAATACAGCGGGATATGATTTATAATGCAGTCCATAGTCTATGGTTCCTCTTAGATACTTTAAAACTCTCGAAATCGCATTCCAGTGTACCTGTCCTGAATTACTAGTATACCTGCTTAGCATTCCCATTGTGAATGCTATATCGGGTCTAGTGCAATTTATTGTATACATTAAACTCCTAATAGCATTCACATATTCTTGTTGTGCTTTACATCTACCAGTATTTTAAACCAATTTAATAGTTGGATCAAATGAGGTTGAAACTGGTTTACTATCATAATGATTAAACTTCTTTAACACTTTATCTATATAATGAGATTGTGTTAAGGCTATTTCATCATTAAGATTATAAATCTTAATACCTAATATTACATCGGTTTTGTCCATATCTTTCATGTCGAAGTTAGTACTTAGAAACTTTTTAGTTTCTTTCACAAAGTCCTCATTTGGTCCAACTTTTAGCATATCATCTACGTATAGGCAGATAATGATTTGACCGTTAATATATATGTACTTATATGCTTAGTTTACTCTAAAACTATTAGATTGTACTACTTAATTAAATTTCTCATGCCATTGTTTAGGAGCTTGCTTGAGTCCATAGAGAGATTTAACCAGTTTACACATTTTCTTCTCTTGCCCGGGTTGAACAAACCCTTTAGGTTGTTCTATATAGACTTCCTCATCTATATCACTATTTAAGAATGTCGTTTTGACATCCATTTGATGGATTACTAGGTGGTGAATTGTTGCAAGAGCAATTAAAGTCCTAATGGTAGATATTCGAGCAACAAGAACATATGTATCGAAAAAATCGATACCTTCCTTTTGTCTAAATCTTTTGGCTACCAATTGAGCTTTAAACTTATTTATGGTTCCATCAGGATTGAACTTTCTTTTAAAAATCCACCTACATCGTATAGGCTTTGAACCTGGTGGAAGATCGACCAAACACCATATGTTATTGGAGACTATCGAATCCATTTCATCGTCGATGGCTTCCCTCCAAAACTGTACATCAGGAGATGAGAGAGCTTCACTAAGTGTTGATGGATCACTTTCAATACTTAGTGGTAGAGTAATCTCATTTCTTATTTCATTTCTATCTCCTTCTATAAGGAACATATAGAAATCTGGGCCAAAAGATGTTTCTTTTCTTGCCCTTTTCGATCTCTTTGGTTCATTTCCTTCTGGATGAGTATTAGATTTATCATGAAAGTTGTTAGGCACTTTGTTCATTGGTTCTATTATATTTTCATCAACCTGCCTTTTTGTATGATTATTCATATAGTCTTTGTAAACTGTATTTTCAAAAAATATAGCATCCCTAGACTCTATAATCATGTTTTTGTCAGCAAAAGAAGTTTATTCTATAACTAAGAATCTATATATGGGACTATGAATTCCATAACCCACAAAAGCACACCTGATTTCTCTAGGACCTAACTTTACTCTCTTAGAATCAATAATCATGACTTTTACTATACTTCCCCATACTTTGAAGTAATGAAAATATTGTTTCTTCTTTTTCCATAATTCATATGGGGAGATATCTGATTTTTTTTTTTTTTTTTTGTAGGATAGCATTTAGAATACGGTTTGCTGTTAATAATGTTCCCCCCCCCTCCCTCCAAATTAGTGGTAATCCAGAATTTAATATCATGCAGTTGATCATCTCAACTAATGTCCTATTTTTGCTTTCCTCTAGGCCATTTTGCTGAGGTGTGTAAGGTGTCGTAAATTCATGGATTATACCATTTGATTCACAGAAGTCGTTGAATTCATTAGAGGAGTACTCACCCCCTCTATCACTTCTAAGGGCTTTAATCTTTACATTCGACTAATTTCGACTCAGGCCTTATAAAGCTTAAACTTTTCAAAGGCTTCATCTTTAGATTTTATCAAGTATACATATAAAAATCTAGTGACGTCATCGATAAATGTGATAAAATACATTTTTCCTCCACGAGTTAAGATATTATTTAAATCACAGATATCAGAATAAATTAACTCCAAGGGTTGTGATTTTCTCATGCCAATCCCAAATAGTTTTTTGGTTATTTTAGAATGGGCACACACATCACATTTTCCTTCTTGTTGAATTTCATGATTTAGTATAAAGCCTAGGATCATCATTCTTTTCATTGAATGATAATAAACATGACCTAGTCTAGCATACCATAAAGATACAGAATCCACTATATAAATGGAAACATCATTATTATTATTAATATTCAGTATAATCATACCATTAAATGAATATCCTTTGCCTACAAACATATCATTCTTAGTGATAACCAACTTATCAGACTCAATCACTATTTTGAATCCTCTCTTATTGAGAAGATCGCTTGACATTAGATTTTTAGACATGTCAGGTACATGCAATACATTTGTTAATGTCAATCTTTTGCCTGATGTAAACTGAAGCTGTACTGTTTCTTTTCCAACAACATTGGCACGAACGTTATTACCCATCTTCACTTCTTGTCCAATTGTTATACCTTCATAGGTCTTGAAGATGTTTCGGTCCTTCGATATATGAATGGTTGCACCAGTATCTAGCCACCATCCACCATCGGATATTAATTACTGTGTTAGCTTCAGTAATTATTGCTACAAGTTGGTCTTCTGCCATGTTAGTCTGAGCTTTTAGTTGTTTCTTCCTGTGTCGACACTCCTTTATGTAGTGTCCAGGCTTATTGCAGAAGTGATACTTGCCCTTTTTTTAAAACTCTGTATCTTTCTTTGGGGGAATAGATTTGGAGTTTTGAGATTTTGGCTTGTCGTCTTCTATTATATTTGCTTTGGAATGATTTTCTGAAGCACTTTCTTTTTTGTCTTGGTTTCTGGACTCTTCTTCTATACGAAGATGTCGTTGAAGCCTTTCAAGAGTGTACTTCCTTTTATCATGTTTCAGTTTCTTTTTATAATCAAACCATGATGAGGGTAATTTTACAATTACTATACCGACGAGAAATTCTTCATGAAGATCTATCCCACCAATCTTCAATTCATCAACCAAGTTCTGTAGTTCGGTTACTTGTGAGAGAATTGGCTGATCATTTTAAAACTTGAAGTGAACATAATTGTCGATCAGAAATTTCTGAGTACTGATCTCTTTCAATTTTATATTTTTGATCCAATTTTGTCTACAGATCTTTAGTAGAGGATATTTTACGATACGAATTATAGATAGAATTAGAGAGGGCGTTTAGGATATGACCTTTGCATAGAAAATCATCCTCATTCCTTTTCTTCCGTTCTTCCTTCACTAGATCTGATTCGTCTTCTTTTAGCTCGGGTAGAGAAGACAGATCATCATCTAAAATGTAGGATAACTTGAGAGTAGTCAGAAAGAAAAACATCTTCTGTCGCCATCTTGAGAAGAATTGACCGTCGAAACGATTCAGTCGTACAAAGTAGTGGTTCATAACTTGAATGGAATGAATTGCTTCTATTGTGAAAAGATAAAAAAAATCTATCTTGAATGTTAAAAATCAAAGTATTTTTTGTACACAACGGAAGATAGAAGAAAACAATAATGAAATGATCAGATCTATCGGGTTCAAGGCTTGACTTGAATAGTCAATTTCTCAAGGCAGATTTGCTGCCCTTTTTCTGAAATTTCTAGCAAGTGCAAATAAAGGAAATCTGCAAATTATCTTTAGGATACAATGAACTCTCAATCCGATTTTCAACACCAAAATTTGCACATTTAAGTGTTGAACAAATCTCTAGTTTTGACACCGATATGCCTTAAGACATTAAAAAAAAACTCAGCAAGAGATCAGATCGAGAGTAATTGCACGGAAGATGACATAATCTTAAGGATTAAGAGTATCTTCTTCTGGATTATAGTATCCAGGATTTATATCAATTGAAAAGTTATGGATTTCTTCCTGAAGAGGGGCTAAAGAGACTCTTCAAGAAATCCATATCCATTCATAGCAAATAATTGCCTTTCTATGAAAGGACGTGACTCATTGTCCTATGGCAGTTATTTCTATACCCATTCAGATAGGAGCAGTTATCTAATAGGAAAAACTGTATCCACATAAGCGACACATGGCATATGTGCCACATGTACAATCATGTCACAATTACTCTTAATCATAAAAAAGGTAATAAAACATCAGAGTAGACCTCGGTTCAATACCAGTTGAACCATAACCCAAAAAAGTTTGAACTGTGTGCTAAAAAGACTAAGGTTCTTATTGCTCCTTGCGACAATGCGCACGTGTGAAGTGCACCTAATAAAGCGCCAAAAAGTGCCCAAGCAACCCTACAGCCCACGCCGCGCATGCGGACAGTGCTTCACACCATCCTCTAGGAGATTTGAACCCTAGTTGTATAAGCAAAAACCCATTCTCTTACCAACTGGCTATACACATTATTTATGGAAAGTTTAAATAATTAATATATTTATTTACTTTTTAAAAATAACTTTTATTTTTGAAATTTATTTTTATTCTAAAAACCACAACATAGCAGAAGAAAAATAAAATAAAATCGTATCTACTTCTAATAATGCATGAACATAAACATAAAACTATACCTTAAATATTAGAAGACGATTAACAAAACATTTTTGCTCATTCTCACAAGCCATCATGTTTAGAGTTCCTACTCTATAAGCGAAGGAAGTTTTCCATAACTAGGAAACCCTGTGAGGTTTCATAAGATATATACTATCTCGTATTTATATACTTATAATCTATTGCCATTTAGCCTTTATTTGTCGAAAGTGTAGTTTCATTTTCTTTGATAAGTGCATTTTCCAATGTCGACGAGAATAAAAGTTTTGTTAGTCTATACACCAGCATGCGACTTTGAAAAAAATGCTTATCTCTCTAGTTACAATCCATTTTTAGTGATCTTGAGCTCGTTGGAAAGAAATTTTAATAACTTTTCCAATGAAACTATAATCACCTCATTTAAAGGTCATTTAATCCTTAAAAATTGGTCTAGAGTCTTTAATAGTGTGGCTAACATTTCTTGCAAAATCAACTTTAATAAATTACCGAATCTCGTTCGATAGTCATCCAATCTGAGTTATCTTGGGTTATTGAAAAGGTAATTTGATGAGATCTCCAATGAGCTGTAAGTCACCTTGAGAAGACTGAGTATGAAGGAGAGCATGTCCTGAGCTAGCTTGGATTGGGTTAGGGAAATTTCTGGTACACTTTTGGTAGTTGAGATTCCTAGGGTTGTGGGCTTTGGGCATTGGTTTTAGAAGTTTCCTAAGGTTTAGGGTTCTATGTTTTAGGGGAAGAAATAATGGTGGTGAATTCACTTTTTGAGGAATTCAACCAATTTTGCAAGAATGTGAGGATAGTAAGGCACAATACAGTGAGGCTTACACCAGAGCAGAATGGTGTGACATAACCGATGAATCAGATTCTTTTTGAGAGAACTCGAAGCATGTTGAGTAATGATGTATTGGGCAAGAAACTATGGACTTAGGCTATTAATATGGTTTGTTACTTAGTGAATCGGTCCTCGTCTATAGTCATACATTGTAAAATTCTAGAAGAAGTGTTGAGTGGTGATTAAGTTGATTGCTTTGAGCTGCGAACATTTGGTTGTGTTTCTTACTCTTATGTACTGTCAGTTGAGAGAGATAAGGTCAACTAAAAGGTGAAGAAGTATATCTTTGTAGGCTATGGTGATGGTGTGAAGGAATACCGCTTGTATGACCAGTCACACATATGATCATGATTAGCCGAGACATCAGATTTGATGAGGATATCTTATTTCATAGGATGAACATAAGGAAATAGAAAATTCATTGGTTATTGATGTTAAAATTGAAAAAGGTAAGACATAGGAAGAAGTCGAGGCATAGGAACAGTTACAGGAGTAGGTGTAGCAACCACCATTGAGAAGAAATCTGCCGAGTGATCACATATTACTAGTGAGATACATAAATGACTTGAATATTATATTCACTCTCATTACAGATGAGGGGGATGTGTCTACCTTACAGGAAGCACTAGATGATCCAGATGCTTAGAAGTTGATGCAAGTGATGTAAGACGAATGGACTCTTTATAGAAGAATGAGACATGGGAGCTAGTGGAACTTCCATTAGAAGAAACAAGATAGATACAAGGTAAGATTGATTGTGAATGGTTATTTTAAGAAAGAATAAGTCGACTTTAGTGAGATCTTCACGTCTATTGTTAAGCAAGTATCTATCAGGTTTGTGTTGGTACTAGTTACCCAATACAACCTTGAATTGGAATAAATATATGTAAAGACTACTTTCCTTCATTGGGAACTTAAAAAGTAAATCTACATGAAGTAATCAAAGGGATTTGAGAAACATGGAACAGAGAATAATGTTTGCAGGTCAAGGAGGTCATTGTATGGCTTGAAATAGTTACATAGGCAATGGTATAAGAAATTTGGTACTTTCATAGACTTTATTAGGTGTGAATATAATTAATGTATTTGGTTTAAGATATCGAGTGATGGGAAATGCATCTTACTGGTATTATATATTGATGACATGCTTATCGTCTGCCATAACATATCTAAGATTAATATATTGAAGACTCAGAAATTAGGAACATTCAAAATGAAAGATTCGAGGGCTTCAAATTAAGAAGAATCTCAGCATATACATGCACAAAGATAGAGATACGAGCATGTACAATTGTTTCAGGCTGAATACCTTGGGAATGTATTACTCAAGTTTGAGATGGACAATGCTAAGTAGGTTGGTACACCCCATGTTACTCATTTTAGGTTTTCTTCAAAACAATGTCCTATTAAAGATGAAGAAAAGTATGTTATGTCTTATATGTCCTATTCGAGCATGAATGACAATTTGATATATGTCCATGAGACTTGATATTTCACATACAGTCGATGTTATAAGCAAATACATGTCGAACACTGACAAGTAACATCGGGAGGTGATTGTTTGCCTCCAAGTGCAGAGGCTCGTAAGTAATATCTTGTGAATACAGGGTCGATCCTATAGGGAGATGAATTGAAACTAAACTGATTATTTGATTTTGGAATTTTTGAATGGATGTAATTCACTGAATAAAATAACATGCAAACTTCAAAGTTCCACACATAGGTTAATGTTCCAAAATCATGATGACTTGGATAACATAACTAGGATCTGAGCACTATGGTCAGCCTAATCGAAAAATAAAACAGTTTAAATATTTTAATAAGTGATATAAAATATTAGAAAATCATGGATTTGCACCATTGATATATATTCTCAATCACCAGTGATTTTAAGTATTCAATATCTATAGGATAATGAATATCAAATAAATATAACAGGTTGAGAACCTCTCCTATTTAGGATATCTGATTGATCTAAGGTAAACCTATCTATCAATGTGGATCTCATATGATGAAAACATATGGATCTCACAAGAGGATAAAAAACAAAACTTAAATAATAGATAATATGCACATACCATTCTTCTCATCATTAAAAATAATCAATCATCAAAACTTAAAGAAATATTAAACCCATGTGCTTCCCTTCTAGCTTGGGATAGAGAGAACTTAGAAAAACATAACTAAAATAGAGAAAGAAACTAACAAGAAAGAAATAAATACAAATAGAAAAGATCTAAAAGGAAAAAACAATTATAAAATTCAAAACCCTTTAAAAACCCTAAATATTGCACTTGAATGCTCTTAATAACGTTTAGGAATGCCCTAGGAAGCCCTATTTATAAGTAGGAAACTCCAATTTTCGTACAAAGTTGAAAAACCCTAGAAACCGCCTTAAATATACATATTTTCTCAAAATAGACTTCTCGCTGCATAATTTGTTTAAAACAGACTTTGTGCTACGCAGTTTCTCAAAATAAACTTCACAGCTTCAGAATACACTTTTTTAGGACGATTTCAGGATTCATCACTTCAAATCTTTGATTCTCTTCATTCCTCACTTGATTTTCTCGGATCTTTGGCATGTGAATTCTTCAATCTTGGTCTCCTAAGATCCATCCCTTGCTTTGGTGATTTTTGAGCATCAAATTCATGCTTTTAACACCCTTTTTCAATCCAAGCACTTAAATTCACCTTGCAACACATACATGAGTAAAATAGAATATTAAGCGAATTCATGTTCATAAAACCAAGATATAAATGGAAAAAATTATGCAATATTTGAATCTCAACACACCCAACCCGTATTTTGCTGGTCCCGAGCAAAATAAGCGAAAAAAAATAAAAAATAAGAATAAAACTAATTTTAGAAACAAAATTAAAATGAAAAAAAATCTAACTACACCACTTTCGTACGTAATCTCGATTGCATTTAGCATATGCAACAAGCCTTTAAACCCCTAGGTTTTCCCTAGTGAATTAGTTATAGTCTCGTGAGGGTTTCCAGAAACGTTATCCACAAACATTGAAAACATGAAAAGTAGTTCAACACTCAGAAATTTATACAATTATGCCTCCATTCATCGTATGAATTCTAAAATAAAACAATACTTACTCTAAGTCTGAAGTTAGTTAGAATCTCAATTTTCTATTCCATTACATCCTTGAGTTCAGAGACCTAATCAAAATTTCGAATAGTTATGATCCAATATCCTTAAGTGCTCCGTGACACTAATCTAACTTTGAGAAATATGCATGTTCTCTATCCTAACTCCTTTCAATCATTCCAAGAATATGAAATCTCTAGTTATCTCATTTTCTTCATGTCATTTCTTCTTTTATCATCATACCCTCATTATTATAGACCACCCTTAGATGAAGATTCCTACCGGGTTTGCTTCATAACCTAAGGTATCATACTTGTAATGGTAACGGTAATGGATACTTAGGTATCCTTACTCCGGATTACTGACACGATTGTTATGGTGTAACGACCTCAGTTTTGGGCGTCTAGTGGCATACGATTGTTCATATAGGAAAATAATGAATATTATCATCGTCCCTAATCATACTAGAAGCACTGAATTTTGGGGACGAAATTCTCTTTAAGGAGGGTAGATTGTAACACCCCATACTTTTCAGTACTCGGGTGTTACCATATAACCAAACCTAGTATAAATACCACTCTAACCTAGTGAACATTCACGTTCATCCTAATTTAAACCTGACCGTTGAAAATAGTCCGCACCTGTGTATCAGAACTTCCATCCGTTAATCTTCGAGACGAACCATCCAGTAGTCACATAATATTTAATAAGTATATTTATTTTATTTATTATATTTTACACAAACATAGATCAGAAAACTTATAGATGTATCTTGGTAAATTACTTATCATATAGAAGTGTATGAAAACATATTATAATAAGAGTATATATATATATATATATATATATATATATATATATATAATGTAAATAAAATATTATGAAAATAAAACTATATTAAGTAAACATGATAGATAATAATTTTATAGTATGTAATTGAATTATAAATACTAGTGTAGTATTAAATATCTTCCATAAATATGTATGCAAAAATCATTAGACATTTTAAAATTTTATATTATTTAACAATGTGAATCTAAATATGATATTGCACAATTTTCAATTTGTACGTATGTATAATATGATAATGTATATTATAAATTATATAAATATATGATCAACAGCATGAATATAGTAGTACGTTAATATTTAAAATTTTATTTACATATGTATATGAGATTTTAAACATTGTAACTACAATTAATACACAATAATAATAATAATAAAATTATATTACTATTAGAAATTAGTAATCTATTATGAAATGAGCCATTTAGACCACTTCAACCGCTGATGCTCAATCCCAGGATGATCTGACCACTAGATCGGTCGGGGACCACCATTAGGACTACAAAGTAAGTCTTGGGCCCCACCTACACCTTAGATCAGCTGATCAACGGTCAAGACCTCTTTTGTTGGAACTCCCGAGTGGAATAAATGGAGTGGATTTTCCACAAACATCAAGGTGGACCCCACCTAGAGTTGTGAGTGCACCAGAGGGTGTACACCCACTGTGCACCGAGCCAAGGGGCTCGGTCAAACGCAGCTGACCTGTTATTTCCTTATGAAGAAAGAGATCCTCTCTCTCCTTGCCTTCGATAGTGAGCGGACGAACGTCCGTGTTTTCTATGGTGGCCCACAAACCAGAATCCACATTCTTGATCTGAACCATCCATCCGATCAGGGAGGTAGTGCTGACCAAAACCCAATCCATTTCGTATGTTGGGATGCGTGTGCATGGACACAATTCGAGGTGCAAATAGGTCCCAAAAACTCAAACGATTCCAAAAATGGAAACCTGCTACATGCCAGCTAGCACGATCGGTGTGAAGCCGGATCTGCCCATCCCAGCTGTCCTTTTGAGGCGATCTCAGCCGTCTAACTGAGGGCGCCAGTCCCTCAAAACCAAGGGAGAAAACTAGTGGCCGAAACCACCATTTCACCATCTATTTTGAGAAGCCAGTCGGTGGAATCAATCCGAGCCATTCGTAGCTCATCCGACGGTGATGAGAGGCTTAGGGTAGTGTTATAAGGAAGGCTAGGATCGCGGATGCAATGGGAGCTTCTCTCATTTTCAGAAAAACCTAGAAAACAGTCGTCCCTTCTCAAGCTCGAACCCACCGATCGAATCCCCTCACAGCTCCGATGAAGCTTACCTGCAAGCTCTCTAAAGTCCTTACAGACTGTCTGATGCAGGCAGATCTGAAGAAAACACGACGGTGGTGAAAACGCCATTAATGGCCATCGTCTTCTCCTTCACCAAGAAACTGACGGGTGCGAGTAGTTTTAACCCTTGTCTGGCATCGTCCAGATGTAGTTGGAGGCAGACAGGAGGAATGGGAGTAGAAGAAAAGAAAAAGGAAAGGACATGGAAGAGGGAGAAGAAAGGAAAACGGAGGTGGAGAGGTGTGGCTGTTGCACCGCACCATCTCAACTCGACCCGCTGCCCGACTCGGTCGGGTTGTGACTAGTTCGAGTGTGGCTAGGGTTCCAGCAGAGAAAGAAAGAAAAAAAAAGAGAGAAGAGAGAAGTAGGAAGAGGGAAGAAGGAGGGAGGAGGTTTGTGAGAGAGGCGAGTGGGGCTGTCCCGGTCGAGTCAGGCCGAGTTGGCGAGTTTTGTTTGGTGTTCCCAGCAGCTGGGAAGAAGGAAGAAAAGAGAAAAGAAGGAAGAAGGAAAAGGAGGGAGAAGGAAGAAGAATAAAGAAGAGTGTGGGCAGGCGAGTGCGTGTGTGGTATCAACTCGGCCCAACCGAGTTGCTGATGTGGCCACCTGAGTTGTTAGGTCAACCAGCCGAGTTGAGCTCAGTGTGGGTCACCTCCAGTCCTTGCTGGAGTCTCAGCAAAAGAAAAGTAAAAAAAAAAAAGGAAGAGAAAACAAGAGAAAGAAAGATGGAGGAGAAGAGAACGAGAAGAAGGAGAGAGTGGAGTTAGATGAGGGGGAGCTGACTCACTTCCATTTTTGTACAGACGCTGTGTCGACTCAGCTCGACCAGGTTGAGTCAGGCCAGTTTGCAAGCCATTGCCAGATACCTCCAGTAGCGAGGAGAAGAGAAAATGGAGGGAAAAGGGAAGGACTGGAGGTGAAGGAAAGAGAAGAAAGAGGGAGAGTTGGGGTCGACTGCGAGTTGACTCGCTGCCGAGTCAGCCGTGTCCGGCTCTAGTGCCGTCGAGCTGGGTGTCCATTGCTGGACGCTCCAGTAGAGGAAAAAAGGGGGGGGGGGGGAAGAAAGAAGAGGAAGGAAATGGAGAGAAGAGTAGAGAGAGAGAGAGAGAGAGAGAGAGAGAGAGAGAGAGAAGGAGAGAAAGAGTTAGGTACATGGGTGTACTTGGGTCGAGCCAACTCGACTCGAACCAAGTTGACTGGGTGAGAATCTTCATTTCCTTTCACCAATCAGGTCCGTCATTAGTAACTTTACTATTAACATTATTTTCTAGTTGATTGTAACGATTAACATTATTATGATGATATTGACTAGAAATTTTAATTAATATTACGATGTATTTATTAGTGTTATAGTAACTATTATCATCGATTATAACTTTATTATTAATTATCATCATCATTAGAGTTACCATAATTATTGCAATTATTAGATATGGGTAACCATTGGGAGGTTAATTTTGCTAGTGCTAGATGTTATGAGTTAACGTTTATCATACTATACCTATTTTGTCATTGTAGGTTATTAACGAGAGGATTAACATCGTTAGGCAATTATTATTTACTTTTACTTCATTCTAATATTAATATGAATTAATGGTATGAGTTAGATTTCAAACTCGAAACCAAAACCTAAGATTAGATTAATGGATAAAACCCTAAAGACTGGATAATCCAAACCCTAGGTTAAGACCTTAACCCTAAACAGTGTGTATAACTCGATCTAACCATGTAATTTCCTAATTCATGATAGGACTTGATTATAAGGGACCGCACGTCCCCTAGCCACGTTGGTAGGTGATGCGAACTATGAGGTGATAATTCTTCCCCTTGAGCTTTTCATCTTCTCATTAGCTTAAGTTATAGTTTTTATTTAAATTCATAATTGATATTTCTCGTTATAATCACATGTGTTAGCCGGTGAAAATTAAATTGTGGTATTACATGCCTTATGCTTATCCTGTATAATTATTCATACTTGTGGGTTTCTTTTAGTGGATTGCTTATGGAACTTAAACTGGTACATTAGCGGAAAATTCCTACGTATGAATGTACACCCATACTTGGGATGTAACTTGACTAGTTGTGATCGTAATGGACCTTCAACTTGGTGGTTATTGAGTGGTGGTCTAGATGGATCATTGATGTGGGCCTACCATACAGGGTTGTTATGCCCAATGGTTTTGAAGGATGGTTTTCCTCGTATGGTTTTGATATTCGCCCTATGTGGCATATTTTGATACTTGCCTTTCATGGTTCTGTTTTGATATTTTTCCTATATGGGTTCAATGTTTTATACTATGCAACCATGCGATGGTAAGCCCCATATACTGTAATATGATTGGCCACTAGTCGATGAGTTTCCATTAAACATCCTAAGGTGGTAGTCTCATGAGCCGGGGATGGTAGTATGGGACCTATGCCCGAGCTGTCGACCTACGCTGGGCTATACGCTCCCCGTAGTGACCTTCGAGCTTATCTAAATTGGCTGGTTGTAAATGGACTAATAATGACTTAGCTAATCATGCATATATGACACGTATTGTTCCAACTGGATGATGTTTCTCAGGTTCGATGATTGCATGGGTGATGATCCACTGTTCGCATGGATGAGCATCCCCGGGGCGATGATTGCATTCATGCATCCATGCATCTAATAAGACTGCATTTACTCTGTTTTGGTTGTCTGGATGTTTTATAACTATGCTTACCTAATGCGGCGATGTGTAATCTTGAGGGGAATTCATACTGAGTTGGCCACTCATCCATCAAATATACAACCGTACAGGTAGTACTTGTGACTTTAGTGATATGTGTGTTCAGACTTGATGAGGAGCAGGGTACGACCGCCAGGGATGCATGACTGTATTTGCCTAGAGGAGTTGCGTGATCTTGCGGCTTATATTTATATTTTTTTTGCTATTCTTCATGTATTAAATTCTTGTAAATCTTGAACTTGTTAAATTCAGAGGCATTGGTTTGTATAAGTCATTATGGGCAGCTCTTGTATATTTCAAATATAAATAAAATTTTCCTTATGTTGATTTGTCCATCCTATGCTCATTTGCTTACTCTGATAAAAGAAAAATATTATATCTGACCATCCTTTAAAGTTAACACTTGTGTTTTTGGGACACGGGTCATATACTCGGGTCCTGAAAAGTCGGGGCATTACATATGGTCATTGCATTCATGTTCTATAATAAAATTTTCTTTTTCCATCACTCTTTTTTTTCTTCAATATTCTCTCTTTTAAGCATATATCAATGATACTAGTTCATTCAACTTTGTTTGAATCAAAAGTTGTTATTCTAGTTCACATATCATATTCCTCACTTAGTTAGCTAGGGTGTATTGTGAATTCAGTACATCAAATTACAACTCACTTTAAACTAGTGATTAGATAATTGAACTCAAGTCTATAATTTTCAGTTATCAGATTTTTGACTACTATCAACCTAGACTAAGTATTAACTTTGCCTTTGGAATTCAAATATCATGTTCACATTCTTATATATATTATTTTGAAAATGTTGAATTTTTTTCCCATAAACCTTTAAAAAAATAAAATAAAATAAAATAAAAATTTGAAAGCTAAAAGAAAAAACCATGACTATCCACACCCCCAACCTAAAATTTACATTGTCCCCAATGTAATGATAATGGAATGCAGAGAACAATAAAAATAAAAGAAATGGTAGATAGTACCTACCATGAAGAACTCACCTGCTAGTTGACACTAAAAAAATTGAATATGATACAAATCCTATACAAATGCTCCGTCAGACTAGGATTATCAATCTGAATATTCTGGCTCATGAAGAGGGAAAGACTCCTCTCCCAAATGAAAGTTTTCCACGTAAGGCTTCAATTTCTGACCATTAAACTTATACACATTGTCATTACGTGGATTCTCAATTTCAATAGCCTCATGAGTATAAATATTCTTCACAATGAAGGATCCTATCCATCTTGATATTAACTTTTTCGAAAAGAACTGGAGACCGGAATTGTGCAATATAACCTTTTGTTGAGGTTCAAAATTCTTCCTCAGGATATTTTTGTCATAAAAAGCTTTGGTCCTCTCTTTGTATATTTTAAAATTTTTATAGGAGTCTCTCCTCAGCTCCTCTAATTCATTCAACTCTAATTTCCTTTATCCACTTACTTGGTCCATATCAAAGTTTAATTTCTTTATTGCCCAGTAGGCTCTATGTTCCAATTCCATATGCAAGTGGCAAGCCTTCCCATACACCAATCTGTATGAAGACATTCCAATCGGGGTCTCATAAGATAAGCCCATAAAGTGTCGGATAGTCTGAGGGACCAATCCTTCCTATATGGCCTTATAGTTTTCTCTAAAATGCATTTGATTTCCCAATTAGAAATCTCAGCTTGCCCACTCGTTTGTGGGTGGTATAGGGTGTTCACTTTACGCTTGATGCCATATTTCTTTATCAAAGCCTCAAATATCCTATTGCAAAAGCGAGACCCGTCATCACTAATGTTAGCCTTTAGAGTTCCAAATCTAGAAAAAATATTTTCCTTCGAGGAATCGTATGACCACTTTATTGTCATTGGTCTTACTTGGAACTGCCTCAATCCACTTTAAAACATAGTCCACACCAAATAATATATAAAGAAATCTAAAAGAAGATGAAAATGGGCCCATAAAATCAATACCCCAACAATAAAAAATCTCCAATGGTAAAATTGGGGATAAAGGCATCATGTTGTGCCGGGACACTCTTCCCAATCTTTGACATCTATCACAAGCAATACAGAAAGCATGAGTGTTTTTAAACATGGTAGGCCAGTAAAAACCATACTGCAGGATTTTTACAGTGGTTTTCTTAGAAGAAAAATGGCTATCACATGCTTCCATGTGGTAAAAAGAAATAACACTCTGAACTTCATCCTCTGGGACACAACGTCTAAAAATTTGATCAGTCCCATATTTATATAAATACGGGTCATCCTAAAAGAAGTTCCTAACCTCAGTTTCAAAACGCTTCCTATCTTGTGACTTCTAATGATATTACATTTTTTTCCGTTACAAGATAGTTCACTATATCCGCTTACTAAGGCAATTTGGAGATCGTAAATAATTGTTCATCAGGAAAACTGTCCTAGATATGCATCTCCTCAGTGGAATCATCTACCACCAATCTGGAAAGGTGATCGGCCACTACGTTTTCTACTCATTTCTTATCTTTTATCTCTAAGTCAAATTCTTGGAGTAAGAGGATCTATCTCATAAGTCTCGGCTTTGCATCCTTCTTAGATAACAAATACTTCAAAGCCGAGTGGTCCGTGAAAATGATCACTTTGGATCCCAGCAAGTAGGACCTAAACTTATCCAAAGCAAAAACTACTACAAGTAACTCTTTTTCAGTTGTTGAGTAGTTCACTTGGGCCGAGTTTAGAGTTCTACTTGCATAGTGAATAACATAGGGCCGTTATCTTTCCTTTGGCCCAAAACAGCCCATATGACATAATGACTTGCATCGCACATTAGTTCAAAAGGAAGTGTCCAATCTAGTGGACGCATGATAGGTGCAGTGGTAAGGGATGATTTAATTTTATTAAAAGCACTTGCACACTCATCTATCCACTTAAATGGAACATCCTTTTGAAGAAGATTAGTCAAGGGTTTAGTAATGGCACTAAAGTCATTGATGAATCTTCTATAGAAATCAGCGTGCCCTAGAAGTGAGCTAATATCTCTAACAGTTTGGGGGATAGGTAGAATAACTATAATGTCGAGTTTTGAGCGATTTACTTCGATTCCATTTTTGGAGATAACATGACCCAAAACAATTCCCTTTTGAACCATGAAATGACATTTCTCACAATTTAAGACAAGGTGTTTCTCTTCACACCTAGACAAGTTAAGAGATAAATTGTTGAGGCATTCATTAAAATTACTCCCAAATACAGAGAATTCATCCATGAAAACCTTAAGAAACTTCTCAACCATATTTGAAAAAAAAATACTTAACATATACCGTTGGAAAGTTGCTGGGGTGTTACACAATCCAAATGACATCCATTTGAAAGCAAATGTGCTAAATGGACAAGTGAACGTGGTTTTCTCTTGGTCTTCCAGGGCTATCTCTATTTGGTTATATCCAGAATATCCATCAAGAAAACTATAGAAGGAGTGACCTGCTATCCTCTCTAAAACTTGATCAATGACTGGTAGAGGGAAATGGTCTTTCTTTGTGACCCGGTTCAATTTTTTATAGTCAATGTGAACACGCCAACCAATGGTGACACGTGTTGGTATGAGTTCATTATTAGAATTTTACACAATAGTTATTCCAAATTTCTTTGGGACTACTTGAGTTGGACTCACCCAAACACTATCGGATATTGGGTAGATGATTCCTACATCCAATAATTTGATCACCTTATTTTTTACAACTTCCATCATGTTTGGATTGAGACGCTTTTGAGGTTGTCTAATTGGTTTAGCGTCCTCATCGAGGTGGATCCGATGGGTGCATATGGAAGAGCTTATACCCTTGATGTCAGAAATGGTCCAGCCCAAGGCTCTTTTGTGGTCCCTTAGAACATTTAACAATTTAATCTCTTGATCCTTGTTTAAAAATGAAGAGATCATCATGGGATAAGTTTTATTTTTACCTAAGTATACATATTTAAGCTCATTTGGTAGTGGTTTTAAATCAAGCTTTGGAATATTGGTTGGTGATGACAGAGGTTGTGAGTCCTCGATAGATAGGATTTGAGTGCGTGGTCTCTATTGGTACATACCAATGTCCTGGGTGGTAGTGCTCTCATTATCATTACAAATTTCAGCAAACGTTTTTTCTAAATCAGAATTTTTCAAGTCCCCAAGGACTTGAATCAATTCCTCGGTCAGACTAGGTTCCAATTCCTCTTCTTCTATCAAGCAGTCCATGAAATTTAGCTCATTGATTTCCTTATTATCAATGAGCTGCTTACATAGATTGAAAATATTTAACTCTAGAGTCATGTTACTAAAAGATAAGTTCATCATTCCATTCCTGCAATTTATGATTGCATTTGAAGTTGCTAGGAATGGGCAACCTAAAATGATGGGAACTTGAGCACTAGCATTTACACATGGTTCAGTGTCTAGTACAATAAAATCCACAGGGAAGTAGAATTTCTCCACTTGGACTAGCACGTCCTCTAAATTTCCCTTGGTAACTTAATAGAGCGGTCAGCGAGTTGGAGTGTAATCATGGTTGGTTTAAGCTCACATAACCCCATTTCTTTGTAAACCGAATAAGGTACTAAGTTGACACTTGCACCCAAATCTAGCAAAGCATGCTCAATTTAGAAATTTCCAATAATACATGGAATAGTGGGACTTCCCGGGTCTTTGTATTTGGGTACAACCCTTTGTTGAATGATAGCGTTCACTTTCTCAGTAAGGAAGGCCTTTTTGTGCACATTTAATTTTCTCTTTACAATGCAGAAGTCCTTGAGATATTTAACATATGATAGAATTTATCTAACAGCATCAAGCAGAGGAATATTGACAGTTACCTTTTGGAGCACATCCAACACCTCTTGATATTTCATAGGAACAGTCGAATTCCGAAGTCTAGATGAGAATGGAACTGGAGGCTCATATGACTTAGTCTCTTTATCCTTCTGCTGTTGCGGCTCTTGAACTATTGCTGGTTCATCATTTTCTTGAGACAGTGGCTCATCCTCCGGTATTTCTACCAGTTGCATTATTTGTTATCGACCTCTTTTCGACTTCTCAAGGTAATGATGGTCTCAGCTTGTTCATGATGTAGCTCACTTGGATTTGAGTCTCCAATGAAATGTGTGTTTCTAGGGTTTGGCACAGGTTGAGAAGGAAGTGTGCCCGTTTCCCTAGCATTTAGTTGAGTCTCAATCCTAGCCATAACTGTCTTTAATTCTTGATTTGATTGGATTAGAGACTGATTCATTTAAGTTTGAGAGTTCATAAATGCAGTCATTGTATCCTCCACAGATAATCGCTTTGGCGGGGGCACATATGGTGCATTGTTAGGTGCCCCAAAGAAGTTGTTTTGTGAAGGCATTTGAGGTGCATTGGGCGCATTAATTTGTGGTCCATTCCTCCAACTAAGATTAGGATGGTTACACCAATTTGGATTATACGTGTTTCTCATTGGTTGTATAACTGACCTTTGGTAGTTATTTATAGCATTTGCTTGATCATGCTCATGCGTGATATTTTTTACAACTGAGATTATTGGATAATCCTTTGTGTCATGGTCTGTACCACCACAAATGCTATAAAAATTACCAAAGGAAGTGTTTGCTTTAACCATATCAACCTTCATAATTTCTAAGGCTTCGACCTTTCTAGCCAATGCATCGAATTTTGCATTAAGGTCGTCTTCCTCTCTTAGGACATACATCCCCGCTTTCTCTCTAGGGATGGGTCTAGTTTGGTCTGATTTAGAAGAGACATCCCATGTTTGCATATTCTCTGCTAACATATCTAGAAAATCCCAAGCCTCATTATGATATTTGTTAAGAAAGGTTCTACCACACATCATTTCTATGAACTGACGGGTATTCATGGTGAGCCCCTTTCGGAAAGCATCAATCACGTGCCATGGTTCATAACCATGATGTGGACAAGTAATTAGAATGTCTTTGAAATGCTCCCAAGCTTGAAAAAATAGTTCATTCCCCTTTTGGGATAATGACATGATTTCTTGTTTTAGTGCATTTGTTTTGTGCTCGGGAAAGAACTTTTTTAAAAACTCTCTACTTAAGGCTTGCCATGTAGTGATGGTATTAGGTCTTAGAGATTTGATTCATGCTTTGGCCCGATCCTTTAGAGAAAATGAGAATAACTTAAGCTTAAGTACATTCCTATTGCCATTGTTTACTTGTAACGTTGCAATTACTTCCTCAAAGTCCTTGAGGTGCAAGTAGGGGCTTTCAGAATCTAAGCCATGAAATTTAGGAATCAATTAAATCACACCTGGTTTAAAATCAATGTTCCCTGTGTGAGCAGGGAATACTATGCAAGATGGTAAAATTGATCTCTCAGGGTGTAAATGTTCACGTAAAGTTCGTGTTGATTTAACACATTCCTATGAACTTCATTTTTATCCTCAAGAGGAGGATCAGGTTGATTTTCTCTGTTTTGATTTATAGTAGGATTTGGCAGATTTGGATTTGGATTATCAATTGGGTCTGCCATGGAATCTAAGTGATGTTGAGTGCCTCTTCTAAGTGAATGATCAAGGCCTGGAACTAGTCTGCCTTTGGAGGAGAGTCGATTATTTTGATCCCTACTCCAGCGGGACATATACCATCCACACCACACAATAAATACCATTAATTCAAATAGCAAGTATGATACTTAAAATAAAAATAAAAACTTAAATCAGCAACTCAGGCGGCAGGGCCGACCATAAGGGTTCAGTCCACAAAGCAAAAATAAATCAACAACCCAGGCGGTAGGGCCGACCATGAAGGTTCAGTCCACAAAGCTGTAACGCCCTAAAATTCGAGGGTCGAGTAGCAACTCAACTCTCGAGTTCTAAAACATCACTTATGCAACATAGATAATGATAATTAAATGTTGTCTGTGTTAGAGCAATATACATGAGTAAGATTATACCAAAACAGTAATTCATACTCCAGATCAATTGTATAAAGGCAAGCGGAAGACTGAAACTATATATATATATATATATATATATATATGGATGTAAAAGAAACAAAACTATCTCAATCTCTAGAGTATGAACCCATCTGAGTCACTATATACATATATCTGTTTTATGAACAAAATATTAAAAGTACAACTAAGGAGTAATCCCTGCAAGTCTCGTCGATCCTAGCAGTCTAGTCGAAGCCACCAGAATACTGCATAAATGAGAACTCATCCTAGTCCTCGTCATAGTCTGGCTCAGCCTCTTAAGTCGTCACCTCATCTGTACCTAAGACAGAGTTTGGTTAGTGTGTACAACACCGTCATGGGAGTGAGTAGCTAACTCAGTGGAACAATAAAGCATAGGTTAACATGTTATCAATTCAGTCAAGCAGTACAATCAAACACTCCTAACTACTCTTATTAATGTAAGTATGAATGTAGTCATGATGGATGCCCTCACCACACCCTCCCTCGTGCGACACCATCTTACGTTGGCGGCATGCTTTCATCCCTCAGTGCTCCACATCTTCCAGGCACATGCAATGCATGATGAGCATGATTACCGAGTTGTTATTAGTCCATTTCAAACAGCAGGATTGAGAAACTAAGGTACCTCCCTTGTATCATTCCCAAACATGATCCATTCTAGGGTCGTCAGTCCTAGTTAATCTCATACGATAATGTGTTTCTAGGTCGCTGCAGAGGCTGTCAGGGCTGTTACGCACAATGGTTACACCACTCCCCCATCACCTCTTTAACAATTCATCACTATACAGATACAGGCCTAGTTCATACTCTATACATCGTGGTAAAACTCGTCGCCTCACCGCAAATTCAGAGTATGCTCGAGGTCACTACAAAGGGTTGCTAGGGCTATTACGCACAATGGTTACACCACTTCCCCATCACCTTATCAATGTAGGCCGACAGCACGAATATAGTGTCCCATACCACCATAATTGGCTCACGAGTCTAGTTGCTCACTGGTCACTACGGGGAAGCACGTGGCCCTAGCGTAGTCCGACAGCTCGACCACGGTGTCCCATACCACCATGCCTGGCTCATGAGTCTTAGCGGATCGAGGTACCATGGTTAACAGGATTTCACTGATAAGTTTGGTACCCTAGATTCAAGCAGTAGCGTCCAAACATGGTGAACATACATTAGACATATCGGGTTACTTGACGGGCCTGACTAGCTCGAGCGCACAATTAACTGAACGACATGAAATGCATAAGCATTTCGCGTGGCCTAACCACTATCGCCAACCGAAGTACGACTCGGGTTTGTCAAACACATCCTACGTAGTGAAATGAATCTCAACCACGATCTCAAGTTTGGTACCGATTGTCTGGACTATAAACATAGTCCCAATCGCAATTAATCAATGTTCAAAGCATGTGGAGTAAAGCATAATAAACAAAGTAATTCAAGCATATTAACAAGCATGTCATAAAGTATGTATAAAGCATGTTATAAAGCACCATGTAAACAAGAAATACAAACACATATATTTCATAAGTAAGCGGTTAAGTTAAACAATCAACATGGAGGAAATCATATACATCTCTAAGGTAGTTGAGAATCCCATCTCAACACCTACCTAAGGCACTCTCATCCAAATACTTACTCTCACAAGCATTTTTACAAACACTTAGAATACACAATTTCAACATACATAGTGTATGTTAGCAAAACATGTATTAAGGCTAGTCCTTTCGCCAAGCAAGTAATTTACGCATATATAATATATTCATACAGCAAATAATCATGGCAAACATATCTCCAAAATTTATACGTATACGGTATTTTCTGGAATACATTATTTCTACATACATAGTGTATATTAGCAAATCATGTATTAGGGCGAGTCCTTTCGCTAACTAAGTATTTTATCCATATATATTATATTCATACAACAAATAATCATGGCAAATACATTTCCAAAATTTATACGTATACGGTATTTTCTACGAATATCTAGAATATGTAAAATTCCATATTCTTCGTCTTTAATTGAAATGGAAAACAGACAACACTTTGTACATGTGCAATTGCATGCAGATCATGAATCTATCATTATCTGACATTGAAAGCGTTGAAAACCATAACCTATACACCTAAAGTCCTCACCTTTTACCGTAGAATTGTAACGAATACGATAGGTTTGCTAAGCATCCGTATTCGGCAGTTTGGTAACCTATAGAATGAAATAGGTTAGCTATTTCATAACCTACAGCCTTCATAACCCCAAAACAGATTAAGGTTAGGGTTTCTTACCTAGAAACAAAGTCGGAATCGCCGGAAAAGCGACGAGAATGGGGTGGTGAAGCTTGTGTAGTGGCAGGGAAAGAGGGTAGGAAGGATCTCCCACAACTCTCTAACTTTCTCTCTCCTTTCTCTCTTCTCTCCCTAGGGTTTCTCTCAAATTCGTATGGCTGTGAGAGAGAGAGTTCTAAGGTCCTTATATAGCCTAAAAAATACACTGAAATAAACTTATGGTCAAGGTATACTTAGGTTATAACCAAAGTGAGCTAGTTTCAACTCAACGGAGCACTTCTGGTGGGTCTCCTTGAGCCAAAAGTCGGACTTAAGCTCACAGACACCGGATCCAGGTGGAGTTAAGTTTTCTTTTCAGTCGGATTCCCAGATCATGGGTGGCGGACCAGTTTCAGTTCAACGGTCAGCGGATCTCGATCTGAAATTCCAAGTACATGGATATGTTTATGAATTTTTTCCTGATCCGAGGGTATATTTGGGTCAGATTCTGATGGTCTGGTTGCTTACAAAATGTCCGCAAGTAACAAGTCTCAGATTACTATTTGAGATATTTATTTTGTAAAGAAAACCAGTGTTTTCATACTCCTCGCTCCGGACTCAAGCGAACAGCCATGGGACACTGTCTGGATTTGATTTCTGAGATGGTTGTCAAGCCCAGCGAGGCGGTCCTAAGTCCTTAATTTCGTATTACTCGGACTCCCGATGTGCGGTCCAGATCTGATACAGAGTTTCAATGTGCTCCCGAGAACAGTCTGGTAATGAGTTTGATCCTAGATTGTAGGGTATCTTAGCGTCAATGATTCTACAAGTTTGGGTCTTGTAAATCGTATTTAAAGTGATTCAAACGGATTTCATGGCTAATCTTGTTTAGTGCTTAGTTAACTTTGTCAAATTTCTGAAGGATTTAATCCTAAGTGATTTCTGGTCGAGGTGGTACTCGGGCCATTGTACGGAAATTTCTGAGTCATTACAAAAGCAAAATAAATCAACAACCCAGGCGGTAGGGCCGACCATGAGGGTTCAGTCCACAAAGCAAAAATAAATCAACAACCCAGGCGGCAGGACTGACCATAAGGGTTCAGTCCACAAAGCAAAAATAAATCAACAACCCAGGTGGTAGGGCCGACCATGAGGGTTCAATCCACAAAATAAATAAATAAATAAAAGTAAACTAATGCAGAAATTAAACTATGCTATTCTAAAAAATAGATTCAGTGAATAATCTTTGTGATCAAACAATAACTATAGGACAACCATAGCACTTGGGTGATAAAATCCCACGCAGGGCAACCTTATGTCATAGTTAGTGCTTGAAAGATCCAATTGAATTTATTTTCAAAGAAAAAGAAAAAGAAAAAAAATCTACAGAAAATTTGGGGGGTTTAGAAGAGAACTTACCTTAGCTATCTTGCATAGATCTGATCTATCTCAGTCTCTCCCCGGCAACGGTATCAAAAACTTTATTGCTTGCCTCCAAGTGCAGAGGTTTGTAAGTAATATCCTGTGAATACAGGGTCGATCCCATAGGGAGATGAATTCCGAGAAGGAAAAAATCAAATACAAAACAAACTAAGTAATAAGAACTAAACTGATTATTTGATTTTGGGATTTTTGAATGGATGTAATTCAACTGAATAAAATAACACCTAAGCTTCAAAGCTCCACACATAGGTTAATGTTCCAAAATCATGATGACTTGGATAACACAACTAGGATCTGAGCACTATGGTTAGCCTAATCGAAAAATAAAATAGTTTAAATATTTTAATAAGTGTTATAAAATATTAAAAAATCATGGATTTGCACCATTGATATATATTCTCAAGCACCAGTGATTTTAAGTATTCAATATCTATAGGATAATGAATATCAAAAAAATATAACAGGTTGAGAGCCTCTCCTATGTAGGAAATCTAATTGATCTATGGTAAGCCTATCCATCAATGTGGATCTCATATGATGGAAACATATGGATCTCACAAGAGGATAAAAAAAATAAAACCTAAATAATAGATAATATGCACATACCATTCTTCTCATCATTAAAAATAACCAATCATCAAAACTTAAAGAAATATTAAACCCATGTGCTTCCCTTATAGTTTGGGCTAGAGAGAACTTAGAAAACATAACTAGAATAGAGAAAGAAAGGAACAAGAAAGAAATAAATGCAAATAGAAAAGATCTAAAAGGAAAAAAAAAAAATAATTATAAAATTCAAAACCCTTTAAAAACCCTAAATGTTGCTCTTGAATGCTTTTAATAATGTTTAGGAATGCTCTAGGAAGCCCTATTTTCGTACAAAGTTGAAAAAGCCTAGAAACTACGTCAAATATACGTATTTTTCCAAAATAGACTTCTCGCTGCATAGTTCGTTTAAAATAGACTTCCTGCTACGCAGTTTCCCAAAATAAACTTCATAGCTTCAGAATACACTTTTTCAGGATAATTTCAGGATTCTTCACTTTAAATTTTCGATTCTCTGCATCCCTCACTTGATTTTTTTGGATCTTTGGCATGTGAATTCTTCAATCTTGGTCTCCTAAGATCCATCCCTTGCCTTGGTAATTTTTTAGCATCAAATTCATGCTTTTAACACCCTTTTTCAATTCAAGCACTTAAATTCACCTTGCGACACATACATGAGTAAAATAGAATATTAAGTGAATTCATGTTCATAAAACCAAGATATAAATGGGGAAAATTATGCAATATTTGAGTCTCAATAGGAGACAACGAAATAAGTACTTCAATATATACGAAGTACAACGGACTACGTCTTGATATTTGAAAAATCAAAGGAAAAACTTTTAGGTTATGTAGATGTCGATTACGTAGGGAATGCAGATAATAGAAGGTCGACTTCCAGTTACTCATCTATATTAATGGGTGTAGCGGTTAGTTAGATGTCAAAGCTTTAGTCTATAGTTGTTTTTTCCACAACCAAAACTGAGTTTATGGTGATGATGGAAGCATTCAAGGAAGTGTGTATTTGGTTTAGAGGAATGATGAATGAACTTGGGCTTTAGCAGGAGGTTGTGCCACCTAATTATGACAGCGAAAATACGATCAATTTGGTAAATAATTTAGTTTACCATTATAGAATTAAATAATTGATGTTTGTCATCATTTTATCTGACATGTACTTGAGGAATGTGGTGTCACTCTCGAAAATATCCATATGAGCGTGAATCTGACGGACATACTTATAAAGGTAGTTCTCGCAGAGAAGTTCTGATTCTATTCAAATTCTCTAGGTTTGACCAAAGGTTGATGAAGATAGAGTATGCATAAAAAGTGATGGCGATTGAGAAGTTATGATGGAGGCGAATAGAGATGGAGTTGTGGTTCATGATGATTGAAGCCATTGTAGAGACTATTGTCAATTATCTTTAATCTGTACATAAAACAAGGGTTCGTTTGATGACCAAACGAATGAGCCCCAAATTCTATAGATTGGTTGATGGACAATTTTAGATAGTCTTAATCGATTGAACTGTTAGGTCGATCAATCGATAATATTCAAAAAATACATGTAAACTCTCTGGACAATTTTGAGCATGTCCGATCGATCAAACATATGAAACTTGATTCAAACGATTGTGGATTGCTCTACCTTTGTCAATCAATCAATGCTTAGATTGACAACACGCGCAATTGTGTGATTGTGCAATATATTTCTTATTTCAGGTGTTATGCTATATTATATGGGTGTAATTATGACATTAGGGTATTTTAATAAGGGTAAAGGCATTTTTAAGGTTTAAAGAGTAGTAAACGAGGGTTTCTAAGTTATAAGTTCTTTCATCTCTTGTACTTTTCGTTTTTCCCGCTAGGGGTTTTCCGCGTAAAATTCATGTCCTTTGTGCGTGCTTTGTTGCAGTTATCTTTCGTTTGTTTGATTCATATTGGATTTACTTCCATGGGTTCTTAACACCAAATTTGCAAAGCAACCGTTTGACTTGCTAGTATGTATGGGAATTCAAATCCCACTAAAGGCATACATTTTTTTGTTATTGTGGACACTGGAAATCGGCGCCCACGTGGATTTAAAATGTTTATGAATTTGGTTTGATAGATGAGAGTTAGTTGGCTGATTTATGAATGTTGGAGTCACCACTAGCCAATTAATTTCAGAGTCCTGTAGTCGGCTAAAACCTGCGAAATATATATATATATATATATAAAAGGTTGGAGAAATCTAAAGAATCTCCTACATTAGATTGACTCTTGGTCTACGATCCGGGATTCTGGGTAAGGGACTTCGATTACAAAGAGGGAAGGTGCTAGGCACCCTCTTTGCCTATATAAATGTCCGGTCTCTATTTGGTGTGGTAAAACAATCTCAATGGATGATGTATGCTATGGTTGAGATGGGATTAGGTACACACGCAGATTTCTGATGCAGCAAGATCCGAGATTTCGACAACCCACAAAGCATATTTCCAACAGCGTGTCTAGAAGGTGGATGTGATTATGCTTATGTAAAGGGATAAAGAAAATTGGACTAGATCGCTAGAAATTTCTGACGTGACAGGATCCGGTACACGGCAAGTCACAGAGCATACGTTCACTGAAAATCTAGAGGAGCAGGGGGGTTAAGAAGGGAATGAATGTTATGATGAATGGTTACGTATGAGATGAATGGATCTTTGGCTTGAACTTGAATAGGCTAAGACATGGACCGAGACATGACCAGTTTGGACTAGGTCTAAGGGTTGAGATGGTTAAGGTGGGCTAAAAAAAAATCTGGAATTTAAGCTTGGGAGCTCCTCCACACCCTCACTCTCTTTCTCTCTTTCTTTCTCTTTCTCTCCCTCTCCCATGGTTTGGTGTCTTGAAATGTGAATAAGAGAGGGCTATTTATAGCCTTCTCCAATGGCATTGCTGTAATTATTGGTTTGAGAGGGTTAAAAGCTGATGTGGCAGCTTGTGAGTGGTTAAGGAGAGAGGAATGCCATGTGTTGCACTCCCATTGGCTCTTGGGGTTAGTAAAGTTGTAAATAGTGAAGGCTGGAGGGGTAATTCCATATGAAAGTTGACTTCTGGGCACAGAGACAGCTGTTGCTCGAAGGACACATGCGTTTGGCGAGCGGAGGTAATCGGATTACCGCCGGCGGTAGTCCGATTACTGCTGGCGGTAGTCCAACTACCACCCGGGCTGGGTTTGAGAAGAAGCGGTAGTTCAACTACCGCCAGAGGTAGTCAAACTACTGCTCGAGTACATTTTCTCTCGAAATTTGGCCGGTGGATCCTTTTTTAGGTCCTGAGAGCGGAACAAAGTCCGTTTTGGATATTTAGCTTGAAAATGGCTCAAAACTGGCTCGATTGTAACTTGAAAATGGACCGAGAAATGAGTTGGTTATGGGTGAAGGTTTGGGTATGCTTTGGTTTCAATGATACTTGTGACGGCTCCGGTTTGGTTGGGGTTTGGATCACGGTTCCCGAATTATCCTAGCTTTCTGAAGATATTAGCCTAGATGGGGTGTCTACAATTATTTTATTTTATTGTAATTTTAAATTATTATTTTATTTTTTTAAATTTCAAAACAAACTCACTCCATGAGTGACTTAGTTTGAGTCACAGAGAGTCACGTTGAGGAAGTCAATTTGACAAGTCAGCTCGAGCCTGAACCTAGCCTAGCGCTCAACAAGTTTCATAGTGATTCGGCTTGATTTATTTTCGACTTGAGTTGACTTAGCCATGTTTTGAGTCGAGTTGCCAGGCTTAAGAACATACTTGAAAGTTGGAACCAAGAAAATAGTGAGCCATATACCCAAGGAAATAAAAGATTGACTTTCTCTCATAACCAAGGAAAATATTTCTAGCCCTCTAAATTCCAGTGTAAGGGTGAAAATGGCTCGGGTTCTGGTTGGATCGAGTTGGACCTAAGCCCTCTTTACTATATGGGCCACAAATTCTCGTCACACCCGACCTCTGATTCATTACCTTATGGTCCATCCACTCCATTTAAGTTTATCAAATCCATGCTTAGTACAAACCAACTTAATTATCATTTTCAGCCCGGCCCAATTAATGAATACATACACTACATACATATATCTATATATATGTCTTTACTTATCTTCTTTTACTTTGTTTTGGGTTTTGAGCCAGGTGGGTTGTATCACCTGATCCAGCTCATGGATATCCTATATGGGTCGGAAAGGTTGGGTAGGGTTCAACCAAGCTCATCCATTTACTTAAATGGGCCTTGAACCTGACTGAAAAGAGGGTTGGGCTACTTGATCCACAGCCAGCTGATCCATTGCAATGGCTAAAACGACTGGGTTTGTGAGGCCCGCCAAAAAAATGAAGGCTGATCCAAAACCTAGTTGGACCACACCAATGGAACAATGTAAACCCATGCCTAAAACTTCATGTTGTATGGTTAGCATGAGCTCTGGATCTTGCTGATTATGTATTATTCTTCCATCCTTGCCTGATGAAAGTGTTGGATGGGGTATATACTCCATGATGGCCCCAAATACGAAACTAGAGTTAACGCGTCCTCACCATTCATCCTGGTGGTGTGAAACAGTCGAGTGTTGATGGAGCTGAATTTTTGGCATTAATGGCTAACATCGACGATCACACCTAATGGATAAATGGATGTTAGACACGAATCATGATGGGCCCTCCCGAGGTCAGGTGTTGGACTGCAATTGTCTACAACGCCTGCATAAAACACCCAACCCCTGTGGGCCAACATGTTGTAATACGTAGAGAGCCAATATTCTGAAACGGATTGGATACTCCCCCTGCCATCAGCCAATGGCTGATCGTCGGTGTTCTGTGGGCTCCATCATTATGTATTTGTTTCATCCATGCTGTCCATATATTTTTCCAGATCATTTTATAGTATGAGACCAAAAATGAGGTATATCCAAATCTCGAGTGGACCACATTACAGGAAACAGTGTTGAATGAGCGTCGACCATTAAAAGCCTTTTGGGGACTATAAAAATTTTGGATCAATCTGATCTTTGTTTTTTCCCTTCATCTGGGACTGTATGATCTAATTAACAAATTGGACGTCAATTAAACAGTACAGTGGGCCTTAGGAGGATTTTAATGTTGGATATCCAATCACTATTGTTTTCATGTAGTGTGGTCCACCTGAGATTTATATCCTTATCATTTTCGGTACCAAGCCCTAAAATGATCTGTAAAAATGGATGAACGGAATGGATGAAACATGTACATCATGGTGGGGCCCACAGACCACCAACCACAGCAACCGGGCTGGTGGCAGGGCGTTTCCCCAATATTCGAACCGTACACACGAAAGAAAAACCGCATAGCAGACTTCGATGGGTCACATCAATGGTACCGGATAACAGACTTAGATAGGTCACATCAATGGTAACAATGTAAAAGTGCTTATTTTTAGAAGTACAGGATGCATTCGAACCGTACATGTATCATATGTGATTGGGATCATTTGTAAATACTAAAATCTTGTCTGAATCTTTGCGAATATCTCCCATACTTTATATATTCTTATCATTTTTCAATCAAATAAGCAATATATATTACCAGAAAAATGGGACGGCCAACAAAAAGTCCACTAGGAGGAACTAAGCATGTCCTATCAAAAAGGCTACCTTGGTTTAAGACCCTTTGGGACCAAGAAACCAGTTCAAAATCAGCTCCACGACCACCATCAAAGATAAATTGGGAAGCTTAAGTTCAGTTAGGCCTCACCCGCCCTTCGCAAAGCTACTAGGTCGGCACAGCCTCATAACACCATATCCCTGAAGGGACAGCAACCTCCGGTCAGCACAACGTTGTCCTCAAATGTTTTGACCTTACCATAGATTCTAACTGAAGATTTTGGGAGACCACCGCAACACGGATCTCTCATAGATCTCAAAGAATATCTATGACATACTCGGGATTCAAATTCCACTACAGTATGCCCCTACCAAATAGAAAGGTCTTCTCCACATTATTGCCTCTCCCCAAATATAAAGAGGTGTATCCAACCTGGTCCCAAATGTATGAGGAAAACCTGACCCAATTGCTTAATGGGTCCAAAAGATGGGACCCCAACCCATTATAATTGGATCAGGTCCATCCGCTACATGTTGACCTCCACTATGGTTTGCATCCTTTGGCTAACAACTAAATTTATGAAAAGCAAAATTCAAGATATATCATTATAGTATTAGGGGAAAAAAAAGTATAGCCAAAATAATAACAAGCTCTTGTAAATGCACTCTCCCTTTAAACTCTTTAACCCTCACTTCATGAGTTTGCATGCCAAATCACATGCAGAAAATGGTTACCGAAATGCTATGTTTGGAAGCAAAATAAAATCGAATTGCAATAGGTTCCTGCTCCATGGCTCAGTGGCAAACAAACTATTTCAACACTCAGATCATGGGATTGAGTGCCCATGAGGTGTGGATGTGAGTGTAAGTGTGTAAAAACTAAATTTAAAAAAAATAAAAATCAAAATCAAATTGACAAAATAAGCTCCATAAAGTGGAAGAGAGACCAAATTGCAAAGCTATTAGGTACTTTGAATAAATAATCAAGCCCTAAATTTCAATTATGTCATTTTCAAATGATATTGGTGTAACAACAAATTTGTCATTTCTTCTATATTGAACTAATTATCAAAATATGATCCATTAGTGTATCCAAACACACCCTCACTGCCTAAGCACATGTATCAGCTATAAATATCATATAAACTCTTTTCATTCCAAACCAACAGAAACTGACATCTTTGACTTCCCAGACTCATTCACTGAAAAGAAACCCAACAAGAGAAAACAAAGCAATTCAAAGAACAGGTCCAACTCATTCGCTGAGAACTATTATCAAATATTAAGCTGTCCATAACAGTGGCCCACATAATGACTAGGATGACACATTGTCCGAGTCTAGGCCATTTATCATTTGCCAAAGTCCAGGCTCACAGGCCATGTTTAAGGACCTAGGCCTTGGCCCTAGAAGGCCGGGCTACCAGTCCGATCTGGGCTGGGCTGGACAGCCTATCGCCAACCCCAATTGTGAGGAACATCTATGACCCTGTAAATCTTCTCAGATAACTGCAAGAGAGATAAAATCAATCATTTCGAATATCATATAAAGGAAATTACCTTATGCCAAAAAAAAAAAAAAAAAAACCTGAAAAGCACAAAGATTGCTGAGGTGCCATGATTTGTCATCCTTGATGTATCGATGGTTCTGCTAACGAGCCACATGCCTTCCCGCAACTCGTTGCAACGTACGATTTTGCAAACCACATGAACCAACTAGTCCGATCATCTAGAATAAGTTCTTCAATAAAATGTTATTACAATTAATGGTTGAGATCAATAAGGTGATGTCCCTTGTAACCCATGGAAGTGGCAAACAACCCAACTTCTTAGATAAGTCGTAGCAGCTGCTGATCAGAAGCATGCGAATGTGCACATATATTATCATCCCTACACTTCATAGAACAACAAAGGTTAAAAAAAGGTTATATGGAAGATGAGCTTTGCTAAGCCCAGACATGTTTGTAATAAAGCTCATATATATATATATATATATATATATATATATATATATATATATATATATATATATATGTTCAAGATCAGACCAACCTGATTAATGGATTAGATCTCACACATATGTGCCTTGCCAGCACTTGTGGTGTGTACGTGAGCTTTATTGCACATGTGTGAGATTAGCAAAGCCCATGAGAGATTATCAATTCATGAGCTTAGTATACGGTGCATCTGCTGTAAACTGCATTTGACTCTATGCATATGTTAGAAATAATCATAAAGAAGAGAACATATTCATGTTAAAAGCAGGGGAATTGATGCATTCATGACATGACAATGCATCCACATTCTAGATCAAAAGCATTGTAAGGAGCTTAATTACTCGAAATGTGACATATTCTTGCGGTTTGAAATATGAGGTCCACAAAAAGCAGGGTCTCTCAAGGAAAATCATTGGAAGTACATTGATTACGTATTCCCTCAAAATTGAATAATCCATGGGACCAGCCAATCTAACAATGAATAGCAATAGCAGAATGGCAATGTGTCTACATCATAGTTCTAAAACTCATGGTGTGCCGTAAAGGCCGTTACGTCAAGGTAATGGTGGCAACCATTACACGTTATGGGGTCGTAACGGTCGTAACAACTGTTATAGAAAAAATAACTAGTAATTGCCGTTAACGGTACGTAACATCTCCTATAAAAGCTATAATAGCCCCGTAATGGTCTATTATGAGACATATACATGTTTTTCATACTTTTTAATCAACATACGGAGCAGATATAGGTTTTTCAATACATAAATAAAAATAAAAAGAGAGACCGTAAAGGCCGTTACGGGGCCGTAACAGCCATTATGCCCCATATCATAAAGGTAATGGTGATGACTGTTACGGCCACCATTACCGTTATGGAACACCTTGCTAAAACTAGCTAACTCAACTCGAAATTTAGATGAGTCAACTTGACTCAGTAAGATTTTGAGCCAAGTCACTGCAAAACTCGCTCCTAACAGTGACTAAGAGACAAGACTCAGTTGACCTAGAAACTCAGTAGATTCAACATGACTCGTCACGACTTGGACCGAGTCACTCGTGTAGTCAAAGTGCAATTTAGTAGAAGTTAAATGGACAAGCTGGTGATTTGAACCTCAACCTCCACTATTGGTGAGCAATGCTTTCAACGAGTCCTGCATTTGCGTTGAACTACTTTTTTTTTTTAATTCTAGATTTTTATTAAATAAATATTTTAAATACTACGCCAAATATTTTTCAATAAATAAAATATTTTAAATACTATGCCAAACATTTTCCAATGAATAAAATATTTTTAATACTACGCCAAAAATTTTCCAATTAATTTTATTTATTAGTCAGGTCGAGTCATATAAAGAGTCAATTGGGCCTTCGAATCAACCCCTTCGAATCAACTCCACTGACCCACAACCACAAAATAGAGAGAGAGAGAGAGAGAGAGAGAGAGAGAGAGAGAGAGAGATATGCACACTCCTCTTTTCCTTTATATATTAAGTTTAAAAAGCAAATATCCCAAAAATATCTTCACTAACTTGCAATCTGACATGCTAAGGTGTGTATAATAAACTATGGGGTGTTTGATTTTTCAAGTACATGTGAATAGATTATCATTGCTGACATTTTGTAATTGCAGCAGCAATATCAAAGTTGATGTTGATAGGGAGTTGGTTTGGGTGGAAACTGTCACTACAACCGAGGCAGAAAATGGACTGTGAACAAAAACTGTGAGGCTAACTATTATGTATGCCTATGATCCATGCCATCCATTCATTTTACCTGCTCATATTAGGGCATAAACCCAAAAATGAGGCAGATCCAAAACACAAGTGGTCCACATCACAGGAAATAAAAGGAAGTGAATGCCTACGATTGGAAACTTCTTGGGTACCATAGAAGTTTTGGATCAAGCTGATATCTGTGTATTCACTTTATCCATGTATGTGTGACCTTATGATCAGGTTGGATGATAGATACACATCCTTGTAAGTCCTGAGAAGGATCTAACTTTCAATTGTGGACCTCATTTTACTCATTGTGGTTGACTTGAGCTTGGAATAGGCTGTTTGATTTTTTTATTTACACGGTAAATACAAGTAAATACGTAATAATTAGTTTTTCCATCTAATTGTTTGAGATGGAAATTGGGAAGGATTTTTGCCTTGAAAATTGGTCCAGAAAGGACCTTGTTGGTACTGATTTAAATTTGTGGGCCCCACCATGATGTGTGTGACTTATCCACACTGTCCATCTGTTTTACCAGCCCATTTTACAGCATGAGCCCAAAAAGAAACAGATCTAAAGCTGAAGTGGACGCCACCTCAGGAAACAGTGGTCATGGAGCCGTCAACCGTTGAAAGTTGTTTCCTCCCTAGGCCCACAGTGATGTCTATTTGTCATCCAACCTGTTCCTCATGGATAAAGGGCTGCCAAAAATATCAACTTGATCCAAAACTTATGGGCCCCTTAGAAGTTTTCAACTGTAGCTGTTCAATTCTCACTATTTCCTGATCTGCCTCATTTTTTGGCACATGCCCTAAAATGATCTAGTGGAAGGGATGGACGTTGTGGATAAGACACAAACATCGCAGTGGGCCCCACAATTTTAAAGTTTTTCTCCTCGGGTTACATGACCAAAAGTTTTGAAAGACAATAGCTGATGAGGACATTATGCACACGCACGGCTACACACCACCACCCCTACGCACGTATGTACGCAGACGGAGGATCCCATCATCGATCTGGCTCGATGACGACGTCCAGGGAGGGCCTTCTAGTTAGAAGACAAGTTTTGGTTCAGAAAAGTGAGCCCGATAGTCAAGAAAAACCCATCATAGGATCTCATGATTGTGGCCCACTCGTCGGATTGATTTCATTTTTTAGATTTTGCTTATTGTTATTATTTAGAACATTGTGAACGCTTTAGATTTCTGTGTTTGGTTTTTATTTTAGTTTACTTCATCACCAAGTAATAGGTTGCGCACATGGTGCGAGTTTTTGGGGTATAGGATTTTCCCTATAAATAGGCACCCCTTGTAGTTCTTTTATTCATTGAAGTTTAATAAAAATTCCTGCTTTATTTTTCTGCTCTCTTCGTGAGTTGTGGAAGAATTCAAAAGTGGGTGCGAAGCCCTCCCTTTTCGAAGGGCTAACTACCATGGTGCGAAGCCACATCGACCCCGATTCATCCCCATCCCCCATCATTTTTTCCATCTTCCCCCACCATCCACACTTCGAATTCGTCCTTCTGTTGCATCAGAGTTTTTCATTACAGCAGGTTTCCATATTTCGGCCCGTAAGCGAGCTGACACTTCGGCGGAGCACCACGCACAAGTCGTAGCTCGGATCGACCCGAAACTTCGGGGTTTTGGAGCCTCCCCCTGGCTGACCAGGGCCAAAGAGAGCTTTTCTGCAAACGACACCCCCTCGCACATGCGGCCGAATACCCGCGCACGTGCGAGCGCACCAGGTCCGCTGTCCATACACGGGATCATCTTTTGGCTCAGGTTTTTATCCTCTTTTATCCTCTCATAGCCTTTTTTCATGAAACCAAGCCCTAGATTACGTTTTCCCTAACTTATATACCCCTTTTCTTTCCCTAGGGTTCCTTGATTTAAAACTGGTGAGTCCCTTGGATTAGGAACTGATTACTATGTATGTGTGGAGGATTATTTCTTATCTTTGAGTATCGTTTGCTTCATAATTTTTATTGATCCAGCCCTATCATGTGTAGGCCTGGACCCGCATAGATTCCCCTTTAATTGAACGTTTGGATTTTCATGTGGGATATGGAATTTGTGTAATTATTTCTGAATTGGTATGATCTAAGCCTGAAATCTTGCATATCGTATTTACATTTCATGTCCTGCATCAATAGCCGTCAACATGACTTTGGGAGGCAAGCTGTAATTGCACTTGAAAATAATTATTACCCATTTACTCTTATTTACTCTGAATTACAAATGAAATTAGAAAATCAAACAGCCCCTTAGGAACATCCAATCAGTGTTTTGAGGCTATCTTCAATGCACATCAGAGACACAGTTCCGGTTTCGAATGGCATGCATAAAGAAATTTGACACATGCATGGAACAGTACTCGCATCCTTTGTTGGAGTTCGTTAGGAATATGTACCTCGGCTGTCTATCCATCACAACTGAGCATAACTAATACATTAGAGAGATTCATATGCATGCAATGTCGAATTCATTCGAACCAAAAAGGCTATTCAGTACTCTTCCAAATCAACACTCTAACCTAGCTCTCAGATATTGGATGCTGATTAAATGCCTCCTTGTACAAATAAAGTTTTGAACTTTAATGAATACCTGATAGCTACTAAAGGCCTATATTGGTTGAAATAATATTCTTTTAAAAGATAACCAAAATCCAAAAAAAAATAAAAAATAAAATAATAATAATAATAATAAATCCATGAAAGAAAAGCTCAGGCTCTGTTTTTCAACCAAACTAAACATCATAAAATCCATAAAAGTTCCTTTTTCTTCTCCAATTCTAGCAACTCAATTGCCAAATTGCTTATGAAATCACAAAATTTTGAAATCCATGGTAAAGAGTCTACCCTCCAATAGTCATCAAACAAACATTAACACCAAGACTATGTAAGAGATCAATCCCGGAAAATTTCTGTCCAATCGTTAGCTGGCAAACAGGTTTTTAACAAAATAAAATTAGGCAACAACATAAACTGGAAAGGATAAATTGGTGGGACGGTGAACTGGAATGGACAAATTGGTTGGACGGTGATTTTTTTGTTAGTACCCATAAATGGTGGGGTCCACCGGGTGGACAGTCAAGATAATCAAACCATGTGCCAGAAGTTCAATGGTTCAAGCTGTGGCAGCAGTCCATCTTGGTTTTACAGAAACAGCCTCATTTCAGGAACATGGCATGTGACAATAGTGGCTGTATTTGATTGTGCAGAAAGAGTGGCACAATCAGCTCTCTGTCTTGCATTACAAGCTTGTTCATAGCAAATCACTTCTAAACTCAATGTAGCATTGCAATATAACATGGTTAAATGGAATCTAGTAAATCGTTAAAAAAAATATATACTAATTTTTACATGTAAAAAGAAAAAAATTTGCAAATGATATTTTAAGTTGAGATATTGAGTTTTACCTCATATGAAATAAGCCTCCACTTCTCGGAAAACGCCAAAAACATGTTCTTCAACTCGGAGAAATCCATAGCCCATCAATTTCTATGCAAGGGATGTGCTCTATCTTCGGCCAATCTTCACCTGCCACCCTTTGACACCGTTCCTTTAGCAAGGGACAGTTACGAACATGAAAGTTTTGAAGTGCCATTGGCAGACCCTCCTCTGGCAAAGACTGGAGTTGCGTACAATGCCAAATTTTGAATTTTTGGAGGGAAACAAGGTTTTGCAGCTTCTTGGGCAGGGTCTTGAGATTATCAAGCTGATTGAAATGAATAGATTTAAGTGTGGCTGGCAGCCCTTCATTTGGCAAGCTCGTGAGTTGGAGACAATGAGAAATTATCAAACTTTCGAGAGAAGTGAGGCCTTTCAAATCGGCCTCTTGGAGTGTCATGAGCTCACGGAAATTGGCAATGTACAACTTCTTGAGAGTAATTAGGGACCGTAATAACCCACTAGGCAAGGACTTTAGATTTTGAAACCCGGAAATATTCAAGGAAGAAAGAGAGGTAAGGAACGACAATTCCCTGAATATTGCTTCATCACATCCATTCAATTCCAGACTAGAAAGAGATGGGAGCCTGGGAAGAGAAGTTAACCCCTTACAATTTGAAATTGACAAATTTCTTAGGGTAGGAGGGAGGTAAGGGAATGCTTTCAACTTGGGGCAATCTATAACCTCAAGTTCTTGGAGGCAAGGGAAGTCGCGTTCCTCCACGCCAATCCACTCATCCAAATCAGGCATGTCCATGAGCTCTAGTGTTTCTAGTGAAGGAAACATGCTCACATTGCCAGCACCGCAGAACTCCACACCCACCTTTTTAACCGCATGCATTCCACGTATGTACAGATCCTTAAGAACAGGTAGTTGCCCGAGAGGAGGGAGGCATTCACACTTTGTAGAATTGAAGATGTTAATCGTTTGGAGTTTGGAAAATGAAGGATCCCCCACCCAACTCCGAAATTTAGTCCCCTCATATTGAAATATGTTGAGCATTTTGAGGTTGATGTGCGGTTGGAGGCCTTCAAGTACCTCCTCGGCTTGCGCGCCATCAACAAGGGAGTCTGGACTCCATTGCAACTCCAACTCGTGAAGGTGCTGCTTACTCTTCAAGTCAGCCTCCTTGGTTGTGCTTGCATTCTCGAGTTTTGAAATGCAGATGGAACCTCTAAGATTCATCATATTCTTTAACTCTTGTATCCCACTTCCACTCTCCTTGCCCACAACAAATAAGGATAGTGTCCGAAGATCGGCTAGTTTCCCAATTCCCGGTGGCATGGATACCAATCGAGGGCTAGAGTTAATCATTCTTGTGTGCATACCAAGATGGCGTAGCTTCATGAGTTTCACAATGCCTTTGGGTAACTCATAGAGCTCAGAGCAGTTCATGAGTTCCAAGGTCTGTAGATTGCAAAGGTGGCCAATTGATTCAGGCAACCTTTTAAAACGACCTCGAGAGAGATTGAGGTAGCGCAGATGTTTCAAATTACCAATAGAATTGGGCAACTCTACAATGTAACTATTGCTCAAATCTAACACCCGCAGGCATCTTAACTTCGTGAACATATCGTGAGGGATTGTGACTTGCAGGTTAATAGTGTGAGGGGGATATCCCCCCACAACAAGAAACAATAATGTGCGCAGGCCTTTAGATTTATAAAAAGCATCAAAGTTAAATGACTTGTTAACATCACAAAGCAATGACGAATGGCGGGCCCTTTCAGAGATATTAAACGGTCCCTGATCCTCCATTCTAAAACACTCATCACCCGAAATAGACTGTGCTAGATCATGAATGAGGTCGTGCATCTTGTATATGGACTGGTCTTCCCAATTGTTATGAGAGTACTGAAAGAAAGACCTTGACAACAAATCATCGAAATACCCACTGCCTATATCTTCCATTTGTTTCCTCCCTTGAGTTAGAAGGAATCCTTCTGCCATCCATAACTGGACCAGTTTATCCTTTTCGAAGTCATAATCTTTCGGAAAAATAGAGCAATATGCAAAGCATGGTTTCACATAGGCAGGAAGATGTTGATAGCTAAGACTTAGAGCCGGCAAGATGTCATTACTGGATGCGGGTAAATCCCATATTTCGCTATTCAACACAATATTCCACTCATTTTCATCGACTTTGCAACGCAAGAGACCTGCGAGTGTCTTCACTGCCAAAGGCAAACCTCTGCACTTCTTCACTATTTCCTTACCAATTGCTTTGAGATTTTCATGCACATCCAAACTCCCCTCTGCAAGCACATGTTGCCTAAACAACGACCAACAATCATCATCGGACAAAGTGTCCAAACGGTAAGAAGGGATGGTGCCCATGATCGATGAGACTCTCTCACTTCGAGTAGTTACGATGATTTTACTTCCCCAGGCCCCAGCACGAAAAGGGGCCCGTAGCATGTCCCAATCAGCACTGCTCTCGCTCCACACATCGTCTAACACGAGTAAGAATCTTCTCCCATACAAAATCTTCTCAAGAGAGCGCTGTAGTGGATCAAGCTCTGTGGCCTCTGGACTCTTCTCAGCAGCTGATTCTACAATCGCCCTTGTCACCCTCCTCACATCAAAATCCTCCGACACGCAGACCCACATCCTCAGCTCGAAATGCTCCTTCACCCTCTCATCATTGTACAAAAGCTTCACAAGGGTCGTTTTCCCAATACCCGCCATACCCACAATACAAACAACAGAAATACCATCCCTGCCCCTGCATTCATCAAACACCAACAAATCAAACATCTTCTGCATATCGTCTTCTCTACCAAAAACATCTGCCCCATTCATCAAAGAGCTAGTAGTCCGCTGCCCATCTCGAATCCTGACAAACCCATCTCCATCCCCTGCTCTCAACCTAAAAACATCACAATCTCTAGCAATCTCATCTAATCTTTCCCTAATCTCCTTTATCCTACACCCCATCCTATATCGGAAAACAACATCGGTGGAGGAAAAACAGGACAGGAATTTGCAAACCTGGGTATCTCCGTCGGGATTGGATCGTTCGGCTTTGATTATGAACTCGTCGAGGAGGTCTTCAGCATCATACGCTATGTCTTTGAGCTTTGTCAGCCAAATCCTCACAGCTTTTTCTTTGGTCTGCCTCTCTTCTGCATCTTTCAGTACTGCTTGAATGCTGGAGAGAGTGGTCGAGAGCTTTATCAGCTCTTTCTCAACGCTCTTCATCAATCCAACGGATTGTGAGATGGAGGAAGAGACCCTTTCAAAGATCATCTGAACAAGAACGGAGGCAACTGCATCTGCCATTGATTCTCTCTCCTCTCTCTTCTCTCTCCCTTCGGATGGGTGACAAATCGCCGCGAATTTGGTGGTGACCCGGCACCAAATGGCTCAGTGGTGTTTTACGTGTCCACTGCAAATCATCGTATCCACTCACTATTTTTTTTCCTGTGGTGTGATCCACTGGAGATTTATGTCCCTCCCATTTTTTGTATCAAGCCCTAAAATGGTCTTTAAAAATGGATGAACGGAATGAATGAAACACGTACATCATGGTGGGGCCCACAGAGCACCGACCACCAGCTCGTGGGCTGGTGTCAGGGGGAGTAGCCAATCCGCGTCCGCAGCTCCAGAGAATACTAGGTAATTCAAGGACGCGGATTGGCTACTCCCCCTGACACCAGCCCCGGAGCTGGTGGTCGGTGCTCTGTGGGCCCCACCATGATGTACGTGTTTCATTCATTCCGTTCATCCATTTTTAAAGATCATTTTAGGGCTTGATACAAAAAATGGGAGGGACATAAATCTCCAGTGGATCACACCACAGGAAAAAAAAATAGTGAGTGGATATCCATCATTTAAATCCTCCTAAGGCCCGATGTACTGTTTATTTGACATCCAATCCATTGATTAGGTTATAAAAACCCAGATGAAGGGATAAAACAAATATCAACTTGATCCAATACTTTTATGGCCCCCAAAAAGTTTTTAATAGTCGAAGTTCATTAAACACTGTTTCCTGTAATGTGGTCCACTTGAGACTGGGATATACCTCATTTTTGGTATCAATCCCTAAAATGATCTTTAAAAATGAATGAATGGAATGGATGAAACACATACATCATGGTGGGCCCACAGAGCACCGACCAGCAGCTCCGGGGCTGGTGTCAGGGGAGTAGCCAATCGGCGTCCTGGAGCTGCCGTGGGAGAGCAGGTAGTACCAGCTCAGTACCCTATAGTTGTAGTGAGTATACTCGCTGGGACCTACTGTGATGTACGCGTATCATCCATTCTGTTCATTCGTTTTACCTGTTTATTTTTGGGCTTTAATCCAAAATTAAAACATATCCAAAGTTCAAGTGGACCACACCACAGAAAACAGTGGGATAATGACATCCACGGTTGAAATCTTCCTAAGTCCTACAGTGATATTTATTTGTCGTCCAACCTATTTATACTATCACGAAGACATGGATGAAAGGAAAACGCAAATATAATTTTCATCCAAAACTTACATGGGCCCTGAGAAGTTTTCAACTCTAAGCGTTCAATTCATATTGTTTCTGTGATGTGGTTCACTTGACTTATGTATATATTTCAATTTTGGGCTCATATCTTAAAAGGAAGTGGTAAAACAGATGGATGGCGGATAATATATATACATCACGGTGTGGGTCCCACTGTGTAGCGCATGCGCTATTCTGTTGGCGGGCGCGGATTGGATACTCACAGATTAAATAGCAAACTCGCGACTAAAGTGACGTCACCAAGTTGCGTGGGACCACTAGTATGTATGTTTTGAATCCACGCCTTCCATCCATTTGGAGAGACCGTTTTAGAGCAATCTCCAAAGAATTAGTTGAATCCAAAGCTCCAGTGTATCCCACAGCACAGAAAACAGTGGGTGCAGTGACGCCCACCATTTATAACTTCTACAGTCAACACGAGATTTAGATCAAGCTGATATTTGTCTTTTACCTTTTTTTTTTCATGTCTTTTTTAACTGTTGAGCAGGTTGGATTTCAAATAAACATTACCGCGGGCCTTAGGATAGTTTCAACGGTGGGAATCACTCTCCCCACTGTTTTCTATGGTGGAGTCCACTATAGATTTTTATCTACCTCGTTCTTTGGCTCATGCCCAAAAATGATATCTCCAAATGGATGGACAGTGTGGATACAACACATACATCAATATGGGGCCAACTTGGTGACGTCACTTCAGTAGCGGACTGGCTACTCAAGTTGTCGATATCTAATCCGCGTCCGTATTTGGCTAACTTTCAGCTAGGGGTGGGAAAGATAGATCCAATCTGGTGGATCCGACCCGATCAGACCCGATCTGACTCGAACCGACGGTCTGGATTGGTCAGAATCGGGTTAGGTAATTCAGATCCGAACGAATTTTGGATCGAATTCGAATCTTGGTGGATCCGGACCGACGACCCGACCCGATCCAGAATCGGGTATTATATAAAGGTATTTTAGTTTTTACCCTAATATAAAAACACCCCGCCCGATCGCTATCTCTCTCTCTCTCTCTCTCTCTCTCTCTCTCTCTCTCTCTCGCTCTCCAACGCTCCAAGCCTCCAACCCTCACCCAAATCGCTATCTCTCTGTCTCGCTCTCTCTCAACGCTCCAAGCCTCTAACCGTCACCCAAACCCTCACCGCCTACTCTCTCTCTCTCTCTCTCTCTCTCTCTCTCTCTCTCTCTCTCTCTCTCTCTCTCTCTCTCTCTCAAAGCTCCAAGCCTCCAACCCCGCCTCTTATGCCGATGCGTGTATCGCCATTTGGAAGGTGACCCTGCACCGGCCAGCTAGCTGGCGTCAAAGCTCTCTGGCCCACCATGATATATTTTTAAATCCACGTCGTTCAAAGCTCGCACACACCATCGGGCATCAGGTATCTCTCCCATTCTCTCTCTATCTCTCATTCTCTCAAGTGCAGAAATTGGAGAGTTAGAGCTTCCAATTTTGGGAGTTTTAGGGCCATAGATTTAGGGTTTTTAGGGTTATAGAATCCATCATTCAATAGTGATTTTAGGGTTTTGAGATAGAAATTGGAGCTGTCTTTAGAGTCTTAGGGCCACAGATTTAGGGTTTTGAGATAGAATTTAGGGCCAAAGATTTAGAGCTTTCTTTTCTTCTTTTCTACTATACTTCTTCTTCTTCTTCTCTCTGTTTGTGATTTTAGGGTTTTGAGATAGGATTTTAGTCAGACTCGGATCAGATCAACTCATACACATTCCAGATCTGTTCGAGTCAGGTGACTCGGACCCGGTCCCGGATCGGAACGAGTTCGGGTCAGGTTATCGAGATTTCGGATCTGGTCGAGTTGGACACCACGTGATCGGTAACAAGACAAGGACAAGGAGTGGGTTTGGTGCAACCCCCGACACACCCACGACGGTGCGGCGCTTACCGTGGGCCCACCTTAACGTGTGTATTTTATATCTGCGGCATCCATCCTATCATTTTTAGGGTTTTAAAATGAAGCAGATCCATATCTCAGATGGTAAACAGTGGTGATTGAACGGTACACTATTAAAAACTTACTAAGCCTATCATGCTTTTTATGTGTAACGTTGATTTGCCATCCAACCTGTTGATAATGTCATAATGAAATAAAAAATAAAAATATTAAATATTAACTTAATAAAAAAACTTTTAAAGCCTAAATGTTGTACAAACCTAGATGAAATAAAAAATAAAAATAAAATACATATCAACTTAATATATATATATATATATATAAAACTTTTAAAGCCTATAAAAAGTTTTTAACGATCAATCACCACTATTTTCTATCACATGGTTGGCATAAATTCCGGATCTATTTCATTTTTACTATTCATGTAGAAAATTGATGAACAGTGTGGATATAAAATGCATACATCAAGATAGGCCCTAAGGTAAGGGCCACATTGTCTTGTATGAGACTTGGCCACAACTATTTTTAGAGAGGTGATTGAATGGGTTTTATCTAGGTTTTTTTTTTAAAAAAATAAAATAAAATAAAATAAAAAAATCCATTTTTATATATCATTTTAGGGCAAATTGGGTGATTATAGTACAAATAAAATTGTTGGGAGGGAAGATGTCAGAATCAATATATTTGATGATATCGCACATACAGTTTATGATGTGTGGCACATATTATTTATACCCAATTTCGACACTGTAACGTCTCGAAAAAATCTGTTCAAGGACCTGAGTACCACCTCAGGCAGGACTACCCAAGGACCGCATCCTGTCAAATAAGTTAGGAATAAATTAGTTATGTACTAAACTAAATAATCGGTGGATTAAGCTCGAGCCACCATTTCCACAAATGAAAAGGCCTAAAACCATTAATACCATTGACTCAACGTCACTTAAAGACCTAGGAGAAATCCTAAGAACTTGTCACTCTCGGGAGTACATTGAAACCCCGTATCGGACCTAGACCGCACGCCAAGGGTCCGATGACCGCGAGACTATAGGACTATGTTCGTCCTACTAGGCCGACAACCATCGCGGGAATCAATCCCATATAGTGTCCAGAAACGTACAACATGAGTCGTGAGTAAAGTGTGTGAGAAATGCGAATGCCTTTAGAAAATGAACCAAAACTTAAGTGGATTGGGCCGTTCACTCTTACTCGAAATTGAGGATTTTAGACCGTCAGTTTCTAGCCAAACTTCGCCCATAGGGAAAGAAAATTTTCCTATACATATCCGTATAACTGTAACATCTCGAAAAATCCCGTACAAAGACCCGAGTACCACCTCAGGCAGAAATCACTTAGGATCAAATCCTTTAGAAATTAGACAAAGTTAACTAAGTGCTAAACTAGATTAGCCATAAAATCCATTTGAATCACTTTAAATACGATCTGCAAGACGTAAAACTTATAGAATCATTGACGCTAGGTTACCCTAAAATCTAGGATCAAACTCATTACCCGACTGCTCTCGCGAGCACATTAAAACTCCGTATCAGATCTGGACCGCACATCGAAAGTCCGAATGATACGAGGTTATAGAATTAGGACCGCCTTGCTGGGCTTGACAACCATCTCAGAAATCAAATCCAGATAGTGTCCCACGGCTATTCGCTTGAGCTCGGAGCGAGGAGTGTGAGAAAACTGAGTTTTCTTTAAAAATTAAATCAAATTTAAGTAATCTGAGACTTGATGTTTGCGGGTCAAATATAAGCAATCAGACCGTCAGAATCTGACCCAAATACACCCTTGGATCAGGGATATTTCCTAGCACATGTCCGTGTACTTGTAACCCTGATCGAGATTCGGTGACCGTTGAACTGAAACTGCTCCGCCACGCGTGATCTGAGAATCCGATTGAAACGAAAACTTAACTGCACCTAGATCCAAGGTTGGTGAGCTTAAGTCCGATCGCACGCAGAAAAGGGGCCGCCAGAAGTGCTCCATTGAGTTGGAACAAGCTCACTTTAGTTATAACCTAAGTATACCTTGACCTTAGGTCTATTTCGGTGATGTTTTAGGCTATATAAGGACCTTAAACACTCTTTCATTTAGCCCATACAAATTTGAGAAAAATGCTAGGAGAGAGAAGAGAGAAAAGAGAGAGAAAGTGTGAGAGAAGTGGGAGAATCTCCCTGCTATTTTACCCTGTCACTCTACAAGCTTAACCACACCATTCTAATCGCTCTTCCGGCGATTCCAGCTTCATTTCTAGGTAAGGAAACCCTAACCCTAACCTGTTTTAGGGTTTCAATTGATTCAATTAGCGAAATAGCTAACACTACTTGTGCTTTAAGTCGTTGTACTGTCGTGGAAGAAGCCTTGGCATTCTTACTAAATTTATTACGCTTCTACGGCGTAAGGTGTAGACTTTAAACGTATAGGTTATGGTTTTCAATGCTTTCAATGTCAGGTAATGATAGATTCATGATCTGTATGTTATTGCACATGTACAAAGTGCTGTCTATTTCATTTTTCGGTTATACGTTAACTATGTTGAATATACTGTATTCCTCGTATTTGTAGAAAGTACCGTATACGTATAAATTTTGAAAGTGTGTTTGCCATGATTAATCACTGTATGAACATTCTATATATATATGTATAATACTTACTTGGCGAAAGGGTTCGCCCTAATACATGTTTTTGGCTAGTATACGCTATGTATGTTGAAAGAGTGTATCCTAAGTATTTGTGAAAATGCTTGTAAAAGTAAGTACTTAGAGAATTGTGCTTTAGGTAGGTGTTGAGATAGGATTCTCAGCTACCTTAGAGATGTATATGATTTCCTCCATGTTGGTTGTTTAATTTAACCGCTTACTTATGGAATATATGTATTTGTATTTCCTGTTTATGTTGTGTTTTATAACATGCTTTATGACATGCTTGTTAACATGCTTGAATTACTTTGTTTATTCTGCTTTACTCTACATGCTTCTGAATAAGGATTGATTGTGATTGGGGCTGTGATTATAGTCCAGGCAATCGGTAACAAACTTGAATTCGTGGTTGAGTTTCATTCGCCACGTAGGATGTGTTTGACGAACCCGAGTCGTACTTCAGTTGACAACAGTGGTTAGGCCACACGAAGTGCTTATGCACTTAATGTCGTTCAGTTGGTTGTGCGCTCGTGCTAGTTAGGCTCGTCAAGTAACCCGATCTGTCTAATGTATGTTCACCATGTATGGATGCCACTGCTTGAACCTAGGGTACCAAACTTACCAATGTAACCCCGTTAACCTTGGTACCTCGATCCGTTAAGACTCATGAGCCGGATATGGTGGTATGGGACACCGTGGTCAAGCTGTCGGCATACGCTGGGGCCTTGTGCCTCCCCGTAGTGACCAGTGAGCAACCTATATTCGTGAGTCGAATACGGTGGTATGGGACACTGTATTCGAGCTGTCGGCCTACACTATTTTGATGGGTGAAGGGGGAGTGGTGTAACGATTCCGTGTAACAGCCCTGACAGCCCTGACCGTGCCCGGTGTAGTGACCTCGAGTATACTCTAAATCTGCGATGAAGCGACGAGCCTTCCCGTAGTAAAAGAGTATAAACTAGGCCTATATTGATAAGGTGATGGGGGAGTGGTGTAACGATTCTGTGTAACAGCCCTGACAGTCCTTGCAGCGACCTAGAAACACACCATCGTATGAGATTATCTAGGATTGAGACCCTAGAAGGGATCATTGTTTGGAAATGATATAAGGGAGGTACCTTAATTTCCCAATCCTGCTGTTTGAAAGGTATTAATAATAACTCGGTAATCATGCTCATCATCGCACTGCATATGCCTGGAAGATGTGGAACACTGAGGGATGAACGCATGCCACGGATGTAAGATAGTGCCGTATGAGGGAGCATTGGTGAGGGGCATGCATCACGACTGCACTTCATATTTATATTAATAAGAGTACTTAGGATTGTTGATTGTACTGCTTTATCATTACTGCTTAACTGATTTGATAACATGTTAACCTATACTTTATTGTTCCACTAAGTTAACTACTCACTCCCACGTTATGGGACGGTGTTCTGGACACCCACCAGACTCTGTCTTAGATGCAAGTACCGATGATACTCAGGAGGCTGAGCCTGATTATTATAATGATCAGAATTAGTTTTCCTTCATGTAGTTCGCTGGAGGCTTCGCGTAGGCTATCCAGATTTACGGGGATATAGGGTTTATGATTATAGTTGTACCATTTTGGACATTTTAATTCAGGAACAAATACATGTATATGGTGACTTAGTTGGTATTCATACTCTTGAGATCGAGATTGTTTTGTTTTATACACATCTATATGCATCTTTCAGTCTTCCACTTGCGTTTATACATGGATCTGGAGTATGAATTACTGTTTTGGTATAATCTCACTCATGTTTATTGCATTAACACAGCCAACATTCAATCATCAGCATATATGTTGCATAAGTGATGCGTTGGAACTTGAGAGTTGAGCTCATACTCGACCCTCGATTTTCAGGGCATTACAATTACTGTGGTCCCGATTGAATAAGTATGACCATTGATCTGACGTAGGCTCTTCGATCACAATCGATCGGCTTATCTAATCACACCGAAATCATGTCCTAGCATAGATCCATTGTCATAGAGCATGCCCTATGACGTAGATGGGTTGTGGGCCTCCCTATGAGCCTTGTTCGTCAAAGACAGTCGCCCAAAGGATATAAACTATATGCATAGTGGCCCTGGGGCCATTTGCATCACTTCTGGGCTTATAAATAGCCCTTATTTCATCTCACCTCTCTCATATACGAATTTCTTCAAAACGCTAAGGGAGAGAGGAGAGAAAAGAAGAGAAAAGAGGAAAGAGAGAAGAGAGATCTTGCGAGATCGTTGCAGGAATCCTCTCCCACGACTCCACGCACCGAATCTCCATCCCGTTACGCTACACAACCTGTTTCGACTATGATATTGGGTAAGAAAACCTAACCTTAATGTCGTTGTAGAGATTCAGGTTGATTGTTCGTCAAACTAGCTAACCTATTTCATCATTTAGGTGCTCGACGTTCCGTTTTCGGGAACATAGAATTTGGACCGAGTCCGAATTGAGCATCCCGACAAAAGGTGCAGACTATAAACATTTAGGTTGCGGTTATCAATGCTTTCATGTTAGCTAATGATTTATGTTTGACTTGATTGCTGCCGTATTGTCTTAGATACACCGATTTCTATATGAAATGTACACAAACTGTGATGAGTAAAAGATGCATTCCATGTGTTTGTTGAAATGATTGAATGAGCATTTGAATATGATTTGTGCTTGCCATGGTTACTGATCTAAAATTAATCATTGTCATATACACGTTGATCTCTCTATGTAAGGGATTACTAAAATATATGTTGTAACTAGCCTAGTTTATATATTTGGTGAAGTGTAGTCTAAGTGTTTGATGAATTGTCTGAACGAGAAATTGTTGATGATTTGTATTTATTACGAGTATTAAGATAGGATTCTTAATTATCTTATGCATATATATAGTTTCTTTCATGTAATCATATTTGCTTCTACGCAATTTATAGATGAAATGCAAGTGTTTGGTAACGTGATCCATGTGTTCGATGAAATGCTCAAATGAGGAATTTATTTGGATTGGTTGTCAAATGCTGAAATGATTATCACATGTGTTTATTTAATGCATCTGAGTAAGATTAGGGCAACAACGTAGCCCAGGCAATCGGTAATAATCCCTGTTCGGGTGGCCAAATTAGTCTCACCACATTGGGTATACTCGATGAATCTGGGTCACACGACGATTGTCGACAGTGGTTAGGCTACGAGGAGTGCTTATACGTTCCATGTCAATTAAGTCAGCGTGTGCCCGTACCAATCGAACTTGCCTAACAAACCGATTGGCCTATTATGTGTTTACCATGTATGGATACTACTGCTTGAATTTAAGGTACCCCTTACCAATGTAAAGGCCACTTTAACCATGGTACCACGATTCGCTAAGACTTATGAGCCGGGCATGGTGGTCTAAGACACCGTGTTCGAGCTGTCGGCCTACGGTGGGGTGATGAGCCTCCCCATAGTGACCAGTGAGCAACTAAGACTCGTGAGCTGGGCATGGTGGTATGGGACATCGTGTTCGAGCTGTCGACCTACGCCGAGGTGACGAGCCTCCCCATAGTGACCGCGAGTATAAACTCTTGAATTTGCCCATCGACTGCTTTTCATTAGGAGTGATGACCCTACAACTTGTTTGTTGTATGTGCTTAACTAGGAGTGACGAACCTAGATGGATCCTTCAGTTCGGGTCAATGACATAAAGGGAGGTACCCTAGCTTCCCAAATCTACTGTATGAATAAGCTTAATTAATTACTTGGCTAACATGACCATGCATCGCACTACATTAGTTAGGATGTACTTTAATAGCGATGAAGTTGCACCGTTTTGAGGAAGTGATGTCATATGTGAAATAGATTGTCGGATTCGCTTGTGAGGGAGCTTTGATGCGAGGGCATACATCATTACTTGCACTCCATTCTTACATTAACAAGAGTAGTTAGGAAGTGATTGTTATGTTGCTTTATCATTACTGCTTGATTGACTTGATGACATGTTAACTTTTACCTTATAGTACCACTGAATTGGCCACTCACTCCTACTCTGGGACGATGTTTTAAAACACCAACCAAACTCTGGTTTAGATACAGGTGTTGATAAAGTTTATGAGACAGAATAGGACTTTATGGATGAGGAGGAAGAGTTCTCCTATTTTTAGCTCTCGGGCGGGTCTATGTAGACCTCGTATCGATGCGCAGTGACTGCAGAGATATTTGGCTTAGTTGGACACATCTACTTTTTCGCATTTTGTTTATTTTGAAACAATACATGTATATATTCAGCCCGGTTACATATTCATACTCTAGAAGTTGTGAAATACTTACATGTTTAAATATATATGGTTCAAACTTCCTCTTGCTCAATTTAATTATATCCAGATTATGCTATGCTATTTTAGTATAATCCCACTCATGTTTAACTTATTAATATGGGCGAAATCCGAATATCATCATCCATATTGCATAAGTGATGTGTTGGATCTTGGGAGTAGAGCTTTACTCGACCCTCGAAATTCAGGGCGTTATAGGCACCCTAACATGGACCAATGAAAGGTTGCTACATGTTGACATTATAAGTATTAGTAGAATGTCTTTAGAAGAATGAATTGATAGATGTCACATGACTATGATTAACGTGCCAATTAATAAGTCACTTACATAACACATTTATAAATGACCTATCAAGAGAACGATATTATCACACATCTGGCTATGTAATACACTCGGCAAAGTCATCTCTCAGAGTCATTCCAAAATAGGAGATCTTCCTAGAGACGTTAAGAGACTTTATAGCATTTGAAAAAGTTCCAAACATCAGGAGATCAAATTGATATCCAAGCAAATCCGATATGGTTCAAACCCAAATCGAGAAAAAAATGACAGTGACTAGACCAAGTTCGAAGCCATACATTGATCGAAATAAAAATAATGGAAGAGCTTAAGGACCTAATCCTGTGGCCGTGATTCAATTAAGATCAAGAGAATGGGTGAACTAGATGGAAGATTTGGTTTAACCCATCTCTAGTAAGATATCAGTATCAGGTGAATCATGTCCATCTCTCCTCTCTAGCACTCCAAACCATCACATTGTGGATGATTAAATGTATGTGGTGGTTTGATCTAGACCATCCAATACTTTGAAAGGAAGAGACAAAGACTCAAATCAGATGAGTGGCCATGATTGATTTCAGGTATGGGATCAACCCTTCAGGTTCCCTAGATTGATGTTAAATCCAATCGGTGGGCCATGAAGATCTATGTGAATGGACCAATTACATGGAGAATATCCTAAAAGCCAACAATTCCAGATCTGTGAAAATTTTATTGTCTCAACAAGTTATAAAAGGAGAATATGAAGAAGAGCTCAATACCCTACGCTAAATACATTTATCTACTTATCAACTAATCTTTAATTAATTATTTGACCATAGCTTAATATAAATCGTTACTGCCTAACGGCTTTTGCTACAATATCATAGGAGTAAATTAAATATCCGCAACCTTAAGTTGTTGGATTATGATCAACTGAATTTCAATTTAGTTGATCATATCAATCCGGTGACGTCCTGTTGACTATTCTCCTCGATCGTTTGTTCCAATAGATGAATTAAGTTTTTACTTAAAAAAAAAAAAAAAAAAATCTTTTTTAATTGTTTGATATTTTCCCGATCATAATTATAATGGATCATACATTCAAATATTAATGAAATCAATATTATTTACTCTTTTTTTTGGCTTAACTATTCATCTTTATTCTTTTGAAAAATATAAAGTTAAAGTCCATTTCAAAGAACGAGTCCTCAGGTGGGCTAATCCCTACATTCAGTTTCTAATCAACCTAACCTTACTCAGTACCGAGGACACCTGTGGTTTGCGGGCCCTCCATCACACATATGGTTCGTAGTTAATTGAATTGACAGAAGAGATACTGGATTCATAGATTTTTTTTTAAAAAAATTTTGACCATTGAAAAGGTTCAATGAAAGCGACAAGGAAAAGATTGATAAATTAGTTGGTTATATCGTTGCTTTAGAAATACAAGTAATAGGGCGTGCACGCAATCTGAATTTATGCGGCTCTATGGTGCCGTGCACGCAATCAGAATTTATGCAGCCGTGCACGTAATCCATTTAGTTGGGCGTTACTGTGATGTTAACGAGAAATCTACTTTATCTATCCATCTTGTTAGCTCATTTTAATATATAAGGGTGAAAAACAACGAAAATATAAAAACTTATTTTGATACAAAACTTTTCCAGCCTTATAAATAATTCAACGGTGCATATTGAATCATACCGTTTCCTCTTGTGTGGACCACTTGGGTTTTAATAATTTCATTTTGAAAAAATGAGCTAGAAAATGGACGGACGGAATAGATTTCTCCAAACATAACTGTAGGCGACAACTAGCATGCCAGCACCGAACTTCCTGCCAAAAGCTTTTGCAATAAATCCACGTCCGGTGGTCACGCAGCCAATATGTCAGGATTGAACGTGTGGCGGCAGAAGGGGAAGCCGAAGCCAGTGTACTCCAGCTAAACAGTTGCTGTAACGACGTTAGCAAGTTCGATGGGGGCTGAAGATAAGGTATGGGTTATATCTAAACCGTCCGTCCACTTGGGGAGCTCGTTTTAATGCTTGAAATGAAAAATAAGACAGATCTAACTATCAAGTGGACCATACTGCTAAAAACAATAGAGGATTGAATGTCTACCATTGAAACCCTTTTTTGGGTCACAGAAGTTTCCGATCAATATGAAATTTATTTTTCCTCGTGACCTTATGAACGAATTGGATGAAAAATAAACGTTATGGTGTGCCCTACGAATTGTTTTACGGTGAAAATCATTCTCTATTGCTATTTGTGGTGTGGTCGAGATGATCTTTGGATATAATTCATTTTTTGGATAATGCTCTAAAATGATCTCTAAAAATAAATGCATGAAGGGTGTAGGTATAATAAATAATTTACTATGGGACCCATGTAACTTTGATCTCCTCTGAACCATTTGTACAACTCAGATCTCGGTGCTCGTCATCGCATGACACATTGCTACATCAGCTATATACTTGATGTGGCCAATCCGCTTCCACAAAAGTGCGTGAGGAAGTGGACTGGTAGTGTACCACACACCAGCTATATAATTGATGTATTTATGTTGGCAAAGTTTTATGGGTTTAATCATGAGGTATATGTTACATCCAAATTATCCATCCATTTTTCGAGCTTATATTAAGGCTTGATATGAAAAATAAGACATATCTAAATATCAAGTAGAGCACAATGCAAAAAGTAATAGAGATTGATCGTTTACCATTGAAACCATTTAAGGGCTCTACGATTTTTTGTTCTACTGTGAAAATTATTATCCAATTGCTATTTGTGTTGTGGTCTAGTTGATCTTTGGATATAAATAATTTTTTATATAATGCTTTAAAATAATCTCAAAAAATAAATCAACAATGTAGAAATAATAAATATATTTCCTTTGAACTATTCGTAGGAGTCGGAGCCCAAGAGCGAATTAGTTGTACGGATGATTCAAAGGAGATCAAAGTTACATGGACCCCACGGTGATGTATTTATTATATCTACACTTTCATTCATTTTTCGAGATCATTTTAGAGCATTAGAAAAGAATGAATCATATCCGAAGCTCAAATCGACCACACCAAAAATAACAGCAAGGATAATGATTTTCACTATTAAAAAATTCATAAGGCCCACTGTCATTTTCCATCCAATCCATTAATAAGGTCAAAAATACATGGATGAAGAGGATAAACAAATTTCATATTGATCCGAAACTTCAGCGACCCTCAAAAGGGTTTCAATGGTAGACGTTCAATCTCTCACTGCTTTTTGCAATGTGGTCCATTTGATCTTTATATCTATCTTATTTTTACTCTCAAGCCTTAACACAAGATAGCAGAATGTATGGACGGTTTGGATATAACACATATCTCATGATGGGATACACAGAACTTGCTGACATTAATATAGCAGCTATGCAGCTGGTGTATGGTACACCAGCCAATCCGCTTCCCTGCTGAACGCATATGCACGTGTCATGCGCAAGTTATTGGGAGCCCAGTCACCGGAGCATGATAGAACATGCAGTGTAATCCGGCACTTGGACACGTGTGTCCAACTACTTTTCTCCACCGTCCATGAACTTTCTTCTAATTCATCTGGTCGCATGCGTGGGGCATTCTGCACCGTTTATTAACCGCTTGCATGCCTTTGAACCGGAAGCGGATTGTATGTGACACGAGGCTGTGTGGTGTCCACGGATATGTCTGTGGTAAATACGCTACGTCCATCTGTTTTTAAATGCCACAGTAAGATGGGAGAGGCAGATTCAAAACTCAGGTTGCCGTACCAACGAAATGTAACTATATACACAGATATCAAAACTTCTGTCACCCCGCGTTCAATCCTCAACGAGGACGTGGATTGGCGATGACAGGTTGAGTAGCGAGACTCGCTGTGGAGGTGACGTCACCAAGTTACGTTGGCAAAACCGTAACGTATGTTTTGTATCCGAGAAATTTCCGACTGTACGATCCATTTATGGCACATTTCGGAAACGAAGCCCACCTCATTTTGCCTTCCAAGAATAAGCCCCAACTGTACGGACACCTTCCCAAAGGTCGAAAATGCCCCTGTTTTTCCTTCCGCAAGAGGATCGGCCGCTGACGCTACTCAAACTCCAAGTTGTACGAATGGTTCATTAGATTTCAAAGTTACGTAGCCCTACAGTTATGTATTTACGATAGCCACAACGTTCATCTATTTGGAGATCATTACGGGGCATTATTCAAAAAAAAAAAAAAAACATACCCAAAGATCAACTGGAGCACACCACAAAGAGCAACGGGAAAATTGATTGTCACCGTAAGAAAATTTTGTAGGGTCCACCACAACATTTATTTTCCATCCAATCTATTCATAAGATCGCAAAGACCTAGATGAAGAGGAAAAATAAATTTCATAATGATCCAAAACTTCTACGACCTAAAAGGGTTTCAATGGTAGACGTACAATCCTCCACCGCCTTTTACAGTGTGGTCCACTTGATAGCTAAATCTGTCTTATTGTTCGTCTCAAGACTTAATACGAGTTCGTCAAATAGATGGAAGGTTTGGATATAACACATACTTTATAAAAGGACTCACAAAGGCGGTGGAGATTACAACATGGAAAAAAAAAAAAAAAGCTTGGAACCTATGGCTAAGGATTATAACCGTAGCCATAACTAAAGCCCATGCTTTTACGATATGTCCTTTGCTATGTATCGAAGGCCTTTCGATATGTACTTCGATGTATCGAATGTCTTTCGATATGATCGAAAAAGGTCCAAAACTGTCCAGCGAGTTTGCATAAAAAATTAAGCAATTTTCGATACATATCGAAGTGTATTTGATATGTATTAAAGCTACAGCTACAGATTATAGCCGTAGCCAAAACTGTAGTCTGTAAAAGTCTATACAATTTTTATTTTTATTTTTATTTTTTTACATGGAGACCTTTATTCTCCCTACAATTTTCTCTAATACATATTTATATAAATATGTATATATAAGTATATAAAAAAAAATTTCCTCTTTTTTTCATTTCTTTCTTTATTCATTTAATAAGAATATCTTCTAAACCAAAATTAGTTACTTGATGTACCATATATGATTTTGGGGTAGGAGAAGCTACTTTAGCCAACTAACCTTGTTATTTTCCAAGATTCCATCAGGTCGATGGTCGAAAATCCATTTCATTCACTTCGCGGATAATTTCAATTAGTTTGCAGTCAATTTCATTTATTTCATTTACTTCGCGATCAATTCCATGCATTTCACGGTCAATCCCGGTGATTCCCCTTCACTTCACGGTCAATTATATGCATTTCACGGTCAATTCCCTTCACTTCACGGTCATTTCCATGCATTTCAAGGTCAATTCGCTTCACTTCAGTGTCATTTATATGCATTTCATAGTCATTTCCAGCAATTCTGTTTAGATTCACGGTCATTTCCATGCACTTCACAGTCAATTGCCTTCACTTCACGGTCATTTTCACGCATTTCACGGTCAATTCGCTTCAATTTAGGGTCATTTTTCATGCATTTCGAGGTCATTCCCGGCGATTCCATGTTCATTAACGATCAATTCGACGCACTTCACGGTCAATTCACTTCACTTCACAGCCATTTCCACGCACTTCACCGTCAATTCACTTCACTTCACCGACATTTCCATGCATTTCACGGTCGGTTATTCGCGATTAAAAGTGTTCATTCAAGGTCAATTGACGCACTTCACGGATCATTCATTCACTTCACTTCACGGCCATTTCACGCATTGCCGTGGTCAATTCACTTCACTTCACCGTCATTTCCATGCATTTCACGGTCATTCCCGCATGATTCCGTGTTCATTCATGGTCAATTCGACGCACTTCATGGTCAATTCACTTCACTTCACGGCCATTTCACTGCACTTCGCGATCAATTCACTTAACTTCACCGTCATTTCCATGCATTTCACGGTCATTCCTGGTGATTCCGTGTTCATTCATAGTCAATTCGACGCACTTCACGGTCAATTCACTTTACTTCATGGCCATTTCCATGTACTTCGCGGTCAATTCACTTTAATTCACCGTCATTTTCATGCATTTCACGGTCATTCCCGGCGATTCTGTGTTCATTCACGGTCAATTCAATGCACTTCATGGTCAATTCACTTTACTTCACGGCCATTTCCATGCACTTCGCGGTCAATTCACTTCACTTCACTGTCATTTCCATGCAATTTCACGGTCATTCCCGGCGATTTTGTGTTCATTCACGGTCAATTCGACGCACTTCATGGTCAATTCACTTCACTTCACGGCCATTTCCATGCACGTCGCGGTCAATTCACTTAACTTCATCCTCATTTCTAAGCGCATGGAAATGACGGTGAAGTTAAGTGAATTGACCGTGAAGTGCATGGAAATGGTCGTGAAGTGAAGTAAATTGACTGTGAAGTGCGTCAAATTGACCGTGAATGAATACGAAATCGCCGGGAATGACCGTGAAATGCATGGAAATGACGGTGAAGTGAAGTGAATTGACCGCGAAGTGCATGGAAATGGTCGTGAAGTGAAGTGAATTGACCGTGAAGTGCGTTGAATTGACCGTGAATGAACACAAAATCGTCGGGAATGACCGTGAAATGCATGGAAATGATGGTGAAGTGAAGTGAATTGACCGCGAAGTGCATGAAAATGGTCGTGAAGTGAAGTGAATTGACCGTGAAGTGCGTCGAATTGACTATGAATGAACACGGAATCACCGGGAATGACCGTGAAATGCATGGAAATGACGGTGAAGTTAAGTGAATTGACCGCGAAGTACGTTGAAATGGCCGTGAAGTGAAGTGAATTGACCTTAAAGTGCGTCGAATTGACCATGAATGAACACAGAATCATGCGGGAATGACCGTGAAATGCATGGAAATGACGGTGAAGTGAAGTGAATTGACCGCGAAGTGCGTGGAAATGGCCGTGAAGTGAAGTGAATTGACTGTGAAGTGCGTCGAATTGACCGTGAATGAACACGGAATCACCGGAATGACCGTGAAATACATGGAAATGTCGGTGAAGTGAAGTGAATTGACGGCGAAGTGCATGGAAATGGCCGTGAAGTGAAGTGAATTGACCGTGAAGTGCGTCAAATTGGTCATTAATGAACATGGAATCGCCGAAAATGACCGTGAAATGCATGAAAAATGACCCTAAATTGAAGCGAATTAACCGTGAAATGCGTGGAAATGACTGTGAAGTGAAGGTAATTGACCGTGAAGTGTATGGAAATGACCATGAATCTAAACGGAATTGCTGAAAATGACCATGAAATGCATGAAAATGACCGTGAATCTATACTGAATCGCCAAAAATGACCATGAAATGCATGAAAATGACCGTGAAGTGAAGCGAATTGACCATGAAATGCATGGAAATGACCGTGAAGACAATGATTTATCTATAGTTGTTAGTTCCATGTTCCATGAATTGTTATTATAATGATCTTAAAGAAGAGGGGAAAAAAACCCCAACTCCATCAAGATCTAGGACAACAACAACAACAACAAACATCAAATCATGTGCATTTCTCTTTCCCTCATAAGAAAGCAGAAGAAGATCTCATACACATTACATGAAATGAAGAAACACTCAAACAGAGTAAAAAACAGTTTATCACAATACCGCACACCACACCACAATGAAATCACCATTATTTTTGTTCGGGTTCAAGTACCTACCTGCAATCGATGACCGTGAACTCGTGGCGTTATGAAGACGTGGAAGAAGATTCACCTCACTTTCAGCAATAGGGACAAGGTACACTGTGGCTGGTAACGCCGTTGGTCGAAGTAGTCTGACCATGGTTGTATAACATGGGTGATGAAGATGACTGAAGAAAACCCACCTCAATGCCGATGAGGGAGTCGGACGACGAAACCATGAAGCTTCTCCTCTGCCTATCCTCACCGGCAATGCACCTTATATGGACGAGCACCACTGCACAAGCCACAGTGCCGTGTCTCTTCCATCAGCCTTTCTAATCGCCTGCACCCACTGTCTGAAGCAGAGTCTTCAATCCCATGAGATTTAGTGGGATGGAGAAAAAAGAGGGAGGGATTCGCCGAATACGATCGAAATCTCACGCACCATTTACGAGGGCAGCGCCATCACCGGTACACGGACTGCCCAAACAGCTGGTGGGATGAGAAGTTATGGGATAACCACCGTATATCATTGTAAGACGATATCCATTCCCCGTCCAAACATGCCCAACACAGAAACAGTGGGAAGAGTGACACCCGTCGTTAAAAAAGTTCTAATGGCCATAAAAGTTTCTGATCAAGCTGATATTCGTGTTTTCCCTTCTTTCATGTCTGTGTTAACACATGAACAGATTGGATCTCAAAAAAACATCATGATAGACCTCTGGAAGGTTTCAACAGTGGGCATCACTCTCCCCACTATTTTCTATGGTGGGGTCCACTCCAGCCTTGGATCTGCATCATTCTTTGGTTTATACCCTAAAATAATCTCTACAAATATGCAAACGATGCGGATACAAAACATACATCATGGTGGGTCCATATAGCCCACATTACTTGGTGACATTACTTCTGTAACGAATCTCGTTGCTTATCCTATCAGTAGCCAATCCACGTTAGGTCGGGATCCCTTCCCGCAGTCGGTTTGAAGTTGTGGACTCCTTTTTCTTTTACTAGGAAAATTTTAAATTAATATAGAGTTTATATTGCGATAAAAGTTACTTCAGTAATCAATGTAACTATGTTTTAGGAATTTGATTTTCCATTTCCCACGGTAAAGGTGAGAATAAATAATTATAAGAATTTATCCTAGTGTTTGGTAGAGAGTGAAATAATGCTGCAATTGTGCCTCAAAAATTGTGATTTCATTTAAGAAATGAAGCCATGCTGCTATATCTTTGTTGTGCTGTCTATCAGTTTTAACAACTATTTTAATATTGTTGATGACAAAATCTAGATCACCCTCCACTCGGCACAATAAACCTCCAAGGAACCTTGGTCCTGCACAAACGATGAGCAAAGGAGACCTTGGCTAAGCCGAGGGACCCTCTGATGCCTAAGTCAGGTCAAGGGAATCTGGGTCTTAGTTGGAGAGTAATAGGAGAGTGCAAGATGTTGCGTCTCTATAGCAATGGAGTCTTACTGTATTTATACCTGACCATCAACGGTCTGGGTCTGTTAATCTCGGCACGATTTGCTCAATCAATAGGATTTTCGGATCGTGGAGATATTGTACACAATCCAGGGATCGTGTAGCGTATCCGTGGGCGAGGTTATCGGTCATATCTGCTTAAGGCAGTTGCTTAGTTTAGCATTTGAGGCGTCCACATTCCTCCTCGGCCTTAGCTCGGGACATCTTTCTTTGGATGAAGATGAGGACAAGGACGAGGCCCTAGCTCAGATGTCCTTCTTCAGATGAAGATGAGGACGAGGACAAGGCCCCGGCTCGGATGTCCTTCTTCAGAAGAAGATGAGGACGAGGATGAGGCCCCGGTTCGGATGTCCTTCTTCAGCTGAAGATGAGGTCGTCTTTCTTCGGTGGAAGCTCACCTTGCCTAGCATAGGGTCGTTGTCTAGAAATCTATTTGCACCAGACGTGATGTTCTTTTTCTGAGGCCCTACCACGTATTGTGTCATGAGTCCGAGCCGAGATTCGGTCTGGACGGAGTGTGACTTGGCTTCATTTATCCCATCCTGTCGAGTTGATTTGATCCGAGATGAGTGACGTTGACATGCGATATGAGTGGCCAAGCGATTCTGGTCAAGCAATGATGGGACGGTCCGACGTCTTCGGTTCGAGCTCCACCTCGATTGCTCTGGTCATAGATCACTCCGAACTGACTATTAGCCTCGGATGAGGAGTGCAACTGGGACCAGACTGAGAGTTCCTTTCCTTTAGCGGCAATATCCATTCGGACTACTTGTCATGCATCCGACCGGATTAGTGCGCTGTGGCTCTTAGGAATTGGAGTGGTTCGAATCTTCCTATGACAAATATATAAGCCTAAAAATGAAATAGATTCTGGGATTAAGTGGACACACAATAGGAAATAATGAAAGTTAAGACCTTATTAGAGCTTCTATATCTATCATCCAACTTATAAGGTCACAAAAATCTGGATGAAGGGAATACACATATCAGCTTTACCCATAACTTCTGTTGTCCTTAAGAAATATTCAACGGTAGGCATTCAATTCCCTCTGCTTGTTTCCTACGGTGTGGTCCACTTGCACTTTGGATCTGCCTGATTTTTCGTCTCATGCCCTAATATAATCAGGTAAAATGAGTGGACATCATGCATCAGACATATACATGATACATAATGGTGGGCTCCATAGATATTGTGTACAGTACATTTTTTTGTCCAGATGTCCGACCAAGTCTGCATGCCCCAACGAGACGTATCTGTTTATCTACGCTGTCTATCCCCTTTCTTTGATCAGTGTGGTATGAGAAAAAAAATGAGTCAGATCCAAGGCTCTAGTGGACCATATTGCATCTAAAGCAACTTGCATCATGCATTTAATGCAATCCAAGCTTATTATTTTGTATGGTCCATTAGACCATTGGATATATATAGACCCCGTGGATAGATAGATATATCACAGTGAGCTCCAATGCAAACCTGGTCGGACTTGCTAGGTCCAATTGGTAGTCGGACGCAATTCCTTTCCTGTCCACATCCAACCAACATCTAGCTTGGAGTTGCTTACAATAAATAGAAGAGTAAGTACTGATAGATTGTATTTTGTTTGTATTTACAAAAGAAATTAAAAATCAAATATCCTTAACTACCTTCAACCAAATAGGTCAGTGGTTTGGGTGAGCTCTATCATAAAATTTATGTAAAATCAACTCCAACAACCATTGCGTCACATCATGTTAGGTCAGGTGTTCAAAATTCAGATCCATCTGTGTGATTCACTCTATTTCCATTAGTGTGGCCCACGTGAATTAGGGATGGGTATGATTTTCCGGCTGCAGCCTTGAATTTTTATGTGGAATTTAATGGTTGATTAGATTTCATGTAGAAAACATGATGGCCCGGTAAAAATCAATGGTGGATGTCTCTATCAATTATTTTCTTTCATGCGGCCTACCAGAATCACAAGACAACTTTTTTTTTTCTTCTTTTTTTTTTTTTTTGTTTCTAAGCCTAATGTGACACTAAATGTGGAACGGTCATTGATCCTATGCAAACATCACAGCGGTCTCTATCAAAATCAAAGGTGGCCTCTCATCTTCTTCTTCTTTTTATTTTATATATATATATATATATATATATATATATATATATATATATATATATATATATATATATATATATATATATAGTAATCTCCCTGTATCAAAAGAAAGGGATATGGGGACTTGAACAACTGAGTGGGTCACATTAAAGAAAACAGCTGGGAGAAACATGTACCCATGATTTTTACAATGACCACTGTAATGAAATCTATACCAATAATTAGGCTCCACCAAAATTTAATCATAGGGCTAAAAACTCAGGAACATTAGTGATTCAGGCGCGCAAGAGACATAGTTTGAAGGCCAATTGTTGTCATTTACACTGTTTTCAATCACGTGGTCCATCTAAATCACAGATGGAAATGATTTATGAGCCCTTAGCTTATATGAAGTGACACACCCAATGATCAAGATTGATTTTACATAAACATCATGGTAAAGGCTCACCCCAAAAGCCGACCTTTGCAAAAATAAATGTAACATTGCAACAGCATGGCACACCATGAAGATCATCTTACACACAACCAAATCCCATCTGCTGGTCCAACCACATATGATTCTAATGGGTGGATCACCTAACAAGCGGACTAGCACGTATATTGTATGGAGTACCTTCTCGCAACTGCCAACCATTTTCGGGAGCAGATTAGGTGTGACCAGGCCTCACCCAAGATGATAAGGCCCTTATCTTGGGACCCACATTGATGTATGTATTCTATATCTATGCTGTCAATCTGTTTTGCTATATAATTTTAGGGCATGAGACCAAAAATAAAACAGGCCAAACATGTGAACCATACCATAGGAAGCAGTGGTGATAAGCTATTAAAACCTTCTTATAAGCTACAAAAGTTTTGGATTAAGCTGATAAGATGACAAATAAATAATACGAAACATTAGGGTGGGCCTTAAAATATTTTTCATGATGGGGTGTTCAATCACAACTTTTTTCTTACAGTATGGTCCACCTGAGATTTGGATATTAATTCTTCATTTTTGGACTCATACCCTAAATGGATCTAGCAAAAAAGGTAGGCATGGATATAAAATACAGACATCAAGGTGGCCCCGGGCCGCACTGTCTTGGGTGAAGGTGGCCGTTCGCACCTAATCCAGCGCCGCGGTTTTCATGGTACAGATTTCCAGCGCAACTAACATGTTAATGGGAAAGACTAGTCTTCGAACAAGATTGAGTCCACTGGCAATTAGCTAAGTCCGAGCCACGTGGCGCGTGTATGGAATCTGACCCGTTCATCAGAGTCTGTCTAGTGTAAAAATGGGACCCCAGAAAATCATTCCTGTCCACCCATGGGATTGGACCCGATGTGCCCACAATTTATTCAACCAAAGGCATAGAATAAAGAGAATGGGTGGAAGATACTGCCACGTTCACACATTTTGATAATCTTCTTCAAAGCATTCAACACCTTTATAAAGGCCCTTTGTTAAAGAAGGGAAATGATAATCTACTTCCAAGCATTCAGCACCTTTATACAGGCCCTTTGTTAAAGAAGGGAAAAGAAATGAAAAGAAAAATGAAACACTTTTTTTCTTTTTAAATGGAATGTTTTATTATATTTAATTAGTAAGAAAATTAGTGGATTCCACATAGTAATAGTTACACTTTTCCATAATCAAATTTAGTACAAGATTCAAGGCAACCATAATTTTATAAAATAGAAATTTTGACCTATTATCAGACATAGCTCCTAAATATGAGATCCATATTTCAATAGTTGGATGATCATTACTATTTTCTATTCTTTTCTTTTTCCACTAATCAAATAAGCCAAAGGGACATAGATTAAGTGTTGAGTAACTTAGTTCACTAGCATACTAAGTAAACTTTGTGAGATCTATAGTAATGTGTCGTATCCACACCATTTGTCTATTTTTTCAGATCATTTACTGCATGAGCACAAAATCGAAGTATATCCAAAGCTCATATTGAACACACCATAGTAAATGATGGGAATAGTAAGAAACCTTCCTATTAAAACCATCCTAGGCCCACACACATGTTTATTTTTCTTAACTTTGTTAAAAAAGTCACACATATAAATGTAATAAAAATATAAATATCAGCATGATCCAAAACTTCAATTAGACTTAAAGAAGTTTTTAAATATTTATAGGCATTTAATTCCCACTGTTTCTTATGGTATGGTCTGCTTAAACTTTGAATATGATTCCATTTTTGGGATCACGCCCTAAAATGATATGAGTGTATTGGACGCATACATCTTAGTGGGCCCACAGAGTTTACTTACCCAGCACGCAATCTCCCTTCCACGTAAGCATTCCATGAGCATTTTTTTAAATCCTGACAAAGAGAAATTCCTATGCAAAAGAATCTCAATCCGGACGCGGATTTCCTGCGAAAGCCCCTTCGCAGGGATTCTGGGTGGGGCCATTATGCTGTTTGTGAGAAATCCAACCCGTCCAACCGTTTTTCAATCACATTTTAGGATATACGATAAAAAATTAGGAGGATACAAAACTCGACTGGGCCATATAAGATGAAACAGTGGGAAAAGGAATTTCTACTGTTGAAACCTTCTTAGGCTCAGCCTTGTTTGTATGCCATACAAACCGTTTATAAGGTTATTTTTAGTGGGATGAATTGGAAAAACCAAAAACTTATACCGATGCAAACCTTTTGTGGCCATATAAATATTTCAACATCCTGCTTGCTGGTGGTCAGTGCTCTGTGGGCCCCACCATGATGTATGTGTTTCATCCATTTTTACAGATCATTTTAGAGTCATACACCAAAAATTAGAGGCATATAAATCCAAGGTGGACCACACCGCAGGAAAACAACAGTGATTAGATATCCACCATTAAAATCCTCCTAAGGCCCACTGTACTGTTTATTTGACATCCAATCTGATGAAGGGAAAAAAACAAAGATATTCTTGATCCAAAACTTTTATAACCCCCAAAAAGTTTTTAATGGTCCACGTTCATTCAACACCATTTCCTGTAATGTGGTACACTTGAGATTGGGATATACCTCATTTTTGGTCTCACACATTAAAATTATCTAAAAAAATACATTAACGGTATGGATGAAAAACATACATCATGGTGGGGCCCACAGAGCACCGACCACCAATCCGTCTGGGACAAGAGAGTATTTTATGTCGTTCGGAACGAGTACGTGGTGACTTGGAAAATCCTGTGCAGGTACTTTCAACATAAATCCGTCTCCCACGGATTTCAAAGATCAAACGGTTTTCGATTATTTTCTTTGGTGTGACCCACCAGATGAAACATCACCCGCCCATATTCAAAGCATACCGCTATACTTGAATGTGTCAACGGTCACCCGCAGCCGCTATTGAATAGATAGAAAAACCAAGAAAAAACAAACGGCCGAAGGATGCCGCCATCGTTGAAAAGAAAAAGAGTTAACATGCATCAGAGGTTAACGTATTCCAATTTGATTTGTTTCCTGTATAACAGCCCCATTCACCATGAGAACCATCATATGGACGGTTTAAATTATTGAAAATATGACTACGGATATAAGGGCTACAGCCGCGATGTAAAACTAGCAATACGCCGAGCATTGTAGAAAACTGCTTTGCACGGAAGAGGGGACTTACCGTACGTTTTGCGGTAGAACCGTGATATGGGACAACGGAAGCGGATTGGCTAATCGGTGCTCTTTGAGTCCCACCATGATGTATTTGTTTCATCCATGCCGTTAATCCATTTTTAAAGATCGTTTTAGGGCCTGATCTCAAAATTAAGAGGGATATAAATCTCAAGTGGATCACACCACAGGAAAATAATAGCGATTGGATATCCATCATTAAAATTCTTCTAAGGCCCACTGTACTGTTTATTTGACATCCAATCTGTTGATTAGGTCATACAGACTTAGATGAAGGGAAAAACAAAGATCAGCTTGATCCAAAACTTTTAGGGCCCCCAAAAAGATTTTAATGGTCCCTTCATTCAACATTGTTTCCTGTAATGTAGTTCACTTGAGATTGGGATATACCTCATTATTTTTTTATTTTTTATTTATTTATTTATTTTGTCTCGTAGCCTAAAATGATCTTGAAAAATATATAGATGGCATGCACATACATCATGGTCGGGCCCACAGAGCACACCGACCACCAGCCATCGGCAGCTAGTCCGTTTCCGGCTGGGTGTATTGACGTCAGGAAGTTATGTGGGTCCTATCATGAGGTGTGTTATATCCAAACCGTCTATCCATTTAGCAAGCTCGTATTAAGGCTTGAGCCAAAAAATAAGATAGATCTAAATATCAAATGGACCACATTGAAAAAAGAAGTGGGGGATTGAACGTCTACCCATTGAAACCCTATCGGGGTCACAGAAGTTTTGGATCAATATGATATTTGTTTTTCCTCTTCATCTAGGCCCTTTTGACCTTATGAACAGATTGGATGGAAAATAAATGTTATGGTGGGCCGTACGTGTTTTAACCATGAAAATCATTCTTCTCACCGCTACTTGTGATGTGGTCCATTTAAGCTTTGGATATTATTCATTTTTTTGTCTCATACTCTAAAATGATCTCGAAAAATTGATGAACGGTGTGGATATAATAAATACATCATTTTGGAGCCCATGTAACTTTGATCTCATTTGAACTGTTCGCGTAACTTGTAGCTTGACGAGCGTTACCGCTAGGGCTGAAAGTCTGGTAGGTTCAACCCGATGCCCCATGACCGACCCGACATTAGGTTGGGCTTGGGCAGGATGTATCAGGTTTGTTCTCGGGCTTGGGCTACTCAAATGCCAAATCGATAAAACTCGGGTTGGGCTCAGGTTGACGTCTTGGGTTGGCCAATGCAACTTGAACCCGACCATATATAAGTTACTTATAAATTATAATTAAGTGTAGATCATTAGTGTTGAAGGCAAAGGAAATTCTAGTGCCGTCAGGTCGCATTAGTCCACGTCATTTCTGATACGCTGGATTTCTCTCCCCCATCTAGATTGCGTGCTACATAATATAACGTGACCGTTAAAGTAGTGGTTGCCATATATTTTAGCATGTTTATTTAGAAAAATTGAAGTTCTTTACAATAAATAATTACATATATAGTTAATAAAATCATAGGTACAAAAAATAAGATGTGTATTGAAATATAATAGACTAATGTAATAATGAAAATATTATCATATATCCAGCTGACCAAACCGGCTAACTTGACCGAGCCCGCTTGGGTTAGGCTTGGGTTGAGAATTCCCAACCCGCGGTTTGGTTGGGTTGGGTTGGGTTGGGTTAGGATTGAGGTATAAGAACCTTGGATTGGGCTAGGGTTAAGCACCAACCCAACCCAACCCAACCCGCCCCACTTTCAGCCCTAGTCAGAGCTAGCCTCCACAAGACACGTACCCACACCAGCTATATCGCTGGTGTATGGTACACCAGCCAATCCGCTTCCTAGGACAACCATCTCTCCACTGAACACGTGTTTGGGTGACCTATGAATCGGACTTTCCATCTTAATTTCAAGATACGTGTGGGCTGTTCCATCAGGCCCATCCGGTGATGATGATAATCAGACTGCTGATTTAATGCCCGTCGAAAGTTTTTAGGGGTCGTTTGGCTATGGTTATTTTGTGTCCATTTGTGTGAATTGGTGTGAAACCCATCAAGCGAAGTCATGTGGTTGGTGTGAATTGGTCTCAAATACACCAAATACACACTTTTGAAATCACTCAATAAAGCTATGATTCCAAAATCTTATTGTTGAAAAAGATGGTGCTACCAGCTACAAGCTACAGGCGCATCCGTGTGAGGCATGGCCCAAGTGGGCTTAGGTGAGTCCCACTATGATATTTATGTGAAATCCACTAAGTTGGTTACCCTATGTTAGGCCCATGGTCCAAAAAATAAGCCCATTACATGATTTAAGTGAGCCATACCAAGAGAAACAATTGGTAGAGTGACACCATAGTTGATTTTACGCAGCCCACCGTGATGTTTATGTAAAATCCACTCCGACCTTAGATGTTTCATACAATGTTAGGTTTAGGACAAAAAAAAGTAGGCTGATCTATGATACCGATGGGTCACACTAAAGAGAAATAGTTGGGAGAGAGACATTCACCCTTGATTTCTTTTAAGGCCTACCATGATGATGATATAAAATCTACTCCAAGATGTCACGCTAAAATTTACCTATCTGGACAAAAAATTAGGCCCATCCGTCATTCGGGTGGGCCACACAAAGTGAAACAGTTTGGAATGCGAGTGTTGCTTGTTATACTGTTTCCAATCATGTGGTCCACCTAAATCATGATGGGGCTAAATTTTGGGCCTTGGGACCATATGGTGCACACTTGGTGGTCAGGTGGATTTCACGTAAACAAGATAGCTTCACATAAATAAGATGGCGGGCCGTGTAAGAATTTTGAGTTTTTCATGTGGTTTATGCTGCTACTCTTGACATGGTCAAATAGGGCCACTGTAATTCAAGTGAACCAAACCAAGGGAAACCGTTCGGAGAGTCATGCCCAACCTTTATTTTTTGCATGGCCTACTATCATTTATACGTCAAATCCACTTCAACTATCAGACGTGTCATGGAAAGATAAGTCCATAGCCAAAAATTAATTAAGCTGACTTGTGATTTCGATGTGCCATGTATGCCAAAGGAAATAGTTGAGAGATAGATATCCACCCTAGATTTATTTTAGGCCCATTGTGATGATTATAATATGAAACCACTCCAACAATTAGAAGCCAAATTAAAATTTATGCCCCAGTGCTAACGTAAAAAGTGAAAAAATAACGTGTTTCACACCATTTGCCAAACAATTTTTGGCCGGTGGGTTCTATTTCACAACCGAGAGTTTCAATTTACATAAATTCCATGACAATAGTGATTTGGATTCCAATTCATACAAATACAAGCTACCAAATAGCTCCTTATGGTGGTTCAGTTAGTTGGATGTGGGTTGAACCTATCCCATTGCCAAGCCTATGTAAGAATTCATAGAATCCCATAAGTTGGAAGCAATGCCAACTTTTAAAATAACCTAGTTTTATTCCATTTGCTAAACATAATTTTTAGCTGCGAATGGGTTCTATTTCGAGGATGCTAAATACAAATGAAAATTTCAATTCACATAAATTCCATGATAATAGTGATTTGGATTTCAATTCATACAAATGAGCTACCAAATGGATCCTTAAGGTGGCTCAGTTAGTTGGATGTGGGCTGAGCCCATGCCATTGCTACGCCCATGTAAGAATTCGTAGAATCCCATCGGTTGGAAGCAATGCCAACTTCTATAATAATGTTGTTTTACTCCATTTGTCAAACATAATTTTTAGCTTCCAAGTGAGTTCTATTTTCGAGATGCTACAACTAAAAATTTCAATTCACATAGATTCTATTATAATAGTGATTTGGATTCCAATTCATATAAATACAAGCTATCAAATAGCTCCTTAAGGTGGCTTAGGTAGTTGAATGTGGGTCGAACCTATCCAATCACTAAGCCTATGTAAGAATTCGTAAAATCCCATCGGTTGGAAGCAATGCCAACTTCTATAATAATATTGTTTCACTCCATTTGTCAAACATAGTTTTTGGATTCCAATGGTTCTATTTCTAGGATGCAAAATAAAATTAAAATTTTCAATTCACATAAATTCCGTGATAATAGTAATATGGATTTCAATTCATATAAATACAAGATATCAAATATCTCGTTAAGGGCCTGTTTGGATTCGCATATAAGGGTATATTGTATTGTATCCAACTACTGTTCATGTATACGTTCGATCAATTTCAGAATACATCCAAATCAACCTGCCTAAAATCAATATTTGGATAGGAGGTATTGTTCGGGCAAGTATACAAATTCTTGTACAGATCAATGTTTGGATACAACGTATTAGGGCTGCGTATTATATATACGTATAATATTGATAGCACTTGTACGATGGTGGTTATTTTTAAGTTCTCAAAATGGAAACCCAGGTGGGGGCCATTGTCATGTTTGTGAATAATCTTACTCATCCATCCATTTTGTGATTGAATTTTAGTACATGTTGCCAAAATTGAACCGTCTCACAAGCTTTGTATGTGTAATCCAGGATAATTCAACGTCCACAGTTGAAATTGGGATGGGGCGACGGAAGTTTTGATTCATGCTAAAATTGAATTATTTTCAATTCATCCCAATAGGAATGACATTATTAACGGTATGAATGGCACTAAAATGGCAACATGTCCTAAAATGAACTCACATAAAATGGATGAAAGTGGGCCCCATGTCCTAAAATGAAGGTGATCACATGAAAGTGGGTCTCACCGATGAAGGTGATGAAGCGTCGATTTGATAATCTCTACTCCATCCCTTCTAAAGCTCAAGGAGAGATTCAACTGTATAACGAACCTTAAACATTCGCAGAAGAAATGGAGAAGGTTAATGCCCACATGTAATGGAATGAAGATGATACAGGGAGATGCTGGTGTAGGATATTTCCATTCTCCATAGATAGAAAACGTTCAAAGAGATAGCTACGATGTCCGGGTAAAATACATGATAATGACTACGATAATCGCACGATGCGATCTGGTGCGTTTAAAATTACACTACCGCCTTTTGCAAATTTTGAGATGTTGATGTATTCAAACATTGTATAATGTAAAAATGCACCGTTAATAAAATACTATACACCCTTATACGCGAATCCAAACAGGCCCTAAGGTGGCTCAGTTAGTTGTACGTGGATCGAACCCTTCCAATTGCTGTGCCTAAGTAAGAATTCGTAGAATCCCCCATCGGTTGGAAGTAATGCCAACTTCTCTAATAACATTGTTTTACTCTACTTGCCAAAACATGATTTTTGGCTTCAGTGAATTCGATCTCTTTCCAAAATGCTAAATATAATTGAAAATTTCAATTCACATAGATTTCATAATAATAGTGATTTGGATTCCAATTCATACATATACGAGCTACTAAATAGCTCCTTAAGGTGGCCCAGTTAGTTGGATGTGGGTGGAACCCATCCCATTGCTAAACTTACCTATTTCATATAAATGAAGTATATCATTAATTCTGGACAAGTAAATCCCATAGCTTGGTTATCCAAACCAAAGATATGATGGGCCCCACAAAAGATTGCCCGTGCACATGGAAAATACCTTACACTTTCAAAGAAGAGAAATGGTCCAGTATCCTCAAAGCACTATAAGTAACAGTGCTTCTAGTTTGATCAGGTCTCTTGAACAGTCCAGTGTACCGATCTGAACTGTAAATCAAGTCAAGAAGATTTCAGGACCCACTCTAAAAAAAAATCACAACTATCTAATTATCAAATCCATCATTGATTTGGCCTTCTTCTTTGTTTTAAGCCATCCTTTTTACCAACCATGGATGGATGGTTAGGATTACCAAATGAAATTAATTCTGTTTAGTAATAGAAAACCATAATGGTCCCTATCAAAATCAAACAGGTGGATGGAATTGTTGACTGGACCTATAATGATCTTGAATGTCCATGTTATAGGCAATGGATCATATGGTTAAGATTATCAAATCAGTGTGATTTTTTGCATGATAGCCCATCAAATGTGTTAAGCCTAACTAATAGTCTAGATGTTGAGAAGTGGAGCCACATTTAGGGCCACGCACGACCAGTCGTGGCCCTTGCTCGACCGATCGAGGAGCCTGCTTAACCGGTCGAGGAGCCCACTCGACCGGTTGTGACTAGTCGTGGACTGGCTCGACTCAAAATCCAACGAGTATAGTTTTTTGGGTTCCGAGGTGCTCGACCGATCGAGGATCATTGTCGACCGGTCATGCAGTCTGCTCGACCAGTCGAGGTTACGCAGATTGGTTTCCGAATTTGATACGGACTGCAGATTTTGGTGTCGCCTTTCGCAAGGATGCGAAAGGGAAGTTGCCTAAACTATAAATAGGAGTCCCTAGGGCTTTTCTAAGGTTAAGGTGAATATTGGAAAATATTTCTAAGGTGTGGGCAAGGGATTTTCTCTATACTTCCAAGGGAGAGGTTAGTATATTGCCTTGTAATCTTCGTTCTTCATAGTGGAAGTTTGCATCCATGATTTTTTACACTAGATTGGGGTTTTTCCACGTATATTTTGTCTTGTGGTTTATTTTGGATTGCTTTGATCTGTCTTTAGTTTATATTTCTTTTTGTTTATCTTTTGTGGGTGAGGCTTGAGATTGAATCTAGGCTCACTGCGTTGTTGGCGTGCTGCGCAACAATTGGTATTAGAGTTATTGGTATAGTTCTATTGAGAGCGATGATGGAAGAAGGAAAAATTAGAATTGAGAAGTTTGATGGTTCAAACTTTGCCTTCTGGAAGATGCAGATGGAGGATTATCTGTATCAGAAGGAGCTCTATATTCCTCTAGGAGGAAAAGAGAAGAAACCAAAAAAGATGACAGATGATGAATGATTTTTACTGGATATGAAAGTTTTAGGAACGATCCGACTCTCTTTGTCTAAGAGCGTCGCCTTCAATATATCTAAGGTAAAAACTACAAAAGAATTAATGGAAGTCCTAGCCACCATGTATGAAAAGCCATCAACATCCAACAAGGTTCATCTTATGAAACAACTATTCAACATGAAGATGTTAGATGGTGGGAGCGTGGCTGAACATCTAAACGAGTTCAATACAGTCACGAGCTAGTTAGAATCCGTTGGCATTACTTTTTAAGATGAGGCTAGGGCGTTATTGATCTTATCCAGTCTGCCAGACAGTTGTGATGGTTTGGTGATTGCTGTGGGCAATTCTTCAGGGTTGACAAAGCTGAAATTTGATGATGTGGCCGATCCAATTCTCAGCGAAGAATCTAAAATAAAGGCATCAGGAGTTTCAGGGGATTCAGGGAATGCTCTAAACGTTGAAGGAAGAGGAAGATCGCTGAACAAAAGAGGTAATAAACACAAGCGTTCTAAGTCAAGGAAGAAGTCTAAGGGACCGAAAGACAAAGACGGGTGTTAGCATTGCGGCAAGAAGGGGCATATGAAACGCGATTGCAAGGCGCTTAAGAAACAAGAAGGAAGCTCTCAAGGCGGGAAGGATTCAGTGAATCTATCTGAGGAGAGTGACATAGAGGCGTTGATCTTATTTCTTGATGCGAGGAATGAGTCTTGGGTTATAAACTCGGGTGCTTCGTTTCATGCCACCTCATGTAAGGAAGTTCTGTGTGATTATATGTCAGGTGACTTTGGGAGAGTCTACCTGGGTGATGATGAGCCGTGCAATATTGTTGGAAAGAGGGACATTCATGTCTATCAGAAAGACGGAACAATTTTGAAATTGAAGGATGTCAGACATGCACCGAGTTTGAAACGTAACTTGATCTCAGTGGGACAGTTGACCGATACCGGTTATGTGACGACATTCACTAGTGATTTCTAAAAGATCACAAAAGGTGCCTTGATGATATCTCGAGGTAAAAAGGAAGGTACTTTGTACGTGACTTCAGAATCGTATAGTTCACTCACAGTTGCATCAACTGGAGTGAATGAGCAGTTATGGCATCAAAGGTTGGGACATATGAGTAAAAAGGGGATGAATGTGCTATTGTCAAAAGGGAAGCTACCAAGGCTAAAGTCTATTGACTTGAAATTCTGCGAGGACTGCGTGTATGGTAAGCAGAAGAGGCTAAGTTTTAAGAAGACAGGACGTACTCCAAAGATGCATCTATTGGAGCTTGTACACACTGATGTGTGGGGACCAGCATAAGTATTATCTCTTGGTGGCTCACGTTACTTTGTTTCTTTTATTGATGATGCTAATAGAAAATTATGGGTCTATTTCTTAAAGTATAAATCTGATGTATTTAAGAAGCGAAAAGTTATGGTAGAAAATGAGACAGGTAAAACAGTAAAATGTCTCAGATCTGATAATGGGGGAGAATACTGTGATAAGAGATTTGAGGAGTATTGTGTAGCAAATGGAATCAAACATCAGAAAATAATTCTAGGACACCGTAGCAGAATGGTGTGGCTGAGCGCATTAACAAGACCATTCTTGAGCGCGCCAGGAGCATGAGGTTACATGCAGAGTTGCCCAAGACCTTTTGGGCAGATGCTGTGAATACTGCCGCATATCTCATCAATAGAAGTCCCTCAGCACCATTAGATGGTGGGCTACCAGAAGAAACGTGGACTGGGAAGTGTTCGGTTGTACTTCATATGTTCACATTGATGCAGAGCACAGAAATAAGCTAGATGCGAAGTCTAGGAGGTGCACGTTCATAGGCTATGGGCAGTATGATTTTGGCTACAGGTTTTGGGATGTAGAAAATAAGAAAATCATCAGAAGCAAGGACGTAGTCTTCAATGAAAAAGTGATGCATAAGGATAGTGTGACAGAAAATAAGGCCAAGGAGAAAGAATTCGTAGAGATGGAAGAGTTACCGGGCACGGGTGTTACAGCACTACAGGATGATCATGCACAGGAGCATTATAAGGCAGAGCCGCATACACCGGTTGTGAGGAGGTCTACTTGGGAGAGGAGACCCACGGTTCGATACTCACCCTCCTTACATTATTTACTGCTGACAGATAATGGTGAGCCAGAGTGTTTTGAAGAGGCGTTACAGTCAGATACACAGGTTAAGTGGGAGCAGGCCATGGATGATGAGATGGACTCTCTTGAGTCTAATCGTACATGGGAGCTAGTCACTCTACCTAAGGGTAAGAAAGCTCTTCATAACAAGTGGGTTTACAAACTGAAGGAGGAGCACGATGGTTCGAAACGGTACAAAGCTAGACTGGTTGTGAAAGGTTTTCAACAAAAGGCAGGTATCGATTTCACTGAAATATTTTCACTTGTGGTGAAAATGTCTACGATTCGCATGGCCTTGAGTATAGTGGCTATAAAGGACTTACATCTAGAGCAGCTAGATGTTAAGACAACCTTTCTTCATGGGGACCTTGAAGAAGAGATATATATGCATCAGTCGACAGGATACGTGACACTAGGAAAGGAGAACAAAGTGTGCAGACTGAAGAAGAGTCTATATAGCCTGAAGTAAGCTCCGAGGCAGTGGTACAAGAAGTTCGACAGTTTCATGTCGGGAAACGGTTACAGAAGATGTCATGCTGACCACTGTTGTTATTTGAAGAAGTTTGATACATCATATATCTTCCTTCTTCTGTACATTGATGATATGCTTGTGGCCAGTTCAAGCATGAAGGACATCTCGGATCTCAAAAGACAGCTGTCTAGAGAATTTTCCATGAAGGATTTGGGAGCTGCAAAACAAATCCTAGGTATGAGGATAAAGCATGATAGGACAAACAAGAAACTGGTTTTGTTACAGGCAGAGTACAAGGCCATGGTATTTGATCGATTCAATATGGGAGGTGCTAAGCCGGTTAGCACTCCATTAGCCAACCACTTCAAGCTATCTAAAAAGCAAGGTATAAAGACGCAGGAGAAACGGGATTACATGGCTAAAGTCCCATACGTGTCAGCTATTGAGAGTCTCATGTATGCTATGGGAAGCACGAGGCCAGACATTGCTCAAACAGTGGGAGTTGTTAGCAGGTTCATGAACAACCCTGGGAAGGAACATTGGGAAGCCGTGAAGTGGATCCTCAGACTGGTAGGTACTGTGGATATAGGGTTGTGTTATGGAGGATCGAAAATCAAGCTACAAAGCTACGTAGATTCAGATTTGGTAGGAGATATCGACAGCAAAAGAAGTACTACAGGCTATGTCTTTACTCTGGGTAATGCTGCAGTCAGTTGGGTCTGTCAATTACATAAGATAGTACTATCAGTATGACGGAAGCAGAATATGTTGCGGCTACAGAAGCGTGCATGGAGATGGTGTGGATGTAAGGTTTTATGGAGGAGTTGGGTAAGAAGCAAGCAGATTGTAAGCTATACAGTGACAGTCAAAGTGTAATACACTTGGCTAAGAATTTAGCCTTTCATTTCAGGACCAAGCATATTGCCTTCAGATATCACTTGAAACGGTCGTTACTAGAAGATGGATCGATTGCTCTGGAGAAGATTCATACAAGTGAGAATCCTGCGGATATACTGACCAAGGTGGACACACATAGAAGCTGAAGCTCTGTTCAGCTTTGATTAGTCTTCAGGCTTGAAGGCGGGGAGGTGGTGCACTCCGGATGAAGAAGACAAAGGTTTATGGCTATCTGTCTCCAAGTGGGAGATTGTTAAGAAGTGGAGTCACATCTAGAGCCGCGCACGACCAGTCGTGATCCCTGCTTACCGGTCGAGGAGCCCACTCAACTGGTCATGACCAGTTGTGGACTGGCTTGACTCAAAGTCCAGCGAGCATAGTTTTTTGGGTTTCGAGGTGCTCGACTGATCGAGGATCATTCTCGACCAGTTGAGGGGTCTTCTCGGCTGGTCGTGCAGTCTGTTTGACCAGTCGTGGTTACGTGGATTGGTTTCCGAATTTGATACGGACTGCGGATTTTGGTGTCGTCTTTCGTAAGGGTGCGAAAGGAAATTGCCTAAACTATAAATAGGAGTCCCTAGGGCTTTTCTAGGGTTAAGGTGAATATTGGAAAATACTTTTAAGGTGTGGGTAAGGGATTTTCTCTGTACTTTCAAGGGAGAGGTTGTATATTGCCTTGTAATCTTTGTTCTTCATAGTGGAAGTTTGCATCCGTGGTTTTTTACCCTAGATTGGGGTTTTTCCACGTATATCTTGTCTTGTGGTTTGTTTTGGATTACTTTAATCTGTCTCTAGTTTATATTTTTTTCTGTTTATCGTTTATGGGTGAGGCCTGAGATTGAATCTAGGCTCACTTCGTTGTTGGCGTGTTGCGCAACACTAGAGTAATGAATTGATTGTTTAAGTTCCATGTGCAACTAAGAGCACTATTACTTAATGTGTTTGAATAACATTGGAGCATTTTTATTTGAAGGTAGACCACCAAGCATACTCTAATCTCTCTCTCTCTCTCTCTGCATACTCTGATCTCTCTCTCTCTCTCTCTCTCTCTCTCTAGAGAGAGGTAGCACACGGTTCAGTTGGGTCCGGTTCTGAAGTGAAATCGGAACTGAACCGTTCCCAACAGTTCTAAGAAAACCAAAATTAGAACTGGACTATTTGCACCCTAGAATTGAATTGGAATGGTACCGTAAAAAACTAGTTCGATTCTAAGGTTGGGCTTTTTATAATCTAATCCAATTACACGATTTGTTTTTATTATCCAGCCCAATGATATATATATATATATATATATATAGAGAGAGAGAGAGAGAGAGAGAGAGAGAGAGAGAGAGAGAGAGAGAGAGACTTATCATTTCGTTAGTAGCCGCCGAAGTCAAAGGAGAAAACAAAGTGGTTGGTTTAAAGCACCGATTGTGTACTACCCCCGCTGATGTTGCTAGAGATAGATGGTCATCTCAAGGGTTATACGTGGTCCTCCATTGTTTATATGTTTCACCCATGCCATTCATCTATTTTAATAGTTCATTTTAAGAAAATGATACCAAAAAGATATATTGGAAGGCTCAAATGGGCCACACCACACGCACTAATGGGATTAAAGCCTACCATTGAAATTTTTTTAGGGTGATGTAAGTTTTGGATCAAGCTGATATTTATGTTTCTACTCATATAGGGTTATGTGACCTTTTGAACATGTTGGATGGGAAATAAACATCACGGTGGGTGAAGTTTTGAATAGTAAGAGTTCAGTCCCCACTACTTCATTTGGTGTGGTCCACTTGAGTCGTTGATTTGCCTCCTTTTTGGGCTCATACTATAAAATAATCTGTCAAAATAGATGGATAACATAGATCAAACATATAAATTATGGTGGGCCCCACAGAGCTATTGACATGACTATAATCTCTAGTCAGGTCTTAGTGAGGGTAGTACCTGTTGAAATTTAGTTTTTGAAAATAAAAAATATTAGAAAAATTTTTGAATTTTCATTTTGCCGCCAAAATCATTTTGAAAATTTTCAAATGAAAAGTGCAATTTGTACTTTTGTCCCACATCAGAAATGAGAAAAGAAAACTTGTGGTTTATATGTTGAGGTGTGTTTAGTATTTTTACTTGCAGCTTTGGAGATTGAGATCCTCGGATTGCATGTTCCAATGCACGCGTGCACTCACCCTTGGGTGTGGGCAGTGTGGCTGTAGTGGTGCTAGTTGGCATACTTTGCACTTCGCATGTGCACATCAAAACATCTCCATCATAAAATACTGCAAATATGTTCACTATTTGAGTCTACTAGAAGATCAACTACGTTAAATTGTTCCTAAGTGGACCATTCATGATTGTTGCACGCAGGATCTAGATAAGTTTGTCTTATGCTGAAAGAAATTCGCCTGTAACCCATCATCAATTGATAAGGGAGCGAATCACGCTTTAAGAACAGCGTAAATTTTACGTGATTCAGTTTTGTGAAACAAATTTAATTTAATTTATTATTATTATTATTATTATTAGTATTTCCAACATATTTTCCAACAGTTCCCAATCCGTGCCCGGGTAAAGCAGGTCCATCTGTTGGGTCTCACTTCTGTAAAGCATGCTAGCCATATAAAAGGTGGGCCACAGCAGGAAGATCACCTCCAGGACAAATCAAGCTGTCGTACTCATAGTGTGGTTCACCACATTGTAATAGTGGATGGTACGTAGATGGTCTTATACATATAATACGTGTAACTTAATTGAAACATCTATAAATTGGGCCCACACTTAACTAAATGACTGAGTAATGATGTATGCATGATCTAAAATGAAAACTACTCAACGGTCCAATTTACAAAATAAATTTCCATCAATCAGAGGTCAGCATAAGTCAGTCAATCAGATGTTGAGATTATATTCCACCTACAGTGGGGCACCATTTTTGACGGTTTGGTTGGAATGCACCAGGTGCATGCCCATGACTATTAACTAGCACTTGCAAGAGTATTCAAATTCCTGGTGGCCGACCAGGGGAATTAATTCGTTTTTCATTTTTGGCAAGTGCACTAGTTATCCTTTTCTACTGCCAAGTGTAATACAATGAATATTGAAAAAGTCTTCAATATGCCTGTGTTTGGTTGCACCAAATATCTTGATATATCATGACATTGCATCAATGTCATGATATATCAAGATATTTGGTGCAACCAAATGCAACCTAAAGCACAACGGAGGGCCCGGAAGCTGCATCCTTAGTAGCAAATCTGGTTCTAGGAAATATCTCCTCTGGGAAATTTCTAAGAGATTCTTAAATTTTAAGGTTTTTCTGGGTATCTTATATTTTAGAAAATAAAAATACTTAAAGATATTTATTGTAAAATAATAATAAAATTAAAATTTTGAATACATATTGTGTATAACGAATTCCGGTATTTTTTTAGTTAGTATCATGACAAATTCCTGTGTATCATATATATATATAGGGAAAAGGTACTATGCGCTCGAGCGTAAAGCGGTCGTCCGTGAGGTCGAGCTGTGTGGGCCCCACCGTGATGCCTTTCGAACATCAACACCGTCCACCAGATGCACCATTCCATGATGTGCCTGGACGGCCCAAAATCAAGTCAATCCGTGACTTTAGTGGACCACACCATATACAGAAGTGCAGAGGGGCCGTACACCATTAAAACATTCATAACCATTTTTGAGGGCCCACCGAGATGTGGTTTGCAAATCCAGCCCATCCATTATGTGTGTCCCACTTGAATGAGGTTCAGACCAAGTTTCAGGTGCATGGAAAACTCAGGTGGGTCCCACCAGTGCTTTTATATGTTTTTGGCATGTATACTTATGGTTTTAGATGGTGTGACCCACCTGAGTCACAGATTGACCTAATTTTGGGCCGTCCAGGCCCACTATAGAATGGTGCATCTGGTGGACGATGTTGATGTTCGAAAGGCATCACGGTGGGGCCCACACAGCTCGACCTCACGGATGACCGCTTTACACTCAAGCGCATAGTACCTTTTTCCTATATATATATATATATATATATATATATATATATATATATATATATATATATATATATATATATATATATAGGGAAAAGGTACTATGCGCTCCACCTCTGTCCCATGAGGTCGAGCTGTGTGGGCCCCACCGTGATGCGTTTCGAACATCTACCCCATCAGTCAGATGCACCATTCCATCGTGGGCCTAGTTCTAAAAAATCAAGTCAATCCGTGACTTATGTGGGCCACACCGCATACAAAAGTGGAAAGGGGCCGTTCACCATTAAAACATTCATAACCATTTTTGAGGGCCCACCAAGATGTGGTTTGCAAATCCAGCCCATCCATTATGTGTGTCCCACTTGAATGAGGGTTTAGACCAAGTTTCAGGCGCATGCAAAACTCAGGTGGGCCCCACCAAGTGCTTTTATATGTTTTAACAGTGTCTTCACATAATTTTAGATGGTATGCCCATCTGAGTTCTGTATACGGCTGATTTTTGGGATATCCCATAATTTAAAGGGAACCCATCAAATGCACGGTGTTGATGGTTGACACGCATCACGATGGGGCCCACACAGCTCGACCTCACGGGAGCTTATCATCAGCTCGAGCACATTGTACCTTTTCCCTCACACACAACTAGTTGGACCGTGAGTTTTGGTCCAACTAGCTGTGCATTAAATGTCAAAATTCCTGTTTTCATACACATGTAATGTACCACATGTGAGGATATGTGACATTGAGTTTTACATTAGTATGTTGGGAATTATATGTCATAAATCCAAGTCATTTATTAAATAAAGCACGCTAATGAAATTTTATGTACTGAAAGTTAAAAAATTGTCATCACCAACAAAACCACACATGTAACTTGAATCTGGATTGTTTGAGTAGATTTCTAACAGTTCACTTTTCTTATAGATGATATCATGCTATCAATTAAAAAAAAATATTTTTTTTCCCATATACTTACAATGGACCCTACCCAATTAACGGACGGGATTTGCAAGATACATTGTGCATCACCCAAATATATCATGTGTGTACACCTTCTTTAGTGGTCCTTTGTAAACATTTCACCTCCTCTTTTTCTCTCCACATTTAAACTATTTTTTTCTTATTTAATGCTCTTTGTTCCCTGTTTGGAAGGAGTCATAAGCGGATTTGAGTCGCTACTCAAATCACGTCACTAGGTTGTGGGCCCCACCATGATATGTGTTGTATCCGTACCACACATCTATTTGGAGAGATCATTTTAGGGCAAGATCAAAAGAATGAGGCAGATCCAAAACTGGAGTGGACCCCACCATAAAAAACGGTGAGGAGAGTGACGTATACCGTTGAAGCCTTCCTAAGGTCCACCATGATATTTATTAGATCCAACCTGTTCACAATATAACATAGACGTTAAAGAAGGGAAAACAAAAATATCAGGTCAATCGAGAACTTTTGTAGCCCTTAGAAGTTTTTAATGGTGGGCGTCCGTAATGCCCTGAAAATCGGGGATCTAGCATAAGCTCCACTCCCGAGTTCCAACGCATCACTTTCTTAGGGTTCGAAAAATCGTATGGAATTTGAGAGATAGGGTTTAAGGCCCTTATATAGGCCCAGAACTGATGGGAATGGCCCCGGGGCCAAGGTATACTTAGGTTATGTCCAAAGATCGGCTATTCCGATCCAAAGGAGCACTTCTGGAGCCCCCTTTTCTACATGCGGTCGGACTTAAGCTCCCTGACATTGGATCTTAGTTGAGTTAAGTTTTTAGTCCGATCGGATTTACAGATCGACCATGGTGGACCAGTTTCAGTTCAACGGTCACTGGTATTTGATCAGGGCCACAAGTACACTGACATAAGTGAGAAATTTCTCCTGATCCGAGGGTGTATTTGAGTCAGATTCTGACGGTCTGAATCCTTATATATGGCCCGTCTCAGTTTACTTAAGTTTGAATTTTATTTCAAAAGATATTCACGTTCCTCACACACTATATTCCGGGCCACACTATATTCCGGGCTCAAGTTGTGCATTTCTGGACATAGTTAGGACTTGATTTCCGATATGGTTGTCAAGCCCAGCAAGGCGGTCATAATCGTTTAGTTTCGCGGAAATCGGACTTTCGACGTGTAACAACCCACTTTTTTAGTGGAAACTAACCCCACCGTTGACTTATGCGTGGCCCACCTGAGTTTTGGATCATTCTCATTTTTGGCCTTACATCTTCTCTTGGCTTGGCTGAGATGATGGACGGATTAGATTTATACTATTGCTAGTGGGACCTACCAGATCTAAAGAAATAAAAATAAATAAGTTATACCTTTCGCACGCCAACTAAACCACGTTCTCCGTTCTCCTTCCTTTTCGTAAGGTAATGGGCGCCGAAACCTCCCACTAATTGAAACCGTCCCGTAATCTACACATCCATTTTCATCACGCATCCATTTATAAAATTAAAAAAAAAAAAAAAAAAAAAAAGAGTGAAAGAATCGAAGAATCAATCAAAAAAAATATAGAGGAGAGTGAGAACCCGGTAGATCAAGAGAGAGAGATTTAAAGGGGCCGGATCATCAACTTTGAGGTAGGTGATCTTATCTCGAATTTAATATTTTCAGTTAATTATTATTTTTATTATTCCAGCATTTTAATAGGAATATTATTGTAGTGATTATTATGTGGGTAATTCTCCTCCAAAATTAAGTGTTAAGATTTATACCATAAATCTGAGTTAGAGTAATTAATTTAAATTAGTTGGTTAGAATAAATACTAATTAAATTTATTCTAAATTAAAAATATACATATTATATATATATAATAAATAGATAAGAATAATTTTATTAAATTTGTATTTTGATTTAGAAGTTTTAAAATCCCTTTGGTCAAATTAAATTGTTATAAGTCTAAATTTTAAGTATTAAGGTTTTATATGATTTAATTTAGATGATTATTAAATTATTTAAATCAAAATCTTAACTTGATGTTAAATTAAACTTTCAATTCATACTAATTTAAACTCTGATATAAGATTTAAAAAAAAAATAAATAAATAAACAATTTATCTGAAGCTATAATTTAATTTATAAAAGTATTTGTGTTATCATGTGCCACAATTACAATTTCTGAGTGCATGCGTGTCAATCGTCATACTCTGCCAGAGTACCAAATAACTCCTCATGAGATGTCAGAGGATGCACCATGAGAACCTACTTTAATGGAGAATGTTTCAAGTCCATTAAGTTGGACCACAAGTTACGGTCCACCCACCAATAGATTTATGACATACTAAGTTTATACAAATTTCAACCCTTCCAATACATCTAAACAACATGAAGATCACATATATGAAAAATTATTCCTATATACTAGTCAGGGTATCCTCAAAAATAGGAAATAATTTATAACTGTTGATAAACGGAATTATTCATTTAATGAGTGAATGTAAGTGTAATTTTTTTTTGTAAGTGTTTCTAATTGTTCAATAAACCTAGTGAATGGGTTAGATTTTTCATATATATTAAAGGTTAGAAGTTATTTACTTGATGGACCGTAATGTTTCCAACCGATTGTACTGGAGATCTTTTTATTTTAAGGGACTCTGTTAGTACGAGATATGCCAGTATGACTACAATCTTACTCGTCGCTACATGCGGAATATAACACACGTGTGTAAGTCTGAAAATCTACTATGTAATCCACATCTTTGATGTGCCCAAATAGCAAAAATATATATATATATATAATAATAATAAATAAAAAGAGCACAGTCTGTCTATTTTTCTTAGGCACACCATGAATGAATGAAGGCTAACAATGTTCCTTATTCAACTTACAAGTATGGTCCACTTAATTAGTTTAACGTTCAAATTTTTAGTTAAGGGAACATAGAAAACATGACCTCTCAGATGAACGGATTAGATATCACACACGTGGCTCGTGTGACACGTGACATACGAGTAGGATTTAAATCCTACTTGCGTGAGTAGCTTTCCCATTTTTTTTTATATGAAGAAATGAATGGTGGAGCATTGGAGTTGCTGTATGAATTCTAGAAATGAACCAACAGCTTTGGATTGTGCAAATGGTCATAACCCTTTAGATTTTGTAGAGTAAAGATTCACATATACCTGCAGTTTTAAATTATTAATTTGAGTGACACCAAATACTCAATTTGTTGTACGGATTTATTTCCACACTCTGCCTCTTTATTAAATAACACTATCATGATAATCTACTGCCATTCTTAATATGGTGGTGACTCCTCAACCGTACATCATGAAATGCTTGTACGGTAAATTTAATCTTCCAAATTGATGAACCAACTTTTAATGGTGGACCACCAAAAATTTGAGCTAAGAATGTGAAATAACTATGAATTTTATTAGGCCCCATCTTCTCAATGTGAGATTTATTTCTCAAGGGTGGAGCTCATGTAGAACCTGATATTTTAACAAAATTATGCATATCGTTCAGAACTTGCATTATAGTGTAGAATTGAGTTTATTAAATTGTTAATTTTTATTTTTGTTGATATTAAAATTGTTCATGTTATTCATGTTCATTTATTGATTATTTAATTGTAAAAAGATATGTATAATTGTATCAGCAAGTAGGGCGATCGTGTCCCTTGGGTGAGAGACCCTAAAGCCAACAAGTAGGGCAATTGTGTCCCTTGGGTGAAAGACCCTAGAACCCACTGGATCCATTGGAGTCTTCTTTGTGTACGGCGTATGAGTACAATTGTGTGCGTGGACATACGTCTAATGTACAACTGGAGCAGTAGTCTGACCAGCTAACGTGTAAATGGGTCCCTCACCAGGAGGTACCAGTGCATGGGCGTTAATGCAACGTGACCATCCACTTGGGTACGGTGTTGTAAGAAATAATTTAAATGTTACAAGTATTCATGGAAATATTACATGCATTGCATTTTCTTTTGTTACATTATGTTATCTGTATTTATTTTTCCTTCATTGTTATAAAAGTAATATTACCTGAACATATTGAATTTTGGGTAAGAAATGACCCTACTGGGCTGTTATGCTCATCCTACTAAAATAAAATGTATGGTGAAGAAGAGTGGAATACTACGAACATAGGGCCTCTACTATTAATGTTATTTTCTAGAAAATTTGTTTAGTTTTATTTCAATTCAGTTTTCTTTGTTAATTAGGTTTAGTTTATATTTAAATTTCGATGTAGAAATGAACAACTATCAAAGAGTTGAGTTTAATAAATATCCAGTTGTATTTTCTTTTAGATTATGTTGAATATTAGTTGAATCAGCTAGAATGTAATAAATGTCATCATATCATAATTCACACCTTGGGATTCGGGTCCTTAATACCTTATTTAGGTACCCGAATTTCGGGGCGTGACACGACGTGTGGTCCAGGTCCGATACGGAGTTTCATGATGCTCCCGAGAGCAACTGGGAAATGAGATTGATCCTAGATTATAGGATAATGTAGCGTCGATGATTCTACAAGTTTTGGGTCTTACAGTTCATATTTAAATGGTTCAAGTGAATTTCACAACTAATCTAGTTTAACACTTAGTTAATTTCATCTAATTTCTAAAGGATTTGGTCCTGAGTAATTTCTATCTAAGGTGGTACTCGGGTCTTTGTACGGATTTTTCCAAGACGTTACAGCGTCACCCTCTCCACCATTTTCTGTGGTGGACTCCATTCCAGCTTTGGATCTGACTCATTCTTTAGTTCATGCCATAAATATAATCCTGGTGGATACAAAACATACATCCTGGTGGGACCCTAAGAACTAGGTGACGTCACTTTAGTGAGAAGCAAATCCGCGAATGAAGTTCTTGCACTGGGAACCCAGGTGGGGCCCACTGTGATGTTTGTGAGAAATCCTACCCGTCCATCTGTTTTTTGAGTTCGATTAAGGACATGAAGCCAAAAATGAACCGTTTCCAGGGCTAAAGTGGGCTGAAAATGTGATAATTGAACGTCCACAGCTGAAATATTCGTAGGCCATAAAAGTTTTGAATCATGCTAATATTTGTGATTTCAGTTCATCCCAGTAGGAATGAAGTTATTAACGGTATGGATGGCTTGTAAACATCATTGTCGAACCCAGGTAGGTTTTAACGGTAGGAATTTCCCTAACCACATTTTCCTTTAGTACGGTCCACTTGAGCTTTGGATATTGTTCATTTTTGGCATCATGTCCTGAAATGAACTCAAAAAATGGATGGAAGGGGAGGATTTCTCACAAACATCACAATGGGCCCCACCTGGGTTCCCATCGCAGGAACTTCTTGCGTTCCTATTTTGCAGGAAATCCGGACGGGCCGGATTTGCTTCAGCATTGAAGTGAGGTCACCTAGTTCTTAGGGTCCCACCATGATGTATGTTTTGTATCCACACCGTCCATCCATTTTGGAGAGATTATTTTATGGCATGAGCCAAAGAATGAGTCAAATCCAAAGCTGGAATGAACCCCACCACAGAAAACAGTGGAGAGGGTGACGCCCACCATTAAGAACTTTAAGGGCCACAAAAGTTCTCGATCTAGCTGATATTTGTGTATTCCCTTCTTTAATGTTTATGTTATATTGTAAATAGGTTGGATCTCAAATAAATATCATGGTGGACCTTAGGAAAGTTTCAACTATAGGCATCACTTTCCCCACTGTTTTCTGTGGTGGGGTCCACTCCAGTTTTGGATCTGCCTCATTATTTTGATCGATCATGTCCTAAAACGATCTCTCAAAATAGATGTGTGGCATGGATACAACACATATGGTGGGGCCCACATAACTTAGTGACATGATTTGAGTAGCGACTCAACATGCCGATCCGCTTATGACTCCTTTCCAAACGTACATGAGAGCATTAAATAAGAAAAAAATAGTTTAAACGAGGAGAGAGAAAAGAGGAGTGGGAATGTTTACAAAGGACCACTAAAGAAGATGTATACACATGATATACTTGGGTGATTCATAATGTATCTTTCAAATCTGATCCGTTAATTAGGTAAGGTCCATTGTAAGTATATGGGAAAAAATATTTATTTTTTTAAATCGATAACAGGATATCATTTATAAGAAAAGTGAATCGTTAGAAATTTACTCCAACAGTCCAGATTCAAGTTACATGTGTGGTTTTGGTGGTGATGACAATTTACTAACTTTCAGTACATAAAATTTTATTAGCGTGCTCTATTTGATAAATGGCTTGGATTTATGACACATAATTCCTTACATACTAATGTAAAACTCACTGTCACATATCCTTACATGTGGTGCATTACATGTGTATAAAAATAGAAATTTTGATATTTAATGCACAACTAGTTGGACCAAAACTCACGGTCCAACTAGTTGTGTGTGAGCATCTCTCTCTCTCTCTCTCTCTCTCTCTCTCTCTATATATATATATATATATATATATATATATATATATATCCTTTAGCACATTTTCATGACATTATCGCTAGAAGAAAAAAAAAAAAGGAACAATGTATGATAAGAATTTTTAGAGTAGAGTTAGGGAGCTTGTTACTCTACTTACATTAAATTAAAATATATCTTTAGCTGAAATATGAAAGAATTTATGCGTGGCAGAAGCAAAACCAAATAAAATCGTATCACTTCTAGTCATGCATGAACATAAACATAAAACTATACCTTAGATATCGGCAGAAGCAAAACCAAATAAAATCGTATCACTTCTAGTCATGCATGAACATAAACATAAAACTATACCTTAGATATCAGAAGACGATTAACAAAATATTTTTGCCCATTCTCACAAGCTATCATGTTTAGAGTTCCTACTCTATATGCTAAGGAAGTTTTCCTTAACCAGGGAATTCTGCGAGGTTTCATAAGATACCATCTCATATTTATATACTTATAATGTATTGCCATTTAGCCCTTATTTATCGAAAGTGTAGTTTCATTTTCTTTGATAAGTGCATTTTCCAATGTCGACGGGAATAAAGTTTTTGTTAGTCCTTACATCAGCATGCAACTTTGAAAAAAATGCTTATATCTCTCGTTACAGTCCATTTTCAGTGATCTTGGGCTCGTTGGAAAGAAACTTTGATAAGTTTTCCAATGAAACTATAATCACCTCATTTAAAGGTCATTTGATCCTTAAAAATGGGTCTAAAGTCTTTAATAGTGTGGCTAACATTTCTTGCAAAATCAACTTCAATAAATACCGGATCTCGTTCGATACTCATCCAATCTGAGTTATCTTAGGCTGTTGAAAAGGTAATTTGATGAGCTCTCCAATGAGCTGCAAATCACCTTAATAAGATATCATTTGATTTGTCGTACTACTTTCGAAAGATTGAGTATGAAGGAGAGCATGTCCTGAGCTAGCTTGGATTGGGTTAGGGAAATTTCTGGTACGCTTTTGGTAATTGAGATTCCTAGGGTTTTGGACTTTGGTTCCGGAAGTTTTCTAAGGTTTGGGATTTTATGTTTTAGGGGAACAAATAATGGTGGTGAATTCACTTCTAAGAAATTCAACAAATTTTGCAAGGATGCAATGATAGTGAGGCACAATACAGTGAGGTATGCACTAGAGTAGAATTGTGTGGCATAATAATGTATGTTAAGTAATGTTGTATTGGGCAAGAAACTATGGACTTAGGCCGTTAATATGATTTGTTACTTATCAGTCCTTGTCTACGGTCATACATTGTAAAATTCTAGGAGTATTGAGTGGTCATTAAATTGATTGCTTAGAGCTACGAACATTTGGTTGTGTTTCTTACTCTCATGTCCAATCAGTTAAGAGAGATAAGGTTGACCAAAGGGCGAAAAAGTGTATTTTTGTAGGTGTGAAGGGATACCGGTTGTATGACTGGGTCACACATATGATTATGATTAGTCGAGACATCTAGATTGACAAGGATTTCTCATTTCATAAGGATGAACAAAAGGAAATAGAAAAATCATTAGTTATTGATGTTAAAATTGAAAAAGGTGAGATACAGGAAGAAGTCGAGCTGTGGGAATAATTACAAGAGTAGGTGTAGTAGCTATCATTGAGAAGAAATCTGGGGAGAGATCGCAGATTACCAGCGAGATACATAAATGACTTGAATATTACATTCACTCTTATTATAGATGAGGGGGATCGATGTGTCTACCTTACAAGAAATACTAGATGATCCAGATGCTTAGAAGTGGATGAAAGTGATGTAAGATGAATAGACTCTTTATATAAGAATGAGACGTGAGAGCTAGTGAAACTTCTATTGGAAGAAACATGACAGATACAAGGTAAGATTAATTGCGAATGGTTATTTTAAGAAAGAATGCATTGAATTTAGTAAGATATTCACGCCTGTTGTTAAGCAAGTATCTATCAGGTTTGTGTTGGCACTAGTTATCCAATACAACCTTGAACTAGAACAAATATATGTAAAGATTACTTTCCTTCATGGGGAACTGAAAGAGTAAATCTACATGAAGTAACCATAGGGATTCGAGAAACAGGGAACAAAGAATAATGTTTCCACGTAAAATTCATGTGTCCTTTGTGCACGCTTTGGTGCATTTATCTTTTGTTTGTTTGATTCATTTTGGGATTTACTCCAGCGGGTTCCCAACACCAAATTTGCAAAGCAACTAATTGACTTGTTGGTAGGTATGGGAATTCAAATCCCACTAAAGGCATTCATTTTTTTAAAATTTTTAAAATTTTAAATTTAATTTATTTATTTTTTTAATTTCAAAACAAACTCACTCGATGACTTGGTTTGAGTCACATTGAGTCATGTTGAGTAAGCCAATTTGACAAGTCAGCTCGGGACTGAACCTAGCCGAGTGCTCAACAAGTTTCATAGTGACTCGGCTTGATTTATTTTTGACTTGAGTTGACTTGGCTATGTTTTGAGTCGAGTCACCAGGCTTGAGAACATACTTGAAAGGTGGAACCAACAAAAATAGTGAGCCATACACCCAGGGAAATAGAAGAATGACTTTCCCTCATAACCAGGGAAAATATTTCTCGAGGCTAAATTCCAGTGTAAGTGTGAAAATGGCTCGGGTTCTGATTGGGTCGAGTTGAACCCAAGCCCCCTTTACTATATGGGCCACAAATTCTGGTCACACCTGACCTCCAATTCATTATCTTATAGTCCATCCACTCCATTTAAGTTTATCAAATCCATGTTTAGTACAACCCAACTTAATTATAATTGCTGCCGGAAAGTATTTCCAGTCCGGCCCAATTAGTGAATACATACACTACATACATATATCTATATATGTCTTTACTTATCTTATATTACTTTTTTTTGGGTTTTGAGCCAGGTGGGTTGTATCACCTGATCCAGCTCATGGATAGCTTATATGGGTCGGAAAGGTTGGGTAGGGTTCAACCAAGCTCATACATTTACTTACACGGGCCTTGAACCTGACTGAAAAGAGGGTTATAGGCTACTTGACCTACAGCCAGCTGATCCATTGCAATGGCTAAAACGACTGAGTTTGTGAGGCCCGACACAAAAATGAAGGCCGATCCAAAACTTAGTTGGGCCACACCAATGGAACAATGTAAACCTAAAACTTCATGTTGTATGGTCTGCCTGAGTTCTGGATCTTGCTGACTATGTATTATTCTTCCATCCTCGCCTGATGAAGGTGTCGGATGGGGTATATACTCTGTGATGGCCCCTAATTAAATACGAAACTACGGTTGACACTTCCTCACCGTTCATCATGGTGGTGCGAAACAGTTGACTGTTGACGGAGCTGAATTTTTGGCATCAATGGCCAACATCGACGATCACACCTAATGGACAAATGGATCTTAGGCACAAATCATGTTGGGCCATTACGAGAACAGGTGTTGCACCGGAATTGTCTACAACACCTGCATAAAACACCCAACCCCTGTGGGCCAACATGTTGTAATACGTAGAGAGCCAATATTCGGAAACGGATTTGCTACTCCCCCTGACATCAGCCAATGGCTGGTGGTCAGTGTCATGTGGGCCCATCATTATGTATTTGTTTCATCCATTCTGTCCATCTATTTTTCCAGATCATTTTATGATATGAGACCAAAAATGAGGTATATCCAAATCTCAAGTGGACCACATTACAGGAAACAATGTTGAATGAGCGTTGACCATTAAAAACCTTTTAGGGACCATAAAGTTTTGGATCAGTCTGATCTTTGTTTCTGCCCTTCATCTGGGATTGTATGACCTAATCAACAGATTGGATGTCAATTAAACAGTAGAGTGGGTCTTAGGAGTATTTTAATGGTAGATATCCAATTACTATTGTTTTCATGTAGTGTGGTTCACCTGAGATTTATATCCCTCTCATTTTTTGTATCAAGCCCTGAAATGACACGTAAAAATGGTTGAAACACATGCATTATGCTGGGCCCACAGCACCGACCACCAGCCACACGGCTGGTGCCAGGGGAGTAGCCAATCCGTTTCCGATGAAGCGGATTGGCTGTTGTACCACACACTAGCTATTGTGAAGGCGAGCGCTTATGCTCTTCAAGCTTTGAGTTGTACAAACCGATCAAAGGAGATCAAAGTTACATAGGCATCACAGTGATATATTTGTGATATTCACACCGTTCATCCAGTTTTAAAGATCATTTTGTAGCATTATCCAAAAAATAATCATATCCAAAGGTTAATTGGACCATACCATAATAGCATCAAAGATGATGAGTTTTGCCATTAAAAAATTCATAGGGCCATCATAATATTTATTTTTCATCCAATCTATTCATAATGTAACAAGGACATAAATGAAGAGGAAGAACAAATTTCATATGGTAAGCAGTGTACCAGCCGTATAGCTGCTGCATTGACATCGGCAGGTTCTGTGAGTCTGATAATAAGGTATGTGTTATATCGGAGCCATTTATCCATTTGGCAAGCTCATCTTAAAGCTTGAGATAAAAAAAAATTATGGCAAATCTAACTATCAAGTGGACTGGCAAGCTCATCTTAAGGCTTGAGATAAAAAAAATTAAGACAAATCTAACTATCAAGTGGACTACACTGCAAAAAGTAGTGGGGGATTGAACGTTTACCATTGAAACCGTTTTGGGGTCACATAAGTTTTGGATCAATATGAAATTTGTTTTTCCTCTTCATTTAGGTCTTCGTGACCTTATGAGCAGATTGGATGAAAAATAAACGTTATGGTGAGCCCTACGAATTGTTTAATGGTGAAAATCATTATCTCCGCTGATATTTGTAGTGTGGTCCAGATGATTTTTTGGATGACATTTGTAGTGTGGTCCAGATGATTTTTTGGATGACATTTGTAGTGTGGTCCAGATGATTTTTTGGATGACGCTGGAAAATGATATCTAAAAATAGATAAACGGTATACATATAATAAATACACCACTGTGGGGCCATGTAACTTTGATCTCCTATGAACCGTTCGTACAACTCGAAGCTCAGGACCGTCGGTGCTCGTCCTCGCACGACATTACCAACAGCTATATAGCTAGTGGCTGGTACACCAGCCAATCCGCTTCCCCCAATATTCAAACTGTACACACGAAAGACAAACCGTATGACAGACTTCGATGGGTGACAACAATGGTACCGGATAAATGTGTCACATCAATGGCAACAATGTAGAACCGCTCATTTTTAAAAGTACAGGATGCATTCGAACCGTACAAATGTACATATATCATATATGATTGGGTTCATTTGTAAATATTAAAATCTCGTGTGAATCTTTGCCAGTATCTCTCATGTTTTATATATTCTTATCATTTTTCAATAAAATAAACATAATATATGTTACGAGAAGAATGGGTCGGCAAATAAAAAGTTAAGTCAGGGGAACTAAGCAAGCCCTATCAAACGGTTAACTTAGTTTAGGGCCTGTTGGCCCGGATCCCATGGGATCAGGAGGGATGGGATGGATTTTAAGGTAACAATAGTGATGTTAATGGATTGGTTTAAGATCCATAGGATTGCTACATCCCGGGACAAGTTCACCGAGTCCGTTTGACACGCTCGGCATATCCCAGGATTTCACCTTCCAATCCCTTCTAATCCGTCCAACCAAACACATCCTAGGCACGATTCGACGAGATTAGGAGGGATGGGATCAATTTTAAGGTAATGATGGTGATGTCAGTGGATTGGTTTATGATCCATGGGTTTGCAATATCTCGGGACAAGTTCATCAGGTCTATTTGGCTCATTTGGCATATCTCGATATTTTACCATCCCATCCCTCCTAATCCCTCTTAATCCGCCCAACCAAATAGGCCCTTAAGACCACTTTTGACCGAGGAACCAGGTTGAACTCAGCTCCATGACCACCATCAAAGATAAATCGGGAAGCTTAAGGTCGGCTAGGCCTTGCCCACCCTTCACAAAGTTGTCAGGTCGGCATAGCCTCATGTGACGACATATCCTTAAAAGGACATCAACCTTAGGTCAACACAACGTCGTCCTCAAAGGTTCTAACCTTACCAGAGATCTCAATCGAAGATCTTGGGAGACCATCACAACACAAATCTCTTCGAGATCTCGAAGAATATCTACGATATACTCGGGATTCGAATCCCTTTGTATTACGTCCCTACTAAATAAAGAGATCTCCTCCACGTCACCGCCTCTACTCAAATATAAAGAGGTGTATCTCTAATTGTGAAAGGTACACACAATCTCTAGCCCAAAACTCCTTACTTAACCAAACCCAGATTCCTTACCCGACTTAGGCATTGGAGGGTCCCATGCACTAGCCAAGGTATCCTTTATCCGTCCCTTGTGCAAGTACATGAAGGTCCATGAAAAGCTAGCCAAATTTTTGCATCAATAATATACAATTTTTTTTAATTTATTTTAAAGGGCTATAATGCTCTTAAAACTAGTAAATTGTTAGTGTGCCCACCTAATATGGATCATATTGATTTTGGTATTTTCACTTCAGCCCAATGAGTTACATCTGATTAATGGGTTGATAAAGATACACATCATGGACCCCCACACAAAAACTACAGTTGGGATCTAGGGGTGTCAATGGGCCGTGTTGGCCCGTCAGGCTTCTGGGCCCGGCCTGCCTTGGGCTAGGCTTCAACTAGTGTATGAGGCCGAGGGCCATACTTGGGCTTTAAAATGAAGCACGTTTCAAAATCAGGTTGGGCTCAGACGTTGATTTCAGAAGCTAGAAAGCCCGGCTTGGCCTGTTAGGGTTTTATTTATTTATTTATTTTAAAATAAAATACTCCCATCCCTCCCTTTCTTCTTTTAAAATAAAATACTCCCATTCCTCCCTTCTCAAAACTTTCCATTTCCCAAAAAAAAAAAAAAAAACCTAAAAATCTCTCTTCTCTAACCCACCCTTCCATCCTCTTTCTGCAACAACCCTCCCGTGCAACAACTCACTTATTTGGGTTCGGGCTCGGGCTGGACTCATGATTTACTATTTTGGCTAGTCACGGGCTCAGATCGGGTTGGACTGGGCTTGATTATTTTGGACTGTCATGAGCTTGAAGCAGGTTTGGGCCTACATGGAACAAGGCAGGCCGGTCTTGGACCGACCTAGGCCCGGCCCTAACCAGCCCGTTGACTATTGTTCCTTGCTTATTGGAAGCGTTTCTGTACTTTGTACCGGCTGCCTACAAGGGTTTTGTAAAGGATTCAGGTTCTTGGACCTTGAACCTGGCCGAGTTTGGATGCTCTTGCACTAAAATACTTATACCCTTCCAATAACTCAACTAAACCATGCCTTCCACTACTAAGAAATTTAAGATTTTCTTCCTCATGTTAATTCTTCAAAGGTTGAAATATCTAGTCCAATCCATTAAGGGCCTGTTTGGTCCGTGAGATTAAATGGTATGGAATCGTATTAGATGAGATTAACGCTGTTATTGTAAAATGATTACATGTCTAGAAATACCATGCTATTTTGGCTATCCAATTTTCATGTTTGGTATAAAATTATTGTCATGGAAAAGCATTGGATTAAGCAAAATCCCATTTGGTGGACCAAGGAATTGTAATCAACAAATGAAATTCACAGCAGATGCCGGTCACTTGTAAATGTATATAATCAGAATGTCACATGTAAAGGGTATATATGTATGGACGATGTAGATGAAACACATGCAGTAATATGGGGCCCACATGTGTATTGGATTTCAAAATCCACGGAAATCCTGCATGAGATCAAATGCAATTCCATCCTACCTAATTCCAACCTTGCACGTCCTCTCCAAATGTCGGATGGAATTTGCACGGGAGCAAATGCAATTCTATCTCACCTAATCCCATGCGTGGAACACCACCTAAAAACTCAGTTGAGCCTTCAAACATCCAGATTGATCGGATTCCCCTACAACACTTGTTTTAAGAAGTATGCAAAACACCTGAGCATAGGCACATATATGGCTGAGATTTCGAAAATCTCACAATATGTTTGTAGAGATTTCATTAACGTCCCTATCACAAGAATTCAGTAAGATTTTCAAAATCTCAGCAGTTGTTAAATTTAAACTGTAAAATTATTGTGATTTTAATTAAATAAACATTAAAATTTTTTGAACTAATTACTTTTTTTACCTATTTAAAAATTTAAAATTATCCACTATATATATATGTGTGTGTGTGTGTGTGTGTGTGTGTGTGATTTTGTTGACCATATCCTGAGAAAAAAATGCTGAGAATCTCCCAAGAATTTTCATGCTAAGAAATTGCCCAAGATTTGTCACTATGCACTCAACTCCGTGACGGTAGTTAGTTGTATATGTAACATTCACTCGATTCATTAGGTTCTATCCTTAATTTGATTCTAGGAGCTAGATCATGTTTCGTCAAACCTATTAGGAAGAAGTCAAGATACAAAAATCAGCTTGATCTAAAGCTCATACAAGACCGTATCACATAAACATTGAGGTTTTATGAGCAATTTTACATTGTTCTCATTGGTGTGGACCATAGGAATTTTTTAACAGGTTAAATTTTTGAATATATGGTTCAAATAAGATTTCACACTTGGTAGATATCGTAAATTTACATACATAATTGTGGAACGGACAAGCAGAGCTCACCAAAAAGTGGTAGGATGATGAAAATGGTGATAGAGTCGCCACTAACCAAAATCTTAAAATCTACAGGGTAGAGACTATAGAATCATGGTAACCTAGGGATCAAGATGTGTTGTTTGGATTTAAATGACTTCACTTGGTATATGTATGTAGATTCCGAGTAAGGCTCTCGGCTATAAAAATGGAGGTATTGTTGGGGAATTGCAGAAGCAAATCCTAAATTTGAATCAAACAAGAAGAAATCGAATGCAAATAAAGCACAGAGAGAACATGAATTTATGTAGAAAACCCTTGCAGATGAAATCTACGACATAAGGTGACAAACAAATCTACTATCAAAACCAAATTACAAGAGATTGATGCACTTACACTAATGAGAAACCTTAAAAACCTTGTTCCAAAGCCCTAACTGTCCCTCTAGAAACCTTAGAAACGTCTTAAAACCCCCTTAGAATACCTTAATCCTGATTACACCCAATATATATAGTGTTACAATTAAAATATGAAAAAAATCTCGCACTTTTGCAAAATCGCACAATTTTGTTGATGGGATAAAAACCATATTCGATGGGATTGAGTGGCATCAGTAGGCTACTGATGAGATCGAAGCCATCCTCAATAGGATCGAAGAATGATCCCAAAATAGTCTAGCGAGTAATTGGAATAAATCAGGAGTCTGTTAATGGGCATCGACAGATGCTCGATGGAATCGAGTGGTCTATCGATGGTATCAACAAACCCTTGATTTAGTCAGACTTCAATCATTAAGAACCACGACTCCAAACTCTATCTTTAATCGCCTCTATCATAGCTTAACCATTGTCATCACTTTTCATGCACATTCCATCTTCATTAAACTTTCATCAAGTCTAGAAAAGTTACACAAAATTTAAACTTTTTTTTTTTATATATAGAAACCACCTTTATAAGCATGTCTGTCAGATTAACACTCGTGTGAATATTTTCAAGAGTCACACCACATTCATTACACACATGTCAGATGAAATGATAACGAGTATTAATATGTTTAGTATGAGAAAGGTAAATTGAGTTCTTCGTCAAATTGATTGCGCTTTCACTGTCACAATTAACCGGCACGGCCTCTTGCTGAAGCCCAAACTAGTTCATCATTCCTCTTGACCAAACACATTCTTTGAACGTCTCCATCACCGCCATATACGCATCCTCGATTGTGGAAAAAGCAACCATAGACTAAAGCTTCGACATCCGACTGATCACTCCACTCGTTAATACAAACGAATAATCGGAAGTCGATATTTTGTTGTTCATATTTTCTTTGTAATCTGAATCCACCCCGCTTATAAGCTTTCTATCTGATTTCTCAAAGTCAAGATGTAGTCCATTATACATTGTATGGGAAGAAGTAGCCATTTCATTGCCTCTCAATGTTGCTTACTGGAGTTAGCCATAATATGCTCACAATGGTTATTATAATTAATCAATTGCACATTGCCTAAATCTTGGTCCTTAATTAATAGATCATATGGTTAGGCATAAAATTTAGATGATTGAGTGTATTCATTAAGTTCATACGAGTATTCAGTCAAGTTTGTACTATTCTCTAGTGGTAATACCCACATATATGTTAGGATTGAGTACAAGGAAATACATAAAGGGTTACACATCGCTATCCTTATTAGGATGCCTAACAAGCTCACAAGCTCTAACCCAGGAACCACTTATTCACGTTGGAACTTTTGTAGCTTAGTTCACTAACTATTAATCAAGTGAAATTTTTATTTAAGTTTCAAATGTTTTTAACTATTGATCTTTTGTTATAACTATTAAAAATAACATATCCATCAAATATTTGCTCAACGCAAGAATGGAGCCCACTTGGTAATATCATTCATTAGATCAGTTTGAAACGTCGCACTGCCCCATTTTTTGCTTCCCTTTGTTTTTTACTATCCATATGGCGCGTTCATTGGACGGTCCAGATTTTCCCAGTGGTTTTTGTTAGCAAATTATGGCATCTGGTGTGATTACTAAACGGTCTATCAGTCCTAGCAATTTCACTATTTAACTTTCATAGGTTTTTTTTTTTTTTTTTTTTTGAAATATCCTCAAGGGTGATCTTTATGATGCATCCCACCATTTGAACACTTCATTCTCTCCCCTTTTATCTCATTCTCTAACATCAATAACTCTCTCATGCAGTTGAGACCAGCCGTTTTCAACTTCTTTCGTTGCAAGATATGATGGCAAAGAACAAGAGAAGGTCATGGTGAAAGCTCTTCAAACCCTTCAAATCCTGGAAGAACACGGCCTGAAAAACAAAATGTTTTTTGGGGGCGATAAAATCAGATTCGCAGATGTTGTGATCGGTTGGATCGCCCATTGGCATGAAGCAATTGAAGACGTCGTAAGCATGAAAACTCGTAATCAGAGATAATCTCCTGTACCGTGAAGGAGTGTTTGCGTATATTAAAGGGCGGAGAGAAGCTTACTGGCATCAAGGGAGATCCACAATAGGCCTGAAACTCCGCCAGATCAAACAGTAGGATATAACTTGGTCATGAAGTGTTTTCTTCAAGAGTGTTTGAAGAAAACAACAGACTAGAAATAAGGTATTCCAAAGTGTTTTATTCAACTGTTAGTTGAATAAAACAGTAGAAATAAGGTATCAGTGATGGGCAAAACCTCAGGCATGATCAAACGGTCCCATCGAATGTGGTCATGAAGCGTTTTATTCATGAAGTGTCTTATGAAATGTGGTCGTGAAGCTATTTATTCAAGATTTTTTGAACAAAACATTAGCCTAGAAATAAGATAATCCTGAAGTAATTTATGCATGTGTCTTTGAATGAAACGGTCCAAGTATGGTACATTGTAGTGTTTTATAAAAGTGATTTTGAATAAAATGCTTAGTGTGGTACATGACAGTGTTTTATTCAGGCGCAATAGAATAAAACATGAGAATCACCTACAGATGTCTGCTTGTCATGCAGTTCCATCTTTCCCTCAAAACTTGTGTAGGACATCCGTGCGATGCAATCGGTGAGCCACAACCCGTAGATCACCTGTCTCGAAAATCAGGCCGATTCACTCATTAGATGGGCCACATGTATGTGTTAGCAAGGGATCTGGCCCACTAGCTAAGCAACTAGAACAAGGTAGTGGTCTGTGACATCTTTCTTTCCAGGCCTTGACATATGCCCAAGCCCAGTCCCAGCCCAATCATCTATCAGTTCTCATAACTCATGTGCTGGCCCATCACGTGGGCCATCGGCCTTGACCCAAAATCAGCCCAAAGTAGGATGGGCTCAGACCAGCTATGTTCAGTTTCACTTCTATAGTGGGATGATTACTTCTCTTCTACAGTCTCCCAGGGGTTCTTACCTCTTTCCAACGGTCCGAATCCAACAAACTGCAAAATCGAAGCAATTTCCTCTCCTTGGTCTTCTCATCTCTCTTTCATCTTCCTACCAATCTTCTTGCTGCTGGTAAAAATAAAGGATGGCCTTAAGCCGTCCAATTCCCATGATAGAACTACAATCATGTAAAGGATTGGTAATGAGTTGGGCTCGCGGGCTTTAAGCTGGGATTGGGGTTGGCATGTATGGCTCAATCAATTTTTGGGTCAAAGCTTGGGCTTAAGTGATTTTATCCTGACTCGACCTGGCCCAATTTGAAGTGTACATGACTTCCAGTCCTGCATATATGCGCTGTTAGGCAACATGTCACCTTTCATCTAGGGTTAGGTTTTCAATTCCTAAATAACTATTCATTTGCTGATGTCAATTGAATCGATTTTCAGGCTAGACATGGTCAGGCCAACATTTTCTTTCAGCCTTGGATTTGGGCATGTTGTGCTGGATCCATTTCTGGCACCATCTGGGCTTGGAATAGGAGTGGTCCGACCCATGCCGCCACTACAACCTTTGAATGTCCACACCATGGGACTGCCAATATTGCAATATCTTTTGAAAGTGGTCAAAGGCGGTGGCTTGTCACTCTTTTTCAGTAACGGGCAACAGCCATTGCACATGCATACGTTTTGAATTTCAGGTGGAGAAGACGGAATTGTTCACCATAGGACCAACGAGAGGCCCAGCAGTTGATGTGGTTGTTGTTGCAGCTTATTTGGTGATTTATGTAGCGGTAGAACAACTGATCAACAAATTGGAGAATCGGTTGTTGGTAGCGTTGATGCTATGTCTCTTCCAACCGCTCAACCATCAGTGCAACTCCCAATCATGCAATCTAGAAGGATACCATAGCTAAAATTTCAAGCAAAAAAAAAAAAAAAAAAGACTCTTAATGCTCTGGGCGAAAAGATGAAATCTTGGATTTTTGAACATATCCGGGTGTAGCCAACCTCACCCTTGTCCAGTAACCATTCTGGGGGACTCTTTCTAGACTTTGAACATTGTAGGTGCGCACCACTTCATCCTTCCAACTCTACAAAACCCAAAACAAAAGTAACAGAAGACCCGCCAAAAATGGCAAACTCAAAACATAGTCGAAGATGAATAAAATACATACCTATTATGTATGTATGGCCAGGCTATCAATGGACTGGGATTGGGTCTGGCAAAATCAAAATTTCAAACCGACCCGAACAGTTCAAAATCTGGGCTGAAGCCAACCCAAGGTCCAACCTGTTGACAGCTCTAGCCCTCAATCATAGGTGGGAGCCAGCGTGATTGGTAATTGGAGATGTGGTGAAAGCTTTTCCAGTATAATCAATATGAAATGTCCTTTTTCCTAGTCATCAATGGGATAGTTTGAACCGTTTTAATTGATTATTCAGAATCACGGGCAATCCAAGATAGGGTTCCACATGATGGATGTTACCAATGGATGATAAGACCCCAACTGAGGAACGACCAATCATAGTGATTCTTGATAGTCCATATCAGTGAAAGGTGGGGCTTGCATCATGGATGGTTCAAATCAGTCATCCAGTTCCCATTATAATCAATCTCTACTGCCCATTTTGGGTGACATCAACCAGATGGTCATGTCATCAGGGTGATTCTTGAAAGATGGACAATCCCAGGTGGGACCCACATGATAGACAGTTCAGTTTGATAGTCTTAAGCTTGTTTATGTATCATCTGTTTTAGTGGACCCATTGATCAGATGGTTAACATTTATCTAATCAAATTGTTCCCTGTGATGTTTGTGCAAATGGGCCCAAAGGAAGAGGGTTCCTGCTCAATACTCGGAAACAATCTCAGTTTGGTAGCGCTTTAAGGTGGACCCAATCGCATAACAAGAAATTAGAGGTTGAATGCAGTCGCAGCTTAAACTTGCAACTGATTATGGTACTAACCTCAGTAAAAGGTGCACTTAAACTCAAGGATGATTATTGCTCAATCCCAAGTGTCACTCAACATGCACTTAGAACCAAAACATTATAAGAAGCACCTAAAGATTTCATAGAAGAAACAACAGGAAGAAGAGAAGCCACTCATCTCCTTGAAAGTCCTAGAAAGACAGCTGCAGATGAGATTTGCACCTTAAGATCTGCGATATCAACATCATGGCCGCCTTCAACCAGCCCCCACCGATCAACCTGCAAAGAACCCCAAGCTAAACATGAAAATGAAAAGAAATAAAATTGCTACCAAAAGCATCCGAAATAGCAGGAAAAGAACAAAGCCTCCGATGCATCATGATGTGCGTACCACCCGGATGGGAGTCCACCATAGTTCCAAAACTTGGTCGCTCGACTTGGAACTCAGGCCAAGTCAACTTGGCTCGATGGGATTTCAAGCCGAGTCACCATGTAACTAGACTGAGAATAACTTGGTCTTAACTTGATGTGACTGGTCAAGTCAACCCGATGCGACTCTAACAGTGTCACCCGTTCAAAAAGCTTATAAAAAGTAGGAATGGTTTGAACCCAAGACCTATGTCAGAGGTACTGATGCCTGGTATTTTTCAAAATTTTTTTTTTTCATTATCAAATATAACTACATAAAATAATTTAAAATTTATTATAATTATTATATATCCAGTTGAGTCAAGCAAAGACTCATCCGAGTCTTCAGTCAGACCGACCTGGCTGAACATCAACTCGAGTCGAGTTTCCGAGTTGTTGATCTATGGAATGCACAAGAGAGGTGCCAGTGGTTCAGCATTCCAGGCCATTAAACTGATTGGATGGATGCCCAACAACCATTCAATTTGGAAGATCCTAAACCATCCAAATCTTTGGCACTTTTTCCCCATATGGTTCCTTGAATATTTTTTTACCATTTATGCAGTCCATTAATTGAAGGGTTAGGATCTTCCTATCTCTAGCTTAGCAGGGTCCATCAATCTGGATCACCAAAACCATGGACTCCACTTGACGTGTGAGGACACTATAGTCTTGCTGATGGATCAGGATGTGAAATCTGCTTAGAGCAAAACCTGCAAATCTTCTTCAAGCCTAATCAATTCAATTGCCTCCTCGATTTGCAGCCTCCCACGAAAAATCCCGATAGAAATGATCAGAGAGTGTGCAGCTGCAGCAATTGCATCGATACTGGCTAATTCACAGTCGTTTGTTTTCTTCAGAAGGCTTTCAATGGCACTCACGAGACCATCTTCCTGCTTTTCACCGAAAAAGCTAGAGTACACTATAGGCTTAAAGCCGAATTCTGATTCCACCCAATTGAGTAAGGGATCCATTTTCTCCACTTGTCGTTCTGCAATGATTCAGTAGAAAATGAATGTAGTAAGCTAAATGTATTTTCTTTGAAAATCATCATAATCATCATCATCTAAGCCTTATCCCAAACAGATAAAAATAAGAGGAAAACTGTCTATGATTAAACATAATCAGATGCTGTAAGGGCATTCAAATACTGTAGTACTACATGGAACATACAGCATTGGAATTGAAAATGTGGGGTCCGCATGGTGATGCTGCTTGATTTCTACTCAAATATGAAGATTAGAGAAAAACAAAGAAAAACTTGATCAGACCCATAATCAAGACACTGATTTGTTATGAAACAAAGGTGCAGGTGGGTCGATCCAAACATTAGAAACTAATAATAATCATTCAGTTGCGATAAGCCAAAACATCAATTTGGCAGTGTTGAGGTGGTTACAAGCAGTGGGAAGAGGAAGCTAACCCCTGACCTTCTCCAATTGTGGAAAGGAAAGCCCTACTAGTGTCCATTGAGGTGTATTACTTCCCAAAATTGCCCAATTCTATTGGAAAACCAATTAACACCACCCAAGTAAAGGTGTAAATGGGTTAGATGGACTTGATAGGTCACTGGATCCAACCCAATAATAAACTGAAATTGGATCCACCAGGTCAGGTTTGGGACCAAGACACTACCCCAATTATCAAATGTAACAGGTCTAGAACTGCCCAAACTAACTTATGTCCTGTTGTATTTGATCAAACAAATGCCAAATAAATTCAAATCAATTTTAACTCCTTCCGCACAAAATAACATTAAGCTCGAAGCATTTTTCCTGCTATACATTTACTATTGTCAACACAAGGTACAGAAGCAACTAAGAGTGGAAGTAATTTAAGGTGCACAAGGGAGACACAAGGTACTGAAGCAACTAAGGGTCTAACTAATTTAAGGTGCACATGGGCAAGGTATTCAAAAACAGTAACAATGGCTGTAACGGCCACCGCTGTTGCAATTACAGACTGTTTTGGCCATTCTGTAAGCCGTTATGGCCCTGTAACGTGTGACAGTTCCCACCATTACCATTATGTAACGGCCGCTACAGCCGTTGCGTAACCATTTTTGAATACCTTGCACATGGGTACTCAATAGAAATTGCAATTACTCAAACTCAGGAGGAAAGGGGCAAATTGGGCCAGTGCTAGCCCCATCCCATTCATAAGGAGCGTTTAGCATATTGGCATTAGATCATTCAATGTCCAACTTGAAACACAAAGACTAGCAATTAGGAGCCTGGCCATGATTATTAGTTCGAATTGCAACACCCACCACTTGAGTTGTTCCCACTTTGTTGAACTGATTTGTTGCAATTCAATTCAATCCTGAAATCAAATGCAGACAGAGGCTTACAACAACAAAGAAATTGATAGAATGCATACCAAGGACTCTGCTTGTTAGATCACTATCTCCTGGAGAGCGACAAAAGACCAAATCTTGATGAAGCTTTTTCATCAAATGCTCGATGATTTTTGTTCGTGTGAGTGGAACTCTTTCCAATGCAGTACAAGCAAGCTTCATGATAGGCATTGTGAAGGGTCTGATTCCATCTGTTTGCTATCAACACAAAAAACTTACCACGAAATCCAAAAAGAAGACGAAAGAGAAGGGGGAAAAACAAAACGCATCTTCCAAACAAAACATGTAAAGCACATCTTCTAATTTAGAGAGAGAGAGAGAGAGGACAGTAGGTGGCATGGCATATTACATGTCATGTGGATAAATACTAAAATTCGATTAAAGAAGATGCCAATGCCTACATTGACATCTTGTTACCCATTATGTAACCACTTTTTGCATACCTTCTGAGAAAGTGAGAACCATGCTTTTATAGCATCCTACGGCCCAAGAGTTCCTACATGTGGGCCCATGGCCCAGTGATTCAGATAGTCTAATGGGTCAACAATAGATATAGCATGCCCCAAAGATCTCCAAGAGAATCCTAGTGATCCAATCTTTCACCTTATTGCAGTGAATATGGAGTGCCGATTGTGTTATTCCTTAATTGGCACCAATTGAAAGTTTGTGATTATCCCATCAGTAGACTTTTGGGGCATGGTATATCTATGGTAGGTCTCATCTGATCAATGGTTCAACCTATGGGTCCTGTTGAGGCACATGGTTGCATTTTTACCTTTTCTATAAGAGCATAATCATGATTTCTCCCTTCATTATTAAATTAACTACTATGGGCTAGTCAGCCAGGTTGGCCTACCAACATGAATAGCCATAAAATTTTCTTTTCCTTTTTGTTAATGAATGTGGAGATGGTGGTCCATACTATTGTACAATGCACCTAGACTATATTTTTAGTTATTTCTTGTTATTAGTTGTTTATTTTGGTTCATGGCGTGTAGGGTAGTTTTGCTTTTGTTATTAAGGTAATTTTTACTCGACTGTAAAGTAGAGGGCTTGGACAAACCTCAGCTTGGCCCTAACTCGACTCATTTACAACCCTACTTGCAAGTGTTCAAGCTTATCTACAACCCTACCTACAAGTGTTCATCATGCATGTAGCATTGCTTTAAAAGAACTAAAAAAACGTGACTCATTTTTCATAACTTCTGAATTGCATAACTGCAACAAATTCAACTAAAACTTTATAAGTTATTAAAGTTTAAAAAGTGTTTACAAAATTTTCAAACTTAAGGTAGTTATCGCTAATTAGAAATAAAATGATAATCATGAAGTATACGAGTTTAGTAATAATTATTTTTCAATACTTTTATTTAGTTAAATTTGTGCATATGTATTTGTTTTAAAATATATTATTAAATTTTTATTTAAAATAAAATTTGTTAAATTATTATTTTATTTATTTTCCTTATTATTATTATTTTTTTATAAATTTTAATTATCTTTCATTAACTTTTACTCATATTCCTTACTTGTTCATCATAATTTAAAATAACTAAGATATTGGAGGAAATTACAAAAATTACCATAGATAAATTTCAGGGACGAAATTTTATTAAGGGAGTAGAATGTAACATCTTGTTTTTTTTTTTTTAAACAGTAGGTATTCCAAATCCCGCTGATCTCTTTGGTGTGGCCCACCGTAACTTTAGATCGTCTTCATTTTTGGACCCATGCCCTAGCATGACTAGGCAAAACTAATGGACGGTATGGATTTACCACCTCATCGTTTTGGGTCTCACCGTGCTTTAAAAAAACATATATATCTTTACATGCAACAAAGCCTCAATTTTCTCTCCTTCATCCCTTAATCTCCGTAAAACAGATGTGCACCATCCTAAACCAATCAAATCAAACCCTTCTTTGTAGTGGACCCCACTGTCACTCTAAACCGATCATTGGATTCGCATTTTTGTAAAACCTTGTTAAAAGCTCTTGCTCAGAGACCATCAGCACGACCCACCTGATCACTTGATCTGTCCCATTTTTTGCCCCATAATCAATGCTGACTTGAGGAAAATGATGAACGGCTTGGATTTTCATCTTAAATCACAGTGGACCCAACCGGAACTCGCATCGAACCCATGTAGAAGACCTTCGTGTCCGCAACCCCAGCACAATTTCTCCGAAATTTCCTTATTCCTCTTTTCTTTCGGAAACTAACCTCAACCTGATGCTCCATCCCAACCGTTGTCTCTTATCCAGACCGTCAATATGAATCAGCGACGTGCATTGTGTAAGCATGCCGCCTCAACCACGAAGACACAAACCTCCGAAACCACCGACAAATCTCCATTAAAAGCCTTCATCCTTCACCTCCCAAGCTTCCTATATCAAACTCCATCATCCTGAAGAAGAGAATCGTCGAAAAACCATCGATCAACAAGTCGCCATTAGAGAAGGTACCATCTTTCCTCGGCAAGATCATCAACAATTAAGTTGTGTTATAGCCGTCTTTTGACATGGGCCACGCATCAAGTAGGTGATCTAACCCACACCCCACACCGAGATTTATACATAAATATCATAGGCATGGAATGATGTTCGACTTGCAAGTTGGCAACCATAAAAATACATGTACTTTTAGTTGATATGCATGAATGGTTAAACCATTGTACATGTTGAATTACTTCGATTTTATATGTAAACATTATATCTTTTTTGTATATGTTAATTCCTTAATAATTACTTGTTGTTTAACCAATTGTACATGTGGAATATTAATGGTGCATTGTATAGCCTTATTAGATTTACCTTGAATCCTTTTGTGTTATGTATTGTTAAATAATGTACACATTAGATTGATGACTAGTTGCGTATAAAAAATCTTAAATATGTTATGTTTGTTTTTCCCTCCTAGTATATGCCTTCTTAAGTTACTATCAAATGGTTATTATTATTATTTTTTTTGAACTCGTAAATTCTTTTGTGTTATGAGATAAGGTATGGATAAAATATCGTGAGACGAGTGCTTTGCCCAAGGTCACTCCCGAAAGATCGGCACAGGTGTTCTGCCCTGGGTAATTCCCTAAAAGATACACACACAGGTGCGCTGCCCTGGATTAACTCCTAAAAGAAATCACATGGTGCTCTACCTAGGGTCGTTCCCTAAAAGATATACACATGGGTGCTCTGCCCGGGGTCACTCCCGAAAGATTGGCACGGGTGCTCTGCCCTGGGTAATTCCCAACAAGATACACACACAGATGCGCTGCCCTGGATTAGCTCCTAAAAGAAATCATATGGTGCTCTGCCCAGGGTCGTTCCCTAAAAGATATCACGTGGTCCTCTACCTAAGGTCATTCCCAAAAAGATCATCATGGTAGTTATATTTTCAAGTTAATCATAGAGGAATGCATTTTTAATTCAATCATTTATGGAATCATTTTATTTAAAATTTGAAATATTTTTTATGAATATTTATTGTCTCCTTAAATGTTAATTTTTTTAATTATTATTATAAAGTTGTGTTATTTTTTTTTTTTTTTTTTTTTTACACACGCACACACACCCCCACACACTCACGCCATAGTGGAATTTCACCACCCATGGATACTCGAACCCTTGACCGGGTGTTGAAACTCCTGGGAGTCTACCACAAGAGCAAGAGTAAGGATCCAAAGTTGTGTTATGGTATTAATGTATAAATTTCGGTTGGGATGAAAATGATGTCGTACTCCGGGTGTTTAAATATTTCAGGTACCAGGTATGAATACTTCGAGAAGGCATGATATTATTGATGAGCCAAAGTCATACTCAGTCTTATGAATTGCTTTTATTTTAGTTTTATTTTAAACTTAACGGATTATGTATTTCCTTTTACTCAATTTTATTTTAGTGAAAGAATGATGCATTAAAGTTGAGTTGACTTTATTTAATTATTTTGGCATTGTGATATGGAATCTTTTATTTATGCTTAGTTGATGTAAATGATGTTATGAGGAATCTTGGTATATTGAAAAAGAAAATGGTTATATAGACTTAAATAAAAGTGAATATTGTACCTCACGAGCTTGGGATTCGGGTCTGGGTTACTCTACTCAGATACCCGAATTTCGGGGCGTGACATTATTAGTGGCACTACCATCCTACCATCTTAATCCCCATCCTTGAAGATTCTCAAAGGCGTTATTCCTTCCTTATCGTCTGTGTCAATTCTAAAGTGTGAAGTGTGTGAGCTTAATAAACATCATCCTGCAACACGCATATGAAAGAGTAGTTCAATTCCTTTTTCTTTAGTCCATTCAGATGTTTAGGGACCAATTAAAATTTTCAACAGGTCAATATATAAATTTTTTGTTACATTTATTACCGATTTTTCATGAACAATTTAATTCTATTTAATGAAAAACCGGCTTGAATTATTTTCTATTTTTAACACATTTCGCATGGAAGTACAAAACTAATTTAACCAAAAGTGTTTGTATTTCTTTTGAATAATGCCTAGGAATATACGTCCCAATTTTTTAGTTTGTATTTTTTGAAACCAGTATATTGCATGAAACATCATGTGCCCACACCTTATAATAAATAGTATAGTAAAACGGAAAAATCGTTACCAACTTGAGGTGACTTGTACTTTATTAATTCAGATGAATATTTCCAAAAGTGTTTAGAGTGATATAGAACTTACGGCGTGTTTTCTAAAAAATTGAATGCCCATGATTATTTTAATGGGTAAATCCCCTCATAAAGTTTACTCCTAGATACCATGTTATTTTCTTTGCCGCTCTTTTTTTTTTTTTTTATAATGCTTTGTTCATCAATTTGAGTTAGGTCATGATAAATTCGATCCTAGACCCATTAAATGTATTTTTCTTGGACTCTTCTAAACACAGAGGTTATCGTTGTTATAGTCATTTTCTTCGAAGACAATATGTGTGTAAATCATGGTACAAGTTATGGGGCCAAGACAACTATGATGACCATTAGAATTTTTTCAAAAAGAGAAAAAAAAAAGACCACAATGACCGTTACATCCCATATCGTGACGGTAATGACAGTGACCATTACGAGCACCACTATCATAATGGTGCAAATGTTACATTTTTAAAATCTACTATGTTCCTCTAAAAAAATAATAAGTCTCTTTATGTGGAAGTTGTGCCCGTACCTGTTGTGGTTGAGGAAGACAATCCAATCTCTTCCCTTTACTAACCCCTTTGTTCTCGTTGTTCCTCAACTAAAAGTCTACTTGCGACAAAAACGAACATATAACATGGCCAATGATGATGTGCCATCCACCATACTCTTCCCAACCTAGTGAGCCAGTGACTTCTACAAATAGGTTTGATATTCCAATTGCCTTGAGAAAATGTGAGTGTGCATTATTGATAACTCTATATGTATCTTTTTAATGCTTATTTCTCACTTTCCATAGATTTGCCTTATCTTTGTCTTCTTATTGTATTCTTAAGTCATACAAGGAACAAGGTATTCAAAATCATTTATGTAACAACTGTAATGGCTGTTACATAATGGTAACAATCATAACCGTTACGAGTTACGGGGTCGAAACGGCCGTTATAAAAAAAACTGACTGTAAAGGCCCTGTAACGGTCCCGTAATGATTTGTAACGGTCCTATAACAGTCCTGTAACAGTTTTTTCAAGAAATTTTAAAAAACAACGTTATGGCCCGTATCATAACAGTAATGGTGGTGGTTGTTACGGCCACCGTTATCATTTTGGAACAACTTGAGTGGGAAGCACTATTATATAAAGGGCGAAAATAGGCAATGGAAGAGGAAATGGCTACTCTTTATTAGAAAAATACCAGGAATTCCCAAATTTACTTGCCGGTAAATGTATTGTTGGTTTCAGATGGATATACACCATTAAGTTTCACCCTGACGATATGGTTGAACTTTTAAAAGCTCGCTTAGTTGCAGAAAGATATACTTACATACTTGGTATTGATTATACTGAAACATTCTCTCATGTTGCTAAGTTGAACTCTATTCATGTTATCCTTTCCATGGTCATTAATCATGGCTAACCGTTCTTCCAACTGAACGTAAAAAAAAAAAAAAAAAAAATAGTTTTCTTCATGGTGATCTCGTAAAGGAGGTTTATGTGGAGCAACCACTTGAGTTTTTTGCTCAAGGGGAGTTAGATAAGGCGTGTAAAGTGAATAAGGCAATTAATGGGCTGAAACAATTGCCACATGCATGGTTTGATAAATTCAGTAAAGTTGTGTTAAATTATGGCTTTGTTCGATGTCCTGTTGATTATACCATCTTTGCATGAAAAGACATCTCTGATTATCTTGCGCTAGTGGTATGCGTTGATGATAATATTGTTACAGGAAATGACAATAGGAGGATTGAAGAGCTTAAGAAATATCTTCAGAGGCATTTCCTCACAAAAGATCTTAGTCAACTTTGATACTTTCTTGGTATAGAAGTTGTCACGTCCAAGGAAGGAATTAACTTGTCTCAACTGAAATATATTTTGAATTTGCTCACGGTGACGGGTCTTCTTGGTACTAAGCCAGTTGATACACCAATGAATCCAAATCACAAAACATTTGTTAATCAAGGAGATATATTTGAAGACCCGGGGAGATATAGAAATTTGGTTAGGAAACTTATTAATGCGGGGGCATTTTCACACCAGGCTCGAGTGGGGTTGCTTGTGGGATGCAAAGGCACACTCGGGATGGGCGGCCTGTGTGAGGTGGATGGCTAGTGTGAGGCGCTACCCATGTGATTTGAGGCCCATGAGGGGGGTTTGGCCGAGGTCCTAACCCATGAGATAAGGGGCCTGGGCTATGAGATAAAGGGATTGATTCATCATGCTCTAACAGTTCGAGCTTTTCGAGCAAGTGGTTAATTGTCACGCGTCAAATTGGTATCAGAGTAGAAGGTCTCTTGTTCGAGACTCCTCACTGGGGGTGATTAATGCGGGAGCATTTTCACACCGGGCTCGAGTAGGGTTGCCTATCGGATGCAGGGACACACTAGGGGTGGGTGGCTCATGTGAGCCGGTACCCATGTGATTTGGGGCCAACAAGGGGGGTTCAGCCGAGATCCTAACCCGTGAGATGTGGGGCCTGGGCTATCAGATAAAGGGATTAATTCGCCATGCTCTAACAGTTCTCAGGTGGGCTTCACCATAGGAAACATGTAAAGTCTGCCATCGTGGTGAGAAGGTCCCACATACTGGGCATCATACTGTGTTTTCGACCAGCCCTGTCAGTAAGCTTCTTAATAAAATCACAAAAGAAAGAAAGAGTGAACTTGATGCAATGCACCTAATCAATGGCAGGGATCGCATGCACGTTGCCCCCATGTGCCACTTGGTTAGTGGTAGCCGCGCCCCTGTATGACTATGCACAGTCAAGCTAGAGTGTTCCTATTCATGGTTTCAAAACTCGGATGAGTCCAATACAACTAGTCCAAGTCGACTCAGATTCGGGACTACCCAATCCAGTTTGATAACACAAGTTGCTTCCCTAAGTCAACCCCAACTCGAGTAACTCAGGGCGAGACACCTCCAACATGGGCGAGTCGCAACTCAACTCGAGACCAAACAAATGATCTGAGTTGCCAAGTCTAAAAACTATGGTTCCATTATTATAGGAGGGACTATTTTCATTGTATTTTCAATGAAAAATGCCCAAGTGATCAGACAGAACACACAATACAAGTAAAATAGCATCGGGTAAAAAAATAAAAAATAAAAAATCAAGATACAAAATCAATGTCATTTTGCAAGATTTCATCCATGAGAGGAGAAACCCATTAAGAAAAAGACCAATCCATAATCTTCAGCTCTTCATCGACCCACCAACATCCAATAACCAATCATAATTAAAAACAGGAAAAACAAAGCAATTTTCGAATTACCAAAAAAAAAGAAGAAAAAAAGACATAATCAAAGATCAGACCTGGTATTCCCACTCGGCGGCAATGGCCTGGGCGAGGGCGAGAGTTGGGAGCTTGAGTGGACGCTTGGAGGGCGTCTTGAGGGTGCGGTAATCGAGCATGACGGACCACCCATTCCCGTCGTCCGCCTCCCTAGTAGACGCCGACTTGTAGAATCTCTTCCCGACGATCGAACCAGTCATGAACGACATCGGCATCGTCACCGATGATGAAGACTCTTGGGATTTGGGTTTGGGTGGGGCCATGATGTAGATGCTTTCATCGGTCTTCTGATTAGCAACATCTAAGGAAGAGAAGGAAGGAGCGGATTCTGGGGTTGGGAGAGCAGAGGAATGGACGGAGGTGGTGAGAAATCGGGGTTTTGAAGAGAGGAGAGATCTGATGAGGGAAGGGTTGCAAGCTGTTAGGGTTTTCTTTGCACCAGCAGCAGCCATGACAGAGATGGAGAAAGCTCTGCTTATTTGCTGGAGAAAATGAGAAAATGGCTATCGAGAGAAACGTGGCCCAACTAGGGCTATCAACGGGCCGGACTGGGCCGCACTGGACCTTAAAAACACGCCCGAGCTCGGCCATGATTACCATACACGGCCCTTGCCGGGATCCCAAGTCCAGCCATCCAATCTTAGGAGCGGATTACGTTAAGCGTACTGAGTAAACACTGTGGGTCCCACCGTGATTTATGTATTTCATCCACACTGTCCATCCGTTTTAGCTGATCATTTTAGTGTTTGATTCCAAAATTGAAGCATGTCTAACGCTCTAGTGAACCACACCACAAGAAACAGTGTAATTGAATGGCAACCGTTGAAAACTTCTTGTAGGCCACAGAAGTTTGGGGTCAAGCTGACATTTGAGTTTTCCCTTCATCTATGTCTGTGTAACCTTATGAACAGGCAGGATGACAAATAAACATCATTGTGGTCAGGAAAGCTAGACCTAGGTCTAGCCTGATACTTAAGACCCTGAAATGGCTTGGAAAAAAATTGGCGGTCATTCCAGGCCTGACCCATTGCAACGTATTCAGCCCAAAAACTGATAAAATCCTTACTTCGTTCAAGCAAAAAGAAGTAGACATTTTCGAGGAATGGAACCACCGGTCTTCAGATGGTTGGGTTGCTTAACGGAGGATTTGAATGTAGAATATCACTGATGTAGATAAAAAAGTTTTGTTGGGGCTAGGCTGGGCCCTAGAAATTGATCGGGACATTAGATGTTAGGCCCAAACCCGGCCTTGAGCTGGGTCGGGTTCAGTGGGCTAACTGACCCATTACCACCCTTAAGATAATCAGCTTTGATCATGGATCCAATGGACCCCTAAAAAAGACAGTTGTAATATCTATGAGAACATGGAGAGAATACATGCAGGGGTGTTGGGTTTGTTTTCAGCACTTCTTCCAACATAAGAGTAGGGCTGAAAGTTGGGCGGGTTCAACCAAACAGACCTATGACCGACCTGACATTGGGTTGGGCTCGGGTGGGATGTATCGGGTTCAGTCTTGGGCTTGGGTTATACAAATACCAACCCGATGAAACTTGGGTTGGGCTCGGGTTGCCCGAACCCGATCAATATATAAGTTATAAATTATAATTGAGTGTGGATCATCTGTGTTGAAAGCATATGAAATTCCATTGTCGTCGGATCTCATTGGTCTACATCATTTCCGATGACTCAAGCTAACAAGATACATCGGATTTCTGTCTCCCAAATAGATTGCATGCTATACAACACAACTTTTAAAGGAGTGGTTGTTTTATATTTGAACTTGTTTGTTTAGAAAAAATAAAGTTCTTTACAATAAATAACTACATATATAACTAATAAAATCATAGGTATAAAAAATAATACGTATATTGAAATACAATAGACTAATGTAATAACAAAAATATTAGCAGGTATCCACCCAACCGACCCTACTAACCCGATCGAGCCCGCTTGGGTTAGGCTAGGGTTGAGAATTCCCAACCTAATGTTGGGTTGGGTAAAGGTATAGGAACCTTGGGTTGGGATAGGGTTGAGCACCAACCTGACCCAACCTGCTTGACTTTCAGCCCTAATACAAAGAGAAAAGTTCATAACTTGGAGGATTAATATTTCTTCCATTTGAAAGAAAAGTGAGGTCTAAAATTTGGATGAAGTTCATAGCTTGAAGGTGATTATACAAATGAAGTTCTATTTATTGGTTGAGAATTTGGATTGCCAGGTGACACCACTTGACGTGAATTGCGAGTTATTGAAGGATAAAAGAAAACTAATAACAATTGCATTTGTTTACTGAAAGATGGCTGCTAGTTTAACATACCTAGCCATTACTTAATCATATTTAGCATATTTAATTAAGGCCATTAATCATTTTTTTAAGAAAGGTCAAGAAAAACACATAAATTCAGTGAATGGAATATCGAGATATAGGAAGGCAATCATCAATGAAAGTTTGTTCCACAAGCATAACATGCCAAGAAAGCCGGCAAGTCATTGCGAAGCAGATTGGGTTGAGGTTCCATCTATTTATTGCCCAATAGATTGGGTTTCTAGTTTAGTCTTCATTTGGCAAGCATGTCATGAGCTAATAAGAACAAGTATATTATATTGTGCCATTGTCAGCCATGAAAGCCAAATATCAAGTTATTATTGACTGAATGTGAAAGCGTATAAATGACACAATTACTAAGCCTGTTTGGTTAATCATAAATGCATATAAACAACAATAAATAAACAATTATGATAGACAAGCCTTTCAACACCAGGTCAAGGGTTCGAGTAACCAGGTGGTGAAGGGGAGTGGTCCCTGTTTGATTAAAAGAGCAATTTTACTTAGAAAAAAAATATAGCAAAACTCAACCTTGTAGTAGGTGGGCCACACCATGATGTATATGTTATATGCAATCCATTTTTCTTTTCAGATCATTTTAGGGCAAGAGCCCAAAGAATAGGCAGATCCAAAGCTCAAGTGGGCCACCTCACAAAAAAAACAATGGAAATTGAATGACTACCATTGATTCCTTCATAGGAGTTACAGAAGTGTTGGATTTTCATCATTGTTTGGCTCATGCTCTAAAGTGATCTAATAAAATCAATGGTCAATATGAATGAAACACATATATTCTGGTGGGGTTCACATATGTTATTGACACGATCAAGTCTCTTTTCAAAAAATTTACCTGCCAACATCGGCAGTTACTTTACCATTAATTTATATACATTTACCGCTTACCCAACAGGCAATAGGACATTTTGACAATAATAATAATAATAATAAATCAATTATCTCTTTTCTACATTAATGACTGTGTTTGTTAGACCATGTTAGCATCCAATTTGATATTTTACAATAAAAAAGGAATATTATCCTTACTTAGAAAATTAGTATAAAAAAAAAAAAAAAAAAAAAAGATCATTATGACCAAACTATACATGCCCAGATGGTTTGTACCTCACAAAGGAGAGAATCTTGAGCCTCATGTGGGGTATGGCCCAAAAATCAAATTGATTGGACAAATGGACATTCTTGGGCAATACATATAGCAAAACTCAACCTTGTAATAGGTGGGCCCCACCATGATGTATATGTTATACGCAATCCATTTTTTTTTTCAGATCATTTTAGGGCAAGAGCCCAAAGAATAGGCAGATCCAAAGCTCAAGTGGGCCACCCCACAAAAAAACAATGGAAATTGAATGACTACCATTGATTCCTTCATAGGAGTTACAGAAGTGTTGGATTTTCGTCATTGTTTGGCTCATGCTCTAAAGTGATCTAATAAAATCAATGGTCAATATAAATGAAACACATATATCCTGGTGTGGTTCACATATGTTATTGACACAATCGAGTCTCTTTTCAAAAAATTTACCTGCCAACATCGACAGTTACTTTACCATTAATTTATATACATTTACCGCCTACCCAACAGGCAATAGGACATTTTGACAATAATAATAATAATAATAATAATAATAATAATAATAATAAATCGATTATCTCTTTTCTACATTAATGACTGTGTTTGTTAGACCATGTTAGCATCAAATTTGATATTTTACAATAAAAAAGGAATATTATCCTTAATTAGAAAATTAGTAAAAAAAAATAGATCATTATGACCAACTATACATGCTCAGATGGTTTGTACCTCACAAAGGAGAGAATCTTGAGCCCCATGTGGGGGTATGGCCCAAAAATCAAATTGATTGGACAAATGGACATTCTTTGTTGAATTTAAACCACTGATTTGTTGTTTATTTCAACCTTGTATACAGATGCCCCCAATTAGATGGTTAGGATCACATATTCCACATTACTTTTAGGTTATAATACATTTGCAGCGGGATGCATGATATGAATGTTGGAAAAATGTGTTGGAAATACAGAAAAATAAAATAAAATAAATTATTTTAATTTCATCATGCTGAATCCGGTAAAATATACGTTGTCCTTAAAGCATGATTTGCCTCCTTATAAAATTGTTGATGGGTTATAGGCGAATTGCGTCCAGGATAAGACAAGTATGTTTGGATCTTGCGTTCAGCAATCACGAAGGGTCCACCTAGGAACAATTCAACACAACAGATCTGTTCTAGCATAATCAAATAGGGGATGTGATAACTGTATTCTAAAATGGAAATGTAATCTGGAGGATCGGATGGATGAGGAGATATATGAGTTTGAGATGATGGAATTTAGACTGGAATGATCCAGTTTATATAGGCACCAAGGAGCGGACCATTACTAAGTGGCCACCAATGATTCAGAACGTTTGCAAAATGTTTCTGACCATTGATCATTAATTTTAGCCGTTTCTGATTGTTGGATCAGAATCATTGATCATTAGATCATCATGTCCCATCCGTTTTCGGACCGTTGTGGCTTTAAAGGCTATTAGTTATTTTCAGAAACGATTGACCATTTTGGATTAATAATCCGACCGTTCTTAGTCGCCTATAAAGTCGTGGCTCATTTCAAACCCATCGCACCTAGGCTCATACTAGACCACTTGCATCGCGATCGCACCGTCTCGCGATGGTTCATGTAATGTCGCGAGGGAGCGACCACTCTGTGAAATACAAAGTGCGCCAACTAGCGCCACTACAGTTGCACTGCCCATGACCTCGCCCGAGCATGCGCGCAGGTGTGTGTGTTCCAGTGTGTAGCACTGGAACACGCAACCCAAACGTCTAAATCTCTGAAGCTCCAAGTAAGAATACTATACACACCTCCACATATAAACCCCAAATCTTCTCCTATCATTTCCGATGTAGGACAAAACACACACTACACTTTTTCATTTGAAAATTTCAAAACGTTTTGCAGCAAAACCAAAATCCTAAAATTTTTTAATATTTGATTTTTTTCAAAAAACCACAATTTTTCAACAATAAATGATATGAATGATTTGGATGAGGATATATGCATGTCATGTGTACGTCTTTGTATATATACAAATATCCATGTTCTGCCGAATATTTATTTATTACTAAATAAAATAAAATGGGGAGAATCTTGTTATGCAGTAGAGAAAAACTTTAGATGGTATATGGTTAGTGTTGTGGGGAAAACCAAGTTAGTCTCTCACACAAGAAGAATGACTGATATTTACAAGTGATATGCCTCTAAGTTGAGGAAGACCCCCAATTGGATGACCGAGGTCCGTGTAGGAGGGCCATTGATATAGGTCAAGTAGTTCTTCTGGCTCAAAGATGAGCCGTCAAAAGAGGAAGCTCGGTAGGAGAGGACTTGCCCCGTCAAGAATGTCTACAACACGTTTAAGGAACCTAAGGGGAAGGAGTTCGAGCCCCAAGCTCCCAAGTATTCCGAGATGACCAGGTTAACCACTACTAGATAAGTGGTATGAGAAATCTGGAGGGAATCTCATCCCAGATCCAGAAGAGAAGGATTCGGCCTTATCTCGGTCGAATACCACTTCGACAAATGTGGGCTTGGCCGAAGATCACTCCGACAAATTAGGGACAAGAATCCCGTTAGAACAAAGACTTTCCAGTATAACACATTAAGAGACAGGGGTTCAAAACCTCCTCCGACACACTATATATATGACCACTCTAAACAAGAAAATGGGAGGGGGAGGGAGGGAAAATGTGACATCTAAGCCCTAATCTACATCTTTGAGGTCATCTACACACCTGACTTAGGCATTGGAGGGTTCACGGTCATTTCCCTCGAGAACCAGGTGGGGACCTTAGCTAATAATGTAGATCACATTACGAGGTTGACCAACACGATGAGACGGAGATAGTGACCAAGCAATCCCATCCAGTGCAATCGCGCCCCGAGCAACATCAGGTGCAAGTCCAAGCTGGAGGAAGCCTCATCACCTTAATCCAGACTCAAGTGACCACCGATCTCCCGGAATCCGATCTGCACCATACTATAAGAGGCGATAGGCTCAGGAGAAGGCCCCGGAAGTCATGGTGGGGAGCGAGGTCCCTTAAGGGGTGGAAATCAGAGAGATTTAAGACCAGCTCAGTAACATCCATCAGCCTTACCGAGAAAAGGACCTGGTATATGTGGACGCCTTCATCGAGCAGACTGAGCCACCATTCACCTACGATATTATGCAGGCTTAGCTACTACCCAAGTTTTTAATGCCCTAGATACAACCCTACTTGGGTTTAGGTTACTTGCCCAAGCACTTGGAGTCATTCCGAGCATGAATGGAGCTTCACGGCGCTTTCAGACCTATGATGTGCAGGGCATTCTCCCTGACGTTTGCTGGGGCAGCTTGGAAGTGGTATAAAAACCTAAAATTGAACTCCATAGGCTCATTTGCCATGCTCAGTAAAGCCTTTGCCATGCAGTTCATCAGAGGCAAAGATATACAGAAGTCATTGACTCACCTCCTTATGGTAACTTAGAAGTACATGGGCCGCTGAAAGACTACATCGTTTGGTTCAATGCTGAGGTCATTGCTGAGGCCATTCAGGTTGACGGCTATTCAAATCATGCAACCCTCACAACAATGATGGTCGCGCTCAGGGGAGGAAGGTTCATCTTCTTACTCAGCAAGAACCCCCTGACAACTTTCACCAACTTACTGAACCAAGTTCAGAAATTCACTAACACGGAGGAGTTGTTCAGTGCCCTCCAAGGGCGAGAGTAGCTCGATGAAAGGAAAAAAGAGAGAGGAGACCAAGGAGGGATTTGGCGCTAACCTAAAAAGGAAAAGAGACGGTAACCAGGGTGGCGCTCCCCGGGTTCCCCGAGTTCTAGATAGCCAGTTTCATTAGTACACTCCATTAAACATCATGCTAGAATAGGTGCTCATGGAGGTCGGAGAAAAGAGGATCCTTAAGTGACTGAACAAGATGAGGGTTAATCCAAAGAAAAAGGGACATATTAAAATATTGTCACTTTCACCAAGATCATGGTCATAGTACGGCCACATGCATCACGGTCGATTGCTTTGATCTCAAAGAAGAGATCAAGTCCCTCGTTCACAGGGTTACCTGCGCAAGTTTGTTGCTAGGCATGGGGAAGACTGACTAGTTCCTCAGTAGGAGTAGAGAGAGAAGCGCAATGACAATGAGCTAGTCGAGGAAATCCTCACCATATTTGGCGGATCGGGCGGAGGAAACGACTCGAACCAAGCACGTCGAGCTCATGCATGGAGTGCGAAACCCATCGATGAGGTTCATTAAGTAAACCTCGCCAGCCGCGCTGGAAAATAGCTCAGGATAGATTCATGTATGATCATCTTCATAAAGGAGGATTCTAGGGGTATTCAGCATCCCCACGACGATGCACTTGTGATCGCCATGACCGTGGCTGACCACAAGGTGCACCATATTCTGGTTGACACGGGTAGTTTGACAGATATCCTATTTACACCCGCCTTCGACAATACAGGGATAGGGAGATTGAAATTACGGTCTATACAAACCCCTTTCCTAGGCTTCGCAAGAGAGAGTGTGACCTCAAAATGGAGCATCCTGCTACTGGCGAGAATAGGAGAGGGCCCCAATTAGATCACCACATGGTTGATTTCCTTATGGTAGACTGCCCCTTAGTATACAATGCGATATTGGGCAGACCATCCTTGAATGTCATTCGAGCCGTAGTCTTTATCTATCACCTGGCTATGAAATTCTTGACCAAGCATGGAGTCGGTAGAGTCTGGGGCAACCAACATGAAGCCTGGTAATGTTACTTAATAGCTCTCTAAGGAAGCGTGCAGCAGCAACAACAGGTGATGCAGATCACCTCCTTAGACCTTAGGGAGGAAGTTACAGAGAGAGGATGGTCCATGTAAGTTCTTCTCCCCGTGCAGCTCTCCTAGATAGACCCGACAAGGACAATTCAAATCAGGTCATTGCTCGACCCCCGGCTCCGAGCTGAGATGACTGACCTCTTGAGACAACACGATGATATATTCATATGGTCCCATCAGGACATGCCCGAGATAAACTTGAGAGCCATGGTCCACCACCTAAATGTAGATCCTGACCACAAGCCCATCCGATAGAAGAGAAAAGTATTCGATGCAAAAAGGTACGCCACAATCAATGAAGAGATCGGCAAGCTCCTTCAGGCCGACTTTATCAAGGAAGTACACTACCCCAATTAGCTAGTCAATGTGGCACTGGTAAAAAAAGGCTAGCAGGAAATGTCGAGTTTATGTAGACTACACTGACCTGAATAAATCCTACCCTAAAGATAATTTTCCGCTATCAAGGATTGACCAGCTGGTGGATACCACAACTGGGTATGCACTCCTCAATTTTATAAATGCGTACTCAGGGTGTAACTAGATCAGCACGCATAATGTAACATCCCGAATTTTCACTGTTTTGGATCTCCAAAAATCCTTGAGGTTTATTTATTTATTTATTTATTTATTTATTTATTTATTTTTATTAACTTATAATATCACTTAACGACCATTAACACTCAATGTTTGTTTATACTGGGGTGGACCAGTCTATTTATGATGGGACCAAGTGCGGGCCGCCAAGCCAGATGGCCCGTTTATACTTAACAACAGCCCGTGTGGGCCACCCAGCGACCGTGAAAGGTCAGAAAAATCTAAAACTTTAGAAAATCATAGATCTCACTGGGCTTGTGGTCCATCGCGGACTGTGGACCCAATGGACACCCGAAGTACCATCGGCACTTGCCAATGCGCCCACCAATGCATGCGATTAAAATCGCACCGATATAAGAAATCGAGACTCTGCGTCTTCCGGCCGTCGGATTTCTTCCAAATTTACGGTGAAGGTTTAATGTATTTTTCAACGCCTTCCCACCAAATCACGGGCCCCGATCGTGGCACGATGACCGTTGATCGCGAATCGGACCCGTACGACCAAACTCCGCATCCGTTCGTTCCCAAATTTTGTAAGGCCCCTCATCGGGCCATGGACCACTTATCCTATAAATTTCATGGCCGAGGGCCATCGAAATGCTCCAATCACCAAAATGGGCCCCACAGGACCACTTAAAGGTCAGAAACTCTTTCTCAGATCATATATCCGTTCATCCGTTCGTCCTTAATTTTTGCATGGGCCCTAATCGGGCCATAAGGCACCTACACGCCGAATTTGGTGGCCGAGGGGTGATAGGGCCCTAGATCCTGAAATACCCTCCCATAAGTCTAGTATAGTAAAAACCTAGCCCTTGGGGCCATTTGCACCAAATCTGGAATTATAAAAAGGTGTTTCTTTTGGGCACCCCTCTCCCATACGATTTTGCCCTAAGAGAAAAGGGGGAAAGAGAGAAGAGAGAAAAGGGAGAAGAGAGAAAAGGAGAAAGGAGGAGGAAGAGAGAGTGAAGAAGGAGGAGTGTGGACCCTAGATCGAGGTGGGGCCCAAGGAAGCCAATCTTGCATCTTCCCACCTCTTTTCCAAGAAGAAACCTCACCCCACAACCGCTATTTCGCCCGTTGAGCAACTAGGTAAGCTCCATTCCCTATTTTCTTTGAAACCCTTGTGATGAGGGAGATTTACTTGGGAATCTAACAAGCAAGTGGTCACCTTTAGGGATTCCGGCCGATCTACCCCGAAATCCACCCTCCTAGGGCGTTCCCAAGCCTTCAACGAATCCGAAGGTGCGGACTATTGTTCTTAGGTGGCCTAACACCAATTTTAATATGTGTTTAATGATTTTGGTTGCTTGAATGTTATGTTTGGAGAATCTAGAGAGACCCTAGGACTTGTATGTTTGTTAGATTTGTATGTTGGGCTTCCACATGATGTTGTTCTTACCTTCCACATGATGTTGTTCTTACCTTCCACATGATGTTGTTCTTACCTTCCACATGATGTTGTTCTTGCCTTCCACATGATTTGGTGTATGGACGATTAGATGCTCATACCTTGTTGATCTTCTCATATGATGTGCCTCATAAAACGTACGATTCCTAAATTTTTGTGTATTTTGATCCGAAGGGATGTAGGAAGGTCTTAACTTCCTCACCAACTCACACCACACACACACTTCTTGTTTATAATATTAGTAGCTTTACATGTTGGTGGAAAATTTAGAATTGTTTGTTGAGAAGCATGAGAACATGATGTCGTTTATGTTAGATGATGCATTGATACTTGGTATGTTATGGATCCCCTTCACATCTTTGGGTTGGTCAGGAACATGATGAGAGCGGTAGTCCCACCAGTAGGACTATGTTAGGGCTATATCCATGGGTTTGGGCGGGTGTGTTCGAGTGGCTGTAGTTCGACTACATGGGTCCCTTGTGCCGAGGTCACTCGTCTCATGCTCGCCTGGCCCGTGCGGTCTAACCTACTGTCTGACCAACCTTGTTTGTCAACCCTGTTTGTTCACTCATGTATGGAACCTGAACCACCCTGCAACCGTTGTAGCCCAACGATAACCCACCTGAAATTGGTCCACAGCCTCGTGAGCCGGGCATGGTGGAATGGGACACTATGTCCGAGCTGTCGGCCTACGCTGGGGTACCGCGCCTCCCGTAGTGACCGCGAGCGATCCCTTCCTTTCGGCACTCCTCATGTGCTTGGAGTCGGGGATGAGGAACCCGACGGGATCACGGACCGCGGGGCCTCGGCCTCACACATTGATGGGGTCTTGGCCTCGCAACCAGTTTAGGGCATTGATACGTAGGGTGAATCAGAATCCCCAACCTGCTGGATGAATGGACTTAACTAATAACTCGGCTAACACGATCGCATTGCACGCATTAGTTAGGGTGGCGACTCGGAAGTCGAGGTCGCTCTGAGGGAGTGTTGTCATATGCGATCGTTAGATGGAGTCGCTTGAGGGAGTGTTGTGGCGAGGGCATGCATCATATCATCCCGCATGCATGCATTTTAAATAAGAGTTATTAGGTGTTGATGAATGTTTGCTTTTCATTAAGTTCATATTACAATTGATGCTTGTTGTAACTTGAGATCAATAGTTCACACTGAGTTGATCACTCACTCCCACCACTGGGACGGTGTTTTAAAACACCAACCAGACCCATTCATAGATGCAGGTGACTCAGGGCATGAGGAGCCTGGCGAGGCGAGCTTGGACGAGGAGGACGGACTCTCCTACTTGCAGCTGATGGGCGGCTCTCCATCGGCTTGATCGGGCCGAATTTGGATTTGCTGAGCCACGGGCTCAACTTTACTATTTTTAGACATAGCATTCTTTTGTTGTTCTGTTGGGCAACGCCTTGGGCGACCCTTTATTATTTTGGACCTGTATATATGTGGGTTATCCTTCATATCAGTAGACTGGTGTGATTGTGCTTAGTGCCTCAGGTAATTCCAAATTATGCCGTTAAATTTGATTAATCATTAAAAAAAAACCATAACTGCATGATAAGTGACACTCGGGAAGTCGGGAGTCGAGTCTATACACGACCCCTGATTTTCCGGGGCGTTACACATAAACACGACAAGTAGAAGACGACCTTCATCATGGACATAAGTCTGTACTGCTGTCGGGTCATGTCGTTCAGTTGAAGAACATCAAAGTAACATATCAGAGATTAGTGAACAAGATGTTTGCTAAGCAAATCATAAAAACTATAAAAGTCTACATCGACAACATGCTCGTCAAGAGCGTTGAGGTCATAAACCACATAAACGACCTGAAAGAGATGTTCATCATCCTGAGGAGATATCGGATGAAGCTCAACCTGAGTAAATGCACCTTTGGCATCAGTTCAAGCAAGTTTTTGGATTTCATGGTTCACTAGAAAGGGATCAAAGCAAACCTTGAAAAATTTTGAACTTTTACTGAAATGAGCTCGCCCAGTTCGATAAAGGAAATCTAGCACCTCATGGGTAGGGTGGCGGCATTAAACAGGTTCATCTCCCAGGCTACAAACAAGTGCTTTCCGTTCTTCAGGCAGCTTAAGGGGAGTAAGAAGCCGACCTGGACAGAGGAGTGCGAGCAAGCATTCTAGTAACTCAAGGCCTACCTAGGGGCTCCACTCTTTCTCTCAAAGCCCGGCCAAGGGAAAGAGTTGTTGTTGTATCTGGCAGTCTCCCTAATAGTAGTCAGCTTGACCCTAATTAGAGAGAATGGAGAGTTCAACAGCTCGTTTATACGTGAGCAGAGTAATGGTTGATGTCGAGATGCGTTACCCCAAAATTGAGAAGTTGGCCTTGGCTTTGGTCACGTCATCCAGGCAACTCAGACCCTACTTTTAGGCCCACACCATCGTTGTTTTAACCAACTAACCCCTCTGGCAAGTACTACAGAAGCCTAAAGCTTCAGGTCAGCTCACTAAATGGGTGATCGAGCTTGGCGAGTTTGACATCAGGTTCGACCTCAAACGACCATTAAAAGACAGGTCATCACCGACTTTATCACAGAGTTTACCTACTCTCCAGACTTGCCACCCACAAATGAAGGGAAGAGCGGGGCCCAACAACATCGACGTGGATCCTCTATGTAGATGGGTGCTCGAATGTAAAAGGGATCAGGGCATGGTTAGTTCTGACCTCTCCCGACCAGGTTAAGATTAAGTATCCATTACAATTTGGCTTTCGAGCTTCCAACAATGAGGTTGAGTACAAGGCACTCTTAGAATGCCTATAATTGGCCAAGGCAATGGAAGCCCAGAAGTTAAGGATTTACAGCGACTCATAGCTAGTGGTCAATCAAGTAACCACCGAGTACTGAGCCAAAGGTGAGAAGATGATTGCCTATCTGAGTAGAGTTCACGACTTACTCGAGAAATTTGAAGGGTATGAGATCGTATAACTTCTAATATCTGAAAATGCCAATATAGACTCTCTGGCTAGGTTGACCTCAGCCATCAATAGTGACCTTGCCAGAACCATCCTTATTGAGTTCTTGCCGGAACCGAGCATCAATCATCTTGAGCTGAAAAGAGACCCTCCCGGTTAGCCGATTGTACATTACTGTAATAGGGTAAGCTCCCCGAAGACAAGCTGAAAGTGTGAAAAATCAGGTACTGATCTACTTGGTACACTATGATGGGTGACATCATATATAAGAAGAGGTTCTTGCTACCCTACCTGAGGTGTTTACGACTTGAAGAGGCTGATTATGTCCTAAGGAAAATCCACGAAGGTGTCTGTGGAAATCACTCAGGAGGGAGAGCCTTAGCACATAAAGCAATCCAACAATTGTATTACTGGCTCACCTTGTATGAGGATACCGAGCAATTTGTAAGGAGATGTAACAAGTGCCAACGATTCGCGGTAGTACCATGATAGCCACTCGAGCAGCTTACACCAATGAGCAGTTCTTAGCCCTTCACCCAATGGGGGGTCAATATCATCGGGCCCCTACCCACTAGTAAGGGGCAGACCAAGTTCGTCGTCGTCCTTATTGACCACTTCACGAAGTGGGCCGAGGTCGAGCCCTTAGCTCAGATCACTGAGCAAAAGATGACCGACTTCATTTGCAAGACCATCATCTGCAGATTTGGCATACCCCCACACCATTGTTACTGGCAATGACAGACAGTTCAACAATTCCAGGTTTCAAGGTTTGTGCAAGAAGCTCGATATTCATAATACATTTATCTCACTTCAACACCCTCAAGCCAATCGTCAAGTAAAAGCAGTCAAAAAAATCATCAAGAGTCACCTCAAGACCAAGCTCGAGAGATTTGAGGGAGCATGGGATGAAGAATTGCCGCACATCTTATGGGCATGTTAGACCACGACTCAGACAACTACCCGGGAGACACTCTTCTTGTTGGCCTTCGAACTCGAGGCAGTGGTCCCAGTAGAGGTTGGAATGCCCTCATGCCTAACTAATCTATTTTTGACAGAAGAGAATGAAGGTCAAATGCTATTGAGTCCTAACGTGTTCGAAGAACTCTGAGACAATGCATAAGTGAATGTCATTGCCTATCAGCAGAGAGCTGCTCGGTATTACAACTCAAGAGTGAGGTAGCGAAGCTTCAAAGTGTGAGACTTAGTGCTTCGAGAAGACTCCCTAAGCATAAAGGAGCCCGACTTGGGAGCCCTGGGACCGAATTGGGAAAGACCCTACAAAGTCACCGAAATAGTCCAAGCAGGGATATACCAGTTAGAAGACTTAGAAGGATGAGCTTTGCCACATCCTTGAAATGTAGATCACTCAAAGACCTACTATCAATAGAGACTAATCAGTTTGAGCTCTACAGGTGCTTCATGCATTCCAGTTTCAACAAAACACCTCATGTGTTAGCTACTTATAAATAATTTCTCATAAAGCAAAAGTATCTTTTTCTTACATCGACGACCGTTCTATTATTTCTAAGTGACCAGAGCAATGGCTAGAGAGCCGAGGAAAGCGCAAAGCCCGATGAGGCACCCTTCCATTTGTGAAAGACTAAGTGGCTAATAAAAGAACTGAGAAGAGGGTAAGTCTGAAAAAGACACCCTCCATATGAGCACATTGCCCTAATCGGGTAACGATTAGAGAAAGAGAACCTAGGGAAGGCACCAACCTAAGCCAAAGAGATATCCTTAGGAGACTTTACACGGGTTTGACCTTCACCACCATTCACCGACCAATAATCCTTGTTCTTTAAAATATGGGTGACAAGAAAGGAGTCAGAATGCCCCAAGATCTCACTTTCAAGTTCGAGCAGGTCAAGCTTAGAAGTAGGGGAGGCAACAAGTATACGAGTACATGTAAGAACGAGAATACAGAAAAGATCTACAAAAATTTCTTTCATTCATCATGATATAAAATGTTACAAAGAACAAAAGAAGGAACAAAAATAAGAGCAGTTTTTTTTTTTTTTTAAATGATGGAAGAGCAGTTGCACAGCTTGAGTATGCTAGTGCTATAAGCAGTCATATGTATGTTATATAATGTATAAGACTAGATATAGCATGCACTGTAAGTAAACTAAGAAAGTTTAATAGTAATTCCAATACAGAACACTGGAAGGAAATTAGTGGCATTCTTGATTACCTCAAAGCAACAAAAGAACTTAGATATTCTAGTTAGAATTTCTAGCCATGTTAGAAGGATATACTGATGCGAATTGGATATTGAGTGTAGGGAATAATAAGTCCATAACGGGGTAGGTTTTCTTCTTAAAAAGTGCAACTATCTCTTAGGGATCCAAGAAATAGACATGCATAATACACTAGAGTGGTTAATGGATTCTATTAGAAATCCAATTCTATGCAAAGTGTATTCCGTCTATTTCACTTCATTGTGATAGTGAAGCCACTCTAGAAAGAGCCTACAATGAAATATATAATATAAAGTCCAAGCACATAAGTTGAAATATGACTATGTAAGATAATTGATTTGAGATGGAATCATTATAGTCTCATATGTGAAGTCAAGCAATAACTTGACTGATCATTTCACTAAACCTCTAACAAGAGAAGTAATAAGCATATCATTTAGAGGGATGAGGTTAAAACTCTTCATTCAAAGTTCTACAAGTGATAAAAACTCAATCCAACATTAGAAAAAAAAATATAAGTATTGGGTTCAATGGGTAAGAACAAGTCAGTAATAAGTAAAAACTTTCAGCACTAAGAAAACCTCATTTAGGATCAATAGTGCTAGCTATTACAGATAGAGGATTGAGTCTTAAAACTCTTAATGAAATTCAATCTAAAGAGAAAGCGTTTTAATAGTAACATGGACACCATAAGGATTTTCCGTATGTGAATATAGAGATGGTGTTGTCTCTAATAAGAGTTAAAATTTCTCTCGGGATCATTTATGAAACATAATGAGCATATGACCATTAAATGCACTAAGCGGGTAATATAAGGGAACTCATATAACACATATGTGATTATATGCGTGATATCCCTAGTTCTATCATTAAAGAATAACTAGTTCAAGATTGAAACTACTAAGGATTTTTTTTTATTTTTTTATAGAACTTTAATATACTTACATTAAAAGAAAATTCAAATTAAAAGATATCTTTCTTTATGCATAAGAACTATTTCCAACCTCCAGTGGATAATTCTTTTATTTAATCTAACCAAGTGGGGGGTTATTGAAATTTGCTTCTCTATTGGTTAAATTAAATAGAATGCAATTGATTTTGAAAATAAAAAATCAAATATTTTGTTTTCCCTCTAAAAGCTTTTTGAAAAAAAAAAAGTGAAAAACTAAAAATTTCTTTGTCCCACATTACTTAGAGATAAAAATTTTTTGGAGTTTAAAACTATATTGTGGAAAGCTTATTTGCTTGTAGAAAAGAGGGAGGGAGAGCTTGGGGAGCACCGGAACACACAGACACACACGAGCATACACGTACGCAAGGGTGAGGGTGAGGGCATGGGCATGGGCATGGGCAATGAGCTAGTGTGGTTGTAGATGTGTTAATGGCGTACTTTGCACTTCACACGTGTGCATCATATCACAAGTAGTCACTTCCTCATGACCTTATGCGAACTGTTGCGGGATATTGTGAACACGGTGTAAGAGGTGTGATGTGTGAGAAGGCTAACTTATATAAGTTTCTAGAAATAGTTCGATTTGTCCGTTGCAAAGAACGACTAAAAATTAACGCTGGTTAATGCCAATGGTCTGAAAATGACCAATCAGTCAGTGATCCAAATGGTCATATATTTAATGCAACGTTCAAATTAAGGATCCAACAGTTTGAAACGTATGAATTAATGAGCCCATGTTTAGAAATGTTATTGCACAATTCTGATCTTTGATGGACTCGAGTGTAGCAGTCCACTCACTCCATCTATATAAACCGAGGTCTAGAGTATAAACAATCCAAAAAATAGTGATATCATCCACAAGAAAACAACTACAAAATTCTCGATTTTTTACTAAGTTAAAGCTTGTAACACCGATTTTTTGATATTGGATTCTCATTAAGTTTGTCAGAAAAGACTAACTATGATAGCGAGTTCCTAAGCTGATCCTTTTGTGATTTCTACATGAAGGACCAAACAAGACTTATCGTATCCTGTAAGCAATTCATGACTAATAACCCACTAGTGATCTCAAATCATATAGGAGAGGGAGTGAATCACGCTTTAAGGACAACGTATCTAATATGTTTTTCAGTCTGATTCTGATTAATTTTTTTAGTTTATTTTTCAGCATTTAAATTTTCTATTTCAGAATTTAATTTACTAACAATTTTTAGCCCAAGCAAGACATACTACAATTTTTAGCCCCAGCCTATCTCGAAAGCTGGTCAGGTCAATTAACTCATGAGTTGTGGTTTGCATTTTTTTTTTCTCCTTTTCTTTTGTTTGATATTACTGTGTGTGGTCGAGAAGGGATCTCTTCTCCCCAACAATTGTAACATGTGGTGCTGCCCTGTTTTATTACAAGAAGCCTGTTGGCTTGTTGTGGCTATTTTGGTGCTCAGGCTATGGTGTTGCCCTGTCTTTATTTCTAAGTAACCTGCTGATTTTGGTGCTGTTGGAGCCTATGGCGCTGCCACCCTTGATGCCTTGGCCTACATCTTTTTTTTTTTTTTTTGTTATTTTTTGTTTTTTGTCTGCATGGAGGAGCCTTATGCATATGATATATAGGTGAGGCCTATGTTTTTTTTTCCTGGTGAATCTGCTCATTTTTTGTACAACCAACTACATTATATGCAAAGCTACAGGTGGTGAGCTCTCACTTCTCTTTTCTTTTCTTTTTTTTTTTTAAAAAAAACAACTTAGTTATTAAATATCCGGTCAAGACTTTAAGTGAACCCAGCCTCTGTTGAATTGAGTTTTCAAGTTATTATGCACCAAAGATTGTAGACACCTCCTGATTTTTGGGGCATTCCATAATCATGGATAGCCTTAGATGAGCTCGTTGGTTGGAGGCAGTTTGGCCAGTGACCCCAACACCAGCCACCTAGCTGGTGTCAATGCTCTATAAGCCCTACCTGTTGGAAACGGTGGATTCTAACAAATCCAAAACCGTGCGTGTGCTAGTTGTGTTAAGATTACAATCTTAGTTTTTTTTTTTTTTCTATGTTTAGCTGCCCCTAGGAACCATCTAGAGAGGGGTATTTTCAGTCATTTCACATGAGGTGAAAGTCTATAAAAAGGCAGCCTTGTAAATGTTTTTCATTATTCCAAGTTCAGCAAAAAAAAAAAAAAAAAAACAGTTTTCTTTCTCTTTTTCATTTTTCTGTTTCATGGTAGTTGCAACCACACGTTAGAAGAGAGTTGGTTTTTAAACCCAACAAATTGGTATCAGAGTTTTATGATCTTTGGGCCTCATCAGCAAGAAGCGGGTCTCTTACACCAGCAATTTCTACTTCTTGTTTTGGGTCTGAAATACCCAACAAACAAAAAAAAAAAAATTCAGCCATGAGAAGGAGGTTGGATTTATTTTATTTTTTTCATTATTTTTCCCATCACTGTCAATCTCAGCATATTCCAACAGAAGCAACATCTTCCAACAGAAGCAGGTTGTTGATCAGCCTTGAGAATCCATCACCATCATCAAACTATCCAGATTTTACATTTCTAAAATCTATCAGTTTTGTTTCATCATCTCAAGTGGTAGACGGTCTTTGAACTCTTACAAATTCTAGCAGCGTATATCATTTCAATATTTATATTGAAATATTTTAAAATGACAAGTACAATACAACCTCAAATACACAAGTTGTTTAAGGACAACTACGAAAATTGGTGCATTCAAATGAAAGCCTTGTTCGAATCTCAAGATCTATGGGAGATCATCACCGATGGGTATGTAGAACCCACGACGGAGCAAGAAACTGCCTACACCGCCAAACAAAAAGCCAATCTCAAAGATTAAAGAAAGAAAGATAAGAAGGCTTTTTTCCTCATTTATTAAGGGTTGGATGATTCCACCTTTGAACGGATTACCGAAGCAACATCATGTAAGCAATCATGGAAGAATCTTAGCACTATCTTTAAGGGTGTTGATCGTGTCAAGAGGGTTCGGCTCCAAACCCTTAGAGCTGAGTTCGAAGCGACTCACATGAAGGAAGGCGAGAATATTGCCGATTATTTTTCGCGATTGCTTGTAACTGTCAATAACCTAAAAAGAAATGGTGAGAAGATTGAAGATGTCTAGGTTATTGGAAAAATACTTCGATCCCTCACAACCAAGTTTGAGCATGTGGTTGTGGCGATCGAAGAATCAAAAGATATTGAAAAGCTCTCCATTGAGAAGCTGATAGGGTCGTTGCAAGTTCAGGAGCAATGAATGTAGAAGAATGTCAATTCCATGGCAGTGGAACAAGCTTTGGAGTCAAGATTGACTTTGAGTGATCATAATGGCGTACGTGGAAGTTCACAACATGGTGGACGTGTTGCTAGTAATCGCGCAAGAGGCAAAGGGCGAGGATACCAATAAAGCCATGGCCAAAACTAGCAAAAAAATACCAATTTCCGTGGAAGAGGAAATGGTAGAGGCAGATCGATGCGTGGACGGGGAAGTACAAAGAATATCCAGTGCTATAATTGTAACAAGCTTGACCACTATGCATCTGATTGTTGGAGCCAGCCGGTGAATCAAGACGAGCGATCTAACTATGCCGAAGTATCAGGCCATGAATAAGAAAGTTCCACACTTCTCCTCGCACAAGAGAAAGGCAGTCATCAGAAGGATGTATGGTATCTTGACACGGGTGCAAGCAATCACATGTGCGGTGACAAGAAACTCTTTGTGGAACTTACAGAAGGAGTTCATGGCAATGTAACGTTTGGAGACTCATAAAAAACTCCGGTGAGAGGTAAAGATAAAATAAAAATTTACCAGAAAAATGGTGAGCAACAATTCATCTCTAATGTGTATTATGTACCTAACATGAAAAGCAACATACTTAGTCTCGGACAACTCCTCGAAAAAGGGTATATAGTACACATAGAGAACTCAGTTATGTCATTGAAAGATGTAAGCAGGAGACTTGTGGCGCAAGTACAAATGGCGAAGAACAGAATGTTCCCGCTCCATATAAACACAATGCTCGAGAAATGTTTTTATGGAAGTGCAAATAATGATTCATAGAAGTGGCATATTCGATTTAGCCATCTAAATTTTAATGGCCTTAAACTCCTGTCCTCATCAAGCATAGTGCATGATTTGCCTATTATTAAAGCTCCAAAACATGTGTGTGAGGCGTTCACACTTGGCAAGCAGCAAAGGAAATCGTTTCCAAGTAGAGTGTCCCAAAGAGCAAAGGAGTCACTACAACTAGTTCACACTGACATTTGTGGACCATTGGATCCACCCTTTCTTAGATGTAATAAATATTTTATTACCTTCATCAATGATTTCAGTAGAAAATTGTGGGTGTACTGTATTAAAGAAAAGTTTGCCACTTTTGCTGTCTTTAAAAGTTTCAAAGCCCGAGTTGAAAATGAAAGTGGTCATAAAATCAAGGTCCTTAGATCTGACAGAGGTGTGGAGTACACCTCAAATGCATTTCGAGATTATTGTAGAGAACAAGGAATCAAGCAGCAGCACAATACAGCTTACACGCCACAGCAGAATGGAATTGCGGAACGAAAAAACCATACCATCTTCAACATGACGAGGACCATGTTGAAAGAGAAAGGCCTACCAAAGAGCTTCTGGGGAGAGGCAGTTGCATGTACTGCAAATCCGCTCAATCAGTGTCCCACTAAAAGCGTCAGATTTATGACACCACAGGAGACATGGAGCGACTACAAGCCGAGCGTGACACACCTTAAAATCTTCAAGTGTGTTGCCTACGCTCGAGTTCCAGAAGCAAAAAGGAAAAAGCTTGATGACCGTGGCGAAAAGAGTATCTTTATCGGCTACAGCGAGGAGTCAAAGGCATACAAACTCTACAACTCACTGACCAATAAGTTGGTGGTGAGTAGAGATGTGGTGTTTTGTGAGGAAGAAGCGTGGAAATGGAACGAGGGAAATTCGGCTAAAGAAAAGATGGTCGAGGTCGAAGAATACGAAAAAGAGAGACATGAGAATCATGAGCAAACACCCACAACACCTTCGACTGAATCGTCTGCACGCAGAAGTCCAGGAGTACATTCCATCTTTCCTACAAGAACTCCATCAAATCAAAATTTAGCCAGCACATCTTCATCTAGCTCTCCTTCACCTTTGGCTCCTATCAAAATGAGAAGTCTCATTGAAATCTACACCGAAACTGAGGAAGTAAATTTGCTCTGCCTATATGTGGATCATGAGCCTCTTATGTTCGAGGAGGCTGTGAATGAAGAATGCTGGAAAACAGATATAAAAGAGGAAATCCATGCCATCGAGAAGAATCACACATGAGAGCTGATGTCACTTCCTAAAGGCTAGAAAACCATTGGTCTCAAATGGGTGTATAAAATCAAGCGGAATGGGGATGGTAAGATCAAACGATATAAGGCAAGGCTTGTAGCAAAAGGCTACAAAAAGAAATACGGGGTAGACTATGAAGAAGTGTTCGCCCCCGTTGCTCGCCCTGATACTATGAGGATGATCGTCTCCCTTGCAGCACATCACAATTCGATGATCTACTAACTGGACATAAAATCTACATTTCTAAATGGAGTACTCGAGGAAGAAGTTTATGTTGACTAACCTGAAGGTTTTGTAATGCAAGGGAAGGAACACAAGGTGTATCGACTGAAGAAAACTCTGTATGGGTTGAAGCAAGCCCCACGAGCATGGAATGCATGTATCAATGACTATCTTTAAGAGAATGCCTTTACCAAATGTCCGTATGAGCATGCGGTTTACATAAAGAAATACTCATGGCGATATGCTTATAGCTTGCTTATACGTTGATGATTTGCTGTTCACTGGAAACAACCAGGTGATGTTTGAAGAATTCAGGCAGGTAATGTTCAAAGAGTTCGAGATGACTGATGGAGGCCTGATGTCATTCTTTTTGGGCATTGAAGTGAAGCAACAAGTCAGCGACATTTTCATATCCCAGAAGAAGAACACAAAGGAACTTCTTAAGAAGTTTCAGATGGTCGACTGTAAAGCCGTAAATACACCTGTTACAACAGGCCTAAAGCTTACAAAATATGGAGAAGGAAGAAACGTCGATTCAACCTTATTCAAGAGCCTAATTGGAAGCTTAAGGTATCTCACAATCACTAAGCCAGATATAGTCTACAGTGTTGGGCTTCTAAGCCTGTATATGGAAGCCCCAAAAGAGTCACACTGGCTAGCTGCAAAATGAATACTGAGGTATATCAAAGGGACTATTGAATTCGGTCTCTTTTATCTGTAAATGATGAGGAGATGCTATATGGATACTCCAATAGTGATTGGGGCGGTGACCAAGATGAAAGAAAAAGCACCACAGGCTATGCTTTTTATCTTGGGTCGACGACATTCACATGGAATTCAAAGAAGCAGAGTATGGTTGCCCTATCCACATGTGAAGCTGAGTACGTAGAAGCTTCATCCACTGTATGTGAGGCAATCTGACTAAGGAATCTACTAAAGGAGTTGAAGCATCCACAGGAGGAATCCATTGTTATATACGTGGATCAAGTCGACAATCGAGCTTGCTAAACATCCAGTACAGCATGGAAGGAGCAAGCACATTGACACAAGATATCACTTTCTTAGAGATCAGGTAAAGCAGAAATTGATAAAGCTAGAATACTATCACACCACTGAACAAGTGACGAACATCTTCACCAAAGCATTGCCGATTGACACATTCAAGAGACTTAGATTAATGCTCGGAATGAAGACGGTTTTGGTTTGAAGGAGAGTGTTGGAAACGGTGGATTCTAGCAAATCCAAAACCGTGTAAAAACCGTGTGTGTGCTAGCTGTGTTAATAGTGCAACTTAGATTTTTTCTATGTTTAGCTGCCCTTAGGAACCATCTAGAGAGGGGTATTTTCAGTCACTTCATATGAGGTGAAAGCCTATAAAAAGACAACCTTGTAGATGTTTTCATTATTCCAAATTCGGCAATAAAAAAATAAAAATAAAAATAAAAAACAGTTTTTTTTTCTCTTTTTCATTTTTCATTTTTCTGTTTCATGGTGGCTGCAGCCACATGTTAGAAGAGAGTGGGTTTTTAAACCCAACACTACCATCATGTATGTGTTTTATCCACACTATTTATATATTTTTCCAGCTCATTTTAAGGCGTGAGCCGAAAAATAGGTAAATCCAAATCTCAAGCAGACCACACCACATGAAAATATTGTTGATTGGTCTACCAATAAAAACTTTCTAACACCTATTTATTTGCTGTAACATTTATTTGCCTATTGATAAGCTCACACGTATATGAATGAAGGAAAAACACAAATATCAGCTTGATCCAAATCTTCTACCTAAAAGCTCGACTCACTAGAGTTTTAACATGAGGTGGGTTGAGTATCCATTGTGGTGAAAAGCCACTTTGGTGTGAGTGCATGTGTAAAGAAAAAGGTATATATATATATATATATATATATATATATATATATATATATATATATATATATATATATATATAAAATTCTGGGCCTGTAAAGTTTTCAACAAGTGCATGGGTGTGTGGGGTCTGAGTACATGTGTAAAGAAAAAAATGTTTAAAAAAAATCTCTACAGCCCCCGAAAGGTTTTCAATGGTAAGGAATCAAGCTCCATTGTTTTCTGATGTGTGGTCCACCTAGGATTTTGGATCTGCCTCATGAGATGAAGAAATGGGTAAATAGAGTGGATAAAACACATATATCATGTTGGGGCCCACAAGCTAGCTGGCGGATGTAGAGGAAGTTCGTTCCTGCCCTTGGAAGCAGGTCTGCCATGGTGATTTTTTAGAAATCCACGTACCCCGTTCATTCTTTTTGCTACCTCAGTTTAGGACACGCAACAAAAAATAGGGCACATGAAAGGAATTAACTGGGATTGAACAACCACCGGCGAAACATTCATATGGCCACCAAAGTTTTATATCATGATAAAGTTTATCGTTCATCCCACTAAGAAAGACATTATAAACTGTTTGGATGACATATAAACATATCAAGGTAGAACGCAGGAAGGCTCAGGCATTTCTTTACCTAATTTTACTGGCCTAGAGTTTTGGATCCACCCTACTCTAGGTCGGACGCGGATTTGCTACTTACAGGATGTGTAGCAGACTCGCTATTGAAGTGACGCAGCTAAGTTATGTGGCCCCACCATGATGTATGTTTTGTATCCACACCATCTGTTCATTTAGAGAGATCATATCAGGGCATGATACAAAGAAACGAGTCAGATCCAAAGCTCGAGGGGACCCAACCATAGAAAACGGTGTGAAGAGTGACGCCCACCATTAAAAGGTTCTAAGGGCCGTGAAAGTTTTCGATCAAGCTAATATTTGTGTTTTCTCTTCTTTATAACAGGTTGGATCTCAAATAAACATCACTGTGAGCCTTAGGAAAATTTCAACGGTTCTCCCTACTGTTTTCTGTGGTGGGGTCCACTCCAGCCTTGGATCTGACTCACTCTTCGTAACATGCCCTAAAATTATCTCTCCAAATGTATGGACGGTTTGGATACAAGACATACACCATGGGACCTACATAACTTGGCGACGTCACTTCAGCAGCGAGTCTCGCTACTCCGCCTGTCAGTATCCAATCCGCGTCCCTGGACGCGGATTTCCTGCTAAAGCCTTTGGCAGGGAGTTCCTGCCTGGAACCACGTGTGACCCACTACGATCTTTGTGCGAAATCCTCCCCGTCCATCTGTTTTGTGAGTTTATTTTAGGATGCGAGGCTAAAAATGAACCGTATCCAATGCTCAAGTAGGCTGAAAAGTTACAATTGAACATCTACAGTTGAAATATTAGTGGGGCCACAAAAGTTTTGAATCATGCTAATATTTGTTCTTTCAGTTCATCCCAGCAGGAATGACGTTATTAACTGTATGGATGTCATGTAAACATCACTGTCGAACCCAGGGAGGTTTCAACTATAGGATTTTATCTGACCACCTTTTTCCTTTAATACGGCCCACTTAAGTCTTTGATCCTGTTCACTTTTAGTCTCATGTTTTAAAATGATCTCAAAAAACGAATGAACGGAGTAAATTACTGACAAACATCACGGTGGGCCCCACCTAAGATCCCAGCGCAGGAAAGGCTTTCGGAGGAAATCCGCGCCCCCGGAAACGGATTGGCTACTCCCCCTGCCACCACCCCGGTGGCTGATGGTCGGTGCCCTATGGGGGCCACTATGATATGTATGTGTTTCATCCATTCCGTTCATCCATTTTTGCAGATCATTTTAGGCTTCATCCCAAAAATTAGAGGGACATAAATCTCAGGTTAACCACACCACAGGAAAACAATGGTGATTGGATATCCACCATTAAAATCATCCTAGGGCTCACTGTACTGTTTATTTGACATCCAATCTGTTGATTAGGTCATACAGGCCCATATGAAGGGAAAAAACAAAAATCAGCTTGATCCAAAACTTTTACGGTAAGGTTTTTAATGGTCGACGCTCATTCAACAAGATTTCCTGTAATGTGGTCCACTTAAGATTGGGACATACCTCATTTTTGGTTTCATACCATAAAATAATCTGTAAAAATAGATGGACAGCATGGATGAAACACATACATCATGGTGGGCCCACAGAGTACCGACCACCAGCCATTCTCTGGTGTCAGGGGAGTAGCCAATCCGTTCCCGAATTTCTTGATATTAATATCAAGGTGGCCCCACCAGCGGAGGAAGTTCCGGATAAAGCCAACATCCGCCTCCGGCTGATACTGGGTAACTAGCCAAACCGCGTCCAAAGACCCCACACGAAGACGGTTGAATAACATTTACACGTATGATAGCAACTTTTACACGCAGGTGAATAAGTACAGATGGAAAAGCTCCCTTCTCCCAGCTCTTGGAGAGCAGTCATATGGCTTTCATTTTTTAATTTTTTCACTATCATCTGAAATTATCCACTAAAATAAAACATATACTAAGATATATAAATAATCCTGCACGCCCACAGGTTTAGCTTAGTCCAAGGAGTGCGAAATCTGTTTGAAGTGGGCCACATGCTCATTCAAAAGAGCTGTGAATGCATCCACACCGCCCTTTTCTTTGCATGAAGGCACAAAGATCACTAGCCCTTCAACAGGCAGCTCAGATGGGAGGAAAGCACATGGCCCACCACCCCCAAAATCAAGATCATGGAATTGGAATCTCAGCCAGCTATCAACCTCCACGTTAGGGCACAGGGAGTTCCCCAAGTCCGGCGCTGTCGCCACCAGCCCCTCCCCTTCCTCTCCCTTCAACAGCTCTCCAAAGTCGATGAATGACTGGAAGTATGCATTGTCGATGCGGGCCACGGCGTCATGGATCGCTTTTGCAACGAATGCATGGCTCTCCTTCAACAAGTCCTTAACTTTCAATCTTGGGTAGGCCCAAAGCACCAAGTTTCCAAAATACTCCATTGGCACTGCTGGTTTAATCCTAGCACGGCCATTGACTGCCACCCTCACTTGGGTGAGCTCATCATCTCCGAGACCACGAGCCAATGTTATCTTCTTCCATACATGGGCAAGAAGGCACTCGAAAGTGCTGTATCGGACGCCTGGATTACCGTCGGAAACATGTGTTTTGAGTTGGGTTATGAATTCATGCGAGAAATTCACGACCAAGTTCATAATCGACGGTGACGATCCGTCGCCAATGGCTGTCGTAAGAGCCGAAGCCTTGTTATCTTTAAATTCAATTTCCCGGTGGTTGAATTCACACATGGGTGGATTCCTTGGGATCGAAATGGCGGCCCGGTCATGATAAGGAAGCGGGTCCACGTCGAGGCCTCGGACTAGTTTAGCCCATGAAAGGAAGAATGAATTCATTGACTGGCCATCAGCCACATGATGGTGGGCCGTCTGGCCGATCACTAGCCCACCGCAGGTGAAACGATTGAGTTGGATCTGTAGCAATTCCTCGACACCCTCGATGGGTGGGTGCAAGTTGGTTAGCTCATGGGATGGGTTGAATGGGAGCCGCTCCACCAACGTCGTCCCAACACGGGCCTCGACTACACGAACCCCGGCATTGTTTAGAAGGATGCTTTTGCGACGTTGGTTGTCGACTGTTAGCCGTCCGGCAAGTTGGGGGAAGTAGTTTAGGACTTTGGCGAGGCCGTCGAGGATGGCCTCATTGGTGGGCATGGGTGGCCGGAAGGCGCAGAGGATCGTGACATGGAGATCGAAGGCGGCCCGGTCGAAGATGGTGAGAGGTATCAGAGAGTTGAGGAAGGGATGGGGTGGTGATGAAGGAGATGGTTTCAAGATGGTGTTGCTGATTATCTCTACAGCCATTTTCTTTAAGCTTTGCTCTACCAGAGAGAACGTGAAATGGATGGGTGGGAGATACGCTCTTCATCTAATTGTCTATTTATAATACAAGCAAGAGAAGATTTAGTGCTGATATTGTATTTTAATGAAAAATGATCCTATGGTCGGTACAGTTGCATGGTCAAAGTGAACAATGCAGACCGTTTATTTCGTACGTCCACCGTCCACCGTACACTTCATGGGTTGTAGTGTGAAAGATCAGATGACCTGATCTATTCAAAAGTTGGCGGTCTTTCTATAGACCTTCGTTTTCCATTCCATGGATGTGATAGTTAGGGTTCTCTTATATTAATAAATGATAGTTTAGAACAAAAATCCACAGTTCAAAACTCGATAAAACTTGACACGACTCGCACGAGTCAATTTGACTCTATCAGGTTTTGCCAAGTGATGTAGAGCAGGTCGCCGACACTTTCATGGCAATGATAGACCAAAGAAGGCTCAATTGGAGGCGAAAATGATCAGGACCGCTGGAACCTTAAAACAGTCGTATCTTAAGAACTGGAATAAGTTGTTTTTTGGACATATCATATATGATTTTGGGTATGAGAAGTTACTTTAGCAAGCAACCCTTCTATGCCGGGTTACCCACAACGGATTTGTGAGATTCCATCGGATCATCGACGATCAAAAGTCTATTTTATTTTCATTTTTCCTATAAATAGTAAGATTTTCCCTATAAATAGTAAGATTTTCATCATGTATAACTTTTGATCATTTGAGTTATAGGAGTTGTGCTAACATGAAAATGGCTTAGAAAAATTAGGAGAATACATGGTTAGGCCAAATTGGACACTTACTATTTTTTACTAAAAATCATGAAATCTAGTAGGAATGGTGACCTTTTATAAATAGTAAGTTTACTATTTATTGTAAGGCATGCTTTTAGGGTGTTCGAGTTGGAGTTTGAGTCTAAAACTCCATCCTATGTTTGAGTTCATTATTTAAAGGGTTGTAAATTCATTTTTTTAATCATTAATCAATTTTATTTTGAATTTCTTAGAAATTATTTTTATTTTATCTCTCATGGATTCGAGGAAAATCTACGAGAAATTCAGAGAGCACCTTAGATTCCAAGGAAAAACTAAATTTGGTAATGACTCGGTCAAAACTTGAGAAAACACTAACCTGACTCAAAAATACTAGGCAAAACTCGAAAAATGATAAAATTGACTTTGCTCATCACAACTAAACATTATTAATATATTATTTATACAATTAAATATTTACTAATGCTGAGAAAACTAATAAAAACTCTTACGAGTTTTCAAAGAACTCAGCTAAGTTTTTGAGTTGACTCGACTCGAATAGGTTTTAAGGCCCCAACAAGTTTTTAATGGTGCTTGTTCAATCACCACTGTTTCTTGTTACGTGGTCCACTTGAGATTTGGATCTACCTCATTTTTGGGTTTATACCATAAAATGATCCAGAAAAATGGATGCACGGCATAGATGAAACACATAAATCATGGTGGGGCCAACAGAGGCATCGGCACTAGCAAATCCCCCACCCTCTCAGGGTGGGCTCTAGGGACGCGGATTGCGTCCTACCCCACCCGGACGGTAATCTACAAAGGCAGGGCTCTGTGGGTCCACCTTGATGTAAGTGTTTTATCCAAGCTGTTCATCACCTTTCTCCTACCATTTTAACATATAATCCTAAAAATGAGGCAGGTCCAAGGCTCCAGTGGACCAAACCAAAGGAAGCTGCAGTGATAATGACACCCACCGTTGAAACCGTTATAAGGGCCACCATGATGGTTTTTTTTACCATCCAACCTATTGATAAGGTTGTGTAGACGTGGATGAAGTGAAAACTTAAATATCAGCTTGATCCGAAACTTCTCCAGATCCTTAAGAAGTTTTTAATGGTGGACGTTCAATCCCCACTTTGTGGTCCACTTAAGCCTTTTACCTTCCTTATTTTTTGGATCATAACTTAATATGATCTAAGAAAAGCGATGAACGGCGTGGATAAAACACTTACATCACAGTGGGCCCCACAGAGCCCTGCCCGGACGGATTACGTCTGGACGGCGGTAGGACGCAATCCGGGTCCCTAGTGCCGGATTCAAAACGTACCTACCCACTAAAAGAAAAAACTGTCTTCTAAATCCAAAAGTCGTCGTCTTTCTTGTTGCCTTGGTGGACAACATGTAGACCATTCATAAGTAACTGGCTCATATCCAACGGTCAGAATCGTCTAATAACCATAACTTTTAATCTATGGATCCTTCACGGTAAGGCCCAAAAAATGAACAGTATAGATCTAAATTACATTTGACACGTGTGCAAGGACCTTCTGTGTCAGTCATCCATATAGTCCTCTTCTTGTTTGTGAATTTGAAGATTGAAGTCGACTCTGACCACAGAAGTGGTGGGTTGTTGAAATGTATTTGGACATAATCTCTTGCCAAATCTTGCAAACGTGTTTGACCATGAAGGGTTAAATGCCCTTGGTCAACATGGGTCCCACCATTATCAGATGATCTGAACCTGTCAGATGATACTCAACCTGAATAAATGAACGGCTTGGATATTCTAAAAGTGGATTATTTCACTTTTAACTATTTCTTTGGGAAGATAGAGAGAGCAGGAGGTTAGGTGAAACTCCATTCCATCATTGAACAAAATCAAATTTTTATAAATTATCCTTGTAAGAAGTAATAGCACACGTTTTTCAACTTGTACGGAAAGATGTGGGAACATTTGATCAGAACGTCAAAGCAACAGCAGCGCATTTGTAGAGGATACTGCAGGAAGCGGATTCGGTGAGACCACGTCCTCAACCAAGACAGTCCGGTCTATGTGGGGCCCACGTTGATGTATCTATTATGTATCCATGGCCTTTCATCATTTTTTTTTAATATTATTTTGGTGCATGATCAAAAAAAATGAAGTGCTCTCAATTCAATTAGATTATGATATGCACGTATGAGAGAGGGCTTATATTAGATATAGATATACGTATACGTGAGTAACATGCATCGGCGTGCCAAAGTCTACTTAACTCAGGGGTTGATTGAATTGTTGGTGTCCCCTTCATCAAAACAGATAGATTAGATACTGGACATATGATCCAGACTCCTCTCGGTGATTGATATTGTGCTCCGTTCAAGCGATTTGTGAAAGTAAATGAGGTTAATCCTTCTGAATGGGTTCTTTTTGTCTTGTTATAATAGACGTGAGTTTACGAACCTAAGGACTTCTTATTTCACCAACACTTTAAGTTCAATGTACTTCTCAAAGGAATAAGGATACACATACAAATTAAAGAAAGCTAAATGTTGCTAACTCACTAATATTTAAAAATGATGCTTATAATAATCGATAAATTATAGGACAACCAATGAATAAATAAAAATGAAAAAGGATAAATACATACTGCACCTATCAGAACAGACAATCGATGCAGGTATGATCAGTTAAATTGAACTTAGATTATCACAGCTCTGCACGCTAAAGTTGCAGAAAAATTACTCCTACTCCTAAGGTACTGTACCGGGACCTGCCATATAATAGCTATGTTAAACTAAGTTAGGCTAGGCTATGCTAGGAAAGATTAATGAAAGATAAATTAAAAGATAAGTTAATGTATTTGTCATAGGACATCAAGCTCTTCTACGAGTACTATTACTTTAATTTGTAGATTGTCAAGGTGGTGAAATTTTGCTTGGGTTTCCTTATTGCTTTTGTATCATTCGTGCTCACGTCGTTGTTTTGGATATGAGAATCTCTTTGATTACTCTGAAACTAGCAACTTGGATTAGGAAAAAAAAACTCCAGTTGTATCTAACTCCTTGGTTTCTCTGATATAAAATTTCACATGTTATGTGATACCACGGCTATACGTGGAAGCTTGGCAGAGATAAGAAAGGATGGCTATATCCTAGAGGGGGGTGATTAGGATTAAATAAAATTTTAGCCAATTTAAATACAGTTGCTTACCTTAAACTAATGTGAAAATTAAACTAAGTAAAATAAATTAACACTAAAGCTTTCAAGCCATTAGTGAGTTGACCAATCACATAGACTACAAACGATGTGGCAATCAAGTAACTAGTTTATAAACATGATAGTGTGTGTGTGTGTGTGTGTGTGTGTGTGAGATATGCTACCTATCAACTCATAATATTCATCTAACCATACACACATATAATTAAACATTCAATCACATAAACATAATTAAACAAGTGCTCAAAAGATAATTCCAAACACAAACATGTATAGTGGTTCGGTTTCCCTACTCTCCTCTTAGCAGACGCACTTAACCCATGAATATACCAAATTCCGCTATCAGAGGTTTTTAAATTAGGTTCACCTTTAATTAACATTCATAATCTTACACAAGGACCAACTCCCATAAGAGATTCTATGTGGTTTTTTATAGGCTCCCTACGAACATCCGTCCTATAGCTGAAGAAGCAACTAGTATACACTCTCGCAGGAGGCTCCTACAAGAGACTTGAGTTACTTTTTTATCTGCTAACCAAAAACATCAATATTTGTCAAAGGACATACGTTCACTCCTGTTGAAGGCTCTCACGGATGTCTGGTGAATTCGGCCTTACACAAGAGCCTAGGTCCTAAAAACCTTTCGAAGTTGGATCACAAATTCTTACCCTCAATCCTACACAAGGAAAGAGAGTATAGACTCACTTAATAATACTTGTCGAATTGAGTCACGTTAATGCGCCGTCTTGAGTTGCTTGATCGATGCTCTCTCGTGCTTCAATCAGCTCTCATTTTGCTCCATCAATCATGATGTCGATACATTGTTAATGCTTCAACTCTAAGATCAAACACCTTGTATGCGATGCTTTAATGCAGTGACTAAGGTGATGAGAGGTTAGGTAGAATCTCCTATAACTAATGGAAAGTTGTAATGCCTAGCGGATTTACCTAGAATGAACTTTTATAGAATTTAGAAACTAATATACCTATAGAGGTTGGATCTAAACTTTAGAAAATGATGGAGATTGAGTTTATCTTCAACATTAATTGAGGTTGGAATCCTCATTAGATTGGTAAAGCTCAAGTAGATAAATCAAATCACATGAAATATGAGCCTTATGATGTGGGACATGATTGAGGATTCACCTAAGCTTCAATTGCATGAAAAATCCTTCAAAATGCCTAAGGCACCACATTTACCTGTTCTTTACTCCTTGATGCTCCATATTCACTTGTATCTTCGGTCTTCAGCTTCCAATGACTCAACTAACTACATTGCATAAGGACTCACATGATTGAAAAATAACATGCATAAATCAGTGCACTAACATGATCTTCTTCTCATAGTTTATCCACTGTAAGATGTCGGTGGTCCAACAAAGACCATGCCTAAATAGGTTAAGATTCCTCTAATCAAGAAGGCCAGGTCAAGGGCTAGACCTTGATAAATCCCGACCACCCAATGTCTTTGGTGATGGTCCGCTACATGGATTAGGCCAGAGGCCACCAAGAGGTGTTTGATAGTCTATGTCAAGCCTCCTCTGACATTTTCACCATGCATTTACTACGGGTTGATTTAGAATGTTAGAAGAGATAGAATGGACATGATCCATCACATCCTAACCTTCTAGATTATTGATCCCAATCGAAGTTTGACTCTTGACGTGGCTAGGTGATTCCTCTGTCTCTTCCTATCTCCGTATTGTTGGAAAAACTAGATCTATCCGATATCTTATCATTAGACAGGCTTGCCTTCTCATCCAGCTCTCCCAGCTTTTGTTCACATTAATGGACGACTTGAGATTAGTTGATATGATCTCTCTCCCAACTTAAGTTCAGACCTAAGCTGGGTTGACTTGGACATGGGTTCGATCTCCTGATGTTTGAAATTTCATTGATTGTTGCCGCCTCGTCGAATGTCTCTGGGGAGATCTCCCAATCTGGAAAGATTATGAGAGACACCTTTACTTAAGATATCATCGTCAGATTCATGATAGGTCCATTCTCTCAGAGGGTCTCTTATAGACGTGCCTAGTATGTTGCCTCATAAATAGGCACATTGATTATGACCACCTCCCTTAAGGGCATGTTTAAGTATCTATGTCACCGTATTAATAATGGAATGCGTAACACCAAACGAAAATCAATCAAAGATCTCTTCATGTGCGAGTATGCCTCTTGTGTATGCTAAACACGTGGTACCATCACATGGCACTTTCTCGTTGGAGCATGTCAAGGCGCCAAAAATAGGTGTAAACACTAATAATCAAGTAGAACATACCACAGGAAACAATGGTGATTGAATGCTCTATCATTAAAAACTTCTCAGGGCACGCTTTAATGTTTTCGTGTTTATTAGCCATCCAATCAGTTGATAAGGTCACATGTGTCTGGGTGAAGAGAAAAAAAAAATATCGGCTAAACTTTTGTAGCCCATTAATGGTCAATCACCACTATTTCCTACGGTATGGTCCACGGCTTGATAATTGGATCTACTTTGTTTTTGAAATAATGCCCTAAAATGATTTGGAAAAAAATGGATGGACAGTGTGGATAGGAAATAAATACATCAAGGTGGGCCCCACAGCAAGGATCGCACCATCTTGAGTGAGAGTCTGCTGTTTCACCTAATCTCATGGAATAAATACATCAAGGTGGGCCCCACAGCAAGGGTGGCACCATCTTGGGTGAGTGGATCACCTAACCCCGATGCTGCAATATGTCAAAGGAGAATGTCTTAGGTCAATGATGAGTTATTTCCCACTCAATGGATAACTCCAAATCTATCACAGAAATGGGAAATCCAACTTTTGCAATTGTTTGGCCCCTGGGCTGAATATGGAATTAGAGATCTCCACTCATTAGATAGATCCTACATTAAAAAAATAATCTATAGATATTTATAAATATATAACAAAATTCAAGTATGGTCGACCTAATGAGTGGACAACTGTTAGAATCATCCAATCAACTTCTAACCTATTGATCATAGTTAAAAAACTGGATGACTTGACTTGAAACTTGGCCTAGTCAACTCAACTCAGTGGGATTTCAAAGCGAGTCGGTGAGAAAGTCGCTCTTCCATGTGACTTGGCCGAGTTCAATAGAGAGTAGTCGAATCAAATCACTGACTTGGCCAAGCAATGTGACTCGCCGAGTCACTCACCTATCAAAACTCTTTTTCTTTTTTCTAAAACTCAATAATGCAATTCATAAGAGAACTTTCAATCAGTTCACCACACCTAATGTTGATGTTAAGTTGAGTCAAGATGCTTTTAATAAATAAAAAGAAAACTCAGTGGGAATATAAAAAATAATAAAAAATGTTGATGTTAAGTTTAATATATATTATTTTATTTTTTTATTTTTATAAATATTTACTAGTACCACTAATATTTTATTTAGATATTATTCAAAATCGAGTCGAGTGATGACTCAATCAAGTCATCGGGTCAACCCAACCCAGCTGGGCATGGCCTCCAGTGGAGTTTTCTGATTTTGAAATTTGCTATTGATAACACATGATAAGGCCCACAAAATGAAGGGTACAAGATCTTGACCATCAATGCACGAGTATGGTTTAAGATAAAAGACAGCCTTATGTGTCTTGCATCCTGCTGCTCGGCTCCAGCCATGAACGAGCAGTTCCATGGGCTGGCCATGTATTTATTTATCCACTTCGTCCATCCCTTCTTTCAGATCATTTTAAGGTACGTGCACAAAAATGAGGCAGATCCAACGCTCAAGTGGACTACGTCACATATGAGTCTTGCATTTAATCCAAGTTTCATTCACCGTTGTGTGTATTTAATGCAATTTAAGTTTATCATTTGGTGTGGTCCACTTGATCATTGGATTTGCCTTATTTTTGTGCACAAACCTTAAAATAAAATCATCTGAGAGAAGGGATGGATGGTGTGGATAAACAAAATACATCACTGTGGGCCCGCCAACAGAACTGCACGTTCGTGGCCAAAGAAAGTCAAGGTAGTACGCAATACGCGTCCGTACCACGTCGAAAATTTGGTAATAATCATACAACACCAACCTTGTGAGCTTTTACTGGTTTTTCTGGTATTTCAACACCCGTTCAGATTGAAAAAGACGTGTTATGGGAAAATGCAGAAGGTTGACGTCGTGGGCTGCTGAGATGGAATTGAAAGTAACTCTTGCCAAATCTATCAAGCGCGTTTACCCACGATCGGTCAAACGCCTAGCAACCTATATATATCTGTGTACGTTAGATCATCGAGAATGTCCAACTAATCGGCCATACATGGGATTATCCATCATACCCATTGGACGGTTATTTGGCTGTTGATAATGGACATTTTATTTATTAAAAGTGGACCACTGACTATTTTTTTAGTAGTCCTTTTGAAGGCCAGATAAGATAGACATATGGAACATTACACTACAGATTTTTGGCCCTATGATGGTTGAGTGGGCCATTAGATCATCGTTGCCCAGCTGGCTATACATTTGTGATCATGCTGTTGTAGGTGGGCTCACTTAAAGTATCCCGAGCATATTCTTTCTGTGAGAATTTCATTTTATTTTAATTCAATAAAATATATTATCAAAAGTTCCAAACAAGCTAGCTTTACTTTCTATTTTCTAGAACGTTGGGAAATTGGGGACCCGGATTGTGTACCGAGTAACTCACCATGCTACAATCTCTGAAGGGCACACCGTGATGTATGTGTCATAATGACGTGTACTGTGAAATCTTTTTAGGGTTTATTTCTTATCCAACTGATATTTTTTCACCATCTAACCTGTATTCATGTTGTAGGGAAGGACGTGATGAGGCCTATCACCGTTTCTTCAAGGATAAAAATAGAAATAATATATATATATATATATATATAATATATATAATATATATATATATATATATATATATATATATATATATATAAGTACACTCCTTTTTAAATAGTGAACTCAAACCTAAGGTTGAATTTTCAAACTCAAACACCCTAAAAATGTGACTTACTATAAATAGTAAACTTACTATTTATATACTATCATAATTTCTACTAGGTTTCATGGTTTCCAACCAAAAATAGTAAGTGTCCCGTTTCGCCTAACTACATTATTCTCAAAAAATTTTAAGCACTTTTTATGTAGGGCACTACTCTTAAAACTCAAAGGATCAAAAGTTATGATAAAATTGAAACTTATAAATTTATTATAAAAACGGAAATAAAATAAACTGCCGACCACCGATGTAATGGAATCTTGCAAATCTAATGTCAGCATCCCAATGTAGCAAGGTTGGTTGGCTAAAGTAGCTTCTCTTACCTAAAATCATATATGGTAAGTTGAAAAACTTATTCTAATTTGTGAAATATGAGATATGATTGTCTTAATGTTCTGACTGTCCAAATCACTCCCACTTCCAATCAAGCCTTCTCTAGTCCATCTTTGCCATGAAAATATTCGGGACCTGCTCTACCTCAAGTCATAAGGTCACACATACATGGATTAAACGAAAACATAAATATCAGCTTGATCCCCAACTTATTAGCCTTTGATAAGTTTTCAAAGTAGGAATTCAATTCCCTCTTTCCTGTGGTGTGGTCCATTGGGTTTTAGATATGCTTCCATTTTGGGTCCCCTGAATGAGCTGAAAAAACAGGTGGATAGTGTGGATAAATCACATACATATCACGGTGGGTCCCAAAGAATTTACTCAGCTCTCTATAACGCGGTGAATTACTCATCACAGGATCTGCGTCCGGATTAGCTAGGGTTCTGGTTTCCAGTACACGTAGATAGCACCGAAGTTTAGATAAGTACTAAAGCATCTGCAGCAGGTTGCATGCCAAAGTTAGTATGCAGCCACACCTTCCCTGCCAAAGTTTCACTTGTGCAGGATATCTGAGCCATATTTAAATCATAGGTCATTCATAAGGATCAACCATATCTTGAATCATGTTGATCCACTCATTAGGTGGGCCACACATGATGTCGATTCAGACAGTAGGTCATTCATTAATTTCAACGTTGTGGTCCACCTGACATTCACACTTTCCTGATTCTCCTATCAGGTGATCTTGATAGTGGGGTCCATCATTTGCATGGATCAGATGTTCTTCACAAATGAAATACTTGCGGTAATGAGAGGGCTGCATGCTAAGTTAGCTTACAGATAGCCGTAGTTAGTCAATTTCTCATTTAGATAGAGACCCAAGCGTGGAAGTGCGTTTTATCACCAAGTAATTGACACGTTGGACGTGTGGGTATGAATCGATCTAGTTTTTGTCCTTTCAATGGATTGCCCACATCCGGAAATCACAATGATGATCCTTTCCATTTATTTTCTTTCTTTTATGGCTGAGAATTTACCGTCTTGATTTTACTGTTGATTTCAAGGCCACCATTTATACAGATAGGATAGGATAGTCAGCTGGGCTCTGATTTCAGCATAAGCCATCCAAGTACCATATTCTCAGGATGGATGGTTTGGATCAGGTACCAAATACCTGCCACATGTTAGGTGGTCCACGACGAATGGCCTTTTGTGGTCCATTACGTCAGGATAAATCTATCTCCTCGTTGCATGAATACATCGTTGGATAACAAGGAAACGGATTACGTACTGAGTAACTCAGTACGCTAAGCGTACTGAGTAAACTCTGTGGGGCCCACCGTCATTCATGCATTGTATCAACTCCGTCCATCTGTTTTCTCATATAATTTTAGGGCTTTAAAACTAAAAGTTAATCATATCCAAATTTCAAATGGACCACAATAACTGAAAAAGCATGAATTGAAGTCTACCGTTCAAAATGTTCTTGGGGCCATAGAAGTTTTATATCAAGATGATATTTTTGTTTTCCCTTCATCCACGTCTTTTTGATCTTATTAACAGTTTGGATGACAAATAAACATCACTGGAGACCTTAGAAAGGTTTCAATGGTGGAAATCAATACTTCCACTGTTTCCTTTGGTATGGTCTACTTGAGATTTTGATATAATTCAATTTTGGACTCAACCACTAAAATGGTCTGTAAAAACGGATGGACGGCGTGGATAAACCACATGAATTCACAGTGGGCCCAACAGAGTTTACTCAGTACGATAAGAGGGTACTGAGTAACTCAGTACGCAATCCCATTTCGGATAACAAAGTGCGTATTTCCTGTTAGCGGGAGTGGGAAGTTTACAAGTGGAAAGTGTCTTCCGATAAGCACAAATTTCTGATGCGGACGATTTAAAACCAGGGCCCACGCTTTGGACAGTGTCATTTCTACAGTATGCATGACCCAGATGTATGTATGGGCATCTAGTCTATGACCCAAATACACCTTCACATGCACCGAAGATTCTAGCCGTTCATGGGGTGGACCCTACTTGTAGATGCCCAGGCAGAATGATCATGGTGGTGGATTCATTGGGTAAGTTCCAGAGATAAATGTACGGTTAAAACAGCTTCGCTTCGCCTGCCAAATATTATTCATGAATTACTCTTCTTGTTGTATCTTAAAATAATTTTTCAGGCAGGAAATGACGTGATGAGGTTGATCAGCGTCTTTTTCGAGGATAAATACTCCGAATCCATGGAGCTACTCTAGACTCCTCACTGATATTCCTGGAATCCATTGCGTATGAAAATAGAAATAATTTCTACTAATTTAAAATAAATTGATTAATGATAAAAATAAAAATAAAAAAAATTTACAATCCTTTAAATAATGAGGTCAAACTCCATAAAAACGTGATTTACTATAAATAGTAAACTTACTATTTATATACGGTCATAATTCCTACTAAACTTCATAGTTTTTGGCCAAAAATAGTAAATGTCCAATTTGGTTTAACCACATTATTCTCTTAATTTTTCTAAGCCCTTCTCATGTTGGGCACTACTAGTAGAACTCAAAGGATCAGAAGTTACAATTGATTTAAAACTTACTATTTATAGTAAAAATGAAAATAAAATAAACTTTCGACTGTCAATATGATGAAATCGCATGGGCAACCCGTCATAGTGAGGTTAGTTGGCTAAAGTAGCTTCTCCTATCCCAAAATCATATATAATATGTTGAAAAACCCATTCCGTTTTGCGAGATATGACTGTTTTAAGGTTCTGAAGGTCCTTATCACTTCCACCTCTAAATGGGTCTTCTCTGGTCCATCTTTTCCATGAAAGTGTCCATGACCCACGCTTTACATCAATTTTGTTTCAAATTTAAAAGTTTTCTCTTCATGTTTTTTTCGAAAGTTTAATGTAGCTATTAAAAATTTTTTTTTCCCCTCTACATCGCTAAATGGCCCACAGAGGAAATGGTGTCTGGATGTGCGTACGTGGGAGGTTTCTTACGTTGAGATGCTTGGTGGGCCCCACAATGATATTTTCGGAGAAATCCACCCCGTCCATTAGATTCCTTGCGAAATTTTGGTCGGGAAGGGTGAATTTTGGTCGAGTTTTGGTGCGGCCCACTGTATCAAATCACCCTGCCGTTTATCCTACGTTTGACGGCGATCTATGTGTGTACACGTGCATGGGACCAAAAGGAGAGCATGGTTGTGGTCAACGCCCCCCCTGGACACAACAAATGGTGGGCCACAGCACATCACATCATCCGTTCCTGCGGACGCTGTGCGAGAGGGAGATACGGGTCGGGTCAAAGACCCTTGATCGGGATTTTTGGTCTGGTGCGGTGCGGGCGGTGCACTTCCACATGTTCGTGTGGGGTACACTGTGATGCGTGTGAGAAATCCGCTTCGTCCATCCATTTTGCCACCTCATTTAAGAGGTCGAGACCAAAATTGAAGCATATCCAGATATCAAGTGGGCCCCAAATCAGTGTTTTATGGGATAATCTGTCTATTGGACTACTTTCACAATGATCCAATGGCTGAAATTCGACGTGTATAGTTAATTTAGGATCCTTGGGACAAATATAAAGTTTTGAGCCAAACGAATGGTGGGAACCCTATGATCTTGTATTCAAGACGACTTTCAAGCCTCTTGGACTTCAATTGCTTGATTTTTTGGATCTTTAGCGTGTAAATTCTTCGATCTCGGTCTCCTGAGATCCGTCCCTTGCTTTGGTGATTCTTGAGCGTTAAATTCATGCTTTTAGTACCTTTTTCAGTCCCAACTTTTAAATTCACCTTGTAATAAAAACACGAATAAAATATGACTTTAAGCATTATCATGTACGTAAAACCAAGTAATAACTGGGGTCTAATATGCAATATTTGACCCTCAACAAACATCATAATTCATTGAAAATTTTAAGCATTATATTTAGAAGGTTATCATCCGGGTCTTGGTCAAGGAGAGTTCTCGTTTTAATTTTGTCTAAATTAGTAATTAATAAATCTTTCACTACGCCCATGATCAAACGATTATCCTAGAAAGGTTTCCAGGAGCCTAAGGTTTTCTCTCGATGTTACTCTTTCGATCTTATGGCTAGTGAGTTATAAGCAAACCTATAACGCCTTGAAAATCGAGGGTCGAGCAGGAGCCTAACTCCCGAGTTCCAACGCATCACTTATGCAACATAGAAAATGATGATTAAATGTTGTCTGTATTAGTGTATGAAACGTGAATGGGATTATACCGAAATAACATATCATACTCCAGAGACAAGTGAAATTGCAAGCGGAAGACTGTGATAAATATATAAAATATATAAACTGTTGTAAGTCTCCAGAGTGTGATAATGTTACCAAGTTAAATAATTACATGTACAATTCTAAAATATATAAAAGGTGTAATGTCATCTAGTCAACATCCCATAAATTCCCGTCGATCAGAACACGGCTCACATGAATCTGCCTGAAAACTGCATGTAAGAGAATGCCTCCTCGTCATCCTCGAAGTCTACTCTGCCTCGTAGGCAGCGCCACCACCTGCAACTAAGACAGAGTCTGGTTGGTGTATACAACACCATCCCGTAACGTGGGAGTGAGTGATCAACTCAGTGACTATAAAGCAAATGTTAACATGTTATCAATTCAGTCAAGCAGTAATGATAAGGCAATACAACATGCATTCCTAAGTACTCTGGTTAATGCAAGAATGGTATGTATAAATGATGCATGCCCTCACCTACGCTCCGTCTGCGATCTTCATCTCACGGTCGCGGCATGTTAGTCACTTCCTTAGTGCTTTACTCCGACGCCAACAACACATGCAATGCAATGCATGAGCATGATTACCAAGTTCTTATTAGTCCTTTTTCATAGAGCAGGATTGGGAAACTAAAGTACCTCCCTTATATCATTTCCCAAACAATGATCCATTCTAGGGTCGTCAGTCCTAGTAATTCTCATACGATATTATGGTTCTAGGTCACTACAAAGAGCTCGTTACCTCGATGCAGTGTAGGCCTAGTTTATACTCTAGTTGCTACGGGAAGGCTCGTCGCCTCAACGCAGGCTTAGAGTATGCTCGAGGTCACTACAAAGGGCTCGTCATCAGTGTAGGCCGATAGCTCGAATACAGTGTCCCATACCACCGTATTCTGCTCACGAGGCTGTGTTGCTCACTGAACACTACGGGGAGGCTCGTGGGCCCCAGCTTAGGCCGACAGCTAGACCACAGTGTCCCATACTACCATGTCCCGCTCATGAGTCTTAGCGGATCGAGGTACTAAGGTTAATGGGATTTCCACTGGTGAGATTGGTACCTTAGGTTCAAGTAGTAGCGTCCATACATGGTGAACATACATCGGGTCAATCGGGTTACTTGATGAGCACGACTGGTACGAGCGCACCTCGAGTTAATCGACATGAAGTGCGTAAGCACCCCATGTGGCCTAATCACTGTCGACAACCCAAGTACGGTTCGGATTCATCGAACACGTCCTGTGTGGCAAAGAGACTTCAACCACTAACTCGGAAATCATTACCGATCGCCTGGACTACGTCGTAGCCCCAAACACACTCCAAGCAATTGTGTACGCATGTAGTGGCCAGAGATATCATGTGACAACTAAAATCAAATATGAATTTCATTTGAGCATTTCGACGAACACATAGTATACATGTTAGCATATATATATACATTTCAACAGTAAATCACATAGTAGTAAGATAGGTTACATAAAGGAAACTCTAACTATATATAAGGGGATTGAGAATCCCATCTCAACACCCTCATTAAGTACATTACATCTAGCATTTTCTCATTCAGGCATTTCATCAAACACTTAGACTACACATATCCATGTACATGTAATGTATTAGTTTTAACATATATTATGACAAGTCTTTTCACAAAGGAGTTGTCACACATAAAATTATCATATATATACGATCACTAAGCATGGCAAGCACAAATGCAAATTCCATATTCATTCAAACATTATAACAAACACTTGGAATGCATTTTAATCAACATAACTTACATACATATGTAATATATAGGAAACATCTAATCTAAGCACATGTGATAGCGATCAAGTCAGTCATAAATCATTAACTGACGTTGAAGGCCTTGAAAACCATAACCTAAACATCTATAGTCCGTACCTTATGCCGGTAAACGCGTAACGGATTTGTTTTAGACACTTAGTCTTTATCAACGGCAGAATGGTAACCTGTAACATGAATTAGGTTAGCTATTTCACCACTTACACTATATGATACCCTAAAACAGATTAGGGTTAGGTTTTCTTACACAAGTACGTTGTCGAAAATGTCAGAATATCGCTACAGATGCGATAGATAAGCATGTGGAGTGGTAGGATTAAATCCCAAGAACAAACACCAGTACACTCTCTCACTTCCTCTCTCTTTTCTCTCTTCCCTCTCCTAGGGTTTCTCAAATTCGTATGAGATGAGAGAGAGGGGGTTTAAGGCCCTTATATAGGCCCAGAACTGATCGGAATAGCCCCAGGGTCATGGTATACTTAGGTTATAGCCAAATAGGGGCTATTTCAATCCAACGGAGCACTTCTAGAGGCTCCCTTTCTGCGTGTGGTCAGACTTAAGCTCTCTGGCATTGGATCTAGGTCGTGTTACATTTTCGATCCGATCGGATTTACAGATCGACCGTGGCAGACCAGTTTCAGTTCAACGGTCACCGCCACTCGATCAGGGCCATAAGTACACTGACATGTGTATGAAATTTTTCCTGATCCGAGGGTGTATTTGGGTTAGATTCTGACGGTCTGAATCCTTATATTTGACCTGCAAGTGAACGACTCAATTCACTTAAATCTGAGCACGTTTCCTAAAGATATTCGCGTTTCTCACACACTTTGCTTTGGGCTCAAGTTGTGCATTTCTGGATACTATCTGGATTTGATTTCTGAGATGGTTGTCAAGCCCAGCAAAGCAGTCATAACGATTTAGTTTTACAGCAATCGGACTTTCGACACGCGGTACAGGTCCGATACGAAGTTTCATACTACTCCCGAGAGCAACTGGGTTTTGAGATTGATCCTAAATTATAGGGTAATGTAGCGTCAACAATTCTGCAAGTTTTAGGTCTTGCAGTTCGTATTTAAAGTGATTAGTGCTAATTTCACAAGTAACCTAGTTTAGCACTTAGTTAGTTTCATCTAATTTCTAAAGCATTTGGTCCTGTGTGATTTCTGCCTGAGGTGGTACTCGGGTCTTTGTACGAACTTTTCCAAGACGTTACAATCTACCCCCCTTAAAGAAAAAAATTTTCCTTGAAATTAGTACCTTTTCGTACTCCTCGAGAATCTAAGGGTAGTTCTTACGGACCTCGGCTTCAGTTTCCCAAGTAGCCTCAGAACCTTCGCAAGTGGAATCACCTTACTGCATAACACCTGCTCCTTCCTGTCTAGGATACTCGTCAGTCGCAGTATATATGTAGCGTCCTCGCTCAACTATACCTGCTCCCATCTGATAATATGGGAAGGATCGGGAACGTATTTCTTCAGCATAGATACATGAAATACATTGTACACGCCTACGAGTGGAGTGGGCAAAGCAAGGCGGTACACTACCACCCTCACTCGATCAAGTATCTGGAATGGGCCAATAAATCTAGGCGTCAGCTTCCCCTTCTTTCCAAACCGGAGGACTCCCTTTATTGGGGAAACCTTCAAAAATACATGGTCCCCAACCTCGAACTCTAGCGGTCGCCGTCTCGTATCGACGTAGCTCTTCTATCTGCTCTGCGATGCTAGAAGTTGATGCCTGATAATGTCGATCTTCTCTGAGGTCGCTTGTACTAACTCGGGGCCAATCAAGCTTTTCTCGCCAACCTTTGTCCAGCAATGCGGTGCCCGACAGGGACGCCCATTCAAGGCCTCATAAGGAGTCATGCCAATACTCGCCTGAAAACTGTTGTTATACGCGAACTCTGCATACGAGAGGTAGTCATCCCAACTATCCTTGAAATCAAGCACACAAGCTCGCAGTATATCTTCCAATATCTGGTTTACCCGTTTCGTCTGCCAGTCAGTCTGTGGGTGAAACGCGGTACTGAACTTTAATTTCACACCCATGGCTTCCTGGATACAATCCAGAAGATAGAAGTGAATCGCGTGTCTCGGTCTGACACGATCTCCATGGAAACTCCATGCAGACGTACAATCTCTTTGATGTACAACTTGGCTAACTCGTCTGCAGAGTTCAAAACCTTAATCGGAAGGAAATGGGCCGATTTCGTTAACCGGTCCACGATCACCCATATGGAGTCATGCCCCTTCCTCGTCTTCGGCAGCCCTGATATAAAATTCATGGAGATGAAATCCCACTTCCATTCAACTATGGGCATGGGCTGAAGTAGTCCAGGAGGTCGGCGATGTTCAGCCTTGACCTGTTGGCACGTGAGACAATGTGATACATACTCTGCTATGTGGGCCTTCATGTTGTCCCACCAATATGACCTCTTCATGTCGCGGTACATCTTCGTACTGCCAGGATGCATTGCCATCCTCAAATCGTGAGCAACCTCGAGGACTTCCTTTCTCAAGTCAGAAAGATTTAGGGCGCATAGGCGGCCATTGTAACGTAAGCCCCCATCTGCACTAACTCTCCATTCGGCATCCTCATCGTTGTTAGCTTGCTCTCAAAGCTCAAAAATCACCCATCGTCCTTCTGGGCCTCAATAATCCTATTATCAATAAGTGGCCGCACACAAACGTGCACGACGCTCTCGAACGGCTCCTCTACAGTGAGCTTTTACTCGAAGTCTCGCACGAACTCTACCATACCCCATTCTACCACCATCAGCGGAGTCGCAAACTCTATCGTCTTCTTGCGGCTCAACGCGTCAGCCACAAGGTTAGCCTTGCCCGGATGGTAGGAAACCTCGAACTTGAAATCCTTTAAGGTTTCCATCCACCGCTGCTGCCTCATATTCAGGTCCCATTGAGTAAATATGTATCTGAGGCTCTTGTGGTCACAAAAGAGCTCGAACTCCTCTCCTTAGAGGTAATGTCTCCAGAGCTTTAGTGCAAAGATGACGGCTACCAACTCTAGGTTATGTGTAGGGTAGTTCTCCTCATGTTTCCTCAACTGTCTAGAGGCGTAAGCAATCACCTTGTCCTTATGTAAGGCTCGTATCCTAGTTCGTACCATTCCATTGGCTTCCGCGGTCCTTCCAGTCGAATTTCGACAATCCTCGACCCGTATCCGATGTTTGCGCGCGATCCTAAGCCGAGTCCCGCATACCGAAGTCGGCTTGAACCAAAACTTGTACCTTAGCGACCCTGCCGTCGGCGCGGTTCTAACGCCGTGACTCGCACACTGAACCGATACCTAGGCCAAGAGATGTGGACCAGCGTTCGTTCCAAAGAAACGCTGCGTGTTGTGAATTTCGAGTGAATCTCTACGTCATGTCCCATCAATCAATCAATCAATCAATGTCAAGTACAACGATAACTCAAGTACAACAACCCATCCCTCTTTTTCCACAAGTCAACCATCTCTCTCCCTACCCATCCCTCTTTTACCAATTTTCAAACCAAACCATACCCATCCATCTCCTTTCCTTACAACCACCACATCATCCCATCTTCTCTCTCTCTCTCTCTCTCTCTCTCTCTCATTTCTCAAACCTCCCGAGCAACACTACACGTCTAAGCTACTCTATCCGAAGCCAAGTGTGGCCCACCCTCTCATCTCTCATCCCCACCATCAAAATTCCATCATCCACTGTTAAAAGCTAAGCATAGGAGCTAAGGAGCCTAAGGGAGTAAGAAGGAGTCCTAGAGATGGGTGATCCACCATTAATTTCCATTAAGGGCCCACTTATGATGGGACCCACTTGATGTATGTGTTTGTGATTAAAGAGGGGCCCATGGTGGCGAGGTCCCTCCCCACTCCACCGATTTCTCTCTATTACTCTCTCTCTCTCTCACTCACTCTTTCATTGTTGATGGCCCACCTGATGATATATATATTGTATCCATGCTGTCCAATTAGTGGACCAAACTACAACCCACTGGTGAAGCCCACCTTACTGTCCAAACTTGGTGAAGGAAAATACAAACATCAGCTGATCCAAACCTTAGTGGGCCACCACGTGGACCCCACCATGGCAGTGTGTGGAGCCCACCATGATGCTTGTTTTATATCCATGCCGTCCAGCGTCTCTGAACACTGGACGGGCGTGGCTAACATGGGGTGCACGTACTGACATGGGTGTGTACTAACAGCTAACAAAAAAAAATAATAAAGTTGGGGTGGGCTGCTCATGCAGGCCCCACCTTGATGTATGTACTTAATCCAAGCCATCCATCCTTTTCCTCGAATCATTTTAGGCGTTGAGCCAAAAAATGATCTCAATCTGAATTTCTAATGGGCCATAGCATAACAAATAAAGTTTTCTACCATTGAAATGCACCCTGATGTTACTGTACACCAAAACCCATCGAATATTGGGCTTGATGGGTTGGTATTGAGCCATAGGAGCCGATGGTCGAGTCGGATCTACCTAATGTGGGCCCCACCTATGAAAAACCATGAGAAATTGATTTACCAAAACAAAAAAATAAAATAAAATACATGCAGCAGCGCCTGCTGCCGCTCGTGCGGCCGTGGACGTGAAGGGGGCCAGGGAAGTGGGTCCCTATTGTAGGCCCCATCGTGATGCGCGTTGGACATCAAGACCTTGCACTTGGTGGGCCCCCCTCAACGCAGTGAGCTGCCCAAAAATCAACCGTATACGCAATTTAGGCGGCCCACCTCACCTGGAATAGTGTTGAATTGGATGTCTGCCATTAAAACCCTTGTTGGGTCAAAGAAGTTTTAAATCAAAGTAATATTTGTTTTTCCTGTTCATCTAGGACCGTGTGACCTTGTCAACGGTTGGATGATAAATAAATGTTATGGTGGGCCCCACGTGAGACCCACTAATGTAAGTATTTTATCCACTCTATCCCCACGTGCGGAAGTGGGGTGGTTGGCGGACGTCACTGCAACTATATGGCTATTGTAGTGATGTTACCAAGGTCTGTGGGGCCTACCTTGGTTAATGTGGTGTTTATCCATACCGTCCATAGGCAGTGGGCCCCTCATGATGAATGTTTTATCCATGCTGTCAGCTATAACACTTGGAACCGACCGTGATGTACATGTTTAACCCACTGCCTATCTTTGTTTGCCAAATCATTGGCTACCTTATGAGGCCCACCTTGATACATATAAGGCCATGTGATGAGGCCCATCTTGGTGCATTTGTGGGCCGTTCATTGAGGCCCACTTTGATTCATTTAAGGCCCATTATTAGGGCCTACCTTGAATTGTATAAGGTAAATTGTGATGTTTGGAAGGCCCATGGGTTATGGCCCATTGCAATGTACATATGGCCCATGCGATGTGGCCCACTTGCCACATGGAGGCCCATCTTGATTCATTTGTGGCCGTCCATTGAGGCCCACCTTGGTATATGTATGAGGCCATCTTGATTCATTTGTGGCCGTCTCTTGAGGCCTACCTTGGTATATATATATGAGGCCCATATGATTAGGCCCATCTTGATGTAGTTATGGCCCATCCACTGATATATATGAGGCCCATGTTATGAGGCCATTTGATGTATTAGAGGCCCATGGGTCAAGGCCCAATAGGACGTACATGAGACCCATTATAGTGTGATTCAACCATGGTATATGTGTTGACCCTTATAGCGGGCTATGCTTTGGGAGCAATGATGGTTTGATGTCCACATTGCAAGGATGATGTTGGTTAAATGTCTGCATTGTCACTCTCCCTAGGGCCCATTGATAACCCTATACTTGTAGTGTGTAGGCCGTCTAGGCCCATCTTCGCTATGTACAGAGCCCATCACTGTATAACATGATTCATGATCATACGCATCATATGTATGCTTGATATGAGGAGTGACTGATCATAGCATATACCTTCGGATAGATTGTTTATAGACTCCCTGACAGGCGAAGTTACCCTACCTGAGCACATGGTATATGCAAGACTGTTGCATGACTGGTAGTGTGATTCATGCACTTACATTTTTGTGATTATGATCATTGTATACCCTAGCGACATCAGGGCCATAGCCTCCACAGACACATTGTGGGTGGCTGGGGTAGATACCGGAAATACTGATTTTAGCATCGAGGCACCATAGATGTCCCTGGGTGAAAATTCCTAAACCCGATGGTACCAGAGGATGACTCCAACGTCGAAACTGAGTGGATATATGAGCGTACGAGGGCCAAATACCAGGAGGCCATGTCTCCCACTGTATCGTGGTCGGTTGGAAAGGGGTATGGCCTTACTCACCCGAGGGTAGGGGGCAATACTAAACTGAGTTTGACCAGCTCGTGAATGGGTTCGCTATCGACGTGCCGGATAGGTATTGGTAGACTATTCTTCAGGCGGATAGTGAGGTTTCTTACGCTCACTTGGACTGTGTGGCTGGGAGAGCGGCAGTGCCATTTGGAGTGTACTAAACCCTGGTGATTATCCAGAATGAGAACTGTATTAATATTTGACGAGCTGTATGTGGATTTGGATGAGGATTGGCATGCTTAAGCTGCATCTCGCATCGCATGGTCTTGACATGGCCGATGACATTCATATCTTGCACCGCATAGCCTTGGTACGGCTGATTGCATTCATGTACTCATCAGCATGATTCCGGATTACTCTGACCTGCATTATGAGCACACTTATACTGTGCACACACTTACACCACCCTCTAAGCTTTTCATAAGCTTATGCACGATTAATGCGTGCAAGTGATGCCAAGACACAGCCGTAGTCTCGCCGCAGTTGGAGCGTACAACCGAGCTTCTGGAGTTTTTGTTACTTTCATTATACTGTATTTCCCTTCAGACGCATTGTACTTAAAGTTTTTTTATCATAGTAGATTTTGTGATGGTGTTCTTGTGGTTATTGTTTGTGGGTTATGCTTACTACAAATTAAATTGATGATTAGAAATCCTCCTTGTATCATCCCAGGATCGGAACCTGGTGTATGGGTGCCTGGAGCCAAGAATGAGGTACTACAGAGGCAGTCGGCCCTGGATTCGGGGATCGGGAATTTTGTGAGCTCGATTTCCGAGTTCGGGGCGAGACACCTTCTGCATAAGGACACAACTCAGACCAATGCCAGATGTGTCGGTGTATATTGTATACTTAACCCCTTGCTCTGACAATACTAGCACAGGGCGGACGTTAGCTTATCCTTCAGCTCCTGGAAAGCTACTTCCGCCTTCTCATTTCAGGAGAACTAAAGATCCTTCCGTGTCAACTGAGATAACGGTCTGGTAATCTTGAAGAAGTCCCTAATAAATCGACGGTAGTACCCTATCAGACCAAGAAAGCTCCTCACCTCAGTAGCCGAACTGGGCTCCTCCTAGTCCTGAACTGCGGCTACCTTAGCAAGGTCAATTGATATTCCTTCCTTGGACACCACATGTCCCAGGAACTTGACTTCCTTTTTCCAGAAGTCGCATATCTTATACTGTGCGATCAACTGGTTCTTCTTTAGAGTAGCCAAGACTGCTCGTAGGTGTTCCTCGTGCTCTTCCCGACTCTTAGAGTATATTAGAATGTCATCTATAAACACGATGACGAATCAGAACAAAAACGGCCAAAACACCCTGTTCATCAGGTCCATAGACACGACCGGCGCATTTGTAAGGCTGAACGACATGACGAGAAACTCATATGCCTAAAACTGGTCCTGAAAGCCGTCTTCTGCACGTCCTCATCCCTGACGCGCAACTGGTGATACCCTGACTGCAGATCGATCTTTGAGAAGTATTGTGCCCCCTTCAATTGATCAAACAGATCATCTATCCTGGGCAACGGATACTTGTTCTTCACTGTCACCTGGTTCGACCTGCGATAATCAATACATAGTCGCAGTGAACCGTCCTTCTTCTTCATGAATAACACAGGTGCTCCCCAAGGAGACACACTGGGTCGAAACCCGCATCTAGCAGATCATCAATCTGTTTCCTTAACTCCTCCATCTCACATGGAGGCATGCGATATATGGGTAACGAGATGGGTGTGCACCGGGCGCCAGGTCGATAGTAAAGTCGATCTTGCGCTAGTGAGGTAGTCCAGGAATCGCCCTAACACGTCCTCAAACTCCTGGACCACTGGCGTGTACCCTAACATCAGCCCATCAACATACTCTAGTAAGGTAGCGTAACAACCAACACAATAGGGCCAACTGACCTGCACTAGAAAAGTAAAGACTGCGCCCTCAGGTCCGTAAGCTGTTACGATCCTGGCCTCGCAATCTATCTCTGCCCTCATCTTAGTGAGTCAATCCATACTGAGAATAACGTCGTAGTGCCATAATGGGGCCACGATCAGATCGATAAGCACTATCCTACTACCCAAATCTACTGAACAAGCCTTACAGATCCGGGTGACATCTATAATGGTCCCTATAGCCGTAGTAATCCTCACTCCCTTCGTAGGAGTAGTAACCAACGATAGCCGCTTGACTATAGCGCATGAAATGATGGAGATGGTGGACCCAATGTCCACCAACAAGAAAACTGGAGTACCTTGAATCCGCGCCGTAACCTCGAAAGTTATCGGTGTTATGTCTGATGCCTCAGCTACAAGTGAGTGCACCCGAGCCTGCTGAGAACGATTCGGCTGCGGTGCCATAGGTCATTGAGGCAGCCTAGATCGAGGTGCGAGTGGCCGGAATGATGGATGAGCTGGTGCCGACCATAGAGGTGGTGCTGATATAACCTGGGGAAGCTGGCGGTTAATCCTCTGGGGTAGTGAGAAGTCGTAATCTCTCATCCTGGTGAAGCAGTTCACCTCTGTGTGGCCAGGCCCCTTGCAGTAGGCACACCACACATCAGGTCGCCTCACTGGGGCAGGTGAAACCATTAGCCTCAGCGGTGAGTCTGCGCGCGGCCTCTTGCCAAGGAACGGTCTGCTCGGAAGATCAGGACGTGGCCAGGGAGCCATAGGCATCCGCATGCGGGACAACCTGTCCCCATCCTGCTCAGCTCACAGGGACATGCCCACTAGTTCATCATAGGTAGATATGCTAGTGTAGCACATCTTCGAGTGGATCTCGGGTCGCAGACCCTCAGAAAACTGTCACATCTGCATATCCTGATCTCCTAATATCAATGGAGCATACCTGCTCAGCTCCGTAAATCGGTTCTTGTACTCGAATACCGACATGTCCCCCTGATGGAGGCGAAGGAACTCACTCTCCTTCTCGTGCCGATAAGTGAGGGGATAGTATTTCTCGTGGAAATGGGTCTCAAACGCTTCCCATGTCCACACATAGTCAACCGCAACGGTCCGCAGGACACTATCCCACCATAGGCTGGCTTCCTTCTCGAACATATAGGTGACCAACTCCACTTACTCAGGCTCCGTGCAGTGCAGCGGCTTTAGCATCATAGAGATGCAGTCAAGCCAATACTCAGCCTCCTCGGGTCTATGAGTACCTGCAAATGTAGGATGCAGTAAGCGTTAGAATCACTCAAAGTGGTCGCTGGCACCTGCATTTCCTGCAGGATGTACGAAAGATGCAGGTGGAGCCACACCCATACTCTGGGTAAAGATTCCCTTAAGGGTGGCCAAGAGCTGCTGTTGCTACTGGTGCTGCATCTGCTGCTGCTACATCAGCAATATCATCTGCTCAAACCTATCAGTAGGTGGAGCCGTTTGAGGCATGAGCGGCGTCGAAGAAGATACACGGGCTTGCTCAGGGGCTGGTGGCGCAATGGGTGGTGCCGCAGATGGTGCCACAGGTGGTGCAGTAGATGGTGGCATAACTGTCGGCCCATTAGTGGGGCCAATGGCCGGCTGAGAATCCGGCATAGTGTTAGAGGACGACGGGTCGGAACTGGGGTCCGTATGGCTATCACTTAGGGGAGGTGCCCCGTCAAACGACTCGCCAAGTGTACCACGTGTCGTACTCCGCGTGGCCTTAGGTAACATTCCCTATATAACATAGGGTGTAACCCGTGTCAGATGTTGCATAACAATACTCAATTCTTCAAGCATTCAATGCACCTTATAGCAAAAGAAATGACATACATTTCATTTAACAAAATTTATCACAATACATGGAATACAGTTCTACATGAATTATGACAGGAACGCATGAGGCTGTGCTAAGCCCAAACTACCAAACACAAATAAACTTTCTACCTACTACACTACTAGGCCCATCAACATTAAAACACAGACATCCTAAAACAGCAACAAAACAAGCTACAGGGCGACGACATGGATGACTAGACATTCGAGTCTGGCAATGGAGGAGGGGCACCCTTATCCTGCAGGCAGCACAGGATAACTTTCAAGGTGCGAGTCACCTTCTTAAACTTGTGTTTCACGAGGGACCAGGTATCAATAATCTCCTGTCATAGGGTAGCCTGGTCCTCCTCAAGCCGAGCTAAGTGGACTTCCTTAGCAGCCTGATCAGTGTCATGCTCCAATGCCACAAGAGGGGAGCTCCCATCCGTGTCCTGAGTCTCCTCTTCTTCTTCCTGTTCCTCCTCTATCTCTTCCCTGCTTTCCTCCTTGCTTCCATACTCCTCACTAGTCGTCTCGTCCTCACTCTCATCAAGTCGAGCTTACCGCTGTCGTGGCCCAATTTTCATCTGATTGAGAGTAGTTTCGTTGATGTAATGGATCGGCACCGGCATTTCTGCCCCAAGTCTGTAGCCAAACTCACATGCAATCTTGCATATGAGTCGGCCGAATGGGAGCGAATCAAACATTCTAGTAGAGCATGCGGTAAGAACTATCTGTCATAGAACATACGTAGGCACGTACAACTTCTCTCCATGTCCCACTTGGTACAAGAAATCTACCATCAGGAGCGTGCACTCGCCGCGATTGCTCCACCTGGAGTAGACATTGAACGTGAAAATGTGGTAAAGCAGGTGGAAGTCGTCTGTCATATTAGACGCCAGGAGACTATTGTTTGGCTGCCAATGAACCAGTCGGCCACAAAGGAAACGCGTGTGGCGATTCCTTTCACGTGCACTCTTCAGATTCTTCTCGTTTGCATGGACCTCGCCAAGCGGCATTTTTATAAGCCGAGCTATCAACCCAACATCAATTGTGGCCTCCCGGTCTCTACTAACTGGGATCTTGAATTGTAAGGGCTCTAGCATAGGCTCTCGAATGTGAGCGTAAAAGGCTCGAACAGTGCCCACATTTGCGCAGTACTTGCCCTCAAATATCGGACCCCACCTGGCCTCCACCAGGCAGTCCATCAACAAATGCTCCCCAAAGAGCCGCTCATCCACGTGCGCTTCAAAAAGGACCCTGCGACCATGAAATCTTCCATAAGACATATCCGTTAGAAGAATCCTTTCGAGGGGACCCTGGGGATCAAGTTCCCGCTTGGTCCTTATCTCCCGATCGACACTTGAACTTACGGCGGCGGCCCTCTGTCTCCTTGAACGAGTAGAGCGACTAGGCCCAGCTTCATCCACAGGAGCCCTTTTCTTTCCCATGATAGAAAGAATGGTGGGAATCGAGAATATGACCGTAACAAGTTCAAATGAGGCCATGGAAAAAGGAAGGAAATAGGGAAATTGAATGGTTTATTGGGTTCCCCCAGATTTGAGACATAAAGTGGGGTTTGGATACTCAAATGAAAGGAAATGAAGAAGGTGAATAGCTATGAGAGAGAGGTTTGAAAGGGTGGCGTGAGTGGTGCACGAAAATGGAAGGAGAAGCACTTGGAGGGGTGATTTGAGTGAAGATTTTTGGGTTTTCTTGAGAAAAGGAGAGCTAGGAGGGGTGGGATATGAAGAGGGGTAGCCATGGGGGTGTTTTAAAATATCCCAACACAAAATAGTGGGCTACACAATGCCCTAGTGGCGTCGGCCCGCATCGGCTAGGCCCGCCAGGCGGCGAGGCCTCACGGAACCGGTGAGGTCCTCGCTGACCTCTGGACTTTCCGATGAGGGGTTGCCGGTGGGACGAGGTCCTCCTACCCCCTGGATTCTAAAAATATGTAGGTCCCATTCTGAGTCCCCTTGGAGATGCCCCGTTTGGCCCCCGACTCCCTTTTAAGTCGTTTCGGGTCATTTCGGGTTCCCTGCTGATGTATATTTGCGTTTATCGATTTATTAAAGGCTGGAATGGGTAAATCATGATCTAAACCCGTCGATTGACAGTCTAAGGGTGATCCGGGGTCATCTCAAGCAATCACGGAGGAGTATGGACCCGATCTCAGCGATCGATATCGGTTAATTTCACCGATTGGCGAAACTGGGAATCCTATGCCTGTTTCTACGTTTTCTCATATCCTCCTACGTCGAAATACGTCAGCGTACGTCGTGTGACCATAACCCAGGTCCAGTTTAATCCAAATCATGCTCTGATACCAACTTGTAATGCCCTGAAAATTGGGGGTCGAGCAGGAGCCCAACTCCCGAGTTCCAACGCATCACTTATGCAATATAGAAAATGATGATTAAATGTTGTCCATATTAGTGCATGAAACGTGAATGGGATTATACCGAAATAGCATATCATACTCCAGAGACAAGTGAAATTGTAAGCGGAAGACTGTAATAGATATATAAAATATATAAACTGTTGTAAGTCTCCAGAGTGTGATAATGTTACCAGGTTAAATAATTACATGTACAATTATAAAATATACAAAAGGTGTAATGTCATCTAGTCAACATCACAGAAATCTCCGTCGATCAGGACACGGCTCACATGAACCCGCCTGAAAATTGCATGTAAGTCCAGCTCAGACTCATAGGCATCACCACCACCTGAAACTAAGACAAAGTCTAGTTGGTGTGTATAACACCGTCCCGAAACGTGGGAGTGAGTGATCAACTTAGTGGAACTATAAAGCAAAGGTTAACATGTTATCAATTCAGTCAAGCAGTAATGATAAGGCAATACAACATGCATTCCTAAGTACTCTGGTTAATGTAAGAATGGTATGTATAAATGACGCATGCCCACGCCTACGCTCCCTCTGCGATCTCCATCTCACGGTCGCGGTATGTCAGTCACTTCCTCAGTGCTCTACTCCGACGCCAACGGCACATGCAATGTAGTGCATGAGCATGATTACGAAGTTCTTATTAGTCCTTTTTCATACAGCAGGATTGGGAAACTAAGGTACCTCTCTTATATCATTTCCCAAACAGTGATCCATTCTAAGGTCATCAGTCCTAGTAATTCTCATACGATGTTACGGTTCTAGGTCACTATAAAGGGCTCGTCACCTCGATGCAGTGTAGGCCTAGTTTATACTCTAGTTGCTACGGGAAGGCTCGTCGCCTCAATGCAGGCTCAGAGTATGCTCGATGTCACGCCCCAAACTCAGAAAACAGGCTCACAAAATTCTCAATCGCCAAATCTGATTCTGACAGCCTCCGTAGTACCCCATTCTCGGATCCCAGCGCCCATACACCAGATTTCGATCCTAGGATCCTACAAGGAGAATTTTCAGTATAAATTTTTTTTGTAATGGAGCATAACCACAAGCATAACCAAGTCACAAAACAACATCACCACATATCCACTATAACAAAAACTTTAAGTACAATGCGGAAAGGGAAATACAAGGTGATCAAAAATTCTAAAATAGTGTGGTACGCGCTCCTGCCTCAGCGCTGCTACTGTCCAACGACACCTGCACGCAACGGTCGTGCATAAGCTTACAAAAGCTTAGAGGGTGGTGTTAGTGTGTGCGCAAGGTAAGCACCAAGTGTACAATATCAGAGTAATGCGAAAATGTACGATAAGTACATGAATGTTATCAGTTGTACTAAGGCTATATGATGCAAGGCATGAATGCTATCGGCCTTACCAAGGCCATGCGATGCGAGGCCTATATAGCCAAATGTTATATGCGAGATACAAAACAAGCATGTCAGTACTCATCAAGTACACATATCAGTATAGTTCCTCTCTGGATATCACTGGGGTCTAATACACCTCACATTGACTGCCTCCTCCTTAGCTGCACCGTCAAGCAAGTGGAAGAGACCACAGTATCCTCCTGACCGGTAGTCTGCCCATACTTACCCGGCTCGTCGATAGCGGACCCATTTGCAAGCTGGTCAAACTCAGCCTAGCTTATAGCCCCCTCACTCGGGCGGATAAGGCCACACCCCCTTCCAACCGACCACGACACAGTGGGAGACGCGGCTTAGTGGTATTCGGCACTCGAGCGCTCGTATATCCATTTGGTCTAGACGTTGGAGCATCCCCTGGTACCAAAAAGGTTCTGGGATTTTCACCCAAGGACATCCTAAGTGCACACAATGCTAGAGCCAATATTTCTGGTATCCAATACGACCGTCCACGATGTATCTATGGAGGCTACGACCCTGATATTGCTAGGGCGTGCAGTAATCAAGTCACACATATGCGAGATGCATGAGTCACACCGTACCAATATGCAACAATCTCGCGCCTACCATGCGCTCATGTCGGGCACTCCGTCTCATATGGAGTCCCGTAATGTCTCAGCCTAATGGCTTATGCTATGATCAAACATTGATCAAACATTCCTCATATCAAGCATACATATGATGCGTATGGGCATGAATCATGGAGTTATACTAAGCATTTTATAAAGTAATGAACTATCCTTACAATGCAGGTGGGCCTAGATGGCCTACACATAACGAGTATGGGCCTATCAATGGGCCCTAGGGAGGGTCACAATGCGGACATTTAACCAATATTGTACTTACAATGTGGACATCAAACCAACATTGCTCCCAAGGCACGGTCCGCTATAAATATCATTACACAAACCATGGGAAATCACACATTGCAATGGACCTATATACATCTCATTGGCCTCGACCCATAGTCCTCAGATACATCAAATAGGCTGCCTCATATGGGCCTTATATCAATCAAGTGGGCCACATCAATGGGCCTTATGTACATTGCAATGGGCCATATCCCATGAGCCTTTGAAAACATCACAATGGGCCTCGTAACATGGGTCTCATAAATATGCCTCGACAACCGGCCACAAGTACATTGAATGGGCCTAATCACATGGGCCTTATGTACATCAGGGTGGGCCTCAACAATGGGACATGAAGACATAAGATGGGCCCACATTACATGGGCCTTATGTATGTCAAATGGGCCACAACAATGGGCCACACTCGAATACAAGTGGTGATAATGATTTCCACCATTAAAATTCCTAAGGCCCACCATAACACGTATTTTCCATCCAACCCGTTCCTAAGTTAATATAGAGATAGATGAAGTGGAACGAATATCAGCTTAATAGGAAACTACTATGGCTCCTTAGAAATTTGAACAGTGGACTTCATTGTTCACTACTTAAAATGGTGGGGTCCACTTGAACCTTAGATCTAACTTATTTTTAGTCTCAAGCTTTAAAACGAGCTCTCAAATGGTTGAACGGCTTGGATGCAACACCTGCATCATGGTGGGTCCCACATGAAGGCCCACTATAACATATATTATATATAATATAATATATAATTTATATATATATATATATATGTATATACATACACACGCACCCACAACATGCACACACACACACACGCTCACACACACATGCACACACATGCATGCACACACACACACACACACACACACACACACACACACACACACACACCGTCCCCTGAATGGTGGGAATAAAAACAAATACATCCCCGTGGGTTCCACCGTCCGCCTGGACGGTGGAGATAAAACACATATATCATTGTGGGTCCCACGTGGGGCCCACCATAATGTTGATACGCCATCCAACCCGTTGATAAGGTCACGTAGACCTAGATGAAGAGGGAAGACAAATTTCATGTTGATCCAAAACTTCTGTGGACCTAAACAGGGTTTCAATGGCAGATGGTCAGCCTCGCTATTTCCTGTGATGTGGGCCACCTGAGCTTTGGATGGGCCCGATTTTTGGAGGGCGGCCCGCTGCCCTAATGGCCCACAGAATGGAAGGAGTGGATACATAACACACATCATGGTGGGGCCCACGGCTGGGGCCGTGGGACCGCTCGTCATTGCCCTCCAAGAAGCGCCGCACTGCGTCTCTGACTCGACAGAGAGCAGTTCTTCTTCACGTGCTATACATTTTTTTAATTTAAAAACCTTTTTTTTACCGTTTTTCGTGTACGGGGCCCGACACAACAAAATCCACCCTGACCATTGGATTTTACAGCTCGAGACCAACTAAACGAGTCCAATATTCAATGTGTTTTGGTGCGTGGAAACTTCAGGTGGATTTCAACGGTAAAAAACCTCATTTTCCATGCTATGGCCCACCAGAAATTCAGATCAGCATCATTTTTCGGCTCAATGCCTAAAATGATCTGAGGAGAAGGATGGACGGCGTGAATTAAACTTATGCATCAAGGTGGGGCCTACATGGACTACCCTCTCCAAGGCTTCGAATCAAGCTCATATTTGTGTTTTTAATTGACGTCCAGGGACGTCCCTGGACGTCTGGACAGAACACGTGCATTGAGGTGGGGCCTACTTAGGTGGGCCACCAAATGGATGAATGGCATGTATAAAAATACATTAAGGTGGGGTCCATCCAAGTGGGCCACATGGCCACCTCATCACACACAAAAAGAATAAATAAATGAATAAAAAGAGAGGGAGAAAGAGAGAAAGAGAATGAGAGTGGGACACGTGTGATGGAGGGACCCCGACACTATGGGCCCTCCGTTACATTCAATCATACATCAAGTGATAAACAAGGTGGGCCATCGGCCACATCTTAGGGTCCAAAGTGAGATCCAAACCATTGATCGGTAGGCCTCACTTAGCCTATCATCAAAACATGAAAAAATTATCCTAATAAGCACCCACCGTTCGATCTTCTTGGTCCGTTGGAAAGCCAACCTTCTTGTGCTTCACTTCGACGGAAGGTGATAAGGGATGAAAGGCTAGGATGAAGGATTTGGGATGGAAAAGTGGGCCACACACACACTCACTTTTCTCACACTTGGGATGCCATGGACGTGGGATTTTTTTTTCCTTGCTTGGGAATGTGAGTTTGAAAAATGAGGGAGAGAGAGTGTAGTAAAGAGAGGGAGAGAGTAGCTTAGGTAGGCCATGATTACTTGTAAGAGAGGGTGGCTTGCAATAAATGGTTGTAAGAGGGCTAGGGTAGGGTGCTTGTAAGAACGCTAGGGGTAGGGTGGCTATAAATAGGGTGATGTCATCACTCTCATGATTTCCTAGGAATTGGTGCCACATGGAGTAGGTGGGTCTCGTGATATGCGGTCCACAGTCATTATAATGCACGGTCCACATCTTATGATCTAGGCGTCAGATTGGCGTATGAGACGCGGCGTTGGAATTGCAGCTACGACACAGTCACAATGGTTTGAGTCTCGGATTAAGCTAACTCAAACCAATGGGATACGACTTAGGGTCATGCGTAAACATCGTTATCGGTCGCGGATTGCCGAACTTCGACGGAAAGGATCGCAGGATTTGTCGGAACAGTACGAACTAAGATACAGGTCTTATACTCGAGGTCACTACAAAGGGCTCGTCACTTTATCAGTATAAGCCGACAGCTCGAATACAATGTCTTATACCACCGTATTCGGCTCACGAGGCTGTGCTGCTCACTGGACACTACGAAGAGGCTCATCACCCCAGCGTAGGTCGATAGCTCAACTACGGTGTCCCATACCACCATGTCCGGCTCATGAGTCTTAGCAGATCGAGGTACCAAGGTTAAAGGGGTTTCCACTGGTGAGATTGGTACCTTAGGTTCAAGCATTAACGTCCATATATGGTGAATATACATCGGGTCAATCAGGTTACTTGACGAGCACGACTGGTACGAGCGCACCTCGAGTTAATCGACATGAAGTGCGTAAGCACCCCGTGTGGCCTAACCACTGTTGACAACCCAAGTACTGCTCGGATTCATCAAACACGTCCTATGTGGCGAAGAGACTTCAACTACTAACTCGAAAATCATTACCGCTCGCCTGGACTACGTCGTAGCCCCAAACACACTCCAAGCAATTGTGTACGCATGTAGTGGCCAGAGATAGCATGTGACAATTAACATCAAATATGAATCTCATTTGAGCATTTCAACGAACACATAGTGTACATGTTCGCATATATAGACATTTCAACCGTTAATCACATAGTAGTAAGATAGGTTACATAAAGGAAACTCTAACTATGTATAAGGGGATTGAGAATCCCATCTCAACACCCTCATTAAGTACATTAAATCTAGCATTTTCTCATTCAGGCATTTCATCAAACACTTAGACTACACATATCCATGTACATGTAATGTATTAGTTTTAACATATATTATGACAAGTCCTTTCACAAAGGAGTTGTCACACATACAACCATCATATATATATATACGATCACTAAGCATGGTAAGCACAAATGCAAATTCCATATTCATTCAAATATTATAACAAACACTTGAAATGCATTTTAATCAACATAACTTACATACATATGTAATATATGGGAAACATCTAATCTAAGCACATATGATAGCAATCAAGTCAGTCATAAATCATTAACTAACGTTGAAGGCTTTGAAAACCATAACCTAAACATTTATAGTCCACACCTTACACCGGTAAACGCATAACGAATTCGTTTTAGACACTTAGTCTTTGTTAACGGTAGAATAGCAACCTATAACATAAATTAGGTTAGCTATTTCACCGCTTACACTATATGATACCATAAAACAGATTAGGGTTAGGTTTTCTTACCCAAGTACATTGTCGGAAACACTGGAATATCGCTACAGACTCGATAGATAAGCATGTGGAGTGGTAGGATTAAATCCCAAGAACAAACGCCAATACACTCTCTCAATTCCTCTCTCTCTTTTCTCTCTTCCCTCTCCTAGGGTTTCCCAAATTCGTATGAGATGAGAGAGAGAGAGAGAGAGAAAGAGAGAGAGAGGGTTTAAGGCCCTTATATAGGCCCAAAACTGATCGGAATAGCCCCAGGGTCATGGTATACTTAGGTTATAGCCAAATAGGGGTTGTTTCAATCCAACGGAGTACTTCTTGAGGCCCCCTTTCTGCGTGTGGTCGGACTTAAGCTCCCTGACATTGGATCTAGATCAAGTTATGTTTTTAGTTTGATCAGATTTACAAATCAACTTTGGTGGACCAGTTTCAGTTCAAGGGTCACCGCCACTCGATCAGGGCCACAAGTACACTGACATGTGTATGAAAATTTTCCTGATCCGAGGGTGTATTTGGGTCAGATTCTAACAGTCTGAATCCTTATATTTGGCTTGCAAGTGAATGACTTAATTAACTTAAATTTGAGCACTTTTCCTAAAGATATTTGCGTTTCTCACACACTTTGCTCCGGGCTCAAGTTGTGCGTTTCTCGATACTATTTGGATTTGATTTCCGAGATGATTGTCAAGCCTAACAAAGTAGTCATAACGATTTAGTTTCGCAGTAATGGACTTTCGACGCCCGGTCCAAATCTGATACGAAGTTTCGTGCTGCTCCTGTGAGCAACTGGGTTTTGAGATTGATCCTAGATTATAAGGTAATGTAGCGTCAATGATTCTGTAAGTTTTGGGTCTTGCATTTCATATTTAAAGTGATTAGTGCTAATTTCACAGGTAATCTAGTTTAGCACTTAGTTAATTTCGTCTTATTTCTAAAGGATTTGGTCCTCTGTGATTTCTGCCTAAGGTGATACTTGGGTCTTTGTACGGAGTTTTCCAAGATCTTACAAAACCATGCTTCAGTTTTGTTAACTTCAAGAGGGAAGGAATGATCCAAAGTTCTAAGATATTTCAGAGGTTTAGAGTACTAATGACGTAATGAAGGCCACGGAAAAGGAAAGAGGAAGGATATCTCCTCAACGTGGTATGAACCTTGAATTGATAAGAGAAAAAGAAAGTCATAATATTTTAAGGAAGTCCGCCTTGAATACGAACTTACAAAGTATTAAACAATCAAACTCAACCCTATTCAAGAGTCGTAGTTCAACCGTACTAGAAACTACTTAAAATAGAAAAATATACTAAAAATAATATAATTTAATCATACAAGACCATTTCTAACATGATTAGAAGCAATCCTAAAAAATACACCAAATACTAAAACTCTAATATGAAATTTATACACCTAGTTTATTGGCAACTCGAGGTTACATAAACTTTTGGTTTCACATGTCTATCGTTCGTAACATCCTTGCCACTGTTACCTACTAAAATATTTTTTATAATTTTTATAATTATTTTTTTATATACTAATTCATTGTTAAGTTAAATTTTATCCTACAAAATTTCATTCTATTTCAAGCTTCATAAAAATTATAAAAATTCTAGAAGTGTCAGTCATCCAATACCAATGATTTTCTATTTATTTCTAAAATACCTCAACTGCTTGTAACATTTTTCATACTTAAAGTAATTAAATTATTTTATAAATTTTTATAGTGAGTTATTAGTAAGTTTTCTCTCATATTATAAAATTTCATCTCATTTCGAGTTGTAGAAAAATTATTAAATTTCTAAGAGTGACAGTTTTCTGAAACTAATGATTTTTATATGATTGCGAAATGTCTCTATTTCTTGTAACATTTTTTATACTTTTAATACTTGAATTAATTTTAAAATTTTTATAATAATTTATCATTAAGTTTAAATCTATTCCACAAAATTTCATCTCATTTGGAGTTGTGGATAAATTACTAAAATTTTAGAAATAACAACTGTCTGAAACTAATGATTTTTGGATAGTTATTAAATCATCCTTAATTAAACTATATTATAATTTTTATTTTATTTTATTTATTTATTTTTAGATAAAACTAGACTTATCAAGTTTCAATCTGAATTTTGAATAACCCTAATCAGAGTTATATTGAGGGAGATATGACTTTTTGAAATTAGTCCAAAAAGATAAAAAATCACAGAAAATTTCGTCGGTGGCCCGCCGATCCGATGGTGGCCCCGCCACCCGTTGTGGTATCTAGCTGTAACACCCCAACTTTTTAGGACCCGAGTATATGACCCGTATCCCAAAAACCTGAGTGTTAACCTTAAAAGATGGTCAGATATAATAATTTTCTTTTATCAGAGTAAGCAGATGAGCGTAGAGTGGACAAATCAGCATAAAAGAAAATTTCAATTACATTTAGAGTATACAAGAGAGTGCCCATAATGACTTATACAAACCAATGTCTCCATTCTTACAAATACAAAATGAAGTGACATTACATGTGAAATAAAGTAAATTGCAACAATCTTAAGCTGTGAAATCCTGTAGCAGCCCTTAGCAAATAAACTCATGCACCCTTATCAACCATAGCCTGCTCTTCATCAATATGAACATGAATGTCATTGGAGCCACTTGTGCTACTTGTACGGTTATATATTTGATGGATGAGTGACCAACTCAATGTAAATTCCCCTCAAGATTACACACCACTGCATTAGGTAAGCGTAGTTATAAAACATCCAGACAACCAAAATAGAGTAAATGCAGTCTTATTAGATGCATGGATGCATGAATGTAATCATGGACCTAGGAAAAACATCCAGACAGTCTGTACCCAGGGAAAAACATCCAAACGGGTTGTACCTTGGGAAAAACATCCTGACAGACAATGGGGTCATCACCTAAGGATGTGACTGTTCATCAGCGCAATACTCAGTGTAATCACATGGGCATGAAGATCTAAGTCATCATCATAAATCGAATAACTGGTCATAAGCGCAACATTCAGCGTAATCGTAGGATAGAGTGATCAAAGTCATTGAAAATATGTCATGTATGCATGATTTGTCAACCCATTATTAGTCTAATTGCAACCAGCCGATTTAAGTAAGCTCACGGTTACTACGGGGAACACATGGCCCAGCATAGGCCGATGGCTCAGGCATAGTATTCCATGACTACCATCCCCGGCCCATGAGGCTACCATCTTGGGATGTTTAATGGAAGCCCATCGACTAGTGGCCAATCATATTACAATATATGGGGCTTACCATCGCATGGTTATACTATATAAAACATCGAACCCATATAGGAAAAATATCAAATAGAACCATATAGGGCGAGTATCAAAATATGCCACATATGACGAATATCAAAACCATATAATGAAAACTATCCTTAAAAATCATTGGGCACAACAACCCTGGATGGTAGGCCCACATCAATGATCCATCTAGACCATCACCCAATAACCACCAAGTCGAAAGTCCATTACGATTACAATTAGTTAAGTTACATCCCAAGTATGGGTGTACATTCATATGTGGGAATTTCCCACTAATGTACCAGTTTTAAGTTCTATAAGCAACCTGTAAAAAGAATACAAGCATGAACAATTATACAGGATAGTCATAAAGCATGTAATACAATAATCCAATTTCCACTAGCTAACACATGTGATTATAAAGGGAGATATCAATTATGAATATAAATAAAAACTATAACTTAAGCTAATGAGAAGATGGAAAGCTCAAGGGGAAGAATCATCACCTTATATCTTGAATCACCAACTGATGTTGCTAGGAAGCGCATTCCCTTAAAATCAAATCCTATCATGAATCAGGAACTTGTGCGATTAGATCCAAGTCCCACAATTACCTAAAGTTCATAGCTTAGGGTTTTAATTATTTTATCTTTAAGGTTTTAGCGTAGACTTAGGATTTTCGTCCTATAGTTTAGTTTTGGGCTTAGATTCTAGAGTTTGAATCCTAAGTTATTATTATTATTATTATTATTATTATTATTATTATTATTATTATTATTATTATTATTATTGTACCATGAGCCAAATAATACTCATGATAGGAGTACTAATACATCCATATTAATAATGATGGTGCACAAGTTCATATATAAATATACCGATGTTATTCATTATTCTTATAATGACTAATAATGCAAGTAATAATAATAATAAGATTTCTTTACTAACAATAATATAATAAGGATTTACACTTATAATCATATTAACAAGGATCATACTAATTCATAAGGAAAATGATAATATTTTCTAATGATAATAACCATAACCTTCAATAATAAATCTAGCCATGATAATATGTACTATGACCAACCATGAGTTATAAATTTTTACAATTAGATTCATACTTTAACTTACCATTTATGTCTTAAGTATAGGCCTAGGGTTTAAGTTACTTAGGTTTAAAATTTTATCTTAGAGTCTAGGTCTACGCTAGATTATACGATTCAATATGCCAATTGATTGTACGATGAAACACAATTCTACTAATATTAATATTCACAAAGACCACCATTGATACTAGTGATATATGATCATTATTAGCTAACATGATGCCAATAACCATTGTGATGAAAATACGTAGTATGCTCTTAACATCAAGGCTAATCTTTAATAACAATAATATGAAATGCAACGCTAATTTCTAACAATTGTAATTTGTTTGTACTAACTAGCGTTTGCATAGGTAATTTACTAATGTTTAATCATGCTTAATATTAATAATTCTACTAATGACAATAACGATAACATTGATAATCAAAATCGAGAAGTTTCACTATGGATGGAAAGGGTGGACTCACCTTGGTTGACTCAGTTCGAATCGAGTTGACTCGGTTCAACACAAGCACACCCTTCACTCTCTCTCCTTCATTTCTCCTTCTTACTTTCCCCTTTCTTTCTTCTTCTTTCCCCTCATTTCCTCCTTTATTTTCTTCTTCTCTCTCATCCTACTAGAACCCAGCTAGACCCAGGCTAGACCCATGGTTAGCTCGTCCCAGTTGACTCAGCGAGTCAGCTCAAAGCTCAAACCCAAACTCTCTCTTTCCTCCTCTACTCTCTTTCTTTTCCTCTTCTCCTCCTTTTCTTTCTCTCTTCTTCCTACCTTGCTGGAATGTCCAGCAATGACCCTGGACAGACCACCACAACTCAATCGGCTGGACTCAGTTCCAGCCGAGTCAACTCAGCCAACAACCTGATCTCCCTCTCCTTCTTCTTCCTCTCTCTCTCTCTACTTCTTCTCCCTATTTCTTTTACTGAAACTCCAGTGAGGACTGGAGGTGACCCAAACCAAGCTCCACTCGGCTGGTTGACCCAGCAACTCGAGCGGTCACATCAGTGACTCGGTTGGGCCGAGTTCGGGCAACACGCACACAACACTCCCTCTCAACTCTCTATTTTTCATGTCTTCCTGGACAATAGCACACGGGCGGACCCAGACCCTCTAAGCTCGAGCTGAAGTTCAGGCAATGGCCTGGTGCAGAACGGCCCAGTGAGGAGGCGGCGGGACAACCACACTCACCATCTTCTTCTTCTTCTTTCTTTCATCCTTTCTTTCCTCCTCCTTCTTCTTATTCTTTCTCATTCCATTTTCTTTCTTCCTTCCTTTAAACACAGCACCTAGCAGCGCCGTTGGATGAGGAAACTGTCAAGGAAGACAAAGTGGTGGCCATGGTAGATTCACCTCCATCTCATCTCCTTCCGATCTGATTGCTGTGGGAGGTCTGGATGGACCCAGGGAAGCTCGGAGGCAAGCTTTTTCGAAGCTTGAGGAACGTCTGGGTGGTGGGTTTAGACGAAGGAAGTGACTGTCGGTTTCTCTTTGGATTTTTGTAGGAGCTGGGAGAGAGTCATTTTCACTCCCTACTTATGGCCAAAACCTAGCTCTCAGAGCCGTTGGATGCAAGTGGAGGGCTGGGATTTGATCCCAACGTTTGGTTTCTAAAAGTACCACAGAGGGGTGGTTTCGGCCATTGGTTTCCTCCTTCCGGTATTGAGGCAGCTCTAAACCAGTTTCATGGACGGCTAGGATCCCCTTGTCTTGAACGGTGGAGATGCAAAGGTGGGACGTTACACGGATCGCCCTGCTTACAACGCAGCAGGTTTCTATTTCTAGGAACTGTGTTTTTGGGATTATTTACGTCAGTTCTCATGTGTACACGTGTGCCGGAAAACTGGATACAACAGTGGGGTTTTAGTTGTGTGTGTGTCCTCTATCAAATGGACGGTTTGGATTTTGAAAATGGGTAGTGGAGGTGGGCCATCGATCAAAACACGAATGAACATACGTTTGTTGATGAAAACGAAGGAGAGAGGGATTTCCTCCTATTTGCAGTAAGGTGCTGGTCAGCCCGCTTTGACTGACGAGAAATTTAGGACTGTGGACCCCACCTTTTATCCAGTTGTTTTTATGAAAGAAGACAAACTTTGTTTTGCAACTTAGACCTGCATGTGCGGAGACCGAATTTCAGGACGAAAATACCCCTCCTTTTCACTGTTGTCCACTTTTCCTCTTCCTTTTCACCGTTTGCTTTTCATCTCCCTTTCCACTGCTGCTTTCACTGCCATTGCTTTCACCCTCTTTCCTCACTTCGTTTTCACCCCTTCCACCCCCTTTCCTCACTCCGTTTCCACGAGAAAGACCAAAAAAACTCATTTTGTGGGCCCCCTTATCAGCATTTTGTCTTCTTTTGAAAATGGTCGGTCCAGTGAAGAAATCACGCACCACAGGTATATTTTAAACTTGGTTGGGCCCACATTGAATGTATGTAGTATAGGAAATGGATTGGCTACTTCCCCCTGACACTAGCCCCGTGGCTGGTGGTTGGTGCTCTGTGAGCCCCACCATGATGTATGTGTTTCATCCATTCCGTTCATCCATTTGTAAAGATTATTTTAGGGCTTTATCCTAAAAATAAGAGGGATATAAATCTTAGATGTACCACACTATAGGAAAAATAATAGTGATTGGATATCCATCATTTAAATCCTCCTAAGGCCCATTGTACTGTTTATCTGAAATCCAATCTGTTTATTAGGTCATAAAGACCTAGATGACAGCTAAAAACAAAGATCATCTTGATCCAATACTTTTATGGCCCCCAAAAAGTTTTTAATGGTCGATGTTCATTAAACACTATTTCCTGTAATGTGGTCCAATTAAGATCAGGATATACCTCATTTTTTGTATAATATAATAAAATGATCTATAAAAATAGATGGACGGCATGGATGAAACACATACATCATGATGGGGCCCACAGAGCACTGAACATCGGTTTCCTGTAGTATATCTATGCCGTCCATCAATTCTTCCATCTAATTTAAGGGGTTGAGCCCCAAATTGAAGCATATCAAAATATCAAGTGGATCATACCACTGGAAGCAGTGGGCATAATGATTTTCTAGTTTGTCCCGCTGATTTTCGAGTTTACCTCGCTGATTTCGTGTTTCCCCCGCTCAATTTCATGTTTGGCCCGCTGATTTCATGTTTCCCCCGCTCAATATCCAGTTGTCCCTGCTGATTTTCTAGTTTGCCCACTCAATTTCATGTTTGTCTCGCTGATTTTCTAGGTTGCCCCGCTGATTTTTTAGTTTGCCCTGCTGAATTCATAGTTTCCCCCACTGAATTTTTTATTTCCCCCGCTAAATTTCATGTTTGCCCCATTCAATTTCATGTTTACCCCGTTCAATGTCTAGGTTCCCTCCCACATATGGGGTTTTGGTGTATACATAATCCGATGAACATGATGTATTACAAATAAAATATCATTATGGGGCGTAGCAAGCTTAATCAGATTGCATACTGAGTTAATTAGTATGCTCCCATTATACTAAGTAAACTTAGATGGGTCCACATTGAATGTATGTAGTATATCCACGTCGTCCATCCGTTCTTTCATATACTTTTAGCGGTTTAGCCCCAAATTGAAGCATATCAAAAGATCAAGTGGATCATACCACGGGAAATAGTGGGCATAATGATTTCCACCGTTGAAACCATAGTGGTGCCAACAGTGATGTTTGTTTGTTATCAAACCTATTCATAAGATCATATAGACATGGATTAATAGAAAACACAATTATAAGCTTGATCCAAAACTTTTGTGGCCCCTAAGAAATGATCAACATGAGAAGTTCAATTCAAAATTTTCATGTGTGGTCCATTTGAACATTGGATACGTTTAGTTTTTTTTGCTCAATCTATGAAATTATTTGTTAAGTTTGTACCGCTGATTTTCTAGTTTGCCCCGCTGAATTTCATGTTTCCCCCGCTCAATTTCATGTTTGCCTTGCTGATTTCCTAGTTTGCCCTGCTGATTTTGTAGTTTGCCTCGCTCAAATGTAAGTTTCCCCGCTGAATTTTTTTGTTTGCACAGCTGAATTTCTAGTTTGCCCCTCTCAAATTCAAGTTTGCCTTGCTGAATTTCAAGTTTGCCCCGCTCAAATTCAAGTTTCCCTCGCTGAATTTCTAGTTTGCCCCATTGAATTTATAGTTTGCCCCACTCAATTTAATGTTTCCCCAGCAGAATTTCTAGTTTGCATTTTCATGTTTCCCCAGCTGTTTCTAGGTTGCCCCGCTGATTTTCTAGTTTGCCCCGCTGAATTCATAGTTTGCCCCGCTGAATTTCATGTTTGCCCCGCTCATTTTTCAATTTTTCCTGATGAATTTTCTGTTTCCCCCTCTGAATTTCATGTTTGCCCCGTTCAATATCTAGGTTTCCTCCCACATATGGGGTTTTGGTGTATACATAATCCGATGAACATGGTATTACAAATAAAACATCATTGTGGGGCGTAGCAAGTAATCGGATTGCATACTGAGTTAGTCAGCACGCTCCTATTATACTAAGTAAACTCAGATGGGCCCACATTGAATGTATATAGTATATCCACATCGTCCATCCGTTCTTCCATATACTTTTAACGGTTTAGCCCCAAATTGAAGCATATCAAAAGATCAAGTGGATGATACCACAGGAAACTGTGGGCATAATGATTTCCACAGTTGAAACCAAAGTGGGCCCAGCAGTGATGTTTGTTTGTTATTACATGTATATAAATTGGCCAACCTAATCACTATTTGTGAACAAAAAAAAGAGTTTATATTCTTTAGCACACATAAAAATATCATGATCAAGTATACCTTTCAAATGATGCAATATCTTTTTCCCTACTTGTAGATGAATCTAACTTAGAAATTTCATGTGCTAGTTAAGTAATTCCACAATATACAAGATGTTTAGGCTAGTATGAGTCAAGTATTTAAAACTTCTAATCGACGACTTGAAGCCTTTTAGGATCTATTAGATTATTTTTCTTGTCCTTGCTCAATTTCATTTTAATTTCCATGAGTATGCACACTAATTTAGAAATTTTCATCTCAAAGATTTTTAGAGTTTCGTGAATATACGTGTTCTCAAATATAAAAATTACATCATCTATTTAATTTATCCTGATTCAAGATAATATCCCATAAGACCTCATCAATCATAACACTATTATTGTCTGTGAAAATTAGATCACCAATGTATAAGGATGTCAATAATACATCACCATGTTCATTGTGTTAACATGGATAACATGCTCATTGGGATAACTTGTTTGTTTGTTGTCAAACCTATTCATAAGATCATACAAACATGGATTAATAGAAAATACAATTGTAAGCTTGATCCAAAACTTCTGTGGCACCTAAGAAATGATGAACATGAGAAGTTCAATTTAAAATTTGCATGTGTTGTTATATACATTTCATGTTATATACATTGTATTATACGGAGTTGAATATACACCAACTAATACTTATATTATTAACATAATTTGGATGCATGTAAGTTTCTAAGTTGCTACTTGCACGTGATTTTCAATTTTCAGTCACTTACAGGGAAGCGAGTGACATTTCTTTTTTTTTTTTTTTTTTTTTTTGATAGGTGTGTGCTTAGCAAAACTCTATATTATATGATGCATTCTAATATCTTGAACTTTGGATGATATTTCTGATCTTGTATGTGCATGGGTGGATGTGCGTCCGGTGAATGATGTTGAGTCTACTTTGTCCTCTACAGTGGAGCCCAATGTATCAATAATCTTGATTACTAGAAATGGGCCCACTATATCAATAGTCTTTGCAGGCACTAACATCACAATCTCAGTGTGACTTAACTTGTTGCAGGAGCTGTTCGCCGATATAGCTTTAGAGGTTGATGTTCCAGCTAGGGATAAGGAGCTAATGCATTATCTACTTTTCTTTGGACTTGAAAGGTTCTCAATTTCATGTTCGCCTCGCTCAAATTCCAGTTTGCCCCGCTCAATTCCTAGTTTGCCCCACTTAAATTCCAGTTTGCCCCGCTCAATTTCCTAGTTGCCCCGCTTAATTTCATGTTTGCCCCGCTCAATTTCCAGTTTGTCCCGCTCAATTTCATGCTTGCCCCGCTCAATTTCATATTTGCCCCGCTCAATTTCATGTTTACCCCACTCCTTTATGTTAGCCGAGATCTTATCTTAATTCTTGTGAAAATCCTTCTAAAGAAAAAAGATTCCTATACACTTGAGAAAAGAACAATTGGGCATTTTTTAGCTAAGACATACGAGGAAACTTAATATTTTACTAATATAGTGAGGAACTCATGTACTTGTTAATGAAATAACATGTTCATATCCACCAATTAATTGACATGAAAAAATCAAGTGCCAAAATGAATGATATTGAGAAAGACTTGTACTAACATATGTTACTTAATAAACTAATAGGGAATGGTTACGAACCTCTAGATTTCTTGACACCCAATATATGTCCCCATTAAAATCACTATTCGCCATCTCATCTGCCAATGATCACGGCCCCTTGGTTGGAAAGAAAATAGCATATTTAGAATTTCCAACAACATTTATCAAATCCAAAGTATAGTCCAGGAGCCTTGTATATTAATATATTTCCCGAGATTTGCCCATTCTTTCGGTATTTTAGTGAGAAATAAAGCATGGAAATATTAACTAGGTAAGAGGAATCACATAAACAGAGTAATATAGCAACAAAATTACAAACAGATTAACACAAACTTCAATAGCTTTTAGCATTCCGGTCAGATCTGCGGTTCCCATAAAATAGTAACACTCACTGGCATGAAGCCTTCCTCCCTTGAGACTTTTCAATTCTTCTCTCATTAGCACTGACAAGTGAGCTTTCAAATACAGTTCATCAAGAAAAATTCCACAAAGAACCATTCTCAACGCAAGAAAATCATCCATATCTTTGTGATTCAGTGCAGCTGCAATTGTAAGGACTAGAAATTAGTGGAATTTATCATGGAGGGTGTTAAAAATATTTTCTTAAAGAACACTTTTTACATTTTAGGTAATTCAACTGGAACAAGTGGATGACAACATGTTCAATTTCCTGTTTGCCCCACTCAAACAAGTCGATGACAACATGTTGAAGCAATATGGAAAAAGTACAATGATTAGTAAATTAGCTATTTTTGTCATTCCTTTGAATTTCAGATGTTCCAATTGTGCAACTATACAGTTCCTTGTTTGATATTTATTTGTCAACACATCAATGAACAATATCTTCAACAGGATGTATCAGCGAGACAAGTAGGCACTAATTTTGAGTAGGGAGGTGGACCTAAATTTACAAATGTCATGTGAGACTCAACCATGGATAGATTTTTAACTAGCATCAAGTTCAGCTTTGGTCTTGTAGAAAGTCACATGATCCATTACTTCCCACCTCTTGTGATGAGTGCAATCATACAATTGATGAACTGATCTTCTATTGAGCTGTGTACTTCGTATGTTCTGCAAATGTTTAATGTGGTTAATGCTCAATGTGTGTTTAATGTGGGTAACTACTCAATCTGTGCAACGTTCTTCAATTTTATTTTCTGGTTGCTGGTCTCTCTTGCAGGAATACTTGGTTCCTCAAGAATACGTACAGACAATTAGACAGTCCATGCAAAATTGATGCTCGATTTCTTCTTACAAACATGAGAAGTTCAATTCAAAATTTTCATGTGGTGTGGTCCATTTGAACATTGGATATGTTTAGATTTTTGGGCTCAAGCCATGAAATTATCTGTTAAGTTTGCCCCGCTGAATTTTCAGTTTGCCTCGCTGAATTTCATGTTTCCCCCACTCAATTTCATGTTTGCCTTGCTAATTTTCTGTTTGCCCCGCTGATTTTCTAGTTTGCCCCACTCAATTTCATGTTTGCCCCAGTCAATTTCATGTTTGCCCAGCTGATTTTCTAGTTTACCTCACTGATTTTCTAGTTTCCACTGCTCAATTTCATGTTTACCCAGCTCAATTTCATGTTTGCCCCACTGAATTTCATGTATCCCCCGCTGATTTTCTAGTTTGCCCCAGTCAATTTCATGTTTGCCCCGCTCAATTTGCAGTTTTTTCACGTTTTCCCTGCTGATTTTCTAGTTTGCCTCGCTGAATTTCATGTTTCAGTAATTCTACAAAGTTGACTCAGGGTGCCCTATGGTTAGTCAAAGGGTACCACGTAACACCAAATAAAGTAAGTTTACAATCTTTCAAGATTTCTCTACTGGTCCAATGGCTTCTATGTTAACATTTATTCATTCATTTGGCTCATCTTGAGGTCACCATTCACTTCCAATTTCTACAAATTCTCATAAATATTGAGGCCCCTCTCAGATACTACTAGAAGAATCTAACTAGCCTTCTTATGCAAACTGCAATTGATTTTTTGTTTGTTAATTTTAAACTGGAAAGAAAAATTATGAACAAAGGTCCTTTTCTTCCAGTAGTTCTGTAGGATATTTATTCTTGACTTTGTTAAATCTCTGTTCTAGTTTTTCTGATTTGCATTTATTTTGATGCACTCTTAAAGTAGCACTTGGTGATGTGGTGGAACTGCACAAAGGTATTGTTCATTTGCTCAGTTGTATTGCTATTCAGAATTCCTATTATGTTTAATGTCTTCAATGTCTGTTGCTTGGCGTTTTCCTCGTTCTCAGAATATAATCAATGCTTGTTTCATTTCTAGGATGTTTTTTCTTTCTAGCTTTCCTTCAACTTAGTCTCACAGTCACGAGTATCTGCCCATGTCAAACCTCTGCATGTTTCTCCCTGCTTATGATGGATGTACTTGAGAGAAGATTCGAGTTTTGAATCTTGTAATGGTTTCTCAATTTGCAGAGCCAACATGATGAGCTAGAGGCAAAATTTTTTGAGGAGAGAGCAGCACTTGAAGCTAAGTACCAGAAGATGTATGATCCATTGTATGCAAAGGTATCATTTTTAGTTGTTTATTGAAAAGACACTTTCTAAACATGGTTCATTGTTTTGCCATATCGAGTTAATTGTTTTACCTAATACAGTACCACGTGGGTGATTAACACATTATGTTGTGTTGCACACAGCAAGTATTACTTAGTTTAGGTAGCTTTTTGTGTTGCTCTAGGCATTAAGGGTTAACAATAGGATCATCTCCCACAATTGATCTCAGTTTTGTACATTCTCCTCTGTTTTCTTTTGGCTCTCAATGTATCAGTATCTTTCAAAACAAAAAGAAAAAATCTCTAGTGAAAAAAAAGGTTTAGGTAACATTGTTGCATACAAGTTTTCCTGTTAAACTTATGCAAGTTTTTCTGTTAAGCATTTGTATTGTCCAATTTTTTGTGGCATGGGTTATTTTACCATTTTTTGCCACTTGCCATGTTGATATGCTAGTTGTAGACTTGCAGGCACCATTTATTTGCCTCTGATATGAGTATATTATGCAGTATTTTCTTGTATTTTGCTTCAGCTATTCCTTTAATTTCAAAAATTTTGCAGAGGTATGAAATTGTAAATGGTGTTGTTAAAGTAGAAGGTGTCACAAATGAACTTGCAGAGGGAACACCTACAGAGGATAAAGCTACAGAAGGTATTTAACAAACCTTGAGTGCTCTAATTTATTGAAAATACTTTGTTTAGGATGCTTGTTGTGTGTTGTTTTTTCAGAGAAAGGAGTACCGGATTTTTGGCTCACTGCAATGAAAACCAACGAAGTGGTTGGTGAGGAGGTAAATGACTCAAAAAATGATGTTTCACCAACTCGTGTTTTCTTTTTCTTTTTCTTTCTCTTTCTTTCTAGTATGGTTCTTATGCTTTCCTTGTTTCTCATTTCAGATTTCTAAGAGCGATGAAGGGGCTCTCAAGTATCTCAAAGATATCAAGTGGTTCAAAATTAATGATCCCAAGGGCTTCAAGCTCGAATTCTTCTTTGATCCTAACCCATACTTCAAGAACACTATTCTAACAAAGACATATCACATGATTGACGATGATGAACCTATTCTTGAGAAGGCCATAGGGTACTATTATTGCTCATAACTTTCCATGACTAAGAAATTCTACTAGTTGGTCTTCTTCTTCCTATTGTATTTAATTTAGTTCAATTTTATTTCTTGCATAATGTGGAATTTGGTTGGGGTACTTATAGGACGAAGATTGAATGATATCCTGGAAAGAGCCTAACACAGAAGGTTCTAAAAAAGAAGCCAAAGAAGGGATCAAAGAATGCCAAGCCCACACAAAAACTGAACAATGTGATAGTTTCTTCAACTTCTTCAATCCACCACAAGTCCCGGATGATGATGCTGATATTGATGAAGAGACAGTAAGTTCAATGTCACTACACGAAAGAGCAATTTGACTACTATTCTTTAGTTGTTGATCATCTCCTGTGATTTCTTTTTAATAGGCTGAGCAGCTTCAGAATCAAATGGAGCAGGATTATGATGTTGGGTATATGTTCTTTCCCTTGCATTATTCATATGTTTCTTGCCTACTTCGTTCATTGCAAAAGCCTCTTCCTTTCTAACTAATGATGGTGAATGCCTTTTGAATGATCAAAATGTACTTTTAGAGCTGCGGGCCATTGATCATTTTGGAGGGTGCAGGGTCTTCTCATCATTTACTTGGTGGAAACTGATGTCGATGGGTGTTTTTCCTTGTACAGGTCAACTATTAGGGATAAAATCATTCCCCATGTGGTTTCATGGTTTTTCCTTGTACTATTGCTTTGTTTCTTTTTCTTTTCTTTCCTCTTTTTTTTTTTTGTTTTGCTTTATTTATTTATTTATTTTTGCATCAGGTGTGAAGAAGAAAGTTGATAAAGTAATAGTACTTGTGGGGAAAAGAGAGGAAAAAATGACCGTAGACCTATGGCTACAGATTATAACCGTAGCCATACATTGTCAATAATATCGACAATAGTTCGATAATATCGAAGATGAATTTTCGATATTATCGACATATGTTCGATAGTATCGAGCATAAGTCATCGATAATATCAAGATATGATCAATAATATCGATAACTAATAATGAATAATGATCGTAGGCCTATTGCTACGGATTATAACCGTAGCAACAGGTACCGTAGCCGATCTGGCATCAACTGCAACAGGAAAAAAAAAATTTAAGACTTTTACGAACTACAGTTATGGCTACAGTTATAATCCGTAGCTGTAGCTTCAATACATATCGAGAACACTACGATATGTATCGAAAATTGCAGGATTTTTTAAGCAAAGTCACTGGGCAGTTCTGGACACAGTTATGACTATTGCTATAATCCGTAGCTATAGCTTCAATACATATCAAGAACACTGCGATATGTATCGAAACTTGCAGGATTTTTTATGCAAAGTCGCTGGGCAGTTCTAGACTTTTTCAATAATATCGAAAGACCTTCGATATATCGAAGCTACGTTTATAATCCGTAGATATAGGGTCCCACTAACCCTAACTCACTAGCTTCTTTTCTTTTTTTTTGTAATCCCCACGACATTTTTCAGGTCCCATTATGAGGTATGTGTTATATGCAAACCGTCCATCTATTTGACGAGCTCGTATTAAGGCTTGAGACGAAAAATAAGCCAGATCTACCTATCAAGTGGACCACACTGTAAAAGGTAGTGGAGGATTGAACGTCTACTATTGAAACCCTTTTAGGGGTCATATAAATTTGGATCATTATGAAATTTGTTTTTCCTCTTTATCCAGGTCTTTGTGACCTTATGAATAGATTGGATGGAAAATATATGTTATGGTGGGCCTACAAAATTTTTAACAGTGAAAATAAATTTTTCCGCTGCTCTTTGTGGTGTAGTCCAGTTGATCTTTGGATATATATATATATAATGCTCCCAAATGATCTCGAAATATGGATGAACGTTGTGGATATAATAAATAAGTAACTGTGGGGCCCATGTAACTTTGATCTCTTTTAAGCGGGGCGAACATGAAATTGAGCAGGATAAACTAGAAATTCAGCAGGGCAAACATGAAATTGAGTGGGGGCAAACAAAAAATTGAGCAGGGCAAACTGAATATTGAGCAGGGCAAACATGAAATTGAGCGGGGAAAATAAGAAATTGAGTGGGGCAAACATGAAATTAAGCGGGGCAAACTAGAAATTAAGCGGGGCAAACATGAAATTCAACGGGGCAAACTAGAAATTCAATGGGGCAAACATGAAATTCAACGGGGCAAACATGAAATTGAGCGGGACAAATTAGAAATTCAGCAGAGCAAACATGAAATTCAGCGAGGTAAACATGAAATTGAGCCGGGCAAACTACAAATTCAGCGGGGCAAACTGAAAATTGAGCGGGCCAAACTAGAAATTGAGCGGGGTAAACCGAAAATTGAGCAGGGCAAACATGAAATTGAGCGAGGCCAACAAGAAATTCAGCGGGGCAAACATGAAATTGAGTGGGGCAAACTAGAAATCCAGTGGGGCAAATCAAAAATTTAGCGGGGTAAACCGAAAATTGAGCAGGGCAAACATGAAATTGAGCGGGGCCAACAAGAAATTCAGCGAAGCAAACATGAAATTGAGTGGGGCAAACTAGAAATTCAGTGGGGCAAACCGAAAATTTAGTGGGGCAAACATGTACATTAAACAAATAATTTTTTTCTCTCTTTTTTTTAGGTTTTTATGTTACTTAGAAGGCGTTTGATAAAACACCTGTAAAACCATTGTATTTGTTTGTAAAACAGTGGGCTTTTGAAGTTGCAGTTCAGGTGTTTGTAAAAATGCCTCATGGTAAGGGCCGCATCACTCTGGGTGAGGCTGGGGTGCACCTAATTTACTCTTGAAAATTGGGTGACTTTTTACTTATAAGACAAGACGTAGCAAATCGTTTGCATTCTCTCTGCTTGTGCAATCGCTCACATTCAGCGGGGCAAATTGCCATTATTAGCAAGGAATGGATGTTTAATTGACCTATAAGTGAGGGAATAAAAACTTTACCGACATCATTTTTCGATCGTCAATGGAAGAACCGATTTTATGAACTAAACATCTCTCTTACGTTGAAAAGTTATTAGATGTGAGACAAACAAATTGTTTCCTTTTAGTGTTCAAATTGAAGGGAAAAAGTGAAATAGCATGGAGCTATAAGAAATCAAAGCAATAATAAAGAAACCTGAATTAACAAAGAGGAGAGGGAGACCCTCGGGGCCATCTATAAGGTCTCGACTTCAGCACAGGTTATCGCAACCATTTCCGGCTCCGCAGCTTAGGCCTGGATCTACTTCATTTTTTGAAGCATGCCTTAAAATGAGCCATCAATTTCATTTTAGCGGGGCAAACATGAGCCATCAATTTGAAGCACGCCCCGCTCAATTTCATGTTTGCCCCATTCAATTTCTAGTTTGCCCCACTCAATTTCATTTTTGCCCCGCTCAATTTCATGTTTGCCCCGCTCAATTTTCAGTTTGCCCCGTTCAATTCTAGTTTGCCCCGCTCAATTTTCAGTTTGCCCCGGTCAATTTCTAGTTGCCCCGCTCAATTTCATGTTTGCCCTGCTCAATTTCTAGTTTGCCTCACTCAATTTCATGTTTACCCCACTCAATTTTCAGTTTGCCCCACTCAATTTCTAGTTTGCCCCACTCAATTTCATGTTTGCCCCACTCAATTTTTATGTTCACCCCTCTCAAAGGAGATCAAAGTTACATGGGCTCCACAGTTATGTATTTATTATATCCACAACGTTCATCCATATTTCGAGATCATTTGGGAGCATTATTAAAAAAAAAAAAAAGATTCATATCCAAAGATCAACTGGACCACACCACAAAGAGCAGTTGGAAATTTGATTTTCACCGTTAAAAATTTTGTAGGGCCCACCATAACATATATTTTCCATCCAATCTATTCATAAGGTCACAAATGTAAGACCCGTATTGTAGTCCGTATTATTCCGTTGAACCTGCGGCCCTTCCCGACGAATTCCGGTAGTCCGCGACCTATATCCGGTGTTTGCGTGCGACCCTGAGACGTGTCCTGTATATCTGAGTCGGCTCGACTTAAGACTTGTACCAGTTCGACCGTGCTATTGCCGCCGTTCTGACGCTGCGTCTCGTGCGCCGAGGCGATACCCAGGCCAGGAGATGTGGGCCCACGTTCAGTTCGGAAAAACACCGCGTGTTGCAAATACCGAGGGAATCTCTACAACATGTCAAATCAATCCCATCAATCAATCAAGTACCATATCACATCACTCCCATCACTCACACCCATCCCCAAGTACAACTACCCATCTCCAAAAGTCAACTTTCCCATCACCTCACCATTCTCTCTCCCATCACTTCTCTCTCTCTCTCATTCTCTCTCTTTCTAATTTTTCCCAAGCAAGAATCGTCAATGGCATTCCATGGAAGAGAAACTAGTGTGACCCACCTTCCTACCATCCAATCCCACCCTCCATGATTGATCTCAACCGTTGAAGTCCATCCATTTGAGCTTTAGAGGCTATAGGCGGAAGAAGGAGATAAGATCCTAAGGTGGGTGCTTTTTTTTCTATCTTTCTCCTTCTCTCTTTCATTTTCTTTTTCCTGTGATGATATAGCTGTGTGACCCACTTAAATGGACCCTATGACCATCCAAACCATGTGGGCCCTACATTATGGCAATGAGAAGATACAAATATCATAAAGATCTAGGTGGGCCACGTCTACATGGGACCCACCTTAATATGTATTCACGTTGTCCAGCGTCCCTGGACGCTGGACGTGGAACGGTGAAGTTTGAATGATAGTGTGGTGCGCTGACCAGCTAAAAATAATAATAATAATAAATAAATATAACAAGCTTTGGGTGGGCCACTCTTATAGGCTCCCACCTGGATGTATGTATTCAATCAGCGCCATCCATCACATTCCCTAGATCATTTCAGGTGTTGAGCCGAAATTTGAAGTCAATCTGAATCTTTAGTAGACCACGCTAGTGAAAACAACAAATTTACTGTCAAAACTGTACGGATTGTTGTGATGTTTCTATGCCTCAAATATGTTGAATATTGATCTCGTTGGGTATGTCACAAGCGTGGGAATTGAACCGACGGACTAGATCGTCCGGATGCGGACCCCACCAATGAAAAACTATAGTTATAAAAAAAAAGGGGTGGTTGACGCTGCTTGCTGCAACGTCCAGAGGACGCTGACAGCAGCAGCATCTTGCTGTTTTTAGAAAACGGGCAAGGAGAATGGCCCCACCTCAGGTCCCCACCGTGATGCATGTGGAGCATCCACACCGTCCAATTCATAGGACCTTATGGCAGTGGGTCACCCTCCAAATTTCATCCGTATTATGGCTCAGGTGGCCCACATCATAGGAAAAATGGTGATTAAATGGCTGCCATTGTAACTCATTTTTGGGTTTACAGAAGTTTTGAATCAATATGAAATTTGTTTTTCACCTTCAAACCAGGTACGTGTGACCTTTGAACGTTTTGGATGGACCCTAAACATTAGGGTGGGCCCCACGTGGGACCCACAGTGATGCATGCGTTTTACTCCCACCGTCCAGGCGGACGGTGGAGCCCACCCAAATGTATGTGTTTTTCTAGCGCCGTCCAGCAGCAGCTGGACGGAGTGGATCCCACCATGAGTATGTGTTATGTCCTCACCGTCCACTGTTTGGACGGTGGGACCCACCGTGATGTACGTGTTCTATACATGCAATCCACCTGTTGGTCAGGTGGGCCACACTGCAAAAGCAGTGAGGGTTGAACGTCAGCCATTGAAACCTGTTTAGGGCAGAAGTTTTGGATTAATATAAAATTTGTTTCTCCTTCATCCAGGCCCGTTGGTTTGCAAATAAACATTTTGGTGGGCCCCAGGTCTATGTGACCGTACCAACAGGTTGGGTGGGAAGTAAACATTACAGTGGCCCGGGTCCGCATGACCTTACCAATGCATTGGATGGAAAATAAATGTTATGGTGGGCCACACGTGTGGACCCACCTTATGAAGCGGAATGGCTGGCGTGCTGCACACCAGCTATACAGCTGGTGTATGTGACGTCACCAAGCTATGTGGGCCCCACCTATTTCGTCCACGCCGTCCATCTACGGGACCCACCATGATGCATGTGTTGCACCCAAGCCGTTTAACCATTTTGAAAGACCGCCTTAAGGTTTGAGACTAAAAATGAGATAGATCCAGTTGTCAGGTGGACTACACTATAGAAAACAGTGGAGTGAATGCCTACCGTTGAAACCCCTTGGGGTTACAAAGCTTTGGATCAATATGATATTTGTTTCTCCCTAGGACCTTGTGACCATGGGAATAGTCTGGATGGAAATTACATGTTGTGGTGGGCCCACTGGAATCTGAAAGTGGGATATTAACATCACCACTGTTAGTTGTAGTATGGTGCATATGATCTTTGGATACAATTTTTATATATATATATATATATATATATATATATATATATATACATATATATATATATAATATTCTAAAATAACCTCTAATAATGGTTGAAGTAAGTAGTTGGTTCGGTCTATTTAATGGGGGGCCCATTTGATGGGGCCGATTTGATATAATTGGTGCCCACTTGATAAGGTCCGATATGATGTATTTTGAGCCCACTTGGATGTATCTTATGGCCCATTTGTCGGGCCCACTTTGAGGTATTTTATGGCCCATTTGTCAGGCCCACTTTGATGTATTTTGTGGCTCATTTATCGAGTCCACTTTGAAGTATTTTGTGGCCCATTTATCGGGTCCACTTTGAAGTATTTTGTGGCCCATTTCTCAGGTCCACTTTGAAGTATTTTGTGGCCCATTTGTCAGGCCCACTTTGATGTATTTTGTGGCCCATTTGTCAGGCCCACTTTGATGTATCTTGTGGCCCATTTGTCGGGCCCACTTTGAGGTATTTTATAGCCCATTTGTCAGGCCAACTTTGATGTATTTTATGGTCCATTCGAGGTGCCCACCTTGATATACTTGTGACCCATCTGTGAGGCCTACCTTGATATATTTGTGGGGCCCATTGGTGCGGCCCATTGATGCGGCCCACTTGTTATACCTGAGGTCCATAAACACGGCCCAACTTAATATGATGAGGCCCGTGTGCAGAGTCCACATGTTATGAGTATTGGGCCCATGTGCAGGGCCCACCCATTGTGTATTTGTGACCCTTTTTGGCATGGCCCATTGAGTTGTATATAAGGCCCAATATGATGTATACCCGTCCCATGCGTTGAGGCCCAATGTGATGTATTTATGGCCCATGTGTCAAGGCCCGATGTGATGTATATGTGGCCCTTGTGTGTAAGGCCATGGGCCCACTATATGTTTGACCCTATATAAGTCACTGCTTGGGAGCAATGTTGGTTAAATGGCCACATTGATGGGCAATGACGGTTAGATGTCCTCATTACGACCTTTCCTTAGGCCGTGTTAGGCCCATTCTTACCGATTCTGATTGTCGAGACCTATATGATGTACGTGCGACCCATAGTTGAGGCCCATTGTGACACGTATTAGGCCCGTGATGCATGGTCCATTTGATGTATTCAAGACCCATGTGTAGGGCCCACATGTCATGTAATTGAGGCCCATGGGCAAGGCCCATGGTGATGTATTCATAGCCCGTGGGCAAGGCCCATTGTGATGTATTCATGGCCCATGGATAAGGCCCATTGTGATGTATTTGTGGCCCATGGGCAAGGCCCATGGTGATGTATTCATAGCCCGTGGGCAAGGCCCATTGTCATGTATTCATGGCCCATGAATAAGGCCCATTATGATGTATTCGTGGCCCATGGGTAAGACCTATTGTGATGTATTCATGGCCTATGAGCAAGGCCCATTGTGAGGCCCATGAGCAAGGTCCACAGTTGCGCATATGTGGCGCTTGAGTAAGGCCCATTGTGTTGTATATTAGGCCTTTGTGTGAGGCCGTGGGTCCATTATATGTTAAGATCTATGAGGGTCGTTCCTTGGGGGCAATGTTGGTTAAATGTCCACATTGTCAGGTTGATTGTCGATGCCCGTTATTTATACTGATTATGAGTATTTGACAGCATAGCATCATGATACATGCCCATACACATCATCTGCATGTTTGTTATGAGATGTGGTTGATCATTGCATATATCATTAAGCGTGTTGTTATGAGACTCCCTGATAGGCGGAGGTTATTTCACATGAGCACACGGTATGCGCAGGATTGATGCATGTCTGGATTGTATGACTCATGCATCTTGTATTGTGATTTCATACACCCTAGCGACATCAGGGTTGTAGCCTGCACAGGCATATCGTGGATGGCCAGAGGGGACACCGAAAATGTTTGGTTCTAGCATACGGGTGTCATAGATGTCCCTAGGTGAAAATCCCTAAACCTCCGTGGCCAAGAGACGCCCCAACGTCGAGACTGAGTGGATACATGAGCGGCCGAGTGCCGAATACCAGGAGGCCGTGTCTCCCACTGTGTCGTGGTCGGTTGGGAGGGGGTGTGGCCTTACCCGCCCGAGCGTAGGGGGCATTGCTAGGTTGAGTCTGACCAGCTCGAGGAATGGGTCTGCTATTGACGTGCCGGATAGGTATTGGCAGACTATTGGTCAGGCGGATAATGAGGTTTTTTACGCTCACTTGGACTGTGCGGCTGGGAGAGCGGCAGTGCCATTTGGAGTGTACTAAACCCCGATGATGATCCTAGAGATGAACCGTACTGATATGTGGACTTATTGAGCAGGAGTTGCATATTCATTCATTCATTCATCCACTATCCACTCGGGCTGGTGGTGCGCAACTATTTGTTATGTGTACCTTCTAAATGGCCAGGATTTCGGTTGGGGTGCGCGACTAACCTGAGATCAGGAGTTTACCACATTGAGTCTGACTATCCAATTTAGGTATGGGACTGGTTTGGATAGAAGTCCCTTGTGATGGACTCCATAGTCTGCGATACTACGTACTATCATCCCGACTTCACACTCCAGCATAGTCGTTCCATTCGCACCGTATATTGCATGACATTCACGGCATATGGCATTTTCGGTTATTGTGTTTCTGCATTTATATGATCTAGGTACGGCTGACGTTATTTGTGTTACTCATCAAGAATGTATATTGCATTGCATCATCTGCATCTGATATTTGGCTATCTATGATTCCTTATTTGTATAGTTGTTCTATATTACTTATTTTGATATTGATTTACTCATACACTCATCCGTATTTCCGCTTACTCTGTTATCGTATAATTCATGATCTCGTCAGTATTTCTGCTTACTTTAATAATTCATGATCTTGCCAGTATTTCTGCTTATTTTGATATTGTACGATTTATGGATTACTCGTATTTTCGGTATTGTATGATGATGGCATTGTATTGAATACTTGGTACTACCTTATGCACACACTTACACCACCCTCTAAGCTTTCTATAAGCTTATGCATGATAGATGCGTGCAAGTGATGTTAGGTTACAGCAGTGATTGAGCCTGGAGCGTACAGTGCCTTCTGGAGCTTGATTTTTGATATATGTATCTCCCCTTTCAGCACTGTACTCAAATGATTATATTAGTGGATATGTGATGATGTTGTTGCCTTTGTGAATTAGGTAATCTTGTGGTTATGCTTATTACGAGTTAATTGTACATAAAAAAAAAAAAAAAAAAATCCTCTTTGTTGGATCCCAGGATCGGAAATCTGGCGTATGACGTTAGGAGCTGAGATGGGGTACTACGGAGGCTGTCGGCACCGGATTCGGCGATCGGGATTCTTGTGAATCCGATTTTCGGATTTGGGGCGTGACAACAAAGACCTGGATGAAGCGGAAAAACAAATTTCATAATGATCCAAAACTTATGTGACCCTAAAAGCGTTTCAATAGTAGACATTCAATCCTCCGCCGCCTTTTACAGTGTGGTCCACTTGATAGCTAGATCTGTCTTATTTTTTGTCTCAAGCCTTAATATGAGCTCGTCAAATAGATGGACAGTTTGGATATAACACATACCTCATAATGGGACCCACAAAATGCCGTGGGGATTACAATGAAAAAAAAAAAAAAGAAGCTAGTGAGTTAGGGTCAGTGGGATCCTATAGCTACGGATTATAACCATAGCCATAACCGTAGCTTCGATATATCGAAAGTCTTTCGATATTATCAAAAAAGTCCAGAATGGTCCAGCGAGTTTGCCTAAAAAATCCTGCAATTTTTGATACACTATGGCTACGGAGTATAACCGTAGCCATAACCATAGTAGACTGCGCGGCCGGCGGCTGTCTGTATTTTTTTTTTTTTTTTGCTGTGTTGCTTTTGTGGGTCTCATAATGAGGTCTGTGTTATATCCAAACCGTCCATCTATTTGGTGAGCTCATGTTAAGGCTTGAGACGAAAAATAAGATAGATCTAACTATCAAGTGGACCACACTGTAAAAGGCAGTGGGGAATTGAATGTCTACCATTGAAACCCTTTTAGGGGTTACAGAAGTTTTGGATCATTATGAAATTTGTTTTTCCTCTTCATCCAGGTCTTTATGACCATATGAATGAACTTAGATGGGAAGGATTTCTCACAAACATTACAGTGGGCCCCCTATAAGTTTCTAATGGTTGACGCTCATTCAACATTGTTTCCTGTAACGTGGTACACTCAAGATTTGGATATACCTCATTTTTAGTCTCATATCATAAAATGACGTGGAAAAAATATGGACGGCGTGGATGAAAAGCATACATAATGGGGGGCCCACGAACCTCCAACCATCCGCCATTGGCTGTTGCAAAACAAAGTTTGTCTTCTTTTATATAAACAGCTGAATAAAAGGTGGGGTCCACGGTCCTAAATATCTCGCGACTGGCCTCTTATAGACCGGTACACTGCTGGTGCACAAACACCGTGCACACTCGAGGGGATTGTGGGGTCTACAATGAGGCTATGTGGAATCCACTCCGCCCAAAATATTCAAGGGCTCAACTGGGCATTCAATGACCATTGTTTTTTTATGCCGTTGTCCTCTTAGAATTTCTACATGCTTCATTTTTGGAGCAGTAATCTAAAATGATCTAAAAAATCTGATGGATGGTGTGGATATACAATGCATACATCTAGATGGCCCCACGGTCACTATTGTCCGTATAACAGCCTAAATAGTGGACCCACCGCAGATTGGTTATAACTCAGTTCGTACAAACAGACCTCTCAATTATGAGGCTTGTTTCTTGAATCTACACGTTTTATTACCGTCATTTGGGTTCAGAACCCATTTAGAGCGATTTCCGCCATTTGGTCGGTTTGGATTTAGACAACGTGCTACGTGTACGGAAAGTACACATCCCATCAAAGCCCTTAGATGGGGGGTGGTGACGTGTGACCCTGAAATCTGAAATTTTCAGATGAGGGCAGATGAAAGTCCAAGGTGCAGCTTTTTATCTGATGACCCAATCCGATACACCGAAAAGAGACACAAGGAGGTGGAACCCACATGATAGGTGGACGGTGGACCATGCCTGTTTTTTTTTTTTAATTTTTCTCCTAGCTGTCTTCAAAGGCAGTGGCATCTACGCGAAAGTCATTGTCATCCAAATTCTAGACCTCTGTCCTTTCCTTTTCCTTTAGTTGTTACTGGTAAGGAGTAGAGACTACATGGTTGCCGACTTTCTTTCAAACATTCACACATCACGTTTTCCGCCGCCCTCTCTCTCTCTCTCTCGTCTCATCTTTCCCATCTCAGATCTGAACCGTTAGTTGCCATGTCCGACCAGTCCTACGCACGTGTGTATATTTGCCCCGAATGGAAAGATGGGATTGGATGTTTGGACCCCACGCCTATACGTAACCTTGCCCTGTATATTTGAAAGGGAGCAAAAAACTTAACCTGAAATGCTAATAAAAAGGTCGCAAAACATGCAATGTAGAAAAGAAAGCTAAACTAAACTAAGATGCAACCTAAGAGAAATGAAACTAGAACTAAAAGTTATGAATTTGTAAAAACAAGACAAAACTATGTAAACAAGAATTGGAAGAAAGAACCCAGAAAATGACATGATTGTTGTCTGAGGAATTGGGAGCTCCTCCTTCTCTTTGAAGACAATTTTATTTTCAGCTTCCTTCCTCAATTCCTGTAGAAAGTAAAGAAAATAAAATAAAATAAGTTTCCTAAAATTTGTGAAATGATGCAAGAAAAAACCTAGGGCTATAAATTATGATAAAAGAGAATCCTAAATCTAATTGCACCGAAATAGTCCCCGGCAATGCCGCCAAAAACTAGATGTTTTATTTAAACCAACTTGATTTAAATGATTTTAAACTCGCAAGTATACGAATCAGATATAGATATGATACATATTACGAGATCGTTCCCACGAGGATTGGTTGTGACAATTCGAATTTTACGATTCTTCTTAACTAATCCAACAAATAATTTTGCTAACAATTAAATAAACTAATAAAAATCAATGTAAAATAATTAAGAGCAATAAGGAAAATTCAATCAAGGAAAATACTAGGACTTTCGAATCCACCCCTAATTATCCTAACATTTGTTTTACCTATTGATTCACCCTAATTCAGATTGATGTAAATTTAATAAATAAAGCACACTCTATGTCCTTGGTCGGGCACACAAAATGTATAATCCCTTAAAGCATAAAGATCACATCTTTCCATTCATGGTCAGGCATGAAGAGATGTAAATTCCTATTTCTTTCTCTATAGGAAACATGTTCATAGTCAAACACAAGTACCTAGAATAGGATTCCAAACAACATCCACATCTAGACTTTTGTTAAGCTCATAGAATGGAGAAGTACGGAGTTTTCATTTAAGCACACTAGAGAAAGAAATAAATCAATCAAATCCAGATGAAATCAACAACTAATTCATTCAAATTAGGGGCTTCATCTCAGCCTTAACTAAGAAATTAACAATCCATGAAATCAACTAGAAAGAGAAAAAAATAAACTTGATAAAAGAAAAGCATCCTTATCTCCCTTCTTTCTGCCTCTCTCTCTCTCTCTCTCTCTCTCTCTCTCTCTCTCTCTTCTCTTGCTTCTCCCCGGGATCCCCCCCCCCCCTTCTCTGGCTCTTTTATAGCTGTTGGAGGTCGGCTGGAAAGCTAAAGTCGGTGGAGAGGCTATCGCACAAGAATGTACCACGTAATGACTTTTCAAGAGAGTTCGGGGCCTCAAAACTCCCTTGTTCCTTATACTTTGTCCATAAAATCAACGTCTCCTGGGACGTTTTTTACTGAGCTACATGATGGACAGATCAGATTTTCCATCTGATCAAAGATGGTGGGCCACAACTGCCTGAAAATCCGTTTTTCATGGAAAATCCGTTTTTCAAGGACGTGCGTAAGCTTACGCACGTGACTGCGCTGATGTGATCGGTGGGCCCCAAATTCGTGTTTTCAGAAAAGTCCACCCCGTCCATTGGATTCAGGACGAAATTTTAGTTAGGAATGGTTGGTTTTGAATGTCTATTGACGGGGCTCAGAGAAGCAATCACACTGAGATCTTTTTGAACATCGCAGGGCAGTCCACTTGTGACCTCTGTAGTGCACACATGTATGTACATGGGCACAAAATATCAGTTGGATTCGATCCTTTCGAGGCCCTCTACAAGATGGACGGCTTGGATCATCCATACGGGCCATGATAGTGGCTCACTGGCTTCCGCAAAACGGAAAGCGCCCGTTCATTACACAGCAGCGAAAACGGAAATTTCCACTTAGAGAGGATGACGCGGTCAAGAGTCGGTTTGGTCGACTCTTTGTTTCCTTGCACTGCTGGAGAAATAGAGCACTATGCACACTCTGTTCGGGTGGGGTCCACTACGATGTTCTTGAGAAATCTAATCCATCCATTTAATTGGTCTCCCCATTTAAGGTGTTGAATCCGAAGTTGAGGCATATCCAGATAGCAAGTGGGCCCCACTTAGGGAATTAAGGGGCTGATCTGTCCGTTGGGCCACTTCCCGAGATATCCAATGGCTGAAATTTAATATATACGGTTTATTTATGGTCCCCAGCAAATGTATGAAGTTTCAAGCCAATCGGATGGCGGGAACCCTGTGATCTTGCATTCTGGACTATTTTTGGGCCTCTTTAATGTGAATGGCTTGATTTCCTTAGATCTCTGGCATGTACATCCATCAATCTCAGTCCTCTGGAATCCGTCCCTTTCTTTGGTGACTTTAGAGCGTTAATTCCATGCTTGTAGTATCCTTTTTCAGTCAAAGGTCTTAATTACACCTTGCAACAAAAATACGATTAAAGTATGACGTTAAGCATTATTATATACGCAAAAGCATGAGATAATTGGGGTCTAAGGTGCAATATTTGACCCTAATCACACATGTTATCATATGCAGGAATAAGTTTAGTGAAAAGCAGACATTCGAGGAAACCTAATTACTCTTGTTAATGCAAATGCATGTTTTAATGATATGATGCATGTCCTTTCCTCTAACACTCTCTCAAGCGACAACATCTAACAATCACAATGCCCAACACTCCTTCAATGCGAACTCGACTGCCGAATCGCCAATGTTAGCTAATGCAATGTAATGTAGGATGTTAGCCAAGTTGATTAATTACGTCCATTCATCCAGTAATTTGGGGAAACCGGAACACCCTGTCAAATCAATGCCCTATCCCGATCGCGTGGCCCCTGGCAGCCGTGGCCGTATGTGTCTTGTGATCCTTAGCCCATTTGCAGCCATCATTCCAATATTAAAATCATACGAATGTGATTTGAGAAGGGGTCTTTGTTCACGGTCACTACGGGAATGCTCGTCACCCCGGCGTAGGTCGACAACTCGAGCATAGTGTCCCATAACACCATGCCAGGCTCTCGAGACTTGTAGGCCGCCACTAACGGTTTATCAGTGGGCGCAAATGGACATAGAGTGCCTCAGGTTCAAGTAGGCGTGTACAAACATGGTTAACGTACATGGATGGTCGGGCCAATTTGTCCCCACATGACGAACTACGAGTTGTACGGCTTGAGAGTAACGTCTCGCGTAGTCTAACTACAGCCGACAACACCCGGTTTGACTAATCAGGCCAAATTTACCTGTGGGCAGGCCTATCAGAAGGGCTGCCCAAGAGGGTTCTGAATTATTGGCCGATCCAAAGAGAGAGCAGTGTATAGGTGCAATATAATAAAGTAGAAGTCGATCTACTCGTAGTTGTGAGAGGATTAAGTATGTATAATGATAAACCACATTCACTATCAGTACACAAGTTACTGTTTTATAAGAATTCAAGGTATTTCCTGATGGACATGTACATTGGGTCTAGGTTTCAAGAGAACATGAAAGGGAATGAGCACTATAGCCGAATATAAGAAGAATTTAAACATACTTGGAGAAATGTGGGTAGTCAATTCACCCACTCCATACATGTGAGAGACATGCGCCTAAATTTATGTTGCTAACTTTGTAAAATTGGGGATATCATAACCAGGAATTCCACATTTAGTCAACAAATCAACAATACAGACAGCTAATTAACCTAATCCACACATATAAGGGACATGCAACTGGATTCACCTTGTAAATTCAGTAATTTTGGGAACACCATATTTGTAATTTCACACTTATCAAACAACTCAAGCAATGCATGTATCAGGGAAGTTAAAACTAGAATTTCTTCCCCAATTTGGGAAATTTACATGCACAATTCCGAATTCAGCCATTCTACTCCATGGAAGCAACATGCAAGGTAATTTATCAAACATAATCACCAAGATTCGTTCTAGGTATGATAATAGGCCACCTAGAGGTAATGGTCCGTACCTATGGTCGATTGGAAGTTCTTGGAGTTGCTCTAGAAGCGCCGGGTCTGTGAATTGACACGTCGGGGCCCTGTGCCAGAGGAATTGGCATGTCAGGACACATGCAAGTGGCCTATCCTACGAAAATTTGAGGAGAGTTCGAGTGGTTACCTTCCGATTAGTGATACTCCACCTCTACAGCGGTAGGGCCACGGTTTCCAGTGAACGACGGTGGTAGGAGAGGGGGATTACTCAATTCCCAGTTTCCTTCCTCTCACAACTCCCTTCTCTCTCTCTCTCTCTCTCTCTCTCTCTCTCTCTCTCTCTCTCTCTCTCTCTCTCTCACTAGAAATGTGTTGTGGGAGTGAGGGAGAGAGAGTTAAAGGCTTTTATAGCCTGGGTTTTTGCCCAACTAGCCTTGGGGTGGCAATTCCTACCTCAAGTGACCCTTTGGGGCACACTTACGATTTTCGGGGCTTCCCTGGTGGCCCCCTGGCCCATCTATGCCATGGGACGAGTGTCCCATAGTCTGATGAGGTGTTGTCCAAATTTTGGTGGCAAACATATGTGAAAATTGGTCACAAGGGTGATCAACGGTCACCATCCTTCAATCAAGGGTCAGATTTAGTGGACGAGGGCATGAAAATATCTTCAACCTACGGTGCAAGTTTGGGTGAAATTTAACGGTCGGAATGTCATAATTTATTGTCTTAAGTGGCGGGGCTAATTGCTTTTTAAAAATTCAGATCTTAGGATATTACTTGGAGAGTCACGTCTTACAAGTGCCTGTTTGACGGTGCAAACTATCCATTTTAAGGCGTCGTTTGAGTCCATTGTCCACGATGGACCACAAGCCCAGTGAGATGGACATTACTCTATAATTTCGGAACTAGTGGCCCACTAACGAGCGGTCTAGAGCTTGTTCAGGTAATCGAAGCATTTGTGGAATAAATTGGGTAAGAAGATTTCTTGGACGCAGTTGTTAGGGTCTGGATTAACTAAGTTTATAGTGTGACCTATTCGAGATTAGCGAAAATGGTGATTCGGTCATGATCGCTTTAAACCGTCAGGTTTAGGCTAAAAGAGTAACTGGGTTGATTTGGTTTATTAATTAAGGTCTGAGTCATATCTAGCTTGGGTTTAGGTAGATCTTTAATTTAGTTATGGTTGTTTGATAGTCAGTGTTAGGTCGGTTAAATTTGGGCCCTATGTGAACAAACCATGGGGCTAAACTTGATGTTTAAGTGATCGATTAGATTCATTGGTTTTCTACGGTTGATCAATCTTATTTGTACGATTCTTTATCGGTACCAGCCGCATATAGCTCACATCAAGCGTCAAGGGTCAGTAAGTAACGACGTGGCTAGTTATCATGCTCGTATAATACATTTATATGTATGGCCTATCATTTGAATTCAGGTACATGCCAAAGAACAAGGGAATGCATTTTATACTCTGATAGAGTATGATGCTTGACACACGGGCACTTAAAACTAATGCAAGTGACATATATTAAATTAGATTTAAATGACTAAATTGTCGAACCCACTGTTTCCGAGTCATAGTCCAAAGATTAGATTGGCTGCGCAATCCTAACGCATACATCAAGTCATATTGTATGTGTGGTATGTAATTAAATTAAATTAAATTAAACTGTCCAAATTACAAATTCAGATTTAGATGAATCATGAACCAAATATTACTTTTTTATTATTATTTGGTTGTCAGATTAGTAGACATTTATTGGATGGTTTAAAATGAAAAATATCTGATGGGCCTACTTCCACATACAAGCGTTCATGAATAGAAGGTTAGGATTGATTAACCAATCTAATTTTTGGACTGTTATTTAACATAAGCATATTCCATGTACGGTTTAAACAGTTCACATTGAATTAATGTAAGGCACATGTTTGGTGACTGGATTCCTGAGCATCAAGCTTAACTGCTTAAGAGGTTTTCAGAGTACAAAGAAATAGAGTAAGAAGGTTGCTTCCTCGTTTTTTACAGCATAAGCTACTAGTGTTGTGCTTGGGCCCACAAGTCCTGTGTATGACATCCAACCGTCCATCATGGTATGCCTATCATGAAAGCTGGATGCCCCCAAACTCAAGCATATCCAACCATCATGTGGACTACTACATGAATTTGAAGTTTCTTATACCACATGGTTCACATAAAAAAATAATAATAATAAAATAAAAATAAAAAAATAAAAAAATTATAGTTGTCCACATAATTATTTTATAAGCCAGATTTTGCATCTCATCATCACAGTGGGGCTCACCTAATTGCATAGGTTAGGTGACATACACACGTCATGGTAGGCCCCACTTCAGAAAATAATTAACAATGATTCATAGACTTCTAAATTCACATGGTGGCCCACAAGATGATTATTTCAGTACGATTTTTTGGATATATAATTTTCACGGTAGGCCTGTTAAAGGACTCGTAGCAGTAATTGTAGAATAATGTTGTACTCAAGGAATCGAATACCATTTCTCCCTTCCCATTTTTTCCCATCGAACCAGGGACAGCTTCTTTTTTTAAAAAAAGAAAATTAATGTTACTCATGGGCCTGATTTACCTGAGAATGGGACATTTGTCAACAATAGAAGATAGCGCACGTGTTAGAGATCCCAACCATGCATTAGTCATGGTGCTCTAAGAATCTGTTGTGACCTAAAAATAATATTGGTCGGTTGATCAAGCAAATTAGGCTTGTATAAGAAAACTGGACTGTCAGAAAAAAGTACATTAATCCAGATTCAATGTACATTGTGGCTCATGTGATAAGTGCGTTACTTTAGTTTTCGATACATGTCACATTTAAAGTGTACCCTATCTGACGAATGGCCCAGATCTTTTAAACTTGAGTTGTAATCTCGTTGTCGACACTTCACCTGATTCAGAAGTCAATAAAACCTTTTGACCAGACCAAATCAGGAGATCTCATTCTCCTACTTTCACCTCTCTCAGCCAACGTCAGCCTGACCCAATCAGTCCATTTCCCGGAGCAATGAGTAGAGCTGGGCATCGAGTCAAGTCGGACCGAGTTGGGGATGACTCCACTCGATTTGGTTTTGAAATAGGCCTGACCCGAACTCGATTGGACTCGATACCAAGTCCAGCATGCCTAACTCGATCCAAGTTCAGTTTGGCCTGGACTAATCCGGACCGAGTCTGATCCGATCAAAAGTACCGAGTCGGGTCGAATTGGCACCAAGTCGGATTGAGAGATGAGGGAGGGAGGGAGTGGAGAGGAGAGAGAGGAGAAGGAGGAGGAGGAGGAGGGTGATGGTAGTGGGTGGTTGTCGGGCTTGGAAGAGGAGGAGGATGAGGGAGGGAGAGGGAAAGAGGTTGGGATCGGGTTGAGGTAGGGTTAGAGAGTCGGGTCAATTCGGGTTTTGGATCGAGTCGAGTCTAATCGGATTGAGTTTTGGGTCTAGTCAGATCGAGTTACTGGGTAACTCGAACTCGACTCGATTTGAGTTCTAATTGGGCGAAGCTTACTCAGTCGAACCGACTCACCCATTTGGTTCGGGTCAAGTCAGATCGAATCGAGTCGGACAAGTCGAGTTAGCCGGATCGGGTTGTCCTGTGCCCACCTCTAGTGATGAGAACGTAGGTATTTTATTCCCACGGTCACATGTGTCAAACACACACGTGTTGTTCTCACGTACTGACCCACACTTGCTACCAATGAGTCTAGGGCTGTATATGGGTCAAGCTGACCGTTTGGGCTTTTGGGTCTAGCTGCCTGAGTCTAGGCTTGGGATGGAGTATCAAGCCTAAGGTCTGGGCTCGGGCTTAAAATTTTATGCCCACTTCTCAATCGGCTCTGATTTGAATTGTGTACAACAATCCATCAATCTGCCCCATATTACTGCTGCAATCCACACCACCCAATCTCTCTCTATGATCTAATCGAACCAAGCCTCAGACCCGAGCCCAGCATAAATATTTTAGCTTAGGCTTGGGCTTGGGCTTGGGCTGAACTTTTGCACTCATCACTACCCCAGGCCTATGTTGAACGATGCTCATCGATCCTAGTCAGAGCTTGACCTGGTCCATTGAGACCCTTAAATAAAACAGATCCACATACTAGGTGGACCACACCACCAATAATGGTGATTGAATACCCACCATTAAAAACTTCTTGGGGGCCCACGGAATGCTTACTTGCCATCCAATCTCTTGATAAGGTCACAAAGACCTGGATTAAGGAACCGAATAAACATCAGCTTGATCCAAAAATTTTACGGCCCACAAGTATTTTTTTTTTTAATGGTCCATAACCATTGTTTCCTTTGGTGTAGTCAATATGAGATTTGGACGTAATTCATTTTTGGGTTCACAATCTAAAATGACGTGTCAAAATAGATGGACAGTGGGGATGTAATTCACATACATCATGATGGGCCTCACAGTCAGGGATCCACCAAAGCAGCCCCCATAAAATTAATAAAACTTTTTCCGACTATATGCCTCACTTTTAAGCCACCGACTTTATTCTGCCCCTCCAAACTTAATTTACCAAACTATGACCCTTTCATACAGGTGCATTTTTATTGGACCAAAATGCCCCTGCTTTATCAAAAATACAATTTCTGAAAGTTGTTGTTTCTTATGGCTATGGATTATAACCGAAGCCATTGGAAAACATAAAATTCACTGAAACAAACCTATTGCTACGGATTATAACCATAGCTATTGGCAGGCAAAAATGAAATTCAACGATCCATGTTTGCCTACCAATTGCTACGAATATAATCCGTTTGACTCGGTGAATCTCATGTTTGTCTTGTTGAATTTCATGTTTTCTAATGGCTGCGATTATAATCCGTAGCCATAGGGAACAACAGCTTTCAAAAATTGTATTTCTGATAAAGCAGGGACATTTTGGTTCAGTAAAAATGTGCCCGTACAGAAGAGTAATATTTTTGTAAAGTAAGTTTGGAGGGTAAGAAAAAGGACGATGGCTTAAAAGTGAGGCATACAATCGGAAAAAACTCAAATTAATAGCATAAAGCCAAACAAACAGACAGATAAAAAGGAGCTTATGTTTCCTTATGCAATAATCTGATAAGAAAATGACGTGACCGCAATTGGTCAAACCATAGTAATCAAAGTGCTGTCACTCGATCGCATCATCTGGACCGTCAGAACCTTTAAACAATCATATCTTGCAAATCGGAATAAGTTATTCAATGTACCATATATGATTTTGGGGTAGGAGAAGCTACTTTAGCCAACCAACCCGGCTATGCCGGGTTGCCCATGGCAAATTTGTAAGATTCCATCAGATCGACAGTCAAAAATCCATTTTATTTCTGCTCTTACTATTTATAATAAGTTTTAGTTCGATCATAACTTTTGATCCATTGAGTTGGAGTCGTACCCAACATAAAAAGGGCTTAGAAAATTTAGGGGAAAACCATGAAGTCTGGTAGAAATCATGGCCATTTATAAATAATAAGCTTACTATTTATAATAAGTCATGATTTTAGGGAGTTTGAGTTATAGTTTGATTTTGAAACTTCTACCTAGGTTTGATATTACTATTTAAGGGATTGTAAACTCGTTTTTTTAATCAATTTATTTCGATTAAATTTATTTTTTTTTCATTTTCAATTTCATTTGAATTTATTTATATTTTTGTCTTCGTGAATTCAAAAAATCTCTGTGAGTAGTCTCAGAGAAACTCCGTGGATTCTGGATAGTTTTCCTTGACGACCTCATGACGTCCTTCTCTGCGACACTTCCTTAGGAAGTCACCATGTGCTTCTTGTTTCAAGAAATGAAATCGAGGTAGATACACAATAATGCATAGAGTGATGAATGATAGACGTTTGAAAATGTAATAATGGTCCGAGTCACCACCATTTTCAAAACACCAATCTCTCCTCTTTAAAACAGACATCTCTATGGTAGAACAAGGATCAGTCTGACACTGCTCAACTCTCTGGTAAGTGGTAATCGGTATCTCCCTTCCGACCAGAAGATGAAATTCCTTTCGTTTATGCCCTCGCACATGAGCATGTGATGTTTTAATTTAACGAATGCCCATTGTAATCCTTGAAATTTCGTTTGCATTTTGTTGGCAGTGCTGGAATCACTGACTGTCGAAGGCAATGGAGGTTAGGTGAGACACTATTCCATCATTGTTCCATATCAGTTGTCTTAGAAATCCAAGCGTGTATCCATATCTACCCCTCTTAAACGGGCATGATTGCCGCTGTCATTCATGATAAGAAATGCTTCATTTGCTAAAATAATCGGATGCTAAGTAATTTTTTTTAATTTCTATATTCAGATTTTGAATATATAATAACAATTATGATAATACAACACTCGGTGAAGAGTTCAGATTTTGAAATATATAGTGTGTGATGAAAAAAAAAAAAATTTATGATAATACAACCGTTTATAGCTGAAGGTTGTTTTAGGAAGAAGGTAGCCCTTGCCTTCCGACACTTCCTTGTAGGGACATGGGTACTGGACATGACTTTTTTGGCCCCATGAGGAGTTGTATACCTAGTCAAATACACATCTCTTAAGCATTGGAAGACAATTCGTGTCCATCCCAACAGTAAAGCTCTTCCAGCAATTATAGGAGAAATACATACCATCCATCCACTTTTTATATTACAGATTATACCTTTTGGAATGAAATTCTTCCAAATTGGCTGACATAGTAGACCAATATAGAAAGTAATGGGAAAACACGGTCTAACGTCATTGGTGTTGTGTGGTATGCCTATGATTACATCGTCTATACTTTTGTGGACATTTGATTACTTGGTCTGAACAAAAAAGCATGGGTTTTTTGTATGGATGGTATGGATTGATTCATCTGTGGAACCATGTGTAACCCATCATGATTTTTGGATGGACGGTGGGGATTAATTCAACTGTGGGTCCAGGTGTAACCCATCATGTTCTTTGGATAGATTGTGTAGATTGATTCGGGTTCGTCGTCATTGTTCATATCATTCAATAGATGTGGGTTTGAACCAGTGAAGGTGACAGATGTAGATTATGGGGATGACATTCATGCCGAATATATTATTTGAAAATAAATAGAATTATATTTAGGTTAATGTTATGTTCCATCCAATACGTTTTAATTCTTGTAGTAACCTTTCATTTGAATACATATATGTAGTCAATTACGTTATCAATGGATTTTAGTTCTATAATGTCAAAGTAAACTTATAATACCACTCTAACCGTTAGTTCTGAATTGCAAATATATTTTCAGGTGACCAGGTATAGTGTGACCAGACCGGAATAATCCTAATATCATTTTATACATGACTATAATAGGTTGGGATTAACCAATTGATATGTGTTAATCCTTTCTTAAAATTTCAATTGTTCTTCCAATCTGAACCCAATAACATTATCAGATGGATCGTGGATGGACGAAAGCGGAATTGATAATTTTTTTAGTTATGATTGCGACAGCAATGGTAGCTATGGCCGCCAGAGAATACTGTAGAAAATATTTAATTTTAAACCCCATAGACAGGCAAATCACGACTGGGAACAATTCATTAATGGAAAATTAGAGCCAATGAGTCAAATTGCATTTCTCAGTTGATAATGAGTAAAGTGACATTTACTTTATATGTACTATCCAATGCGAAACATGTAAGTATGGAAGAACAATTGATAATGTTCCTCCATATTATTGAATACAATGTCCGTAATCAGGTAGTCGGCCATTGCTTCGTGAGGTTTGGTGAAACTGTGAGTTGTTATTTTAACAGAGTTCTAAATACAATATTAACTTTATACTCAAACTGTGTTCAAAACAAAACACATAATGTATGAGACACACTAGATATATAGCCATCTCACCCCATAGACTAATTTACTCAATTAGTTGCATCTTTTATTGTCCATGAGCTTAGACTTAATTCACTTTGTGAATTAATTTGTATTAATTGATAAATAATTTTAAAATGTCTCATTCACGTCCTCTAGAACTCCGGTATAATTCTAAGCTCTGTAAGCTTGTATTGTATTAGATAATCGCTCGATTTCAACTTCTTTATATATTAATGACATGATAGTTACCAGGGATGACATTGCTGGTATAGAAAATAGTAGTACAAGTGTGTGTACATGCATGTGTGTGTATTCTTTCTAGTGGTCATGGGCATGGGCCGTGTCTAAGCCCATCATTGTCTAGGCCTATCACTCTTTATTTTTCTTTAATTAAATTTAAAAAAAAAAAAAAAAAAAAAAAAAAAACCTACGTCATGAAGATTGCGAATGGATGTCAATTTGGTTGGTCGGTTGGCAGAGGAGTCCAATCCAATCCACGATGATTGGACGGGAGACAGTTATTTTTACATATTGTGTATATTACGAAATTGGCCTCACAGACACTAATGGACCAAATCAGCCAAATTGAAAATTGGGTCTGAATTTTAAGCATGAGCACAGTCTTTGGGCCTATAGCCCAATCCCAATTCAAGGCAGGCCCAGACCAAAATCCCAATGGGCCAGCCCAGCCCATTGAGAGCCCTATCTAACACAGACCATACATCCCTTACAGTACCCCATATTTTCCTTGGATTACATACTAAAAGCATTGGATTTCTCAGAGAATCAGTCCTGTTTCAATTGGAAATGCCCAAGGGAAGATCCTCACCATCCATTCTTTGGCCATTTTTCAGATATAGCTTTTTTTCCCTTTTGACTTGATCAATTATCCGTGGTCCACCAATCAAAAGCCTAGACCAGCAGATGACACCCATAAATTGGCTTGATCTAGATGGGCCAGCCTCACCTGGAGATCCGTTTCCCTCTAACCTATTCGCCAAAGATTAGCCTATTTAACGATCAGGATTAATTTAGAGCCGTGCTCGCACAATGGGCCTAAAATACAATTTAAAATGTGCCGTTGGGCTTATGGCCCTGATAGGGCCCACTATCCAGATCTGATTGGGAACCACGAATCACCCCTGGCTCGGCTGGTCTCGCCGGTTCACCCCAACTCGGGTGAGCCACGACTCAACTCGAGACTAGGTACGTGGCCAACAAGCGTGCAATATTTGAGCTTTGCATGAGGTGGGCTACATGTGTGCCAATATTGATTGGCCTGATTTTCAGACCACTTGATCAGGCCCACCTTTTGCTCTGATAGGATATTTTATACGTACCACATCTTGCTATACATGTACACAGACCAGCACTTTACACACGTGTGGAACAAGTGCTAACATGGAATAAGTGTGCGGCGTCTTAAAACCAAATGGACGGTCAGAATATCATTTTCCGTGGGCTTACTTTGTACACTGTGGTCCACGGGAGCGGATTTGGTGTTACCCGAGTGGGTGTTACCGTTACCGAGTGGGGCCCATCTTGATGAATGTTTTTGTATATCCACTCCGTCCATCTGTTTTTCCATATCATTTTAGGAGCTGATACAAAAATTTAAGCAGAAAAAAATCTCAAGTGGACCACACCACTGGAAACAGTGGTGAATAACCATTAAAAGATTTTTGTGGGCCACAAAAGTTTTAGATCAAGTTGGTATTTATGTATTTTTCCTTCATCCAGGTCTGGTTGACCTCATCAACGGGTTGGATGGAAAGAAAACATTACGATGAGCATTACTGTGGGCCCTAGGAAGTTTTTAATGGTGGTCATTCAATCACCACTGTTTCCTGTGGTGTGGTCCACCTGAGATTTGGATCTGCTTAATTTTTAGGAAAACATACTAAACTTCGCTGGCAAAAAGGATGGACAGCGTGGATATATAACACATCATTAAAGTGGGCCCCATGGCCCACCTCAAGGCTAAAATAGCTTGTGATTTTTAAGCCCAGCCCAATCAATTCAAAATCCTGCCGATAGCAACACCAGGCCCAGCCCGTTGACAGACCTATCTACCTGATGGAAAGCTCATAAATACCTCACACACGTGTTCCATGTGGGCCCATAATGACATATCTTCTATGAAATATTTCGGCCTGAGAATTTTTCAGGAGATTTTCAAATTTTTACATTTTTCTATCGAAAAAAGAATTTTATAAATTTTATAAATTATAAATAAATGTAAATTTTGAAAATATGCAAAAATGAATTAATTTATTTTGAAAATTCTGAAAAATTTTAAAACTACTGAAACTTTGAATATATTGCATTATTTTATTACCACAATCATTATTAGGATGCATTTGGTTGCACCTAATATCATCAAAATTTCATGATTAACATTCTAATTTGGTGTAAGATATGGTAAGATTTCATGATATTTGGTACACAACCAAATCTCACTCTTAATAAGTAAATCCTCATCACCATCACCATCATTGTCTAGTCTTGTTCCAATTATATGGGGTCCACTAATGTCAATGTTAGCTAAAATCATATCAACCAAAGCACCTTTAATCAATGTTCTGCTAAAATGTGGGAGATATTTGTGACGCCAGGTGGCAGTCTGCCAGTGGATGGGGCGGTGCCTCGATATCCAGTGACCCAATTCTGTAGGGCCCACCATTATGTATGTATTTTATTCACATCATGTGTCTGTTTCTTCATATTATTTTAGGGAAATAGGCACATCCAAAGCTCAAGTGGACCACACCATGGGAAATAGTAGGAAAATGATACCCACATATGAAACCTTCCTAGGGCCTACCATGTAGTATATTTTCCATCTAACATGTTCATAAGGTCAGACTTAGATGAGCCAAAACGGATGCATCAGCTTGATCTGAAAACTGTGGTCACCCCTGAGAGGTCTAAACAATAGGCATTCAACCTCCACTGTTTCTTGTATATGTGCATGTTCCCTTGAGTTATGGATAGACCTGGGCACGGGATGACTCGGCTTAGCGAACTTGACTTGTCTGACTCGTTCAAATCCAACTCGATTCAAACCAAGTGGGTGAGCCAATCCGAATCAAGTTGACTTCGACGAATCCAAATTCAAATCGGGTTGAGTTTGAGTCACCCAGTAACTTGACTTTACCCGGAATCCAACTTGACACTGACTTGTCTTGATTCAAAACTCCAATGGTAAACATATTAAAAAAAAATTTAAAATTAAAAATTGAAAAAACTCATATATGAGATACCATGTAGCTAATGGCAAGGTAACAATTCTGGCAAGTGAATCTAGGTTTTTCGGTGTGATTTCAGCCCATGGATATCCGCTGCAACCAACCCAACTTGGTGCTGACTTGACCATACTTGTGACCGGGTCGGACTCTGTCCGGATTAGTCCAAGTCAGACTTGGACTCAGATCGGGTCACACATGATGGACTTGGTACCAAGTCTGGTCAAGTTCAGGTCAGACATATTTCAAAACCGGATCAAATCACGTCAACCCTAAATCGGTCCGACTCAACTCGATGCCCATCTCTACCTATGAATTTACCTTATTTTTACACTCTTGACTTAAAATGAGGGGTGTCAATGGGCTTGGCTCGGGCATGAAAAATTAAAATTTTGAACAAAGTCAACCCAATGGCCCAGCCAGAAATAAATCAGAATATAAGGTGAAACCTACCTCAGGCCCCGCCTGTTGATAGCCCTACTTAAAATGATCTAAAAAATTAAAAAGGACCGAGGATAAAATAATTACATCAAGGTGAGCATAGGGAGTCCGATCACCACCGTGGATATCGTGGCGACAGGTATCCATCAATCCACGTCAGCAGGTAGGAAGGCGTCGGACGGACACAGTTCAGGCAGGGCTCTGTGAGGTCCACCGTAATGTATGGGTTTTATCCAGTGTCCAGATGTGGACTCCAAAGTCATCATTAGAAACTTCTTGTAAACGGTGGGCCCCAGAACCCCACCTGGGCCAAGTCCTGGTGGGGCAGGCTGCAATTGACGGAAGCGGATCGGCTGGTATACCTCACACTAGCTATATAGTTGTTGTATCTAGGTTACCAAGTTTCTCGGGTCTGATCATAAGGTATGTGTTATATCCAAACTGTCCGTTCATTTGGCGAACTCGTCTTTAAAGCTTGAGATGAAAAATAAGACAGATCTAACCATCAAGTGGACCACACTACAAAAGGCAGTGGGGGATTGAACGTTTACCATTGAAATCCTTTTTGGCGTCACAGAAGTTTTGGATCAATATGAAATTTGTTTTTCCTCTTTATTCAGGTTTTTGTTTCCTCTTCAATCAAGTCTTTGGAAATAAACGTTAGGGTGGGCCCTACGAATTGTTTAACGGTGAATATCATTATCTCTACTGTGTAGTTTAGATTATCTTTGGATATGATTCATTTTTTGGATAATGCTCTAAAATGATCTCTAAAAATAGATGAACGGTATAGATATGATAAATACATCACTGTGGGGCCCATATAACTTTGATCTCCTTTGAACCGTTCATACAACTTGGAGCTCGAAGAGCGTCAGTGTTCGTCTTCGGACGACACGTACCTACACCACCCATCTGGCTGGTGTGTTGACATCATCAAGTTATGTGGGTTCTTATATCCAAACCGTCCAAGAAGAACTCTTTATAAGGTTTGAACCAAAAAATAAGACAAATCCAAAGATCAAAGTGGACCACAATCTAAAAAGTTGCGGGTACTGAAAATTTACTGTTAAAACCCTCTTGAGGAGGTAACGGAAGTTTTGGATCAATACCATTTTTTTTCTTCTTCTTCATCCGTGTCTACGTGACCTCATGAACATATTAGATGGAAAATAAACGTTACGATAAGGCCTACGGATGTTTTAATTGTGAGAATCATGGCCCCACTTCTATTTATGGTATGATCCACTTGAGCTTTGTACATGACTCGTTTTTCGGCTCCTGCTCTAAAATTATCTCAAAAATGGATGAACGGTATGGATATAATAAATACATCATTTTAAGGGCCATGTTACTTTGAACTTCTATGGACCGTTCTCGCCACTCGGAGCTCGAAGAGCGTCAGCGCACCTCTTCGCGGACGAGGGTTGCGTACTACCCCCGCCCGTGCCTAGCTCTGAACGGGCAGGTCCGTGGGCAGGCTCACCGTGATATATCTGTACATCCGAACCGTTTATCCCTTTTCTCATATTATTTTAAGCCATCAACACAAAAATGAGGCATATCCAATGCTCAAGTGAACCACACTAAATAATAAGCTTGGTTGCATTAAAATGCACAAAATATTAAATGCCAGTTACGTTAAATACAAAAGTCATCTGTGGTGTGGTCCATTTGATTGTTGTATCTGCCTCATTTTTGTTTTTATGCTTTAAAATAATCTGAGAAAAGGGATAGACGGTTCGGATGTAAGGATACATCACGGTGGGCCCGCCACACAACTGCCCGTTCGGAGCTAGGGACGGGCGGAGGCAGGACGCAATCCGCACTCCCTCTTCGCTCGACACGAAACCACACAGTCAGGTCGGTAGTGTGTGGTACACCAGCCAATCCGGTTCCGGGCTTCCAAACGCGTGTAGAATTAACGAACCTCGGCCCTCGGGCAGCTCGCGTACGAATAAACACGTGTGTAGTATGTCTATCATTGAGCCATGAGTTGAAATCCAGCCATTCATTCTCATGTGCTGCGTGTATAAAATATCACATCCGTACAAAGGGTGGGCCATTCCACTAACAGAGCAGGACAAAGCCAAAATCAATGGACAGCCAGTAACTGGCATCCCCCACCCAATGATCGTACCGACCTGATTCTCCTAACTGATGATGTGTGGCCTGCCTTTTTCCCAGACTACATAATCCTACGCATGAGAAACGTAGGCCGGAAAGCAAAGACGTGGATTGGGCAGTGAGGAGCTCACCCCGCTATTACATGGCCAGGATTCTGTAAAAGCCCCACCATGATGTATGTGTTTTATCCATACCTTCCATCCATTTTTCCAGCTCATTTTAGGTTACGAGCCTAAAGTTGAAGTATATATAAAGCTTAATTGGACCACACCATAAGAAAAGGTGGGCATTGAATACTCACCGTTGAAATTTTCTTAAGGTCCACGGAAGTTTGGAATCAAGGTAATATTTGTATTTTCCCTTCATCAAGGTATGTATGACCTTATGGATAGGTTGGATGACATATAAAAATCACCGTGGGCCGTAGAATGTTTAAATGGTGGCGGACGCCATTATCCTACTGTTTTCTGTGGTGTGGTCTACTTGAGCCTTCTATATATTTACATTTTGGGCTTATGACCTAAAATTAGCTATAGAAACGGATGGACGGCTTGGATAAAGCACATGCATCACGGTAGGCTCCGCCCAAAATCCACCCCACGCGACAACTTGGTGAGCTCGTCACTACACAATCCCCCGGAAAGTAATGGCGGTACGTGGAAGCTGACAGACAGCCGTCTGTATATGAAAGACGGATTTTCCTGTGTTACCCTGCCTAGGGGGTGCCTTTGGGAAGCTCTGTTGGCCCACTGCAATGTCATGAGAAATTCATTCCGTCTAAAATGAGGCGGATGCAAATATCAAGTGGTGGACGTACCGTGATGCATGTGACTTAAATCCAACCCGTACATCCATTTTGAAAGCTTATTTTAGCCCATTGTCCTGAAAATGAAGAAGATCCAAATCTTAAGTGGACCATACCACAGGAAATAGTGGTGATTGAATACACACCATTAAAAACTTCTTGGGCCCACTGAAATGTTTATTTTCCATCCAACCTGTTGATAAGGTCACAAAGACATCTAGGAAGGGACCACACAAATATCAGATTTATACAAAACACTTGTGGTCCACAAGATGCTTTTAATGGTCAATCAACATTATTTTTTGTAGTGTAGTCCACTTGACTTTTGGATCTACTTCATTTCTTGAATCACGGGCTAAAATGACCTTTCAAAAGGGATGGACGTCGTGGATCTAAGGAATATACATCGCAGTAGGCTGCCACCGTTGAAATCCTACCTAGTACACCGTAATGTTTATGTACCGTTCAAACTATTCACAGGGTTATTTCCTAAGGATGACCTGAAAAGACAAAATAGCTTTATTCATAACTTTAGTGGTCCACATTTTCTAGGGGTCATTTGGCACCGTGGATTGGAGGGGTTTCAAATCCGCTTTGTTGTTTGGCAGCAAAAGGCAACTGGTGATTGCCAATCAAGGGGTTTCCAATCCCCTCTTTGAGGGGTTTCTAATCCACTATGAGAGCTTGGATTACACCTAAAATCATTTCAATAGTTGCAGGTGTAAATGTATATAACTGTACACTATCATTCTATTAGGCACATGACTCATTAACGATAATCAGCACCGTCCAAACATTATTCATATAGATCAATACCATCTAAACATAGTCTAACACCATCCAAACATTGTTCATATTAATCAACGATTAAAAATCGTTAGTTAGTCACTCAAACATGATCTTCTGCTTGCAGTCCATCTGAGACTTGGAATTTCATCATTTTATGGCAAAGCATATATTTTAGCAGGCTTATCACAACCATAATGTCAAAAATTATATATCTCACTAATTAGAAATATTAACGTTAATTTAGTAATTAAATTAAAAGCCCTGTAAGTATATCATGTATAGGTATTTTTGAATTAAAGTTGATTCACACTCCGGGGTGCCAAACACAGGAGCAGGATTGTGAATCCAAGGGATTTCCAATCCTAGGGTTGCGAATCCAGGGGTTCCAAATCTACGCTTCCAAACAAGCCCCTAGTTTTCAAATCGTCTTTAACATGAGACGTCAAAACTGATGGACGGATTGGATGTCGCACGGAAGTCACGGTGGGCCCCACATGGCATCGGCGGAGGACAACCACAATCCGCGTCCGTGCATAATCATCACTTTTGTGAACGAGATTCTCCGTTGGAATATGTACAGTTGAATTTGAGAAAACAAAAAGGTTATTCTTGTGAAAATGCGGGCCTGCTGGGGGTATATTCGTCATTGAAACTTTCAGCTCCTCGGATCGCCCACTTCCCGAAACCTAAAAGCTGTCTCCCTATATTCCAGGTGAAGTACCCAAATCCCACTAACTTTTGGAAATGCCCACATTATCCGGGTCGGTGGAACGTGTGTATGTAATCTGCCTCGTCCAATAGCTGGGCCCCACCAAAAATATCGCCTTCGTGTACCGTCTGATTTTCGGAATGCCGACATTGACCCTCGTCATTTTGTTGCTTGGGGGGAGAGGATTGGCTATTGCACCACACATCACCGACCTACGGGTACGTGTCGTACGAAGACGAGCCTGACGCTCCTCGAGCCACGAGTTGTACGAATGGTTCAAAGTAAATTAAAGTTACATGGCCCCACAACGACGTATTTATCATATCCACACCGTTCATTTGTTCATTTTTATGTTGGGAGATCATTTTAGATCTTGATTTCAAAAATTATTCATATCCGTGGGATAATAATTCTCACCGTTAAAATATTTGTATGGCCTACCGTAACATTTAATTTACATCTAATCTCTAATTTGTTTTTTAAGGTCACACATACTCAGATAAAGAGTAAAAGCAAATATCATATTGATCCAGAATTCCTGTAAAAGGTTTCGACTGCTTTTCACATTGTGGTTGACTTCATTTCAGATGTCTTAATTTTCGGATCAAGCTTTACAGGGATCTTGCCAAATGGGTGGACGGTTTGGATATAACTCATACCTCAAGATGGGACCCACATAACTTGTCTACGCCAGGACACCAGCCTTTGTGAAGGGGGACGCAGACCCGAAGAGGATGGAAGCAGATTGCGTACTGAGTAACTCACTACACTTAGGGCATGTTTGGATTCACGTTTTAGTTGTGTTGTATTTTATCTAGTACTGTTCACGTATACGTTAGGCGATATTCAGAATACATCCAGCGGAGATGTGCCACTAACCAATGTTTGGATTTGACGTATTACTCTACCATGTATACAGTTTCATGTCAGATCAATGTTTGGAAATGATCGGATAAGGGCCACACGATGTATATACGTGCGTGTAGTGGGGCTCACTCACTATTCCATTAAATGATCTAAGCCGTTCATTCACTTTAGAGGGTGGGCATTACCCTTGCCTAGGTGTCCTTTTGTTTCTATTGAAACTATTACAGAATCTCAACCGTTAAACATGAAATGGACAGTAGAGTAAACACCCTCATGGACCACGCTGATTTCACTCCAAAAGTACTCCTTTCCGGATGGTTTTTCGTTCTAAATCCAATGGATGGAGTGGATTTTCCCAGAAACTTCAATAAGTGGGCCACCAAACTTCACAGAGTCGACGTACGTTGACTCTGTTGCGAAATAAAGGTTCCATCTTGTCGTTGTGGGCACCATCATGCAGTGAAAGGTGGATTTGAACCGTTCATCAGGTAAAGGGAGAAAAACTCATCAAAAAAATGTTAACCTTTCATAGCCATGTCCTTCCTCATGCTCTTACAATGATCAAAAGGAGACCATTCGGTTGCTGTTTCAGCTTGATTGTCTCAGTTGGCCATAACATCGGATGATCAAAGCTCACCATTCATGGTTTAAATCTCGAGAAGAAGATGATGAACGGTGTGGATTTGTCAAAAGACAGCCATATTAGGCATTACCAGCAACACAGTGAAAGAAGAAAATGCTTTCTTCCTGTTTACGTCTGACTGAACGTCCGGCCGGTTGCGCGGTACAATCTCATCAATGATGCAAAGTGGTTCTCGGGCGTATTTGCGCGCATTGAATGCGTCGTCCGCCGTTCGTTTCTAAACGAGGGACATGTCCCATCAACCCCACTAATACGATACTATACCCTCGAAACCGTGAATCCAAACACGCCCTTAGCGTACTGAGTAAACTCTGTAGGGTTCACCATGATCTATGTATTTTATCCACTCCGTTCATCGACTTGGGTCCAAAACTGAAGGATATCCAAAGCTCAAATGCACCATACCACGTGAAACAGTGTGAATTGAACTTACATCGTTGCAAAATTCTTGAGTGTCATAGAATTTTTGTATCAAGTTTATATTTGTTTTTTTGCCTTCATCCATGTCTTTGTGATATTATTAACAGCTTGGATGACAAATAGACATTACTATAGGGTGGTGGAAATCATTATTCCCATTGTTTCCCATGGTATGATCCACTTGAGAGTTGGATATGCTTCAACTTTGCGCTCAACCCCTTGAATGAGCTAAAAAAAACGTATGGACGGTGTGGATAAATCACTTATTTTTACGGTGGGCCCAACTGAGTTTACTCAATACAATAAGAGCCTATTGAGTAACTCAGTCTACAATCCGATTCCGAAGAGGATTGGGTCCGACCTGCACAAACAATAAGCCGTCCAATCCAATTAGGGGCTCCTGGGGCCATCGTGATGTATCTGTTTATTCATGCCATCTATCCATTTTCTAATATTATTTAAAGGCATGAGCCCAAAAATGAGGCAGATCCAGCTCTCTAGGGGGACCATACCGGAGATGGCTCTTACATTTAATGCTTGGTGCATCCAATCATAAACCAAGATCAATTTGATGTGGTACACTTGAGCGTTGGATCTGACTCATCTTTGGGCTAATGCATTAAAATGATTCGAGAAAATGAATGGACAGGGAGGATAAACAGATACATCATTGTAGCCCCACAGGAGCCCCTCGTAGTATGGTTTATTGTCCAGCTGATTCCGCTTCCCATAAAGGGTCGGTCCTATCAAGGGTTTTGTGGGCCCACTGTCCTATATATTTATTCATGTTGTCCATTTATTTTGACAGTTCATTTTAGGATATGATCCCACAAAAGGAGCCTATCCAAGGCTCAAGTAGACCACACTCTGCTGTTGAAAATTTATTAGGGGCAACAAAAGTTTTGGATCTTATACATTCCCTTTATCCAAGTCCACGTGACCTCATGAATAAGTTAGATGGTAAATAAACATTTCCATTTTTCAACATAGGAGTTCAATACCCACTGCTTCTTACGGTGTGGCCTACTTAAAGCCTTTTATCTATCTCCTATTTAGACTCATGCCATAAATGATCTATCAAAATAAATGTTTGGAGTGGGTAAAACTTATACATCATGGTGGGCCCCACAAAGCCCCACACGCAACCGTCCCTCTCTAGCTAGGGCCTGGTGGGGGTGGCGTCCAACTAGAAAAGCTCCTCGAGTAAATCAACCATGCTCTAGGGCCACCATGTGATGTATGTAAATCCACTTCATTCATTAGTTGAAGTAGATAAATAAGTTTAGACGATGAAAATTTACTATGGTAAAAATGCATAGACAATGTGAAATTAAAAAAGTGGGAGTACCACTGTTATAAATTGTTATAGTATAGAAATTTTGTGTTGGAATAGTCATAATAAAAATGCAATAATGATACTTTTAGAGGTTGTTGATTTTTTTAATTTTAATTATAATTCATGATGAATAGGTAATAATTATTTACTTTTGTAATCGTGGCGGCTGAGTTCCTTTGATGATGTTAACAACACCTTCTTTGATATCATTTCGTCATGTAACTTGAGGAGGAAATATTTTAAATTGTGGGGCACACCGTGATTTTGTGACTCATCCAAACTGTCCATCCCTTCTGCCAGATCATTTTATGGTAAGAGCTGAAGAAAGATGTAGATCCAAAACTCAAGTGGACCACATCGTAGGAAAAAGTGAGAATTGAATGCCTACGGTTGAAATTTTATTGGGGATCTCAAAAGTTTTGGATAAAGTAAATACTTTTGTTGACCCTTTGTACATGAACCCGTGTGACTTTATGAACAGGTTGGATGATAAATAAACATCACTATGGACCTTATGGAGGAAACAATTTTCAACTGTCAACATTTTCAGGACCCTGTTTCTTGAGGCGTGGTCCACTTGAGCTTTAGATCTGCCTCGTTTTTGGCTCATACCCTAAAATGTGTAACTAAAATAGATGGGCAAGTGGATAAGTCACATACATCATAGTGGGATTCACAGATTTAAATTAGTATGGAAAAAGTTCTTTTTACAGTACAAATTTCCATCTCAACGTGTAGATGGAAAAAGTCATCATTAGCTATTTATTTGTACTTCTCAAGTAAATTAAAAATCAAACATTCATTTATAAGAATTTAATAAAAAAGTATGTTGACTTTAACACATGGATGAGAGATTTTTAATACAATTAATTATAAATTTATAATGATTACAAATTTCTTTACCGGCAGTACATTAGACCACCAAATTATGTGTTGAAAACTACTTATTTAAAAGGACACTATAAACTCATAATGATGATGCTTTTATAATTCACTGTCCAAACAAGCTTTTAAAACTTAATTATGAGCTCATGCCTTGCCTCTCACATGTCTTCACTTCACCTTGGTGAATTACACCTAATCAATGGCTTAAATTAAAGATACACACCTTGGCCCCACACACAATCCTATGGTAGACATGCCATCCCCATTGATTGTTTGGTGTGGTTTACTTGAGTTGTGGGCTAAGCTTCAATTTTGCTTCACAGCTGTGGAATTGAATGTAGAACCTGTTAGACTGTATGGATCTGACACATTGATTAAACACATACAACATGGTAATGGTGGGCTCCACAAAGCTTGGTTATACTTAGGGCTCACCTAAGTAGGTGTTGTAGAAGATTTGGGCCCACCTAATTTGGTCTTGTTGCTATCTTTTCATCTTGACAGTATATAGGCCCACCATGTGTGTTGTGAATGTAAATCCACTCCATCCATCGTATGAGAACTTTTATTTTAGCCATAGAAATTTTAGCTTGATAAAAGATCCCGACATAAATAATGTAAATTTTCTCATAAAACTTTTAGATTGAACTGAATTATGCATATTCTCTTCCTCCCGTGAATTACACATGATATGTGGGCATGACAGGGGATAATTTTAAAAAAAAAAAAAAACACCATGGTGGCTTATACTCCCATAGGTGTGGTCTGCAGTTGTGGATCTAGCTTCTTATTTTGCTCAAAAAACTAAAATTAAGGATTGGATTTGATGGACCGATCGAATGGATTTTACATATACAATTAGATGGCTTTCCATTGCTCTTAGTTGGATGCAGCTTAGTAGTGACCCGAACACCAGCCAACTAATTGGTGTCAAAGCTATATAAGCCCCACCATGATATTTGTATTTTATCCACATTGTCCATCCATTTTGTCAGCTCATCTTAAGACATGAGTTCAAAATTGGGGAATATCCAAATCTTAAGTGGACCAAACCATATAAAAATAGTGGGGATTGGATGCTTATCATTGAAAACTTTTTGAGGCCACATGAGTTTTGGATCGCTGATATAGTTTTCAATGATAAGCATTTAATTCCCACTGTTTCGTATGGTGTGGTCTACTTGAGATTTGGATCTGCCTATTTTTTGGTCTCTCATGCTTTAATATGAGCTAGAAAAATGAATGGACGGTTTGGATAAAACAAATACATCATGATGGGCCTACATAGTTTTGACACCGGCCAGCTGGTTGATGGTGGGGACACTAGCCAAACCGTGTCCCTCTTTTATTGGTTTGAGCCGACATCCATTTGCTACAGTTTTAAAAGATGCACTGATCAGATGATCCTATCCATCCATTAGCACGTTTTTTTTTTCTACTGGTTTTCTCAGCCATAGATGGAAAGTTAGGATTTCTATGAAAGTTCTCTGAAACAGCATGCAATCCATGATGGCCCAATGCGGTTGAAATTGTTTGATATGCTCATTTTTTTTCGTAAAATATCCAACCATTCATTTTATAGGCAGTTGATCGGATGGTTAGAATTTTCCAACCACTGTAACTTTTACAATGTAGTCCATGAAACGTGGGATGAATATAATGGACAGCCCAGATTAATCGATTAGATTGTTAAAGTGATACAGATGCAACTAGGAGTGCTATCGCTTGCATTGATCTAAAAGCACTGGATCATTAAATATAATGGTACAATTGTAGAAAGAAAATGTACCATTGTATTTACCAAATGTAGAAAAAAGGGTGGTCTATCAAAAGGGTAGAGTAAGCATATATTCCCTTGATAAAAGAGCCGTTATTCTATCGTACGTTCGTCGTATCAGAAAACGTTAACACGCAGAGCATGATAATAGGTACTTATGGTATCACAAAAGGTTAACACGCAGAGGATGATCATAGGTACTTATGGGACGCGGATTCCACGTGAAAGCCTTTTGCACGAAGTTCCTGCCCTGGAAACTTGGGTGGGGCCCACCGTGATGTTTGTGAGAGATCCACCCGTCCATCTATTTTGTGAGATCATTTTGGGACATGAGGCTAAAAGTGAGCTCATCCAATACTCAAGTTGGCCGCACTAAGGGAAATTCCTAAAATTGAAACATGCACGGGTCGATGGTGATGTTTACATGCCATCCAAAATGTTCCTAACGTCGTTCTTACTGGGATGAAGTGAAAACACAAATATTAACTTGATTCAAAACTTTTGTGGTCTCATGAATACTTTGATGTTGGAAGTTTAATCCTCACGTTTTCGGCCTACTTGAGTACTGGATTCCTCTCATTTCGACCTCATGTACTAAAATGAGCTCGCAAAACATGAATAAACCATGTGGATTTCTCACAAACGTCAAAGTGGGCCCCACATAGGTTCTAACGTAGGAACTCCCCGCGAAAGGCTTTCACGGGAAATCCGCATCCGTACCTATGCATGCAACTACTATAATTGTGCCATATATATATATATATATATATATATATATATATATATATATATATATATATATATAGGGAGATGGTCACTGCACCTTAGCACCTTTTCACGTGAGCACACAATGAGCACCTTTGCACACGTGTCATGTGCACTGTGAATCTGAGCGGTCAGTGATGCCGCACCCCTTGAAATGATTTAGGTCCATTTTCACTGATCCATGACTCTGGTGAGCCATAGCAAAGAGAAATGCAAATCAATGGAGGAAACTGTTTCCTTTTGCCATGGCCCACCTAGAGTTTTGTATCGGTGAAAATTAGGCCTATGGTATTTCAAGGGGTGCGGATCACTGGACCGTTCAGATTTTGTGCACATGACACGTGTGCAAAGGTGCTCATTGGTGCTCACGTAAAAAGGTGCGCATGGGACCATCTCCCTATATATATATATATATATATATATATATATATATATATATATATATATATATATATATATATATATATATATATATACCGGTCTCCTACTAACCATCCCGCAGGATACCTTGGTAGGGTCCAATTCTCAGAGCAAGAGACAGGAAATCAAATTGCTTACTGAGTAAACAAAGTTAGGCCCACGGAATGTATGTGGTCTATCTATGCTGTCCATCCGTTTTTCCATCTAATTTAAAGGGTTGAGCCTAAAATTGATGCATATCCAAAGATCAAGTGGATCATGCCACTAGAAATGGTAGGGATAATGATTTCCACCGTTGAAACCTTTCTAGGCCCCATAGTTATGTTTATTTTTCATCCAACTTGTTCATAAGATCATACAAACATGGATGATGGGAAAAAAACAAATATTAGGGTGATCCAAAACTCTTGTGGCCCTCCAATTATTTTTCAACGGTAGACATTCAATTCAACTGTTTCTTGTGGTGTGGTCTATTTGAACATTGGATATACCTCATTTTTTGGTTCAAGTATTAAAATTATCTGTTAAAATTTATGGACGGAGTGGATAAAATAAATAAATCATGGTGGACCTCACAGAGTTTACTCAGTACGCCAAGCGTATGAGCTACTCACCATGCAATCCACGTCCTAACACCGGACCTCACTCTACGGAGGTGACGTCACCAAGTTCTGTGGACCCTATTATGATGTATGTGTTGTATCCACAACGTCCACCTATTTGGAGATATTATTTTAAGCCATTAGCCACAGAATGAGACAGATCCAAAGCTTTAATGGACCCCACCACCAAAAGCAGCGGGAAGATTGATGCCCACTGTTGAAAACTTTCTAAGACCCACCATGATGTTTTTTCAAAATCCAACCTGTTTAAAAGTTAACAAAGACATTAAAGAAGGGAAAATATAAATATAGGCTTGATCGAAAACTTTTTGTGGCTTTTAGAAGTTTTTAACGGTGGCGTCTTCCTCACTATTTTCTGTAGTGGGGTCCACTGGAGCTTTGTATGTGACTCATTCTTTGGATTTCACTCTAAAATAATCTCTTCAGATAGATGGACGGCGTGGATATAAAACATATATCATGGTGGGGCCACAAATTCAGTAGCAGTCTCCCTCCTCAACTCGTCAGTAGTAGATCCGCGCCCAGCACAAGGATCTCTTGCGGTGAGAATTAGATCACACCAAGATATCTTGTGGGATGGTTCGCAGGAGACCGGGATATATATATATATATATATATATATATATATATATATATATATATATATATATATATATATATATATATATATATGGGAAATGGTACTATACGATCGAGCGCATACAAGGCTATTGTGAGGTCGAGTCGTGTCTCCTTGTCAGCCGTAGGATAATATATTTGAAAATACACGGGGGAAGATATTTGTGCGGTAACATAGGCGGGAAGCTAAAAATCAGGGAAACCGGCTAAAAGCAATTGAGATTTGTTAATTAAGTACCCCACTCCTACTAAGTGTTAACTTATCAAGTGGGGGCTTACTTTTATGAATTTTTTATATATCCGTGCCGATCATCCATTTTTTCAGCTCACTTTAGAAAGCTATACCAAAACCTAAGTACATCCAAATCTCTTCTGTACCACACCACAGGAAAATGTGGCGAATGACCATTAAAAAATTTTTAGGCCAAGAAAGTATGGGATCAATCTGATATTTGTATTTTTCCTTCATCCAGGTTTGGTTGACCTTTATCAATAGCTAGATGGTAAATAAACATTATGTATATGCTTTCGGTGGGTCCTGGTAAGCTTTTAATGGTGGGTGTTCAATCACCACTTTTCCTGCAATGTATTATACTTGACATTTGGATCTATTTAAAATTTGGTACAACATTCTAAAATAGACTGGAAAAAAGATGGACAGTGTGGATATACAACATATAATCAAAGTGAGTCCCATGGTAAGGGTAACATGTGTAATCCGGTAACACGTAATAGGTTGCCCTATGGCTCATGCGGATTGCGTGGTGTGCACAAGACCTTAGTGGTACTTGGATGTTATCAAGTTTTTTGGACCCACTATGATGCATGTGTTATATTCATACCATTCATCCATTTCACAAGATCATTTTAGAGCATAAGTGAAAAAATTGAGGTAGATCGAAATCTAAGTGAACCAACACCAAAGAAAGGGTCAGGGACAATGATGCCCACCTTAAAACCTTCAAAGAGACCAACAAATGATGTTTATTTGCCATCTAACTTGTTCCTAAGGTCACAAGACTTGGATGAAAGGACAAAACAAATATGAACTTGATCTAAAACTTCTATAGCTCCCAAGAAGTCCACAATATTAAGCGTTCAATCTCCTGCTGTCTATGTTGTGGTTCGCTTGAGCACTTATCCCCCTCATTATTGGGCTTATGCCCTGAAATGATCTCACAAAATGAATGTACCATGTGGATATAACACTTATCATAGTGAGGCACACATAACTTACATTAGGCAATTCATTTTCTATGCCCACATCTTGTTGTCCATATTGCCTGAGGTAAGTTAAGTGGTCCACTGTGATATTTGTGAGAAATCCCCTCTGTCCAACCTTTTTGTCAGGTCATGCTAAGCCATGAGCCCAAATATAATCAGATCTAAAACTCAAGTGGGATGTGTGACAAGAAAAAATAGGTAGGGAAATGCTTACCGTTGAAACTATTCTAGTGTCTACTGTGATGCTTATATGCCATCCATACCATTCACAAGTTCATTCCTAATGGGATGAACTGAAAACTCAAAAATATCAACCTCATCTAAAGCTTCTGTAGCCCCGCAAAATGTTGAGCGGTGGAGGCTCAATCCTCACTTATTTTGTCATGCGGTCAATTTGATTTCCATTAATTAGACAACTAAGAATGCTGGGTCAGTGTTATTTTTGTACATGATAAATTAAAAATGAGACCCACAATTTGGTTGGTCTAGATAAATATAAATCAGTGTAACATATGCAAAAAGGAAGACTGAACATTGAAAGTCTATACGGTGGGGAACTAACATTGAAAGTCTACAGGAGTTTACAGTACATGTGCAAACGACAACCTCATTAGAGCTCTTCAAGTGGGACCCACATATTATTTATGTAAAATCCACTCCAACTATCAGGTGAATCACCTCAACTTAAGCCTCTCGCCTAAAAATTAACTTCATCCGTGATACTACACGGTTGGAAAGTGTATATAACCATGCTTTGTTTCTATGCTTGCAGCCCACTTGAATCATAGATGGACATGAGTTTTGGAACCAGGCATAAGATTTATGTGGAATCTAATGGTTAGAGTAAATTTCATATAATTATTATGGTGGGCCCATAAAAATCAAGCGTGGATGTTTATGCCAACATTTTTTTGTTTGTGTGACCCATTTGAATCAAAACACATCCTGATCATTTGGAAAAGAGCGTAACATGGGATTATGCATATGATGGTTAGATTAGATCTCACACGCAAAACTTCAAAAAAATATAATAAAAAATTATACATCCCGTAATTTCTGCAGCTTCTTCTTGGAAGCTGATTGTTACCAAGTTCTGTTAATCCACAATTGTACTATATTTTTGAGTTTTCAATGCTATGCAATCAATTCTCATTGCTTCCTATTGATGTGCTTTGGACCTGCTTCATTTTTGGGATCATAGCCTAGGAACTTAGATGCTAGCAAAGGTAAAGAGGATGATAGAGTCGTATACGACTCTTTTCAATTGGTTACAACCGGTTTTGCTGCTTTAGCAACTTGATTACACCGCGGGTATTTACACCGTATATTTTCAAATATGTTATTCGACGGTTAACGAGGAGACATGACTCGACCTCACAATAGCCTTGCATACGCTCAACCATATAGTACATATATATATATATATATATATATATATATATATATATATATATATATATATATGGATATGGATATGGCCAACTAGACATGCCTGGGAGGGATGCCGATTGCATGGTGTGGCACTCACTTAGGTGGTGGGATGACGTAGCAAACTTTTGTGGGGTCCACCATGATGTATGTGTTATATCCATTCTGTCCGTCGATCTTTGCTAGATCATTTTAAGTTTGAGCCAAAAAATAAGTAGATCCAAAGCTAAAGTGGACCACATCACCCAAAATAACGGGGATAGTGATGCGACTGTTGAAACTGTTCTAGAGCCCACCATGGTGTTTACTTGCAATCAGACCTGTTCAAAAGGGAAAAACACAAATATCAGCTTGATGCAACTTTTGGATGCAAAGCGTTCAATCCCCATTGGTGTGGTTCACTTAAGCTTTGGTTTGGCCTCATTTTTGGGCCAATCCCTTATTATGGCGACTTGGATGGATGGTATGGATGTTACACATATATCATGGTGGACCCACATGCAATCTGCGTACGCTTTAGATTTAAGTTAGATTGAATAGTCGGTGCTGAATTTCTTGCTAAGACACATTTTCATCTTGGCCCTCCATTTGTTGCCATGCAATAAGGAACTTAGGACCATCCGTTTGGTATAATTTTTATAATGTGCACCATCCACAGTGAGGCCCATCAAGTGAACGGTGCCTTGTCCTCCATGGGACCCATTTGTCAGGAGGGGTATTTCCACTGTATGCACCGATCTTTGGTTCTACAGTTGGAGGGGAGAGATTTTTACTGCAATAGTTCTATCAAATGATGTTACTCTTAAAATTATCGATTTGTAGTGTGATGATACTTTTTTACCCTTGAGATGATTCTTTTTTACTAATGAAATTGTCTTTCTACCCACTTGCTACATCATACGGCCTGGCTAGCAATGGATATTTTGGAGAAGAGATTGTGGGTCCCATGAAGCCATATATTAGCCCACTACTTGGGAGATTTGATCTGTTCATTCGCTTTAGGGTATGCTTGAACATTAGAGGGCGTTAATGTCATGTTCATCCAAGGCCATTGTAGCTCTCAATAGAGAGAACAATGACCTTTTTCTATTAGCCTATTTCCTATGGTGTGGTCCATTCCTATTATTTTCTTCTCCGATTTTTGGGTAATGCCCTGAAATTATTTTACTGAACTAATGATAGGAATGAATTTTAATAGAGATATACGGTGGGCCCCATAGTATCATTCCCTAAGCATATATGTGGGGTCGAACCGACATTCTAACTCATTTTTAGGTTTTCGAGTTTTTTTAGGGAGAGGGGACCACCGCCACCACCGATTCAAGAGAGATAAGGCACCACCACCAACGAATTCAGGGGGGGGGGACCACCACCACTACCAAATCGAGAAAGAGAGGGGACTACCACTACCACTGAATTGAGAGAGAAAGAGAGGTGACCACCACCACCATTGAAGAAAGCAGTTAAGACCGTTCAATTCACCTCTGTGGGACACACTCCAACAATCCTCCAACGTATTTACTGTGACAGTACCTTCATTTCGGTGACTTTTAAGGTGATAATACCTACAATCGAGTGATAATCTTCTTTCCATCAATCGATTTCAAGTTTTTCATATTTTTCTTCAAGGGAATGTGACTGATATGACGGGTAAAGGTAAGAATACGTAATGTAAATATTTTTTATTATTAAGGATTGCTACTGTTATCACACCCGAAATTTAGCACCTAAGTACAATGACTCTAATCCCGAATTTCCGGATGTGAGCTTAATAAAAATGCACGCGTGTGCTTATTCAGATTCACATTCATTCCATACACAAGTAATAAGAGTAATGCATTTCAACTGGTGGGTCTAAAGCAAAGTGGAGATAACTAAATTCATAAATATAGCGCCAACACCTAAAAGGTACAGTTCCAAAAGTGATGTCCACTATATAAAAAATTATACAAATTACAATAAATTTAACATATACGATAAATATAACTACCAAATGGATAAAATTATAAGTCTATTAGGGTGCCACAAGTGCACTACCATCTGCTTCTATTCATGAGTCATCCGCATATGTTAAATAGAAGACGTTAAATGCCAGCATAATGAAGAAATATCTCCAAGATTATACTGGAGACATTTTTGTTATAAGCAGGTTTACGACAAATACATATTTATACATGTAATACTTTCAAGCATGTTTCCTCTAACGCACAGATATTACGCAAGTTACAAATGTTATCAACACAACCAAGTGTAAGAAGTAATAATATAACAAAATAATCATATCATATCTAGTCTTTTTAGGTACATGAATGCTAAAATATGATGATGCATGATCCTCGTAATCCAAAACTCCCTCAACAAAGTGACTTCAACGCTTATTTCGTAGAATGCCAACACTCCTTCATCACATAACTCTAACACCTTTTGCAAACTACCTAATGCAAGAATGTCATGATATACATGATTAGCGAAATGATTATTAATCCCAGTTTGTATAGTAGATTGGCGAAACTAGGATACCTCCATTATATCACGAGTCATTATCCGAAGTACGTGACTTGTTGCAGTACGTAGTGACTCCTCGGTAGTAATTCTCTTAATTCAAATTAAGGTCCATTACTCGTTATACCTCATAAATTAATAAGTCCAAAGGTATGTCATGATGCCTGATAGTATGTAAATCAACACGGTGAGGGTCCTCACCCAAATACTAATTACATCCAGGTCGTTCGAACGGTACTTTAGCACACAACCATTAGTCAGGTATTTGATGGGGGTTGTTCGAACAATAATCAATTACCTCTATCATTGCTCACCAATCGCTATAATGAGGCTTGTCACCCCAACATAGGCCTACGGCTCGAACACGGTGTCACATACCACCATGCTTGTTTCATGAATCTTTATAAGATCGTAATGCATTAATGGTTATGAGTAGAATCGTATCAATAGTAATGGAGGTATTCCAGATTCCATAAGTGTTATTCAACTGCAAGCGTAAAAACAATCAGTCTTATATTAGACTGATCCGATTGACTATGGATAACCCTTGAAAAAAGTGGCACTGGGTGCAACGCATCTCACGTAGTTTCGACTACTTTTGGTCGTCTAGGTTCAATCTCGGTCGATCGAACAGGCCTGGGGTGGCCAACCCAAGGTGGGTCACCCCATTTAAACAATTTACAACACTTGATCCACCACAATGATAATTCAGATTATCAAATACAAAATCATAAACACGAAGCAAATTTAATACCACACCAGGGTATAACAATGGAACACATGTAGGAATCAATACAATCCAACCTATATTAACACAATTTGACCTATATCAATGTATAACAATTGAACATATGTACAAATCAACATAATTCAATCTACATTAACACAGTCCGATTTACATCAACATTTTTTAACATTCAACATCGAAAAGTTCTAATATTAGGAATTCCATATCACTCAAGCATTTCATTGAGCATGTTATTAACCAAATAGCAAATAGAGACATTTAATCATCTAAAATGCTAGGCAGAAGCTTGGGGGTAAATATTCACCTTAAAGTCAAAAATCCTTAATTCAGATGCAGCCATAGTATCAAAATTTTAGTGAAAATACTCCAACCCTAATTCATTGATAATGTTATCGTTAGTAACTTTATTCTAATCTAATTAGACTTTAATCAAGGGTTAAGGCCTTTACCTAATTTAATGAGCAAACCCTAATTCGATTCGACGAGTCGAGGCTAGGAATTGTCATACAACGACATCCACATTGGGCCACACCCAAATAGGCTTCTGCAATAGCATGACCCACTCCTAAACGATAATCGGGACCCTAACTCCTAACATAAACAAACCCTAAGGTTAAGGTTTTTGAGGAAAAAAAAACTAAATCTTAAACCAAGATTAAGAGAATCTCATTAGCAACTAGAAATCAATAATTAATTGTGAAATCGAAAGGTTTGATGCAAGTCTTACCTCTGATTGAGATGATGGGTGGATTCGGCAGAGGATTCGGTAGCTCCAAGAGTTTTTGTCGAGAGAAATCTGGCGAAAACAATAATAAGAACCCTCTCTCTCTCTATCTCTCTCTTACTCTCCTTCTCTTCCTCTTTCTCCCTTCCTCTCTTTCTCTCTTTCTCTCATTTATTAGGGAAAATTCATATGGGGAGATGGGGAGTAAAATAATGGATATTTATAATGCCAGATGCAGCACAAATGACCTAATGCCTATGTACTTACTATCGTAACCTCATGAGAGGTTGTGTAATGTCTCAAAAAAATTCATACAAAGACCTGAGTATAACCTTGGGTGGAACCACCTAAGGACCACACCCAGTTATATAATTTAGATGAGATTTAAATTAAATACTAAGCATTCAGTGGGTTAAGCTTGGGCCACTGTTTTCACAAATATGAAGGGCTAGAATCATGAGTACCACTGGCCCAACGCCACCTGAAGACCCAAGAGAAATCCCGAGGGCCTGTCCCTCTCGGGAGTACACTAAAACTCCGTAAGGGACATAGATCGCATGTCGGGTGTCCGTTGACCTTGAAATCATAGGACGATGTCCATCCTGATGAGCTTAACAACCATCACGGGAACTAAGCCCAGATAGTGTCCAGAAATGCCTAACTTGGGCCGTGAGTTAAGTGCGTGAGAAATGCAAATATTATAAGAAAATGTGCTGAAACTTAAGTGAATTGGGTCATCCACTCTTACGTAAAATTGAGGATTTCAAACTGTTAGTTTATGACCAAACTTTACACCTAGAGAAAAGAAAATTTTCTGCACACGTCCGTATAACTGTGGACCCGATTGAACACGTATGACTGTTGATTTAACACAGGCTCTCCACGGCCGATCGGCTTATCCAATTGCACTGAAATCGTGTCGTAGTGTTGATCCATTGTCAGGGAGCCTACCCCATGACATAGATGAGCCGTGAGCCTCCCTAAGAGCCCTGTTCGTCAGAAATAGCCGCCCACAGGGTATAAATATAGTACAAAGTGGCCCCGGTGCCATTTGCACACCGTCTGAGACTATAAATAGCCCCTAACTCACCCCCTCTCTCCCAAATACGAATTTTATAAACCCTAGAGAGAGAGAGAGTAGAGAAAAGAGAAAAATAGAGAAGAGGAGAGTTTGGGAAATCGCTGCAACTATGGGAAATCCTCTCCCTTGGATCCACGAGCCTAATCGCCGCCACGTTTTGCTACCGGGACTCTTCCGGCTACGACGTAGGGTAAGAACTACTAAACCGTATAGTGACGTAGGTCCCCGAATGATTTTTCTTCGACTTAGCTAACCCATTTACTCGTTTAGGCGACCGACGTTCCTTCCTTGGAAACGTAGTCCTAGGACCGAATCCAAGTCGGGCGTGCTACCGAAAGGTGTGAATTATAAACGCTTAGGCTGCGGTTTAATTATCAATGCTTTCATTATAGCTAATGATTTATGTCTACTATGATTGCTACTATGGGATCTCGTATTGTCTTAAACATGCCTATTTCTCTATGGAGTAAATCAACGAATTTCAAATGGTAGATAACGTAGCCTAGGTGTTTGACAAAATGTATAAATGAGAAATAGTTAATAATTTGTGCTTGCTATGATTGCTAAGGTAGGATTCTTTATTGTCATATGCATATGTATTTTTTTATGTAATAAATTGATAAAATGTAAGTTGTAGTTAATGCAGTCTATGTGTTTGATGAAATGCCTAAATGAGAAATTTGCCAGGATCGTTTATCAAATGTTGAGTCATATAATATGTATGTGTGTCAGCATGATTTAGATAGGGTTGGTGCTACAATCGTAGTCCAGGCAATCGGTAAACGCCCATGTTTGGGTAGCCGAATTGGTTTGGCACATTGGGTAAACTCGAAAGATACAGGTCATATGTCAACTATCGAAAGTGGCTAGGCCACAAGGGGCGCTTATGGGCTCCGTGTTGACCATGTCAACATGCGCTTGTATTAAAGAAAGCTTGCCTAAAGAACTAGTTGACCTATTGAATATTTACCATGTATGAATACGACTGTTTGAATCTAAGGTACCCCTCACCATTGTAAGGATCCACCTTTAACCATGGTACTATGATCCTCAAGACTCGTGAGCCAGGCATGGTGGTATGGGACACCATGTTCGTGCTGTCGGCCTACGCTAGGGTGAGGAGCCTCCCCGTAGTGACCATGAGCATCACTTCTTGCAACTTGCCTATTGTATGTGTTTATTTAGGAGTGACGAACCTATACGGGTCAAGAACACGGAGGTATGACCGTTGCGGTTGTCCGATGCCTAGTGATTCAATTTGGATCAATATTAAAAAAGGAACCCAAATTACTAGATGAATGTGCATAATTAATCACTTGGCTAACATGAACATGCAACACATCGCATTAGTTAGAATGTGGCGCAAAGGCGTTGGAGTCGCACATTTAAGGAAGTGTTGTCATGTGTGAACCAGGTGGTCGGAGTCATGTGTTGAGGGAGTATTGATGAGTGTGGGCATGCATCATTACATAAACTCCATCCTTGCATTAAGAAAGAGTAGTTAGGAAGTGAGTGTTTATTATTGTCTTATCATTACTGCATTGATTGACTTGATAACATGTGTAACTTTTGCCTTATAGAACCACTGAGTTGATCACTCACTCTCACTCTGGGACGGTGTTTTAAAACACCAACCAGACACTAGTGTAGATGCAAGTGCGAACAACATTGATGCATTGGAGCAGGACCTCTTAGATGAGGAGGAGGAATTCTCCTATTTCCAACTCTCAGGCGGGCCGATGTAAGCCATGTACCGTTTGATAGGGAACGCTGAGCATCTAGGCTTAGATGGATACTACATTTAAATTACCACATTTTATATATTTTAAATTGTACATGTATATATTAAACCCAATCGCGGACCCATACTCTGGAAGAAACTTTGTGAAATATGTACATATTTATATAAATATGTTTTGGATTTACGTATTTGCTTAACTACATTAAATCTGAAGTATGATATGCTGTTTAGTATAATTCTATGCATGCTTAATTGATTAACGTGAAAGAAATCAGAACATTATCTTCCACAAGACATAAGTGATGTTTGGAATCTCGGGATTCGAGCTTTGCTCGACCCTTGAAATTCAGGGCATTACAGGTTGTTTCTAGCTTTTGGGGTCCACAATGGAGTATACAAGTTGATCTAAGTCATTGGATGGTTGCCCTAAGTGGTGATATATGCAAAGCTTCAATCGCCTCGCAAATCGAATGCATCGATTAACAGTTATGATCAAAAGATAATTCGATGGTTACCTATCATTGATCGGGACCACAACACATTAATATGTATAAGATATTAACTTAGGTTAATATACTAAACATGATCATGATCTGACGGTCTGAAAGCCACAAGTTTGGCAATGATCGGATGAGGACAATTAACTTAAGTTCTTGATAAACCCTAATAGCATTCACACATTTCATGCGCTCGCCTTGCAAGACTAAGTGTATGATTCAAGGCTTGATCTTTGCTCGAGGTTCCACAATGGACGTCAAGCTCGATAAGACAAATGTTTTCTTATAGTTTCGAGTTTAGTGGAACAATAATGAGCGATTTAGAGCTAGTTTGGTTAATCAAGGCATTTGTGGAATAAATTGTGCGGTGAGATTTCTTATGTGTGGAAAATAGGGTTCGAATTATCTAAGTTCATAGTGTAGCCTTTCGCAATTAGAGGAAATTACAATTATATAATGTCCCAAATTTTCAGAACCCGTGTATATTGCTCATTCTCCAAAAACCCGAGTGTTAACCTTTAAAGATAGTCAAATTCAGGTATATTTTTTTCTTTTTCTTTCAGAATTAACAGTTTAGCGAAAGATGGATAAATCAAACATAAAGGAAATTTTGCATTACATTTAGAATATACGAGCTGCTCCCCATAATGACTTATACAAACCAATGTCTCTTATAATAGCTAATACAAAATTACATAATTTACACATGATGAATAATAAAATGCATATAAACTTGAGTCGCAAGATCGCGCAGCTTCTCTTGGCAGGTACAACCATACATCCTTAATAATTATATCCTATTCTTTATCACTCTGGACATGAGTGTCTTTTAAGCCACATGTACTACCTGTATGGTTATATATTTGATGGATGAGTGACCAACTCAGTGTAAATTTTTCTCAAGATTACACACCGCTGCCTTAGCTAAGCATAGTTAAAAACAACAAGGTATTCAAAATAATACATGATGCAGTCTTGTTTAGATGCATAGATGCGTGAATGCACATCAATGTGGGGATGCTCATCCAGTCGAACTTGGGCTCCTCACCGATGCATAAGACTGGTCACCAGTGTAAGACCCGTATCCTAGTCTGTATTGTTCCGTCGACTATTGCGATCATTCCCGTCGAATTTCGGCAACCTACGACCTATAATCGACGTTTGCTCCTGACTCTAAGTCGTATCCCGTAGATTTGAGTTAGCTTAATCTGAGACTTATACCATTGCGACCGCACCGTCGCTACGGTTCCAACGTAGCGTCTTGCATACCGATCCGTAACCCTGGCAGGGAGATGTGGACCGGCATTTATTTCGAAGAAAACGTCGTGCGTTTGCAATCCCAAGTGAATCTCTACATCATGTCCCATCAATCAATCACTCAAATCAATCAATCAATCACCTCATGTCAAGTACAAGAATAACCCATACTTTCTTTCTCCACAAGTCAAGCAAACCCCAAAAGTCAACAAGTCTCTCACCTCACCCATCACTCACCTCACATCTATCACCCACCTCACATCCATCACCCATCACTCTCTCTCCCTTACAGCCCCTTCTCTTTCTCTCTTTCTTAACACAAAATTCCAGCAACCAAAAGGGGTACACGTCCATGCATTTTTAAGGAGAGAAAGAGTTGTGTATGGCACACTTCCTCTCCCAAAAACCTTCATCCTAGCCATTCATTTCTCATATTCCACCATCAAAGTGAGACACAAGGAGATCGGCTTTCCAACGGACCAAGAAGATCAAACAGTGGGTACTTTATAGGCTAGATTTTCATGTTTTGATGATGGGCTAAGTGAGGCCTATCGATTGATGGTATGAATCTCACTTTAGACCCTAGATGTAGCCGATGGCCCATCTCGATTCTCATGATCATTCCATGATGGGGCCATTCTCCATGGACCCCATCATGATGTTTATTTTCCTTACGTGGATAGGGTCATCTATACCTTTCATTTTGGTAGAGAAAGGATCTCCACCGTTGATTTTGATCGGTGAGCCCATATTTAATGGGACCCACTTGATGTACATTGTAAATCACAGAAGGGAGGGCCCATAGTGCCGGGGTCCCTCCATCACTCGCTCTCTCTCTCTCTCTTTTTCTTTTATGTGATGATGTAGTTGTGTGGCCCACCCGGATGGACCCCACCATGAAGCATGTATTTGACCCAAGCCATTTGTAGGTGAGGCCCACTTTGTATATGTGTTGTATCCACACCATCCATCATTTGGTGGCCCACATGAGCAAGGCCCACCTTCTATGAACTGTTCAGCATCTAGGGACACTGGACGTTAACTGAATACACAAATTTTAGCTTGGTTCGAAGCCTTTGGGAAGGGCCACTTGTGTAGGCCCCACCTTGATGTATGAAGTTAATCCATGCCATCCATTCCATTCTCCAGCTCATTTTAGGCATTGAGCCGAAAAATGAAGTTAATCCGATGTTCTGGCGGGCCATAACATAGAAAATGGTGATTTTTACTGTTAAAAATTTGTTAAGGGCTACTTTAATTTTTCTACAAGCCAAAACATACCACATATTGGGCTTGTTTGGTCTGTATTGAGCCATGGAATCCAATAGCTGGGTTAGATCCACCTGATGTGGACCCCACATGGGAAAAACCGTAAAATATTTATTTTTCAAAAAAAAAGGAAGCAAGGCAGCAGGTGCTGCAGCTGCGCCAAAGGATGCTGCACAACATCCTGCTGCGTTCCTACTAGCGGACGGACAGGCAGGGACCCACGGTCTCAACCATGGGCCCCACCATGATGGGTGTTTATCATACACCGTTCATTTGGTGGACCCCTTCTTGAAGTGGGCCTCCTTAAAAAATCAGCCCTATCTGGAACTCAGGTGGCCCACATCATAGGAAACCGTGGTGATTGAACGACTGCCATTGAACCCTTTTTGGGTATTGCAGAAATTTTAGGTTAATATGAAATTTATTTTTCCCTTTCATCCAGGTCCATGTGACCTTATCAACGGTTGGATGTCAAATAAACGTTATGGTGGGCCCCACGTAGGATCCACCTCCATGTAGTGGACCGAATGGTGTATAGTAGCGATATAGCTGCTGTATTAGCAACTACAAGTTCTGTGGGTTTGCAACCCACCTTGTTGCTTGATTCACGTGGTCCAACAGGTGGGACCCACGTGATTTATGTATTGTATCCTCACCGTTCAATCCAACAAAGGACGGTGGGACACCATTTGATATGTGTTTTATTCCAGCCGACCATCATCTGGATGGTGGGACACCGCGTGATGTACGGTGGGGCTTACCTTGGTATATGTGTTTTATATTAGCCGTCCGTTATGTGGACACCATGATGCATGTGTTGCATCCAATCTATCCAACCATTTTGAAAGCTTATTTTAGGGCTTGAGACTAAAAATAAAAATAAAATAAGGCAGATCTAGGATTAGGTGGACCACACTATAGAAATTAGTGGGTTTGACCGTCCACCATTAAAACCTCTTTCAGGTCATTATAACCTTATGATCAGATTGGATGAGAAATAAATGTTATTGTGGGCCTTGGAAATTTTAATGGTGTAAATCATTATCACCACTTATCTTGGGTATGACCCATTTGATATGCATGGGGCCCAATTGGTGTGGCCCATTTGATATACATGAGGGCCCATTGTGATATATTCAAAGGCCCATGGGATATGGCTAGGGGTGTACAAGGGTCGGGTCGAGTCAAACTAGCCTCAGCCAATCCAGGCTCCTTCAAAAGCCACACAAGGCCTAAACCCGACCAGGCCTGGTCACCGGGCCAACATCTCCAGCCCGAACCGAGCCCGGCACGAGTTCGGGCCGAGTTCGGGCCAGTTTTGAACCTTACAGCAAGTTCATAGGAAGGGCTTTGGCAGGTAATCCGCATCCCATTACAAGGTCCTCAATCAATGGTTTAGATAGTTGAACTATAGATTCCACAAAAAATCTAATTAGTCAGGACATTTACATACATTTGACAGAGCATAAAACAAAATATTTTATACAAATTAAATACAGTCATACACGGGTAGGGCCAGGTCGGGTTGGGTCGGGCCAGGGCGAGTCGGATTTCGGACCGAGTCTGGCCGAACTGGGAGGTATCCGAACTCGGCTTGAACTCACTTTCAGGCCTAGAAAATTGGCCCGTCCTGACCCGAACTCAATTCCGAGTCAGGCCAAGTCGGGCTTTTTCAGGCCGGGTCGAGTGAGCTAACCGGGCTAGCCCGGTTTATGTACACCCCTAAATATGGCCCATTGCAATGTACATAAGGCCCATTGATGCGGCCCATTTGATGTATATGAGGCCCTTGGGTCGAGGCCCAAAGAGATGTATATAGGTCCATTGCAATGTGTGATTTCATCGTGGTATATATAATGATGTTTTATGGCGGGCCATGCCTTGGGAGTAATGTTGGTTTGACGTCCACATTGTAAGAATAATATTGGTTAAATGTCTACATTATAACTCTCCCTAGGGCCGATTGATAGGCCCATACTTGTTGTGTGTAGGCCGTCTAGGCCCATCTGTGTTGTAAGGATAGTTCATTACTTTATAACATGCTTAGTATAATCCCATGACTCATGCCCATATGCATCATATGCATGCTTGATATGATGAACGTTTGATTATAACATAAGCCAGTTGGGCTGAGACATTTACGGGACTCCTTATGAGACGGAGTGCCTCCACATGAGTGTGTGGTATGGGCAAGATTACTGCATGGTTTAACGGTGTGACTCATGCATCCCACATATGTGTAACTTGATCATTATACGCCCTAGTATATCAGGGTCGTGGTTCCACAGGTACATCGTGGATGGCCATATCGGATACTGGAAATACTTGGTTCTAGCACTTTGGGCACTTAGGATGTCCTTGGGTGAAAATTCCAGAACCTTTTTGGTACCAGAAACTGCACCAACGTCTAAATCGAGTGGATACACGAGCACCTGAGTGCCAAATACCAGTAGGCTACATCTCCTACTGTGTCATGGTTGGTTGGAAGGGGGTGTGGCCTTATCCTCCCGAGTGAGGTGGCTATAAACTAGGCTCAGTTTGACTAGCTCACAAATGAGTCCGCTATCGACGAGCCGGGTAGGTATTAGCAGACTACTGGTCAGGCGAATAGTGAGGTCTATTCCGCTCACTGGGTTGTGTGGCTAGGGAGGCAGCAGTCAGTGTGGAGTGTACTAGACCTCGGTGATATCCCAAAGAAGAACTATACTGATATGTGTACTTGATGAGGACTGACATACTTTGCATCTCGCATATAACATTTGGCTACATAGGCCTCGCATCACATGGCCTTGGTATGGCCGATAGCATTCATGTCTTGCATTACATAGCTTTGGTACAGCTGATAGCATTCATGGACTTACCACATATTTTTGCATTACTCTGATATTGTACACTTGGCGTTTGCCTTATGCATACATTTATACCACCATCTAAGCTTTTGTAAGCTTATGCACGACCGTTGCGTGCAGGTGGCATTAGTTCACAATAGTGCTGAGGCAGGAGTGCACATTAGATTATTTTGGAGTTTTTGATCACCCTGTATTTTCCTTTCTGCATTGTACTTAAAGTTTTTGATATAATGGATATGTGGTGATGTTGTTTTGTGACTTGGTTATGCTCCATTACAAAAAAAAAAAAAATCATACTAAAAATCCTTCTTATAGGATCTCAGGATCGGAATCTGGCATGCAAGTGTCGGGATATAAGAATGGGGCACTACGGAGGCTGTCGGCGCCGAATTCGTCGATCGAAAATTTTGTGAGCCAATTTTTTGAGTTTGGGGGCGTGACAACCAGCGTAGTATATCTCGTACAATATAGTGACCAAGTCATTGTACATCACGTACATAAGTCGATAGTCGATGGTCTGGGAGCTAGCAAAACGATACCCTACTAAACCTAACGACACGTGCTACAGCATCCAGAATTAGCCACCCATCATCGCCAATATACTATAAATGCATGATTAGCCAAACCATTATTATTTCAATTACAATCAGTCAATTCGCATAACTCAATGGTCACTACGAGGGGCTTGTCACCCAACGTAGGCCGACAGCCCGGGCATAGTGTCCCATGACCACCATCCCTAGCTCATGAGGTTCTGCCATCTTAGGATGCTTAATGGATGCCCATCGACCAGTGACCAATTAAATTCAATAAGTAGGGATTACCATCACATGGTTATAGGCCATCGAAGCAATACAACTATCAAAACATGAGACAGATATTAAATCACAGTGGTGAAAAGATGCTCGAAACATTAAATCGAGATGGCAAAGGGGTCAGGTAAGGTTAAATCAGAGCAGTTAAAGCAGTCATTTCTAAGCCATTCAAGCCGTATGACCTATGGATGATGTATCTCACATTAATGTTTCATGTCCCATATAACCTCCAATCGAGGGTCAATTCCTTACCACACTCCATCTTGTTACATCCTAAGTATGGGTTCACATACATAAGAAGGATTACCCACTAGTAAGTGTAGTGAACAATCCATGAGAAAGCATATAGTTATGGCATGCCAGATATAAGTTGATTTATAACAATCGCAATAAGTCATGATAAGAACTATCAATTTAAATTTAAATGAAAACCATCATATAAGTAGTTATTGTATGAAATCATGGTTCATAATTGTCAACTATAATTCAAGCGTAACCCATGCCATAAGAATTTATAAAAGATCGCATGTTATGAGATAATATCTGTAATTTCAAATAAAGATTGTTACTTAGACTAACTTGGAAATGGAAGCTTAAGGGAAAAAAGTCATCACATAATGAACCAAATCACCTTCTAATGTCGCTAAGTGCTTGCACCCTTAGAACCGAATCTTACCGTGAATTATAATTTACGTATGGTTAGATCCAAGTTTTTCACACTGTTTTAGTTAAAGTTTTAACCTAAGGTCTAGATTACTTAGATTTAGGGTTTCATCCTTAGAGTCTATATCTAGGTTTATATTTTTGGATTCAATTTTTAATAGATGTAACAACAATATTAATAACGTTACTAATTAAAAATAGTAATCCAATATAGTCGATTGTAATGCTAATAATACTAATAATTTCAAAACGACCATTAATATTAATAATATACTTAATATTAGCTAACGTGACACTAATAATCATTGTGGTGAAAATAAATAGTGTGCTCTAACATCAATGATAACATTCAAGAGCAATAGATAAAATACTACTATTTAATAATTGTAACTTTGTTTATAATAACTAGTTTTAGCATAGATTATCCAATAATGGTTAATCATATCTAATATTAGCAATCCTAATAATAAGAATGGTAACAATGATATTAATACAACAAGTCTAGTCTGGAAAAAAAAAATGTTAACTCACCTACGTCGACTCGCTTAAACCCACAAGCTCGATTTGCTCCTAAATTGAACCAACTCAGCGATTCACCTAGGTATGGTTGGATCTCTACGAGCGGTTGTTGGAAGGCTGGGCCGAATTAGCCCCAAATCCGTGACTCGGTTGGCTTGCCGAGTCAACTCAGCAATCATCCTCCCAATCTCCATTTCTTCTTCTTTTTCATTCTCTTCCTATCTTATTTTCTCTCTTTCATGCCTTGCTAGGATTCCAGCAATATGTGGACCAAACCAACATCGAACTCCACTTAACTGAGTTCTAAATGAGTTAATGACTTGACCGAGTCAGCAGCTCGATGGTTATACAATAACAGGGTGCAGTTACACCACCCCAACTCTCTTTCTTCCTTCTCTCAAAGCAACACACCGGCCATTCTTGAGAATTTGAACAAACCCGCACTGTGAGAAACGGGCCAACTTCTATGCAACACATCGACTTCTTGGACCGAGTCACCAACAGATGCCCCTTACTCTCTCGTTACCTCCTTCTCTCTCTGGACCTCCACAAAGCTTTCACTGGGCCAGACCAACACTAGGTTCGAACTGACCATGGCCCCGATCATGCAGCTTGAACCAACAACTCGATGTAGTCGCACCAGCGAGTCTCACTTAGAAGTGAGCTGGTGCGGCATGAATCCGCACTTTCTCCCTCACTTTCTTCTTCTTCTTCTTTGCTGAAATCTTAGCATGGCCCAAACTGGCAGCAGTCCACAACATTTGAGCTTGACTTAGATGTGGCCCAAACCTAACAGACTTAGATCCGACTCGGCCCTAGCTCGAACGGGAGTGCCGCAGCGAGAATGCTCTCGCAGCTAATGGGTGCAGCAACGAGCAACTCACCTCTAACGCCCCTTTCTCTCTTTCTATCTCCTTCTTTACCTAGAACCAGGGCAGGGGAGTAGTCCTATCTCTCCCTGAGTCGGGTCAGCACTGGCGGAGTGGTGTAGTGCGGCACAGCTCGAGTCGAGCTCTCCCTCTCTTTCACTGCTTCTTTATCTCCTTCCATTCATCTTTCCCTCTCTCTCGAAATGCTGGTGGAAATCCTGAGACGAACGCAACCTAGTTATAGGCCTAGGGCTGGCTTTCAGATTGCATCCAACGACTATGAATGGGTGACCACACTCACGTGCGATCCTCAGGTTTTCGCATGCATGGGACCCATCTGTCACCACAGATGTGTTCCTACTACCGGGGCCCACCAAAAAGGTAAACTTTTATTCATTATGGGGCCCACCCCATCATGGTGGTCCTTTGACTTAATGGGGAAGATGACGGCCCGATCATGGAAGATTTTTATTTACAGAGTATTAAGGTGATCGGGACCGTTTGGATGGCTCAAATAGGACCTCTGATCACTGCAAGGGCCACTAACCTGGCCATTCATCGGCGTTTCGTGCATCTCACAAGATTTCCCGTGCTTCCACGGTTTTCTTACGAGATGGGAGGATCCTCTGCGAGAGTCGTTACAACCCTACAACAGAGGCAGAGATTACTTTGTGTGGCCTAGTGAAAGGTTTGGATCGCGCCAACGCATGTTTCCTGAAGCAAAAATGTCTCCCACGTCTTTCCTTGCTATAATAGGTTGCCTGCCCATTCTTGGCAGTGCAAGGAAGGCGTGGATCAAGGCTTAGAAAGACGGTTGAGATGAAGGGAGAGAGGTTGACGCAGATCGCCCAGGTGGAAACCTCTAAGATTTCCCATTTTTAAAAGGGATACCGCACATTCCCTGCTGGTCGTAGCTCATGCACATGCACATTTGCATGGGCCGGATTGGTTGATGTGGGCCTGATCGCTTGGAGCTCTCCTAGACGGCTCGGATTGCTCCGACGGTGGCTCAAAGCGGGCCACGACTTATCCCAACGGACGTCGTTTGTTCGAACGCGTTGCAGTAAGAGGAATTTCTTCTTTTTTTGAAAACCCACGGGTCAATGCCTGTTTGACCACCTGGGTGGTCTGGTGCACGTCACGCATGCTGACTATGGTGTACACGCACTCCCGTGTGGGCCCCATCGCGATGGACTCGTGCAATCCACACCGTCCATTCTTCTAGGTGGTCCCATTTGAGGGGTTGGACTAATGATCGAAACGATCCAATACTTGGGTGGCCCATAAGTCATGATCAGGGCGCTTACAAATGGATTTTCACTGATCTGAGGGTTAAATTCTCCCGAGCCCAGGTATTAACAGCCCAAAGAGTCCTAATAGGTCGTTTGTATGTTCAGGTTCGCCTATACTATGGGTTAACAACATTATTATTGTTATGGGAACCTCTTGTATCATTTTTACATGTGTATACACATATATTGTACTTATTTATTGTTTATTAATATTAATATTGTTGTCCTGTGTGACATGCCTTTGATTAGAGTCGTTAATGCATTGAATCATGTCCTAGTGAACCATGTGTCCAATCCCAGACACATCTACTACTTAAGTAGTCTTCCAGTTAATTTTATAATTCGACGATTGGATTAGGGAAATTAGGTATTAGAGTGATCGACAGGACGTTGTGGATCTAACAAATGGTAGATCTCGTGGTTCAAGCTTCTAATTTTAAGATGAACTGTTGGATTTTAACTATTGAGGGCATGGATTTTAACTCTCTTTCTAGGTGGTCTCTTAAGGATCAATCGAACGGAAAGCTCAATTTATGGGTGAATTCCACTCCCTACAGTCAGATGACTTAATATGTTAATGGAGATTGTACTAGACGGTCAAGATGGATAGGTTGTGAGTCATTAGATGATGATGTGTAAGGTAAGTCACGTGTGTTCCCACATACGTGCAAACTGATTTAGATCTCTATAGTAGCACCCGAGTACTGAAAAGTACGGGGTGTTACAAATTCGGATGTAATCACCATAATCAAGAGTCCCAATTCAACTAGACTCCAAATTATATGGAATAGTAAAACATACTAAGAAAATTCTAATTTAATTATACAATATGATTCCTGGCATGATTACAAATAATTCATAAGAAGACACCGACATGCACGGACATGTGAATACATACACAGACATGCACTTAAATTGAGAAATCAAAAGTAAAGCCCAAGGACATCCAGTTCCCTAGTTGGCAAAAATCTAGGGCATTATAATCTACACTCCTTAAAAATAAATGTCCCTGAAATTGGATAAGGCTACTATTAAGTTCATATTTAACGAGCCCATTTATGAATACACTAACCTCACCTGTAGTGATTTAGCTTCTACCCATTGTTGGGCCTATTTTTAGTGATATGATCTACTTATATTACTTGGTCTAGTTCCTGAATCTTAATTATTTCTCTTCGATGAGTTCATTACTAACGTTCCGAGGACGACTCAGATCCTACTTAGTAATCTAACCCTATATATAACCTGGATCAATTTCCTTCGATCATGGGCCAACAAGTTATGACCCATGAAGCTTTCATTACGCAACTTTGATCGGGTGGACGTAAATGCCAACTCAACTAAATTGGACTCATATTCTTATACCCCTTTTAAAATTATTTTTACTCTCAAGGTTTAAGAATCTATGTCTCAATCCGTACGTCAAAACGTGTTGTAATTTGAGATCTAAATCTCTAACTATTTGATGTCCATTAGAAAAATTATTGGGCTTAAACCATTATGTTAGATTACGACTATGTTTTAAGGATAAGTAGGTGGGTGCCTTACCCTCCATAATTCTAAATAAAGTTTCTAGGTTATATCAGTTATGAAAAGGAGAGCTTAAGAAGTCCTGGAGAGAGAGAGAGAGAGAGAGAGAGAGAGAGAGAGAGAGAGGGGGGGGGGAGGGGGTGAATAAGACTATGCCAAATAATCGAATAAAGTGTTGAATAATAAATAAATCAGATATCTCAATTGCTTAAGTATTGAAATGTTAATTTTAATTGATTCCTAGAACAACCTTCACCTAAAAAGTTTAGGTAGGACAACCTTATTTCACGAATACTTTTAAAATTAAAATTCTAAACTTTGCAAGAGTAAATAAAAATAAATATTACAATCATTCACCACTTGTATTGAAATAAAAATACAATCATTCACCACATTACAGATAAAAATATTCACCATATAAGACAGAATTATAGTGGTTTGGTGTGTCAACAACTGTTCTTAAACAACACACCTACTCAACTCCCAAAATTACTCTCCACGTAATCTTGTCTTTCACTATGAATAAGGTTTTCTCAAGGTCACCTTAAAACCTAATACAGTTGTGATTTTACGAGCTATCACAAACAAAAACCCTTACTGAGATTTTCAGACTATCTCAGACAAAACCTACACTGAGATTTTCTGGCTATCTCAGAAAAACCAAAATAAGAATTGAATGTATACTTATCTAAAAGAAGTTGTAACCGAAGAACCGTTTTTCTTGAATGTCGAATGTTCAATGTTCAGTTCGATAGAAAAGGTTCAGAGTTCTATTGATTTTAATTAAGTTTAAACCAACGGACTACTTAAGTTAATTCTCTTAAATTTCAAAAAGAATAGTAGTATTCACTCTCTTTAGAATCGAATGACGGAGTCCGAGATTAAGGGAATTAAACAAAAAGCTATAAAAATAATTTATAAGTACCATTTAATAGCTTGCTAATAACTGGAGGTTCTCTCTCTCTTGCAGAAGGATTTTGATAATAATAATTAATATTTCAGATTGAGAGAGAACCTCAATTTATAGGCAAATAAGTTGAATCTTCGACTGGCCCGAGCACCAAATTTTGTTCGATAGATATTTCAAATTTGAGCGGGATAAGATTTAACAACCTTTAACTGGTCAAAGGCCCTGTTCGACTAGTCGAATGTGGTCTTCGACTGGTCAAAGATGTCAAAATACAAACCGTTTTAGTTGCTGGACTTTGAGCCGAAAATCCTTGGGCTGGTCGAAGATCAGCCTTCGACTAGTCGAACTGAAAATTCGATTGGTCGAATTTGTAACAAAAATGCAGTTATGCTTCGACTTGAACTTAGATTGGCCAAGAAATTTTATGCTAGTCGAACAAAACCTTAGGATGGTCGAATTTCAAGCAAACACAAGTATAAAAACCCAATTTAAATAAGTTTTGAAAGCACCTAAATCTAAGGTCTTTCTAGGGTTTATAATACCTGAAATGACTGAATTTCTTTGTCTTTAAATCGATTAGAGACTTCAAATTTTCTTTAGAGTTTGATCTTCCACTAGAACATCAGTTGATCTTGACTTCATTTTGAGCTTGATTTTCTACTAGAACATTAGTTGATCTTGAGCTTGATCTTCTACTAAATCTTGGACCAGGCTTAAACCTTGATCTTGAACTATACTTGAAGATCACTTGACAAGTTGTTTTGACTAAACGAAATTTGACAACTAAAGTGTGCTTTAAACATTATAGCACTTACAAGTTACCTTAAGAATTATTAGAATTCTCGATGGGTGAGGTAATAAATTTTCAATTTCCAATGGTTGGCTACACATGGAAGGACGATTGTATGGTGGGCCTACAGGCTATGCATGCAGAAGCATGACAAAGCTATAGAATGACAGCTATGTCCTAAAGAGGGGCGCGATTAGGACTAAATAAAAATTATACCTTTTAAATTCATCATTGCTTACTTAAACTAATATGCATATTAAGTTAAGTAAAACAATTTAATACTAAGGCTTCAAATCCAATAGTAGGTCCAATCACATAGGATACAAATTATATTTATATGAAGCAACTAGTCTATGAACATAGTAGTGTACATGTGTGTGAGGGATATGTTAACTATAAATTCCTAACATTCATCTAATCATGCATATATATAATTCATCAAAATAAATTTACATGAATAATTAGAAATGTACTCAAAAGATAATCTTAAACACACATATATATAGTGGTTTAGTTTCCCTACTACACTCCCAGCGGATGCACTCAACCTGTGAGTGTACCTGATTTCACCATCAGAGGTTTTAAATCATATTCACCTCTAACCTTTATAGCCCTACACAAAGACCTGCCTAGCAGACACTCTCATCGGAGGCTCCTGTAAGAAACTTGAGTTAGTTTTCCATCAGCTAACTAACAACCTCGATCCTAGTCCAATGACCCACATTTACTCCCGTTGGAGGCTCACACGAAGACTACAACGTACACACCCGTGTCCAATGAATTCATTCATACACAAGAGCGTAGGTTCTATACAAGAACCTATTCGAATTTGGGTCATAAACTGTTACCCTCAATCTTACACAAAAAAAGAGATTATGAAGTCACTAGATGACAACTCACTTATTGGATTGAACCCCTTCGATGCACTGTCTCGAGTTGCTTGATTGATGCTCTCCTGTGCTTTAATCAACTTCCCTTTTCTCCCCCGATTGTTGATGCTGATGTTTTGTTAAGACTTCAGTTCTAAGATCAAACACCTTACATGTAGTGCTCTTTTGATGTGACCAAGGTGATAGGAAGTTGGGTGATTCTTCTACAACTTATGAGAACATTGTAATCCTAGAGGATTCGCCTAAATGTGTATTCTAGAAGATTTAGATAAGGGGTATATGAATAAGGTTGGGTCTACTCTATAGAAAATGGTGGATATTGAGTTCATCTTCAATATTAAGTTTGGAATCCTTATTAAAGTAGTAAAGCTCAAGAAGATGAATCAAATCTCATGAGATTTGAGACTTAGAGTGTGGGATATGAGTGATGATTCATTTCACGCCCTGAAAGTCGGCACTCGAGTACATAGACTCTAATCCCTAGTTCCCGGGTGTTACCCAAAGGAAAACGCACATGTGACCTCATTCAAATTCACATTTATTTCACATATGAGCAATCAAAGTAGCGCAATTCAATTTAGCGGATCCAAAGCGAGGTAGAGATAACAAAAGTCAGAAATATAGGGCTAACTGTCAAAAATACAATTCCAACAGTGGTGATCGCCTAAAATGGGGATTATACAAGCCACAATATACATACCCAAGATGATTAAAGTGTAAAGTTTTCAGTTTTCGCCCTATTCTCCAAAGCATAATGATGATGGCACAAGCCGATCTATGTCTACCCGTTTAATGGCTCGCTAGTACCTGTATCAATAATATTACCTAGTTGGTATTTTAAAACACCGTCTCAGGTGGAAGTGAGTAGCTAATTTAGTGGTTTCATTCTTTTTAAGTTATACATGTTATTAACTTAATCAACGTAGTTAATGATAAAACAGAAATCAAACAATTCCTAAATACTCTTGTTAAATGGATGAATGAGATCATGAAATGATGTATGCACTTCACAATCCAACACTCCCTCACAAGTAACTTCAACACCTATTTCGCAAATGCCAACACTCCCTTATCACGCGACTCCAATGCCAAATCCATCATATTTAATGCAATGCGATTGATGCTATATTAGCCAAGTGATTATTAAATTTCATTAATTCAGCATATTGGCAAAGCTAGGATACCGACGCTATATAACGAGTCCTTATCTGAATCATGTGGCTCGTTGTGGCACGTAGAACAAGGCATTTTATACCTGAACCAGTGGATCCGGCCTGATCAGACTCGATCCGACACGATTCAAACAGAACCGATGGTCAGGATCGGTCAGGATCGGATAGCGGAGTCCAGATCCGAATTACTTTCGGGTCGAATCCTGATAAGCCCTATTCTGAACCGCCCCGATCTGAATGGATCTGATTCGGACCGACCAGATCCGAACCGTGTATATATATATATATATATATTCCTTTTACTTTTACCACCTGAGGATTTAGGTTCGGCGCCAAAAAAATCTTGCCCATTCTCGTCAACTCTATCTCTCTCTCTCTCTCTCTCTCTCTCTCTTTATATTTGTGATTCTATCTCTTTACCTCCATTGAAGAAGAAGACGAGCTTGGATTCCTCTGCTAGGTATATACGGAAGAAAAAAAAGAGGGAAGGGGAAAGAGAGTCGCAGCTCTCGATCGAAGAATGGTGTATGAAGTGATTTTTGTGGGTCTGACCACGAGGTATGTTTTATATCCAAACCGTCCATCCAATTGGCGAGCTCATTTTAACGCTTGAAACAAAAACTAAGACAGATCTAACCATCAACTAGACCACACTGCAAAAACTAGTGGGAGATTGAACGTCTACCATTGAAACCCTTTTTCGGGTCACCGAAGTTTTGATCAATATCAAATTTGTTTTTACTTTTCATTCAGGTAAGTGTGACCTTACGAACAGATTGGATGTAAAATAAACGTTATGGTGGGCCCTACAAATTTTTTAATAGTGAAAATCATTATCTCAGCCACTATTTATGGTGTGGTCCAGATGATCATTGGATATGATTTGTTTTTTTGGATAATGCTCTAAAATGATCTCTAAAAATAGATAAACAGTGTAGATATAATAAATACATCACTGTGGGGCCATGTAACTTTGATCTCCTTTGAACAGTTGTCACAACTCAGAACTCAAGGAGCTGTCTTTGCACGACACGTGCTATAGCAGCTGTAATACAGCTGTGCTAGCTACAGGCTAGCTATAGCGAAGCTGTACCTTTATAATAAAAGGGTGGCGGATGGCGTGTTGAGTAACTCAGTACGCGAGTAAACTCTGTGGGGCCCACCGTCATTTATGCATTTTATCCACTCTGTCCATCCATTTTATTACTTAATTTTAAGTGGTTAGCCCAAAAACGAAGCATATTCAAAGATCAAGTGGAACACACCAGTGGAAACAGTGTGAATTTAACGTCTACCGTTGAAAAGTTCTTGATGGCCACAGAAGTTTTAGATCAAGCTGATGTTTTTTTTTTTCACTTAATACATGTCTTTTTGATCTTACTAACAGGTTGGATGACAAATAAACATCACTGGAGTCCTTGGAAAGGTTTCAACGGTGGAAATCAATACTTCCATTGTTTCTTGTGGTATTGGCCATTTGAGCTTTGGATATGGTTCGATTTTGGGCTAAGCCCCTAAAATGATATGAAAAAATGGATGAACAGTGTGGATAAACTAAACGAATTCACAGTAGGACCAACAGAGTTTACTCAGTACGATAAGAGCGTATTGACGCAGTTCGATTTCTTAAGCTTCCTGGAGAAGCTACGTAGCGGGTATAATGCTTCTTCAGCAAGCTATACAGCTGTATATTTTTATCTGTGTGGGGGCCACCTTTAACTTTTTAGTTTATCCACACCGTTCATTAGTTTTTTTCAGATCGTTCTAGCAGTTGATACTAAATTTCAAGTATATTTAATAATTAAGTAAATCGCATCATTGAAAGAAACGAGTTAATCGAGTCTTACCTAATCTGATCCGACTCGGTTTTTCTGACCGAGTTGGACTCGGATCGATTCAGACCATAAGGAGTCCAGATCTGTTCGGATTAGATGACTTGGACTCGGCTTCGGATCGGATCAGGTTCAGGTAAGGACCTACAAATCTCGAACAGGATTGGGTTGCACCGAATCCGATCCGACTCGGTCCGATGCCCAGCTCTAGTGGCACGTAGCGGCTCATCACCAATGTACCTTGACCCAACTTTATATATCACTCGCTTATCTCACCAATCAATAATTTCAAAGGTACGACATAATACCCAAAAGTATGAGGATCAACTTGGTATAAGTTGTCACCCAAACACCTAGTATAATCACTCAGCTCTAAGGTACAGGTTTGTCACATAAAACCAAACCGCTACAAAGGAAAGGGCTCATCACCCAATTTCATTTACGCCCGGGTCGTTCGAATAGTATTCTAGTACGGAACCATCAACCAGATAATTTAATGGAGGCCGTTTAAACAACAATCTTTTACCTCCATCAATACTCATTGGTCACTACAGGAAAGCTCGTCACACCAACGTAGGCCAACAGTTCAGACACGGTGTCCCATACCACCATGCCTGGCTCATGAGTCTTAGTGGGATCGTATCGCACTAACGGTTATGAATGGACTCATTCATTGAGAACGGGATATCCTAGATTTTATTTAGTCATGTCCCACATTTTAAATATACATGATCAGTCGGCTAGTGAACTAATTTTATTGACATGGGAGAACCTTGACGCAACTGGCATTGGGTAGCAGTCGTCTGTGTTCAACCTGGGTCGATCGAATAAGTTTAGGGTAGCCACCCCAACTTGAACCACTCCTTTTATTCTGGTGGTTAGCCGACTGACCCAACATCGTAGCAATCATAAGTATCATTATGGACTAGCACTACTTCACATAATTATAGCATAAGTTCTACTACAGAATCATTTAGGCATTTCATCGAATATGTGAGCATCAATAGAAGCAATATACTTACTTAGGCATTTTATCAAACATGTAAGCATCAATGAAACAACACATCTACTTAGGCATTTTATTAAACATGTGGGCATCAACAAAATAACACATTCAATTGAGCATTCAATCAAACATATGAGCATTCATAAAACAACACATTCAATCGCCTAGACATTTTATTAAACATGTGAGCATTCATATCCAACTAATAATATATATTATAGACAAATTAAAATGTTAACATATTAGCATGCACAAATTCATCTGCAAGCATATAATCATTAACTGAGACCCTCAAGGGTCGATAAATGATAACCTAGAGATAATGATCCGTACCTTGTGATGATTCGCCCCACTCACGGTGCTCGTAGGGTTAGGGTGTTAGGGAAAGATTGTCGAAAGACCTAAACAAGCATACAAGCTTATTAGATTATGGATAAATAACTATCGAACACTAAATTATAAGTGAGATTCAATACTTACCTCAAAGCAGTTTAAAGCTTATTCAAGTAATCCAGATATTTCTGGAATGAATTGGGTAACGAGATTTCTTGTGCGCAATTATTGGGGTTTAAATTAGCTAAGTTCTAAGTGTCACATATTCATAACTATCGAAAATGATGATTTAATCATAATCACCCTAAACTATCAGTTCCTATGCTAAATGAGTAATTGCGTTAGTTTGGTTTGTTAATTAAGATTTGACCTCTAGTTGTCTCAATTTTAGGTAGGTCTTTATTTAGTTATGACAGTCTTGTTTAGTCAGTGATAAGTCGGCTATATTTAAGGCCATAAATGAATAAATCATAAGCTAGACTCGATGTTTAAGTGATCAGGTGGATTCGTTGGCTTCCTACGGTTGATTAATCATATTTTTGCGATTCATTACTGGTACTACTCGCATATAAGCACGCCTCGAGTGTAAACAGTCACTAAGTGATAAAATAAGCTATTTATATCGAAAAATTTTAAGGGTTTTTGAAAATGCAAAATGATAAAAATTTGGGACGCTATAGTAACTTAAAACTAATGGAACTACTGAGTTATCTACTCACTCCCAACTGGGACGGTATTTTAAAACACTAGCCATGCGATATTATTAATGTAGGTACTATCGAGATCTCAGACGGGTAGTCTTAGATCGACTTGTACCATCGTTATTATGTTTTGGAGAATTAGGCCAAAACTTTACACTTTAATCATTTCAGGTATGTATATTGTAGCTTGTATATTCATCATTCGAGCATATACCATTCTTGGAATTGTACAATTTAGTTATTAGTCATACATTTCTGGACTTAGTTATCTCTATTTAACTTTTAATGCCGTTGATTTAAAATTGTTATGATTGGTAAACGTTAATCGGTCGCGCAGGTGTACAAACTCAGAGACTCGGGATCGGAGTCTTCGTAATCGGGTGCTAATCATTTTCGGGGCGTGACATTCCATCTCAAAATTCGTCCATTACAAAAATTCATCTATTACAACACCTATCCATTACAACATTCATCCATTATAACATTTATCACATTCATCTATTATAAAATTCATGAATTAGAACATTCTTCTATTACAAAATTCATCTATTACAACATCATTCCATTATAAAAATTCATCCATCATAGTATTCTTTCACAAACTCCTACCATTAATACCAAATATTTTTAAAAAAACCCTAAAAAACAACTATAAAAGAAATCAAGGATGAATGAAGAAGAAAGAATGAAGGGAGCCAAAAAAAACATCCTCCCCTAGCATGAAAAAAAAAAAAAAAAAGGAAGGAAGAAAGAAATAACCAAACCACCCTTGTGCGGAAGGACCACACATTTTGAACATATTCACATCTTATGTAGGACCCATTAGGTTGTCTTGAAGTAAATCCATCTTGTCCACATGTAGGGGGTTTTAATTTCATGTCGTCGGTTCATGTTTAAAGGCAAAACTCATCAGAAATGGACCACATATGAAAAAATAGTTTAAAATTAATGTCCAGTGTTAGTATAGTTGTTGTCACGGACAGCTTCGAATATAGAGTTGGAAAGACCCTTCCGTTGGTTCAAAGCTGTCTAATTAAAATGAATGGATTAAATCAGTCCAGGAGTAAGCAAGCTGAATTTTAATTTTGGATAGAGCCCATGTCCGTTTTTAAAAAGACTTTTCACTCTTCGAGACGAGAGTCTATAGTAAAAGACACAATTATGATAAATGGGCATTTTTATCCTTCAAAAAATTAAAAAATGAATTCAAGGCCACAATTCCTTATTTTTAATTGGTACAAGCTCCTGCCAAGATAACATTACCTCACACGAAGACACCCACCATTGAAAACTTCTTAAGGGCCACACGAGTGGTCTATGTAACCTTATTAGCATGTTGAATGGCAAGTAGACATCATAATATAAGCCCGAAGACGGTCTTGATGGTGGGCATCATTGTCTAGGCTGTTTCCTGTGGTGTGGTCCACTTGAGCCATTATTCTGTCTCATTATTTAGTTTGTTTCTTGGAATGATCCAACAAAACGGATAGGATATGACACATACATCGTAGTTGGGCCAACATAACTTTACCACGTCAACATATCACCGAGGTGTATGACACACCACGCAATCCTCTTCTCTAATCCATGGCAACAATCAACGGCAGCATACCAACTAACTCAGTACACTAAACTCCGTAGGACCCACTGTGATTTATATATTTAATCCATTCCGTCCATTCATTTTACCAGATAATTTTAGGTATTGAGCCAAAAACTGAAGCATGTATAAAGATCAAGTGGACCACACCGTAGGATACAGTGTCAATATAGTATGAATTGAACGTCTACCGTTGAAACATTCTCGAGGCTACATAAGTTTTGAATCGAGATGATATTTGTTTTTTCCTTCGTCCATCTCTTTGTGATCATATCAATATGTTAGATGAAAAATAAACATGGCCATGAAAGTTTCAACGGTAGAAATCATTATTCCTGCTGTTTCCTATTTATAGTCCACTTTGCTGCTATTTCCTATCTATAGTCCACTTGAGCTTTGAATATGTTTCAATTTTGGGTTCGACCGTTAAAATGAGCCAGAAAAATGGATGGACGGTGTGGATAAACCGTATACATTCACAGTGACCCAACAGAGACAAAAGCGTACTGAGTTACTCAGTACGCAATCCGATTTCATAACCGACAAACCAACGATGTGATTTTCCAGCCATGGGTCCCACTTGTTAGGGTTTAAAAGCCACGTATACTCTGCAGCGATGCGAGTGCCACATCAAAATGAGAATGAAAGCGACAAAACGATTTGACCAAACACTACCCACGTCTGCGAAGATGCTTTTACTACATTTAGTTATTTTTAAGGGTATATTTGATGGGTATTTTCGTCGGATGAGAAAAGAAGGGATGAAATTGTCATTTCACATATGGACAGTTGACATACGTACGGCTTACACGTGGGCGCAGGAGTGAACCAGAAGATACGTGTATATGTTCCTAGCTGTTCATCAGCTGGGCCACACTGCAGGGATCTCCTGGTCCAGAAATCGGGTCCGTTGGATGCCCTTACCAGGTTTATATGAGGAAAAAATCTGGACGGTTAGGAAAAAACCAATGGACTTCCCACGTGCGAATCGAGCAGTTTGAACTGTCCGATTGACCTGAATTTTTAGATCAGACCACATCCACTGAGTGGTCCATTCGATGAACGTCTCAAGTGTCATACACGTGTGTCAATCCACACGTGTGACTTGCGCGGCATACAATCGCTGCCCGCATCCCGCAACCTATGTGCAAAATTTGAAAGCCTGTGAAAGATCTGAGCCGTCCATCAGGTGTGTCCTCCGCTCCTTACAAGGTACGTTGCAATGTTCTAGAAAAATATACTGCTTAAAAGAACATGATCGATATTTTTCAGCCGTCCATTTTTAAGCACCCGTGGCCCACCTGATTAGCGGACCAGCCATATTATGGGGGAAGCGGATTCGGTAGATCCGGCGACTGTGGGGTCCACATTGATGTATGCATTTTATTATCCACGCCGTCCATCCATTTTTCCAGCTTATTTTAGGGCATTAGTCCAAAATTTAAGTACATCCAAATCTCATGTGGACCACACCATAGGAAACAGTGTTGATTGAATGCTCACCATTAAAAATTTCCTTTATTTGCCATCGAACCTGTTTATAAGGTCAATAACACCAAGTTCTGTGGGGCCCACCTGCTGTATATGTGAAATCCACTCCATTGATGTGGTTTTATCCTCGACTCTATGATCTGGGGATAAAAAATCAGTCAGATCCACAGCACCAGATGGGCCATACCAAGAGGAACGATGGGCATAAGATGCCTACCGTAGGTTTATGTGTGGGATCACCATGTTGAGAATCCTTCATCAAAGCCGTTTATCAGGTACACCTCAATAGGATTAAATGATCCAAAACTCGGGCAGGCCACACCGCACGATTTGGAAGTTTTTATGAGCAATTTTACATTTCCCATTTGTGTGGACCATCGTAGGATTTTACAGGGCTGGTTTTTGGTATATACGGTTGAAATAAGAGTTCCCACCTGATGGACGGATGGATTTTCATGTACATCATGGTGGGGCCGACAGAGCTTGGCTTGGGTAAAACAGGTGTTATCGAAGATTCCGGTCCCCTGCATGCCAGCTCAGCAAATTTGGTGGTGCTCAGGGATCAGTAAACCTCTTGAAACCATGCGCGCAAACTACCACACGTGTCTAATCAGTGCCCACGTGAGTCAAAATGGAGGGTTCGGATCAATGGTTCCTCTTCAGATCGAATGGACCGTAGCCCACTAATGATCACAACCACTAGATCAAATGGCCATAAATTTTCGCAGCCCGGTTAATTGTCCGGCCAGGATACTCTTGAAATCTGGCCCGTCCAATCTCCACGCAGTACAGCTGGGCCACCCATAAAATCATAGCATCAGGTCCTTATATTTGTACAGTGGGCCCATTGTTTAGTGATCCAAACCATTTATATGACGAGCCCCCTCATGGATGGTAGGGGTGCACACAGGTCGGTTCGATCCGGTTCTAGGGTGAAACTGGAATCGAACCGTTCCTAACAATTCTATGATATTCGGAATTAGAATCGGACCGTTAGCACGATAGAACCGAACCGGAACCGAATCCTTAAAACTGGTTTGGTTTCGGATCAGTTCTACGGTTCCGGACTTTTTATAATTTAGCCCAATTGTATATTTTATTCGATTATGTAGCCCATATCCATTCATGTTATGATGCATTTGATGAATGGTTTAGATATTGTATAAGGTGTGCAAAAATACATTTATAGAAACAATCAAATGGTGCATTATAAACAATAAATCATAAGTCAAATATGAAAACAATTAAAGGGTTTCTGGCTCGGTTCCAGGTTCGGTTCTACGGATTGGATCCATGGTTCGGTTCTACGAATCGGTTCACGGTTCAGTTCGGTTCTACATACTTCCAAATCGAGAACTGAACTGATATAATCGGTTCTTTGATTTTTGGAACCGCAACCGGAACCGGAACCGGAACCGTTGCACTCTAGAACCGAACCGTTTGGTCGGTTCCGGTCCGGTTCCACAGTTCTACCGGTTCGATGTGCACCTCTAGTGGATGGTCTATTACCAAAATTATACCATTATGGAAAAATCCCAACCCTTCAATGGGTGATTCACATGTATGAAGTTTAAGAAAGAAAGAAAATCAATGGTTCACACGCAACCAAAAAGGGTCTATTCGACACTCATGATCTTCGAATCTGAGAGATTTTTGGTGCATGGGCCACCCATGATAAGGCCATCATGTCACCTTCCCGAGTATTATTGCTTCCTCACTCTCCGATTGATTTAAGTGGGCCCCATCATTTCAATCAAAGGTTGCTTGCTTTGTAAGTTGGTAACCAAAAGATTTTTATCATATAATGCTCTAACCACTAGAGTTTCTACAGCATTCTCAGCCTTTAAATTGTACAAGTGGGCCCCACTTCTCACTGATCCAAAACGTTGAAATGATGGGAACTACCCTGGATGGTCCATTTACCAATTCTTCTCCAGATTGAAAGATCCTAGCCACAAATTCCAGGCCTTTGTTGATCATATGGTAACATTAGTTCATCCTCTTTCTAACCCATTTCTTTGTTGGCCAACCTCAACGGTTAGAAGTTTTTGATCTACGATATTTATCTTTCTGGATTAGTTCAAGTGGAACCCATCGTATCAACGGTTTGGATCAATGATAGTGGGTCCCACTTGTACCAACTGAAACCCGAACGGTACCGTACTTACTACTCCTGCAGATTATGATTTTTGACGGAACCGGTCCCAATCAATCGTAATTCATGGCTATCGTCAAGCCCAGATCAGTCATTTCCTTCCTCCATTCTAACATCCCAAAAAAATCCTAACCCCCCAAATCCGGAAATTAAAATTTTTAAAAATGAATCATTAAAAAAAGAGTACTCCAGCGGGACATTTTATATCATACTCACTCACACCCACACCCACACATCAATCAACGGCCCACATGTATAAATCCAGACAGTTGAAAATGTTCTCCTCATTCCAATGCTCGACACAATCCCGATAATATAATCAACGGTGATCCAAACAAGTTCAACGGCCTAGATTCAACTACCAAATGGCCATTGATCCAATCGAGAGTAGACTTAATATTTGATGGTTCTAAAACTTTAGGAGAGAACTGATCACCTACATGTTGCTTGTATAGGAAATTCATATCATACAAAGGATGCCCTTAAGGTTACTTAGATAAAACTAAGCTAGTTTGCACTAAATAGCCTATATTAGTGTGGCCCATTTATAAGTGGATTAGTGTTATTTTAGAGAAAGCATGATTTGAGTAATGTGGCCTACCTTGCATTGCACATATGTTTTGCTGAAGTGGCATGCTAGCGGAGAACCGATAATGCAATATGGCAACTTGTCGAGTGCGATGCGAATCTCCTGAAATAGTTGTTTCAAGAAGCTCCTTGCAACCTAATACTATTTAGGCCCATTGCAATGTTCATTTGATGTGTATCCAATACATCAATTTCACTGGCTCATGTTATTACATGATCTTATAAGAAATTAAGATTTGAAATTCACTCCACACTATATAAACAATGGAGATGGAATAGCCACCATTGAAATTTTTTGGTGCCACCATTATGATGTTCAAATTCCATTCAATTCATTCATTATTCATGTTAAAATAAATAAAAAATAAAATTTAATAGTATACATCTCTTCCTTACTATTTTTTGTGATATAGTTTATTTAAATTTAAGAGCTAATTCACATACTAATATATGTTTTGGTATGGTGAAAGAACATAAATCATGGGTTCAAGCACTCATAGCTCAATCGTAAACTCACAAGAGTTTCAAGACGAGGTCATGGGTTCGATCACTCATTCTCCTACAACCTCATAACTTAGTAGTAGGCTCGTGAGTATTTTAACTTGATATCATGGGTTCAAACACCCGTTGTGGTGTGATGGTGTGAGCATGTGTAAATGCATGTGATAAAAAAAAAATTACAAAGAAATAATCAATTAACCCCTCATCTGTTTTAGATTGGCTTTTGTTATGAGAAATTATAAGCCATCCATAAGTTTGCGTGCACACCTCTATAGTATTTGTCTTTTATCAAACTCGTTAATCAGGTTTAATCATTTAAACAAAGAAAAAAAAAATAAGCAGAAAAAAACTTAGGTGAGCCACACCATGTGAACTCAAATGAGTTTTGTGGTAGCAATTTAATATTATTCCCAAATGGGTTTTCAATAAGTCTATCTGTAAATATAATTTCTCACATGATGAACGGAGTGGATATTAAATATAGTGGGACCACACAACTCAGGTACCGTACGTTCTATCATATTTCAAGCTCCAAATGAAGTACAAACTCCCATCTGTTGCGGTAACATAATCTACAAACTAGTCCTCCGGACCATCAATAAATTCCTCAACATCAGCGAAACAAGATCCACCTCGAACACCTCCCCTTCTCTCTCTTCTCTCTCTCATCAAATGCTCAAATCTCATCCATCGTCATCCAAACCACCACCATAACACCACCATGAGAGAAGAAGATGACCACACGAATTGGTTCTCCCGCTGGGAAGAGCAGCTCCCAACACCTGAAGAACTCACCCCCATCACTCAATCCCTCATAACCCCTGACCTCGCCCTCGCCTTTGATATAGCCCTCAGCACCACCCCAAACCCTAGTCCCGCATCTGCTGCCCAACCCCAATCCCAGCCACCATCTGCCCAGCCCCACCAACCTCCTCCCTCCAACCATCCCAACTCGTCCGAGTTCGTCGACTCGGCCGAACTCAGCGTCGGCGCCGGCGGACCCGACGAGCCCGCCCGCACTCTCAAGCGGCCCCGCCTCGTGTGGACCCCACAGCTCCACAAGCGCTTCGTCGATGCCGTGGCCCACCTCGGCATCAAGAACGCCGTCCCCAAGACGATAATGCAGCTGATGAACGTCGACGGCCTCACCCGTGAAAACGTAGCCAGCCACCTCCAGAAGTACCGCCTCTACCTCAAGAGGATGCAGGGGCTGTCCGGCGCCGGAGGGGGAGTCGGCGGCGGGCCCGTCTCCGCCGCAGACGCTGCTGCTGATCACCTCTTCGCGTCCGCCCCTGTCCCGCACCACTTCCTGCGGGCTCCGGGCGGGCCCCCGCCGCCGCCACCTGGTGACCACTTCCTCCCCTATGTGCCCGTCACGGCCCTGCAGCAGCACCACCACCACCATCAGATGGCTGCTGCTGCTGCTGCAGCGGCGGCCGCGCAACAGCAGCAGTACCAGCATCAGCGGCATATGGGGCATTTTGGGTCGCCGCCAGGGGGGCAGTTTGAACATGGGTTCCTGACGCGGCAGCAACAGGCCGTGCATAGGATGGTGGGCGGGCCACCACCGCTGCCGCAGTATGTGGAGGATTTGGATTCGAGTGCGACAGGAGGAGGGAGGAGGGTGCTGACTTTGTTTCCTACTGGCGATGATTGAATTGCGGTATGTCTAGTCTTTTTCTACTTGATTTTGGGTGTGTTGGCTGTCCGAGAATTCCAATTTAAGGAATTGGGTTGGGTTCGGTTTCAGGTTTTCAGTTATTGTTGTTGGGTATTCGGATTTTTTCCCCCTGAATTTGAATTCAAAGGAACCGGGTTACGTTTCAATTTAGGATTTTGTCATCGTCATTGTTTTGGGTCTTTTGAGGAATTTGAATTCGAGGAATTGGGGTTTTTGTAGTTCCTGATGTTTGGGTCTTGGAGGGATTGAATTGAGCTAATTGGGTTAAGTTAGATTTCAAGTTTTTTGTCTATGATGTTTATATCTGATTCTGGGTTTCTGTTATCATATTCGAAGTCATTGTCCTCATTGTCGGTATTGTCTTCCTCATTGTCTTCCCTAGAGGAATTTGAATTTCTTCTTCTTCTTGTAAATCCTAGATTTGGGTATTTTTCTACTTCTGGTGGTTGCATTGTGTTTTGGTCATTGTTACTTGGGATGGATTTAAATGGGTGTTGATGTCATTTAGGGTGTTAAACAGTAGTTTTTTCATTTAATTGTTTGTTTGATGTCACAGACATTCAACTGACTTGCTTTCCAACTTCTGACATTGTGGTGTGGGTTCCTATTGCATTATGTTGGTTCTAGTTGCTACTCGCAGCTGATTGTGTTGTTTTGGGAATTGGATTTTATGATGTTGTTGTTGTTGTTGGGGCAGAGGCATTGGAGATTTTTTAGATGTCATTGTGGGTGGCAATGCACGGCGGATGTGCTTTCAATACCTTCAATGCTCTAAGTTTAGGTTGGCGGTGTTATTGCTTGTGATTGAGGGCTTTGGAGTTCCACCAGTCGTGCGAGGAGCGGAAGTTTGGGAGAAGCGGAATTTGGCAATTTGCCTGCGTGTCTACTGGTTCTAATGTATCTTCTTCTCCAAATGAAGCTCCTGTGTGAGAAAAAAATGTAGAGCATTTTAGGTTGATTTTCTAGCGTATGTTTCCTAATCTCTTTGTTGTGGGGAGAGATTCGAATCATGTGGTTGTTTCTGCTTGTTGTAAACTGCATGGCTTCGAAAGTTCTGTTGCACGAGTAGGAGAGTGGAAGTCTCGAGATTAGGGGAGTATATATAAAAAAAATCTGGATGCTATTAAAATGCTGTATGTATTTCAGATTTTCAATGCTCTCAAGAACGTTGAAATGTGCCTTAATTTTCTGAAGTTAGTCCACTATTCATGACTTCTTGGTGTATCTTTATTTTTCATTATCATTTGTTTGAGTAACAAAAAAAGTTACCAGATATTCTTTTTGTTGTATATGGTTATTTGAATGAGCCGTGGTTCTTTTTAATGGTTGCATAAGTGAATTGAATTGCAAACGTTGATGCTAGTTGAGAGGGAATGACAAACTTTCAGTAAGGCAAATGTGGATGCTTTTACGATAGCTAGAGGGGAGTGTTGAGAGGCTCACTCAGCATTTCTATATGCATTAGTTGTTATTATTATTGGTTTAATAAAATTATCTCCATCCAAAAAAGTAAAAGAAAAAAGAAAGGACTAGTGATTCCTAGAATTCATAATTAGGCAGTTACCCTCAAATTGTCCAACTTGAAAGTAATATAATTATAGCTTGGAGCCCATACCTGAAAGGAATTTACAATTTGATTTTCCACTTAATTAGACTAGTAATGACAATTCAATTCAATAGTTCATTCAAATGCACCTTAAGTGCCTACTTAGATTGTTGTATCGGTCAACCTAGAATTGGCCAATTCATGCATTTTGAACTCTCGCATGCACCAGTTTAGAATGCATCTGGCCAGTGTTGGCCAATCTGGATCAACCAATACAAGGATCTCAACGGCCCTAAGTGCTTACTTGAATTAGTTGCTCGTGATGGTTTGAGGGGTATACTAGATGTTCTTGTGGAATTAAACGATTGGAATATAAGATTGAATTATGGAAACATTCTTTTTTAAAAATGAATGACTGAACTATGATTTTATTATTATTCATAAAAAAAATATATTAAGAACCAAGGATGTGGTCATCTGAAGCAAACTAGAAGAAGCCAATGAAAGAAAAATGATTGTGAACAGATGGAGATGGTTTGGTCATGTGTAGCAAAAACTGGAGGTGGATCTGGTTAGGATGGGAACAATGATGAATGTTGAAGGGCCTGAAGAGCGGATGAGAGGAATATCTAAAAGAACTGGTAATGAGGTGGAGAGAAAGGCTATAAAGGCTTGTTTACTTATTGAGGATATGACCTTAGATAGGATTGATTGGAAAATTAGAGTTCATAAAGCTGACCTCAAATAGCTGAGACAAGGCTGTGATGATAATGAAAATATTAAAAAATTGAAGGGTTTGAAAAGTTGATGAGAGGAAGACGTAAAATAACTTGGATTGAGGCTGGGAAAAGGAATATGAAGGCTTGTTCACCTACTGAGGATATGGCCTTAGATATGATTGATTGGTGAAACGGATTCCAAAAAGCTGACGTCAAATTGAATGGATGATCCAGGCTTCTATGTAGGAGATGGAATGCTACCCTTGGAATTTTATTCCCTTCTAACTAAACTAACCAGCTATTAGAATGAATAGTCTAGAGCTTTCATAACCTATGTTAATGAAGTACAAGAATATCAGTATAGCAAGGATCGGGCGTAAATATAAGTTGTATGCTAAGGTTTGGTTACAACCATAGTTATCAAAATCCTAGAACTTTCAATTTAAGTCAAATCTTTGGCAAAATGATTTGAATCCCTCTTTAGATGGATCCTACAATTCTATGATTTGAATCCCTCTTTAGATGGATCCTACAATTCTATGATTTGAATCGTCAAGAATCCTATGATGGATGATTCAAATTCTAATTTATGATTCAAATTACTTGTTATCTACCTTATTAAAATTTATTTGGCTTTTATTTTATGTTTTCAAATTGGCGGGGGCTTTAAGAATCTTTGAAAACAGGTAAAGTATTTTTTTTTTTAATTCCTTACCAGATTAAATGATGGAAATTCTCTTCAAACCCCAAATTGTGAAGTTTTTCTAATGATTTATTACTTCTTAATTGGTCGAGACACGAAATTGTTCTATGACTTATCTGTAATGTTTTTATGGACAGTTATGATCATGTTGACCTATATGTTTCATGGTGGTGATGGTTAGGATTTGACTTCAAGTTAAAGGCCTATACTTATCACGTATCTAGGTATCTTTATTTGTTGTGTTTTTCTAGGGTTTCATTATGTGTTTTGAAACTTAAGAGGCTTATTTAATTCTTCATATAATAATGAAAAACTCATTGAAAGATTTTTTTTTTTTTTTTTTTTCAAAGGAATAATTAGATATTTGCATTTTGTGACTTTGACTTTAAACATGCCCTTATGTTTTGTCAGGAGACATTATTTTGAAGTCTCTGAGTTGTCGGCTATACTTTTTTGTTTAACTTGCTACGCAAGTTACATAACACATGTACAGGAGACTTTAAATCATGATTTTCCACAATCCTGAAGAAGCAAATTTATGAGTCCTTAAGAGTTTAGAATTTTTGGAAAATCTTTTTGGACTTCTAATCATCTCATTCTATTGATAATTTTACTCAATTTGCAATCATGTTTTTCAGCTTAACATGTTTAGGTAATGGCTTTATCAAAACCTTGAAGTAATGGCATGAGTACATTTAGCATGATTTTATTAAAACAATGTCAAACAATGTATTGTAATAATATACTATATGGATATCTAAAAATTATGATCTGAAATGATTAAAAAATGAATATTTGATCATATCCTTTTTTTGAAAAAAAAAAGTTTTTATGAATATATTTTATATAATAGATGATGAAAGTCCTACAATTTTATGATTTGTGATTTATGATTTATGTGGCGATTTTAGGAGGATCCGGTTTGACTTTAAAGATTACTGGTTACATCTTGTATCTATCTATCTATCTATCTATCTACATGTCATCATCATCATGATCATAGCTTTTTATTTTCGTTCGATAACAAGAGAATTTTTCAAAAGTGCCAGTGGGACGAAAAGTTAGGAAGGATCATTAATGGTGGAAGCTGTTTCTTATAATGTGAATGCTTGGGCATCTGGGAAACGTACACCCATTGGGATCTTGCCTCTTTTTTTTTTTTTTTCCTTCAAAAGTTTAAGGATGTGTTTATGTGTTGTGGAGATTAGTAATTATCAGATCCTATCATCATCATCATCATCTAAGCCTTATCCTAGCAACTGGGGTCGGCTACATGCTTCCTGTCTGCCATTCTGCTCTTTCAAGAGCCACGTCCTTAGTTAAACCATAGGTCATCAAGTCATTTCTTACTGCCTCCTCCCATGTATTTTTTGTGACTTCCCCTTGCCCTTTTAGAGTATTCAACTTGAGCCAACTCACTCCTAGCCAGCGTAGTTCTGGGTTTCTGTTGCACATGGTTAGACCACCCAAGTCTACTTTCCTTCATCTTATTACCTATTAGTGCTAGTCGTAAGTTCCCTTGAAGGCATTCATTTCTAATTTTATCCTTCCCCATCTTGCTACTCGTCCATCTTAACATCCCCATTTCAGCTACTCATCCAATGAACATGTTGTTCTTAACTGCCCAACATTCTATCCCATAAAGCATGGCTGGTCTTATAGCTATCCAATAAAATGTCCCTTCTGTTTGATCGATACGCTACAATCACATGGGACTTCAGAGGCACATCTCCACTTCTTCCACCCAACTTGAATTCAATGAGAAACATCCTGTATGGAGGCTAATTCTGTAGCTGATTCCCTTCCTCAGGGGTCATTTGTCGTCTCTTTTCATTGGGGATTCCTATTCATTGCCTCGATTGTCATCATAGCCTTATCTTGGCTAGTTGGGTCGGCTTTCTGGGTCTTGCTCTCTTGATTGCTTAGCAAAAGTTCAACAACTGGGTGCCTAACTGACATAAACTCTCCTCTTTCATCTAAGCTGGGGATTGGCACCAAGCAGAGTTGTTTGAAACATGAAAATAAAAATTATGGCAGATAATTGACAAACAACAAAATGCATCAAAGAAAGAAAAGAAAGGTGAGAACCTTCCCCATATATGATCATGACCTGAGGATTTACTAGTTTGGTCAACAACAAAATACACTAAACAAATTAAGACTGGACATTCACATACATGTATGAATGTATACATAGCATCCAAAGATTAATATGCTTGTTATAGACTTCATAGCTCACTTCACTCATGTGTATTCGTGTTAAAATATTTCTCTTACAAAAACCATTAATTTATTTTTCCCTTTACAACCCTACAAGTCTTGTAGCTTGGTATTTGTTAGACAATTCTAAATGCCCTTTAGATTTAGAGTTCGTTTGGATGCAATATCGAATTGAACTTCAATTATTACTGTAATAAAGAGTAAATAGTTGTAATTTCCTTAAGATTCATATCCAGGGTCTGCACTCCAAATCTTAATTTCTGTACTTTCAAGATGGACTTGAAAGAAACATAGGTACGATTTAAGGGCTAATTCCCCATTGTACAAGGAAGTCACTGAACATTTGCTATTTTCTCTTGATTATTTGATTCGCTTGTGCATCCGGGTGCACTTTTTGAGTTTAAGGGCCTGTTTGATAAGCAGGAATTCTTGGTAAAAGAAATTTTTCTCGACGAAGGTGGATCCATTTTTCCTTGTTCGAGTAGCTGAGCTGGATATTCTAGCTTTATTCAAAGATCCAAGTAACATGGTTCATAACCCACCAAAATGATTATGTGGGGAAGTCTGGTTGTAGAACTTGGAAAAGAATTCCGAGCATAAATTAATTATGTAATTGAATCCAGTTGAGTCAACTCCTCAAAGCATACAAAACTAAATGTCAGGACCATCCTTATGAGAAGTTTCTTGGGAAATGGTCCATCTACAATAGGCATAACAAGACCAATTGTCTAGGTTTACTTAAATGTAGGCCCCAGATGTCAGAACCGAAAACCACAGTATATGTGCAAACTGTATATTGTATCAAGAATTACATGCACTGACAAGTTTAAAAATTCATATGTTGCCCCGGTGATAAGATGACCGAAGACTAGATTTGACTGATGGTATCTGATGCAAGGATATTAATGCTCAATATCAGTATTTTTTGAAAATATAGGATGCTTGCCGAGAGATAACAGATGTGTTTTGTCTGTTTAAGAGAGAGGCTTGCTACATCATCACAGTTGTCAAGGGGGCTTGATTGTTAGACATCTGGCCATGCATAAGTGGGCCCCAATGTGAAGATGAACTGGTGTGAAAAATCAGAGCTGGTCCTATGTCAAGCAAGCTACCACCCATAGTCCTCCACCCGTGTACCAAAACAATCGACAATTTAAGAAAAGTTCCAGTTTCCACATTCAACATACATAGGTGTTCTACCTGATGAGTGCAACAGCCTGCTTTTCTGCATCAGCTCATTTCCTCATTGGGACCACCTTATGCACAGCTGGTTGTCTAAATCATGCGCCATGTTAGCAAGTATGCTGCAAGTAAAAGTGCATGTGGAATGGGCTAGCAAACCTATTATTAAGATACTCCAAAGATGTTCTCATATGGTTCTAGTTGGTGATTAATTTCAACCCTGTACAAATTCCAATTGACAGTTGGAAAATACTTTTCAACATCCACATTCAACATGCACTGATGGCCCACCTGATGAGTGGACCAGCCAGATTTTTTGTGCTGTGTTATCTGCTCGGCGGTGACCACCTTAAGGATGGATTACATGTCTGCAAATGTTCCATGTTGGCAAGTGTCTCCAATGTAAATATGCATGCAGAAAGGGTGCACAGGGCTAGCAAACCTCTCATTTTAGATACTCTAAAGATGTTTCTGAACAGTTCCAGTTTTTTTTTTTTTGGTAAATTTTATTAATTATTGATGATTTTTTAACACTTTGCAACAAGTATCTTCTTTACAGTATTCTAAGCTAGCATTTAATGCTATTGTCTTCATGACAAATTTATCTTCGATTCATTTGAAAGAGCCTTTACTTCTCTTCCTTCCTTTTGTTGCAATCCACTCATCGACTGCTATCTGGTATGCTCATTTCACTAACATATAATTATGTAGATGTTAACTGCAAATTTATTTTTCCAACCAGCTTAATATGATGGATCCCACTCTGGATGTTGATATGATGGGTCCCACTCTAGATGGTCCATGCATAAAAAATCCCCCTGGTTGGAATATCGTATCCATCAAATCGTTGGCCCTTTTAGTTGAATGTGAACAGTTGAGGTGTTGCTGCCTTCCCTTTCCCTGTCTATTTGCTGGACATATTGAAGGTCTTGGATTTTCCCATCTGAGAGATTTTTGGTGCATGGACCAGCTGAAGTGGGTCCAATCATATTAGGCCCTGTTTGTTTTGGCAAGTTCCACAGTAAAGTAGTGTAATGTACAATAAATGAGTAATAGTTATCATTACCACGGTAGTCGAAAGCAAATAGGTTTTACCACCATACGCAATACGCTTCTTAGAGCTCTGCATACAGGCAGTAAAGTATTTTTTTTCTGATTAGATGCACTTGGATGTACTTTCATCTATACGTGTTATATCCACCCTGTTCATCCATTTTGTAATATCATTTTAGGCATGTCCCAAAAAAATGTGGAAGATCCAAAGCTGACGTGAATCTCACCACAAAAAACATTGGGATAATGATGTCCACCATTGAAACCTTCCTACGGCCCACCACCAGGATGTTTATTTGCCATCCAGCTTGTTCAAAAAGGTTCAAGAAACCTGGATGAAGGGAAAACACAAATATCAGCTTGATCCAACATTTCTGTGGACCCCAAAAAGTTTTCAATGGCAGGTGTTCAATCCCCACCACTAGCTGTGGTGTGGTCCATTTCTGCATTGGATCTACCTCTTTTTTTTTTTTTTTTTAATAATAATAATAGTAATAATAATAATAATAATAATAATAATAATTTATTATTATTATTGTCTCATACCATAAAATGATGATGCAAGATGGATGGATGGTGTGGATATAACACATACATCATGGTGGGGCCCACGAAACATGCCATTTAAAAGTCTATCCGGCTGTCCATGTCTTGAGGGATTTGGAAGGATTACAGTGATTTGACAGTTGGCAATATCCAATCAACATAAAGATGCAATGATGTGAGTTTTACTACACATTACTGTGGTAGTCCACGGAAACTAACAGGGCCTTAAGGGTTTGCATCACAGAACTGTATTCCCACTTGTACAAACCAGAAACCTGACTGTAGTTAGAAACTGCTTGCCTGGGCATTGCATTATATCTTGTATTTGATTGTTATGTCTTCTTCCAGCTCTAGAAAGCAAAGGTAATGCCTCGTCCATTGTTTTGAACTTCTCTCTGTTGGGATTTCTGTTTGCATGGCCTTAACCTTCTGCACTACAAATGCTTCAATCTTTAGCACTACAGATACTTCCAGCTATAGAAAGCAAAGTTCTTTTTAAGCCATTTATGATTTGGTGATCCAGAAATGATCTGATGGATCCCAATTTGAATGGGGGATGCCCCAAAAAAGTTCCTGATCAGAAGATCCTGTCCATTGGATCTTTGGTCTACAATAGATTATTGAGAAAAGATTTTTGGAGTTGCCTGTGTACCACGCAGGGTCCATCAGATAAACAGCGTGGATCACTGAACCTGGTGCCTGCTTCTGTGCAATGGGCACCTTTAGATGCGACATGTCCTGATGCGTTAGGACCCAAGAATTCCTTTGTTGTCATGACCTACAAGACACACGAACAACATCACCCTAAGAGTGACAGAAACAATTGGCTGAGTTTTGCATCTATCTGATTATTTTTTGTGTGTAAACAGTGATTTGGATTTTGGCTGACACATAGACAACAATGCAATGCTACCTAAATCACCGAACCCCTTTGTCTTCCGTTTCGGGTCACATGATCCAAGTTATAGGTCATTTGCAATCTGGATCACTGTAGTTACGAATATGAAATTACGGTCCTATATTTTTAATTGCTGATTAATTTATAATGTAAATTTTTTATTTCAATTTTTGTTCGGGTTCTTGATGGAAGTTATGGCATAAGTTTGACACCGGCTGCCAACCGGACTCAATCCTCCTTTATTCGGGCTTGGGACTGGCAATGAGAGCACAAAACTCCCACGGTTTAACCAACCCAATTATATATATATATATATATGCATTTGGTTGCACCATGAACTATAATGATATGTCATGATTAATCATATACTAAGTTAGTGGAAACTATCATGAAATTTCATTTTCTTTTGGTGCAACCAAATGCATCCTAAATCTACGTTGTACATTCTTTGTGAAACTAGACAAACAGCATAATCCTAGTGGAAGTCGCGTACTGTGTACCCTTTCTCGTGCCATGTAGCAAAGCGACCCGCGATCCAGGTAATATTGCATCAGCGTCACTTGTGGCTAGGAAGTTATGGCAGCTAAGGAGCTTCGAAAAATGAGCTAAATTTTTTTCACAAGACATTCCTGTGCATGTACTGCTCTATCTTGCTTTGTGTGGATACTATAAGATATCTTGGTTGATCTTACTTTTTTCAGGTTGGAGTTGGTGAGGAGCAAGACAACTAGCTCTTTATTCCATTGCTGTCGAAGGCGGAATTGAGGATTGCATTAGTTTTCTAGATAAGCTGATCCAGGAACCTAGCGATCTAGGTTTGGGTTTTTAATGAGTATTCATTTGATCTAGATTTGGGTTTGATGAGTGATCATTTGGATCAAGTAATTACATGATCCTTGACCTCAGTGTTTGCAGGAAGTGCTTGATTTTTCTGTTTATACAAGTGGGGCCCATGGTTCAGTAATCCAGACCACTGGTCTGTTGCTCTGCTTTGAATGGCCTTTACCCCAAAATCTCCTCGATTGTAAAGATCCTAGCCACTGATTCATGGACCCTTTTCAGTTGAACATGGACTGATTTTACGTCTTGTTAGGATTGCCCTATTAAGGAGACTTTCTGAGCATGTTCCACCCATGGTTGGGCTTACAAGCTGGTGGCTGGATCACTGAACCACGGGTCCCACCTGTACAAACTAAAAACCTGACTGTACTGCATAAATTCTTCCATTGAGGATCACATAGTTGCTCTCTTAGTTGCATGATCCTTCTAACCAGGTGCCACTCCTACTTTGAATCAGGATTCAGAATCAAACTCCTGCTTTCTAGCTGTTTATACTAGCAAACATTTTGAAAAAAACACTTTTCTTCTGTCGCACTCTTAACTCTGTTGCCGCTTCACTTCGTGATTCATACTACTATAGGTACTCTCATTTGGTGTGGTCTTGTATGCTTAGAAATAAGAATTCTAGGTTTCCAACTTCTATGGTGACAGTGTTTCTGAAGTGAATGATGTCGTCGATACTGGACATGTTCATGTATTGTGTGCCTTGTTCCATCCATAGTTTTATCTTACTATCATCAGTCTTATCACAGGTATTTGGAGTCAGTTCTATGAATCCCCTTTTCACCAATCACTGCTAAGGTCTAACAAGGTAATTGAACAGGCCTTTGAATCCTTTCTCACCACCTTGATCTCAGTCCTTTTAGGTTGTATCTTCCTCTTCTATGGCCCTTCAACTCTAAGTACTCATTATAGAAGCATCTCTAATCTTCAATCCATCATTTTATCTCTCATTAGAATTATTCTTAGGCTGCTTTTAGATGATTTGATTCTTGATTCTATCCTTTCTAGTTGTCCTATGGACCTACACATCTATCTTAACATTTTCACCCTTCATCACATCATTCGCTCTTGCTGCATTAAAGCCACCCCATTCTGCCTGTCGAATTATATTGCTTTCTTATAAAATTTACATTTTGGTTTCATAGCCATACCACAATGACATAGTTACTCTGAATGCGTCTCTACTTCATCCAACCATTTCTAATTCCGTCGAAAACATCCTCATGGATTTCTCCATCATTTAGAATGATAAGAGTCAAGGTAATGAAATAAAATGCCTAGAGGAATTTTCAGGCCATCAATTTTAGCAAATTCTTGCCTTGATTACTATTCTTACTAAACTAGCATGAGTGCTCCCAATTTGGTTGTTTTAATTTCAAGCTTCTAAGACTCTGGAGCCTTCCTCTAAACCTCCAATTTAACATTTGCCCCTCTGGTCTTGTCAATCAATGCCACTTTATCTGCAAACCATAGTTCTAAAACTCTCTGAATTGACTTGAAACTTGATCGAGTCAACTTGACTTCGTAAGATTTTAAGCACCGTTTCTGGGAAACTCAGTTATAGGTCTGACTTGATCTTTTCTATGGAAAACTTGTCCCATCAACTCAAGAATTAATTCGGTCAACTCAATGCAACTGTCACAGAGCTATACTAAATAAAAGTAAATGGGAAGGAGGGTGAGAATCAATCCCATAACCTCACGCTGACTGAGAAAAGCACCTAACTGACACATTAACTAGCAGCTACATGACAATACTTCAATTTTATATTACTTGTTCTAGTTCTAACTATTTAAGATATCTATTGTCATACCTAATGTTTTTAATTATAATTATTTAATGAGTCCATCAAGTTGACCCAACCTGGCTAAGCATTGAGTTGAGTTTTTGGGTTTTCAAATTATGCCGCAGACATGGGACCTTACCGAGAACACGAGTGATTAATTTATGTATACAAGTGCAAAGGGGTAAGGGCTTAACATTGAGCCCAAATGAATACCGACTGCTGTTTGGAACTCATTGGTCCCACCATAAGCCATTCATGCTTTTGTAAGAACACCCTTATATTTCTTTATTTATGTTGATATATCTTTATGGGACTCCTTTCCTTCTCATCACCCACCACATGACATCCCATGCTACTTTAATATATACACTTCCTCCAGATCCATAAAGATCATGTGTAGATTCTTCTTCTCTGTACTATTCTATTAATTATCAAGCAGTAAAATTGCTTCGATCATAGATTCTCTCAGCATGGGCTCAAATTGGTTTTTTAATAATCTTATTTATTGTCTTTGGGTGCAATTTCATGATATTTGGTGCAGCCAAACGCACCCATAGCCTTTGTTCCACCACTTACCCCAAAGCTTCAGTGTGACTTGTAAGTTTGATACTTCTGTACTTGTTAAACCTCTTTACTTATTCTTTCTTCTTACCTTCTTATGGGAAACTGAAAAATAAGCTCAGAAAATTAATTTAAATGCTAAAAAACTATAGTGCTGAATTGTAATTTTAAAATAGTTTCAGGGGCATTTTAGTCAAAAGTGAAAGAAATTTTAATGCACCACTACTTTCAGCCTTGAGCATTGAGTGAAGGGAGGGGAGCTGAAGAAAAGACCCCTATTTTTAGAGAAAATTAATTTGAGTACTTAATAAGTTGGATTTGCCAAATATTCCGAGTCAGTTTAAATGAATGAAAATACCAAATTTCAATAATAAGTACTGAAAATAAGTTTGATCAAGCGGCCATGGTAGCTGATGTCCCACACTTTAAGCAGCAGGACCCACCACACAAAGCATCACTCTTCATTTGTCTTTGCATCCCAACAGCCATAAAACGTGATTTTCCGACGACCAAACAGTTAAAAATAAATAATAATAAAAAGCACTGCTGTTGTTGGGTTCAAACCCCCAGATGCATTCATTTGGCAAGTGCAATTCAAGAAGGAAAATCTGAGGCTATTTCCTTGAAGATCCCTATTGGAAGGCAAGTCAATAGATTCAAATCACAAAACTGTATTGTAATTCAAATTACAATACTCCGAATCCTGAGGTACTACTGGGGATGAATTGTAAATTGAGACAGCGAGAAATACTCTGGTAGAAGGTGATGGATGATACACAGGCGCTAAGAAATTATCGAGTGAGTGCATATGTGGCATACATTAAGTTATATTAAATTGTCTAAATTATGGGTTCCAGTTTAGATATACCATGAAACAAAAATTACATTTTCTTGGATATCTGGTTATCAGATTGGTGGATATTTATTAACATTGATTGGACGGTTTAAAATGGAAAGAATGGAGTTTTTCAAAAAGTGTTCATGAATCAGCGGTTTGGATTGAGTAGCCAATCTGATTTTGCCTCATATACAATTTCTGAGAGCCTGCGTATCACACTCGGACAGAGTATCAAATTAAATGTCGACGACTTGAGGAACATGTTTAAATGTGTCACACGTGGCAGGATCCCAGAGTCTCATTAGGTGGGGCCCTACCATGAACATGCCTAGGCTTATCAAGGTCCACTTATCAGACAAGCTGCATGCATCCCATCGAGGACTGGACTTATTTTCCGGACGGCATGTCTTGGGTGGCCCAGATCTGATAAATGGACCAGTGGATAAGATTTCTACGGATGATTTTGAACTCCCCAAACTCAAGAATACGAGTTGGCATTCTGGCTGTAAATTTTTGATTGGTTGAACCATGAGATGGACCGTCCTGATCACTGATTGTGGGCCCCATTTAGGGTGTGCGGCCCGCGGAGTAACAAATGGATTTGCTCAAATGTACGCATTAGGTGTTGAATAACTTATCCTGTTATTCATGCATGATGCTTTCAATAAATGGAGGTGGATGCAACTCCAGCAGAAGAGGGACAGTGGATGAACGGTTCTGATCATGGAAAGCAGGTCAAAGGAAAGCTGATAGGCCGAGGGCTACAATTTCGAGTGCTCCTGCATACCCCTAAAACAAATCTCGTCTTTAAATATTTATGAGAAATTTCCTACTCTACGACCCATATATGGCCACGAACCTTTTAAGGCCCACTTGCTTTTACCTTCCAAGAATAAGCCCCAGATATACGGACAGCTTTTCCCAGGTCGAAAATGCCCCTGCTTTTCTGTCCGGAGGTGGATCGGCTGGTGCTCGAAGACGAGCACTAACGCTCCTCGAACTCCGAGTTGTACGAACGGCTCAAAAGAGATCAAAGTTACATGGCCCCACAGTTATGTATTTATTATATCCACAACGTTCATCCATATTTTGAGATCATTTGGGAGCATTATCAAAAAAAAAAAAAAATCATAGGGAAAATTGATTTTCACCGTTAAAAATTTTGTAGGGCCCAGCATAACATTTATTTTCCATCCAATCTATTCATAAGGTCACAAAGACCTGGATGAAGAGGAAAAACAAATTTCATAATGATCCAGAACTTCTATGACCCCTAAAAGGTTTCAATGGTAGACGTTCAATCCTCCACTGCCCTTTGCAGTGTGGTCCACTTGATAACTAGATCTGTATTATTTTTCGTCTCAAGCCTTAATATGAGTTCGCCAAATAGATGGACGGTTTGGATATAACACATACTTCATAATGAGACCTACAAAAAGCGGTGGGAATTACAAGAGGAAAAATTAAAAAAAAACCAGCCTGATAGTACTAGGCTAAATATCAGGCCATCTGATCTGTCACGTCTTCTCTGTTTGGGAGGCATGATATATTGATGCTGAATCCTTTCTGCCCTCCTGTCACAAGCTTAACCATTTCTGGCTCTAATTTAAACAGCAGGAGGCTTGTATGTAGCAGGGTAGGTTTAGGTTTAGTTGTAACTTAGACCTTTGTAGGGTAATGTAGAGATCTCTAGAAGATTCTAAAGTTGTCTAGGAAGTTTTGGCAGCTAGACTTTAGTGTAATTGAGAAAGTTTAGAGGGTTCCTGTACTGTCCAATGAATGTTAAGTGGTATAATCCAAGCCATTGATATAAGATATCTAGAATGTTCCAAGGCCTATATAGTTGAGTTCTACTCATTTGAGACTTCTGAATTCTAGCAGCTCTTTCATAGAGCATTACAAGTTATTTCCTACTCTACTTGTGTTCTCTAGCGTCCTAGTCATGTTCTTGTGCACAACGCTTGGTGTTGCAAACTTGTGGAGACTGTCTTGAGTAGCTTTGCGGTTTTTACACGGGTGCTGCTTGGGCAAGAGTGATAAGGAATTAGTAAGTCCATGACTCTCCATTCTTTGCCTTCGATACTTCATTCCAATTACTTGTCTTGTTGATAAGAATTCTCTTACCCTTGAATATCTTGTTTTAAAATGTTAAATCTAAGTATCCATGAAATGCATGGAATTGACTGTGAAGTAGTGAAGAGGAATTTACCGTGAAATGAATGGAAATGATCGTGAAGTGAAGGGAATTGACCGTGAAATGCATGGAATTGACCGTGAAGTGAAGCAAATTGACCATGAAGTGAAGGGAATTGACCGTGAAATGCATTGAATTGACCGTGAAGTAAAGAGAATTGACCGTGAAATGCATGAAATTGACCGTGAAATGAAGGGGGAACGCCGGAATTGACCATGAAATGCATGGAATTGACTGTGAAGTGAAGGGGAATCGCCGGAATTGACCGTGAAATGCATGGAATTGACCTTGGAGTGAAGCGAACTGACCGTGAAATGCACGGAATTGACCGTGAAGTGAAGGGAATTGACCATGAAATGAATTAAATTGACCGTGAAGTGAAGGGGAATCGCCGGAATTAACTGTAAAATGCATGGAATTGACCATGAAATCAAAGAAATTGACCGCGAAATGCATGAAATTCACCGTGAAGTGAAGGGAATTGACCGTGAAATTAATTGAGTCGACCGTGAAGGGGAATTGCTAGAATTGACCGTGAAATGCATGGAATTGACTGTGAAGTAAAGGGAATTGACCGTGGAATGCATAGAATTGATCGTGAAGTGAAGGGAATTGACCGTGAAATAAATTGAATTGACCGTGAAATACATGGAATTGACCATGAAGTGAAGAGAATTGACCGCGAAATACATGGAATTCACTGTGAAGTGAAGGGAATTGACCGTGAAATGAATTGAGTTGACCGTGAAGTGAAGGAGATTTGTTGGAATTGACCGTGAAGTGAAGGAGAATTGCCGGAATTGACCATGAAATGCATGGAATTGACCGTGAAGTAAAGGGAATTGACTGTAAAATGCACATAATTGATCGTGAAGTAAAGGGAATTGACAATGAAATGAATTGAATTGACTATGAAGTGAAGGAGAATCGTTGGAATTGACCGTGAAATGAAGGGAATTAACCATGAAATGAATTGAATTGACGGTGAAGTGAAGGGAATTAACCGTGAAATGAATTGAATTGACTGTGAAGTGAAGGAGAATTGCCGGAATTGACTGTGAAATGCATGGAATTGACCGTGAAGTGAAGGGAATTGACTGTGAAATGAATTGAATTGACCGTGAAGTAAAGGGAATTGACTGTGAAATGAATTGAATTGACCGTGAAGTGAAGGGAATTGACCGTGAAATGATTGAATTGACCATGAAGTCAAGGGGAATCGCTGAAATTGACTGTGAAATGCATGGAATTGACTGTGAAGTGATTGAAATTGACCGCGAAGTGAATGAAATTGACCGCGAAGTAAATGAAATAGATTTTCAACATTCGACCTAATGGAATTTTGAAAAATAACTAGGTTGGTTGGCTAAAGTAACTTCTCCTACCCTAAAATCATATATGGTATGTGATGTAACCAATTTTGATTTAGAAGATATTCTTATTAAATGAATAAAGAAAGAAATGAAAAAGAGAGAGAAAAAACATTTTTATATGATTATGTATACATATTTAATATGTATCAGATAAAAATGTAGGTAGAATAAAGTTCTCCATGTAAAAAAAAAAAAAAAAAAAAAAAAAAAAAAAAAAAAAAAACCAAATAAAAGTGCACGTGCTGCTCCAGCACTACGGTCATGGCTACGGTTTTAATCCGTAGCCATAGCAACCCCAGCGTTCAGAAACCATATTTCTAAAAGAGTAGGGGCATTTTGGTCCAGTAAATGTGCGTCTGTACAAGGAGACTTATTCTTGTAAGCTAAAAGTAAGTGGGCTTAAAAAGCTTCGTGGGGCATATATGGGTCGTACAGTAGGAAATTTCTCAATATTTTCATTGGTGGTCATTTTAAAAATTAAATCAGATGGAGTGGTGCATCCACGTCTTCCTCCACATCATGCACATGCACCGCACAAATGAGCTATATTGAACTATCCCTTTTGTCTGACCCGCTCTTCTTCAGCCCCATGAGATCAACGGTATGGATTCAATTGGTGGCCAGATATAGATGGTAAAGATTAACCAATATGCCGAAACGAAAATCCTAACCCTTGAATTCACGGCCTGCAGAAAGTCCCAGGTAGTCCCATACTGGACCTTGGAAAAATTCTAACCCTTCAATTGGTAGCCAGGAAAAACATCGTAAACAAAGCAACGGACCACGTTCAACCGGAGAAAGCTGAAGATTAGACGACTAGGGTCCTCTAATCCGGAAACGGATCGCCTACTCCGCTGCCACTAGCCCGGTGGCTGTGGTCGGTGCTCAGTGGGCCCCACCATGATGTATGTGTTTCATCCATTCCGTTCATCCATTTTTAGAGATCATTTTAGGGTTTGATCTCAAAAATTAGTGGGATATAAATCTCAGGTGGACCACACCACAGGAAAACAATAGTGACTGATATCCACCATTAAAATCCTCGTAAGGCCCAGTATACAGTTTATTTGACATCCAATCTGTTGATTAGGTCATACAGACTTAGATGAAGGTAAAAAAACAAAGATCAGATTGATTCAAAACTATTATGGCCCCCAAAAAGCCTTTAATGGTAGACACTCATTCAACACTGTTTCCTGTAATGTGGCCTCGTTGAGATTGATATATATCTAATTTTTCGTCTCCTACTTTAAAATGACCTAGAAAAATAGATGGACGGCATGGATGAAGCACATACATCATGGTGGGGCCCACAGAGCACCGACCATCAGCCATTGGCTGGTGGCAGCGGGAGTAGCCAATCCGTTTTCCTCTAATCCGCAGCAGTACAGCTGGATATGCAAGGCAAAGGGCCAACATGTCACATGTTTGTGGGATCCGGCCATTCATCACGCAGGCCAGCGGAGGATGTTTTTGTAGGCTGTAGCCCAAATTTGACCGTTGAAATGAAAATAAGCAACAGCCAAAAACTCAATTGTGTTTTTCAAGCTCTGCCTTATCCACAATGGGTCCCCATAAGAAACTGAATTGATGGTTATGATCACATGTGTTAGGTTTTGTCTTGTGTTCTCCAATTAAATACGTGGAAAGCCTCAACTATCTATGATCCTATGGCAGTACTTCTCTCCTTGTCGTAAGGGATTGTGAGTTTGGACACAAAGGCCATTAGTAAATGAGGACTTATGTTTCATGGAATATAAAAGATATATGGATCATCTTGTGTGAGAAAACTGATGAATTGGGATATAAGTCCTTATACAATTGTGTTTAATGATGAATAGCTGCCTATGCCTTTCCTTTTCTTTTTCTTTTTTACACACCCCCACACGCTCACCTCATAGTGGTATTTCACTACCTATGGATACTCGAACCCTTGACCGGGTGTTGAAACTCCTAAGAGTCTACCACCCGTGCAAGAGTAGGGATCCTTACATTAGGAGTGTGAGAGTATATGTATGCATATTATTGTGTCTTACGAAACACTTGAATTGGAAGATTGCATCAAATACCTATGGTTTAGGAAGCCCATTGTGACCGGATTAGTTTGACTTGATCATGCACTAGCTTTAAGTAGTCCTTAGACCTTTTTTTTTCTTGCACACACACCACCACACACTCATGCCATAGTGGAGTTTCACCACCTATGGGTACTCGAACCTCAACCAAGTGTTGAAACTCCGAGAGCCTACCACCGGAGTAAGAGTAAGGATTCAAGTAGTCCTTAGACTTGAGGTCGTGTCAAGAGCTCATTGCCCTAGTATTATATGCCTTGGCTTACCTTGTTAGGTGCATGCATAAGGATTCGGTATAAGAAGCGTACATGAGATGCATTGGTTATCTCATTGAACTGTTAATGGTCTAGATTTTAGTGATATCAGAACATCAATCAAGTGGTTTCTAGCTATGTCCTATGCTAAAAAGGTTTTTAATATTTAATCAAAAGTTTTTAACCGTTAGTGTTTTGTTTTAACTGTAAAAAGTGTTTTTATCATCGTATTTGATGGACATTTTATGATTGAGTTCATATTGTTCATCTCTTATTGACAGAAAATTTTAATCAAGGATGGATCCCACTAGACATTGGAGAGATTTTATCAATTTGAGTACATTGGATAAGATAAGTATATAAACTCTTAATGATGTAGGGCATACTAAAATCTGTAAAGGTGACGAGCACCATAACTAATGGTTATTCTAAAACCCTAGTTACTTGTAAATAGATCCCATCACATGGAGGGATAGAGCAAGAGAGAGCCCGGAAGATTTCCCCCTTCAGGCATGAGAGAGAGATTATCTTGATGACCCTACCTATTTGGTTTCAGAGCCCTAATGTATGGAAAACCTCAACTATTTTATGACCATATGAATAACAGGGAGGGTTTCTCTAGTTGTCAAAGACAATGTGAGTTTAGACACAACAACCCCTAACTATGGGAAAGTTGTGTTTCACATATTTCAATACCTTAAATTTCATAAACATAGTAGAAAAATTGAGCAATAAGTGACAGTGATATTAGTCATATTATATGAGGGAAGGGACGATAAGTTGAGATAGAAAGTCTCTACCATCGGACTCAACAACGAGTTGGTGCCTACGCCACGCTATATAGGAGTGCGAGTGTTTACAAACACAGGTTCTTGGGTCTGAAGCTGAAGATCAGCTGAGCACTTGCATTAGAGGATCACATCCAATATATGGTTTGAGAGGTCCATCATGCTGAGATTATGTCGACTTGATCTTGTGCACAAGCTTTAGCTAGTCCTTATGTGGTTGGGTGTATCATTATGATTCAACATAAGAAGCTCACATGCTCCAAGATGGAATCTGCCAGTTTCCACGATGATCTTATCAGTGGCTTAGATTTGGTGATTGGAAAGCCCATTAAGTGTTTTCTAGGTAAGCTCGACAATAAAAGAAAGTTTTTAATGTTTAATTAAAAGTTTTAATCATTAATATTTTGTTTTAACTATTAAAAGTATTTTGATAGATATTTAATGGTTGAAATCTTGTGATCCACCTCTTAGACTAACATGGAATTTTAATCAAGAGTAGATACCACTGAAGAGTTGAGGGATTTGGTAAATTGAGGTGCATGGGTAAGGTATACGAACTTTTTGTGGTGTACGATATTATATTAAAATCTGTGAGTGATGAGTGAAATTGTGTGGATTATCTAATATGACACCACTATGAGGAAGCTTACAGAGATTAAAATTATGTCTACGTCCTAGAGATGGGAAGGGATGAACAGGACCAATTTAAAATTATTTACCAATTAATGCAATTATGCCTTAAGGCTAAATGGTCCAAGATCATAAACTAAACAAGATATAACTAATTGAGCAACTAATCCATGAGGTGAGATATGAAATATCAATTGTGTGTAGAGCTGGGCACAGGACGACTCGACTCAACTAACTCAACTCATCTGACTCGACCCGAACTGAATGAGTGAATCAATTCGAACCGAGTATACTTCGCCCAATCCGAACTCAAACCGAGTTGAGTCCAAGTTACCCAATAACTCGACCCGACTCGAGTCGAGTTTGTGTATATCATATATATATATATATATATATAATTTCCATAACTCTCTAACCCTACCTATCGCACCCGACCCGATCCCAAACTATCTCTCCCTCATCCTCCTTCTCTCCCAAGCCCGACAACCACCCACCACCACCACCACCTCTCTCTCTCTCTCTCTCTCTCTCTCTCTCTCTCTCTCTCTCTCTCTCTCTCTCTCTCTCTCTCTCCCCTCCACTCCCTCCCTCTCCACCCACAAAGATTTGGATAATTGTTGTTGGATTGCATTTGTAAAATACATATTTGCTATTTTGTTATAAGCCTACAACATTCTAAAGTCGGCGAACTTGTATTGATTTCTGAGGCCGGATGATAATGACCGCTCATACCTTTTTAGTTTGTGCTTCCTCTCATGCAAGATGAGTTTCTCCTTTTATGCTTGTTTGGTTCTTGTGGTGTTGTAATTCAATGATTGGATTTGATGGCTACTTGCAAATAAGATTGTACACATTTTTGCCATTCTATCTATTGATCTGGTAGCACTCTATGTAGGAGAAATGGGTAAGAGAGATTATTCTCAAGGCAATGGGTAGGCAATCAGCAAGACAATGGCCATTGCTGAAATTATGAAGGTCTATTTTCTACTTTCATTAATTTTTCCTTTTTGGGAACCTGATCAGACATCATGACTTGTTTAACATAAAAAAATGCAACAGAGAATTCATGTTTTGCATCAAGATACTACCGTCAATTCAACGAGGATAACCGATATATGGGAACACCCATAGAAGAGGGCCTAGTACCGTAAGTCTTCGACTTAATCTTCGTTCTTCTTTTTTTCTTAATGCTTCAAAACATGATTTTTCATTTTTATTTCTACCAAATCATACTCAACTCAAGTAGCAAAAAATAAAAATAAAAAAAGACGGAAAAAAAGCTCAACTGGATCCGACTCGGTGCTAACTTAACCCGACTCAGTTATTGTGACCAGGTCGGACTCGGTCCGAATTAGTCCAGGCCAGACCCGGACTCGAATCAAGTCAGGCATGCTGGACTTGATAACGAGTCGTGTCGAGTTTGGGTCAGGTATATTTCAAAACTAGATCGGGTCAGGTCATCCCTAACTTGGTCTGACTCGACTCGATGCCCAGCTCTAATCGTGTGTGTGCTACATATTAAGTGCTTAGAATAAAATTTATTCATCTATCCATAATAAACATCTTTTAAAAAAAAAAAAAAAAAAAAAGCATAATAGAAATGCATCCACATAAGCAATCATAAACACAATGATATATAATGGTTTGATTAAATACATACTCCACTCCTGGTGGACACACTCTCCTCAAGTGTACTGGATTTCACTATCCTGACGATTTTCAATAGGTTTACTACTAACCTTTACAATAGTTTTTTTAATAGGTTTACCACAAACCTTCGGTCCTACACAAGAACCTACATGTACGCACTCGTGTTAGTGGAATACATACACATCCATGTCGGTAGACAACATTTCTATCCGTTTCGGTGGCTCCCTTGGAGATTTAATTGATTTTCTATCGGTACACCAATAATCCTTACGGTCCTAATCAAAGGATACACTCCCCCAGAGGCTCACGTAGATATTAACACGTACATAATCGTATCCGGTGAATTCAAGTTTGGGTTACAAACATTATACTCATCATACACGAGTATTCTTGAACTCTAACAAAATACTCATATTGGTCGGATTGATTCCTGTTGTTGTATCTTCTTGAGATGCGTCTTCTCTTCTTGAATCCACTTCTCTTATACTCCTCCGATCTTTGAAGTCGATTCGTTTTTTGAATTGGCTGCCGGCAATGATCTTCCTATTTAAATGCCAAGGTAATAAGAGTTTGGTTGAATCTCCTACAACTAATGGTATTAGTCAATTCCAAAAGGGGATTCACCTAAATGACTATTCTAGAGAATGTAGACAATGATTTTCCTATATAATTAGTGTCTAATCTGTAATAAAATAATAATAATAATAATAACGGAAGACGCCAAGTACATGTTTATAACGGAGGTTGAAATCTTTTTTTTTTTTTTTTTGGATTAGCATGTTAGTACACACCCATGTTAGTACACACACTCCATGTTAGTCACCCCCGCTAGGGATCGATACCAAGACCTCAAGTGTTGAAACGAGGTATCTCCACTCAATCTGCCAGTTGAGCTATGGATCTGGGTGTAGGGAGGTTGGAATCTTCATTAGAGTTATAAATCACATAGAAGATGACTTAGATCTCTTAGGTGTAGAGCATAAAATTATTAGAAAAGAGTTGCAAGCCTGGAGACTTCTAACACACTAAAAATCTATTAAAAAAAGTCCAAGGTCCGAATACCTAATTTATAGAAAAATATTTGTAATGGCTATAAAATGGGCAAATAACGGCTCTATTGATAGGATCGAGAGAGCCTTTGATAGATTCGAAGAATTCTCTATTTATGCAATTTTGTGGACTGTTTTGGCTATCTTCAATCAAATCAAGGGGGGGACCTTCCCTGTTATCGAGTCCTATCGATGGCTTGTCGATGGGACTGAGATCCACTCGAAAAAGCCAAGACTTCTACTATTTTGGAAAATTAATTTACAACAGCTCTGAACTTCTAAAGTTTATCTTAATATGATGAAAATAAGGTCCTAAAGATGTGGGATGATCAAACAAAGATTTACCTATTGGAGAATGGATCATCTACATGCTAATGTTATTTTAGACATAAAGGGGTCTAAGATTAGGATTACTAAGGCACCTCAATTTACCTATTTCTTTACTCCTTGATGCTTCATGTATCTTTAATCTTCATCTTTCAATGGCTTAACTAACTCATTGATACACCGACTCATGTTATTGACAAATAGGTGCACCTACAAGGAGCACCATAACTAATGGTTATTTTGAAACCCTAGTTACTCCTTATAAATAGATCCCATCACAAAGGGGATAGAGCATGAGAAAGTCATGACCATCCCCCGACGTTAGCGAGAGAGAGAGAGAGAGAGAGAGAGAGTCATCACACTCTCCCCTCCATCACACATCACACGTCTACACATGTAGGACCCTCCTTAGGCAGTCCCCCTATGCATGCACCCAACCCTATCCCAAACACAGGCGGGACTATGAAACTCCTCTTTTTTAAGGTGGATCGAGAAAAGACTTCTTACATTAAAAGAGCAACATCAAACAATGCGCCAATCGGACGACATTAATCAAAGATATGGATTGTATTTTTTAATGTTCGGCTTATATTTAGAGGGAGATGTTTGATAGAGTTCAATCAAAATCTAGAACTCGTTGCTTCCATTACATTTTGAAAATTATCTAACAATTCGAATGTTGAATGGGTTGCCACCATTTACTAAATGAGGGTGAATTCCACCATAGTTGGCCTTCTTCATAACACCACTCTCTACCATAGATCTTAACCAGAAAACTTGACTCCATATCAGCTAGGTCAGGTCGACCGGAATACTAAAATCAACTCAACATTTAATAATTAGACTGGGAGTTTGTTTAGGTTAATTACAGGTATCCATAGTATGAGTTAATAAAAATGGCATATTCCTCCCAAGTGTAGCATGAAGTTGGTAGTGTGGTACGACCTCAACATTGAGGTTCTCTCATGCCCCACATTTCCTTTTTTTTTTTTTTTTTTTCAATTAAAAAGCCAACCAAATCAGTGAGTGACTTGGTTCAAGTCACACCAAGTCCACTTACAAACTCAATAAGACTCAACTAATCTGCGCGAGCGTGTCCGGGCGGCGAATTTCTTATTGCTTGGATCGAAATCTCAACTAGTTGAGTTGACTCCGCCGAGTCTAAGTCAACTCATCAAGTTTTAGAACTATGCTCACTGCAAGTGGTGGCCATCTTTCAGTGCTCGATCATTCAATTGACAGACCCCAAAATATGCAAAAGACCAAGTATCACCTCCAAGCAATCACAGCCACCTATTAATGAGCTATTTCCCACAACGCATGGACTAGTGGGAACCATTGTTATGTCTGGTGCAGTGTTGTAAATGGCAAATGGCGTGTAGCATAACATTCACCCCTCTGAAGCATGAGGCGTAAGCTAAACTACACGCTAATTCTATATTTTTAATTAATTGTGTTTGGATGCACTGATTTCATGATATTTTGCATCAAATTAGGCTGATTAAGAACTACCCATCTTAGTAAACAAGGCTTAATATTATTCTTAAAAAGTAGATACTTCAGCACCGCATGGTCAGTAAATATAATGATCTTGAATCCTATCAAGTAGGACCTAAACTTGTCCAAAGAGAACACTAAGGCTACGAGTTTATTTTTCCGTAACAGAATAGTTCACTTGGGCATGATTTAAAGTTCTACATGCATAATAAATTATGCAGGGCTTCTTCTATTTTCTTTGGCCTAGTACCGGCCCAATTCCAAAGTCGCTTGCATCGCATATGATTTCAAAAGGTAAACACCAATTGGGTGGTTGCATAATGGGAGCGCTAGTCAACATATGTTTAAGCATAATTAATTTTTTTTTGACATTCTCCACTCAAAAGGAGTCTCCTTTTAAAAGAAAATTGCATAAAGGACGAGATGCGACTAAAGTCCTTTATGAACCTTCGGTAGAATCCAACGTGTCCTAGGAAGGATTGCATTTTGCGTATGCTCTTGGATGGTGGTATTAAGAATGAAATTTAATCGTGATATTTGGTACAACCAAACGCAACCTAAAGTAATAAGGGCGGGCAATGATTAAGTATAAAAGTAGAGAGAGAGAGAGAGAGAGAGAGAGAGAGTTTAATAGTAATATTAATTGATTTTAATGTTGTAGCTATGTACCACGTAGCATATGCAAAAATATATATATATATATATATATATATATATATATATATATATATATATATATATATATATATAGCATAGGCTACATGCGACTTAAGCTAGCATTAATGCTTACTATACACAACATGCAGTGTAAGCTATCTAAAACACTAGTCTAGAGTTTTCCAGCCACGGGCTTCCTTTGCAGCAGCATCTGACACCCACCATGTGGAAAGGTTAGGATGGACCGAAAGGCAATCTCCACCTGTTTGGAATGCTGGCCGAGGGAAAACACCAAGATAGGAATGGAGAAATGTGCCCATCCTATATAAGATTATTTTCGTTAAAAAAAATGTTAAATAATCTGCCATCTACTAATTACACAGTACAACTTTCCTAAATTTATTTCTAAGATTCTATACAGACTAATCACACATGTAAATGGGGCCCACCAATCAGGTGAACCAAACCATTGGTCCATTGAGCCACACCGTGGATGGGCTATGGCCGAAATCTTCCCACATTGGGAGATCCCAGCCACCAATCTTGGGCCTTTAATTCAGTTGAATGTGGCCCGCTGTCTATGACTTAGACATCAAAATTTGATCGTCCTGTTGAGAAGATTCTTGAAGCAAGGTCCATAAACAGTGAGTCCCAATAACCAACGGTCTAAACCAATGAACCATGGGCCTCATTTTCAAAGTACACTAAGAGTTTCAGAATATCAGCAAATAATTCAGTGGGGAATCTGAAGCTATCATATTCCTTGCTATCTAATAGAAAAAAGGAAGCACCAAGGCATCTATGAATTGGGTAACTATTTACAGATATATCACCTCTGCGTCTCTGCTGCTGCAAACACGAGAAACTGGCAGTCTTCTCACTTCTCAGTTCCTTGCTATCTAATAGAGAAATGGAAGAATTGCACGACGGGAGACTGGGTAATTATCAAATTTACAAAGATACCACCTCTGTGTCTCTGCTGCTGCAAACACGAGATTTGACACCTGCACCATGAATATAAATACCAGAGATTTGGCAGGCTGAAAAGTTATCATCATAATCATCCAAAGAAAAACAGGAGAGAATTGGTCAGAGCATCGTTTGGAAATTAGTGAATTTGGAAACTGCATCCTGCTCAAACAGTGCCCCACTATAAGTGCAGAAACTCCATCGCACATTGAGGCGGAAAATAGCCCATCAAATCAATCTCAAATCATGTGTATAAAGGCCATTTCGGGCCAATGGTCATTCCACTCAATGCAAATATGGGAACCTCTGCATGCACCACTAAAGTTTTCTAAGTCAGAGCAGCGATACCACAAATGTGAAAAGAAGCCATATTGTTAGATCTGATCCTCCACTGGCAACCAGAATCCCTGCATATATAACCTGCATTGCACGAACGATCATGAGAGATATAACAATGGAAGAATCGTTGGTTCAACTGAGGCCTATGGTTCCGTGATCCAAACCATGGACCTGATGTGCCACTGTAGATGGAGAATGCCCCAAAAGACTTCCAAATTCAAATTATGCATCCAATTTTGACAACTGCTGTGCACTTGTTCACTAACCATCTGCTAATGGCTGCTGATCAAGGGCTAGGATCTTCCAGTCAGGGAGCTGTTTTGAATATCTTCCATTCACTGCAGAACCTATCAGATCAATGGTCGGGCTCACCAAATCATGGGCCCACTTGTACAGACTACAGAGTGACAGCATCAGGATGGTTAGCAATCCTAGTCCCTTCAGAAACATGGTTCAGCCCATCTAACCAACCAAACCCACCTGCACCACATCCACACACGCACAAACCCACATACGTGCACAAGCAAACACAAGTATCTGCACACATGCACGGTCACATGCATCCAAGCACCCATGCCATGCATCTAGATGTATCTCTATTCTTTAGCTAATTAGAGAAGGAATCAAGTTTTACAGAAGTACAAGAATACTGTAATTAATGTCATCTTATCCATGTAGAGGAATGCCAAACGAATCAAGCTAGTCCACCTTTTGGCACTCGGCATCTTACCCATGGCCACATGGCACGTGTGAGATCCAAGAGACTCATCAGATGGTCCCAACTCTCTAGATGCCTTGTCTCAACAATGACACATTCACAAGTGTAAGATCATCAGGAGGCCCACATATACAGAATAAATGGATCATCATCATCATTTTACCCTTCTACCAGGAATTTGGGGTTGGCATCTAAGGGCCCATTTGGATACTACCAAATAAGTAGCATTTTTAACCTACATAAGTTAATTAGTTACTTTTCTTAAATAAGTTAGTTTAGTTATTAAAATTAAACCAGTAGCTTTTTAAAAAAAGTAAGTTATTTTTTATTGCTTTTCAACTCCCGAAAGGAACGTTTATTTCCTTCATTTTCATTGGTAACACAGCGACTTAGGAAATTATTTAAGTAAATATGCTCTTTGTGGCCATGAACCCTTTCTAAGATCATGAGATTGGAAAATCATCCAATGAATGGGTAGATGATATAATGGGCCCCACATGATGGACGATCCACATCAAAGGTGAGCTCCACATGATGGGCAATTAATCATGGTGGGCCCCCATGATGGACAGTCCACATCAAAGGTCAACCTAATGATGAGTGGCCCATTTCCAAGGTAGATCCTGCATGATGGACGACCCACATCGAAGGTGGGCCCACATGATGGACGGTCTAAATCAAAGTTGGGCTCCACATGATGGACTGTGGATATTGAAGATGGGCCCCACATGATGGACAATAACATTGATAGTGGGCCCTATCTAATGAATTGTGCACATTAAAGGTCAGCCCCTAATGATGAATGGCCACAACCAATTTGGGCCCTGCATGATAGACGGCTCATATCAAAGGTTGGGCCCACACAATGAACGATCCACATCAAAGGTTGGCCCTAATGATGGACGGTGGATGTGGGGGGGACCAAACAGACTTTCGGAATAATTACTTATAATGTTGGAAACCAAATATGCTTTTCTACTTTTTTGATGATAAGTATGTTGTTTACCAAATATACTTATTTGTTGATTAAGTAGAAACCAAGATAAGCTACTTATGGCATAAGTAGCTTATCTAAAGTAACTTGTGATCCAAACCACCCCTAAGTGAGAAATTGGCATAAAGTAGAATTGGCTGCCCATTGGATAAACTTTTGTGTCTTACCCAAGCTTTAGAACCGACCATTCTAGAGTCTCACGTGTATAAATAGATGGATAAGAGAAATTAACCAACAACCCAAATTAACATACACATGGCGCTCATATCAGCCAGAGTGACTTGGATCTTGCGCACGCATTTCGCATTGCCACATGCGATGGGTGAGTGTCCTTAGAGACATTTCAGTGTTTCTAGTTACCGTTGTATTAGTTCCCAAAATCTCTTGTATGTCGGTTTTACATATCTTGCTTTCCTAATAAAAACACACACAAATATATGTGTATGTGCATGCGTGTGTATTATGTATAATCTGAATAATATTGTGGGGGAGGGGGGCATTACAATTTCAGCTAGGTAGTGGGGGCTTGAAACAATGTCAAACCAATCCCCGCGTGGGATTGCATATTCAGTGGCCTCTTCCTTGTGGTCCCGCAATGAACCCTGTCAAGAATCACAAACTTCAGCCAAATAGCATATCAAATGCACATGAAATTCAGAAAAAAACCTATACTTCAGAACTCCCTCGTGATTAAAGATCCTAGCCAACAGTCATGAGCCTTTTTCAGTTTAATGTGGCCACTCCAGTATTTTTTGTTCCTATCATCTATATGAGTGCAAATTAAAAGGTGTGGGTTGCCATATCTAAAATATCTTCGGGGCATGGTCCACCTACGATGGCCCCATGGATAAATAGATGCATATCAAATCTCAACCAATTTAGGAAAATGGATAAAGTGGCCACACTTGGAGTGCTCAGAGTGCATGTCCATGTCCTTACAAGGATGTTAAGGACAGGAACTCAGTCCTCAAAATGGTAATAGGGGCAACTCTTTCATTTCAAACCATCAAGGAAAACTGTGTCATAAACATTGGTACCTTAGAATTTTCAAGAGACTGGAATTTTATATTTTTCAAGGAATTTGAAGTAGATCATGATGTTCGAGTCTTAATTGGATTGTTTTAATGAAAATTCATCTTCTTTTTTTTTCTTTTTTCTTTTTAACACACGCACACAACCCCACACACTCACGCCACACGCACACACACCCAACACACGCACACCGTGGGTACTCGAACCCTTGACCGGGGGTTGAAACTCCAGGGAGTCTACCACCCGGGTAAGAGTAAGGACCCATGAAAATTCATCTTTGGCTTTGATTCAAGCAGTTTATGTAGAAAGAAGCAAGAGGAGATTGGTTCGTTGTCAGAATACAAAGAGCTGGAGGTCCAAGTGGTAACTAGTTGTGGTTCCCCTTGGAATAGAAACAAAACAAAAAAAAAAAAAAAAAAAAAAAACAGAGGAGAAATATATGTGCCTTCCAAGTGTTTCACATTGGAACTTTTTGTATGGCTAGATCCCTAGCATTGATGCTCATAGGACATTCCAGAGATTGCGAGATGTAATAGGATTCTGTTCTCAGTGTGCCTGATCTCGTTTTCACAATAAGAGCAATTGGTTTGGTAAGCATTTCTTGATTCAACAGTATAGAGAAACCCAACATATCAAGTAATCAATGGTCGAAAATGAATGAATATAAGCAAAAGTGAAACATATCCAACAGTGTGCAACTAAAGTAAACAGTGATTTCATAAAAATACCATCCCAAATTTTGCAGAGAACATAAACATCAACTATATGTGTTCTTACCTTTGATATCCATTATCGACCTTTTACATCTCCAAAGTGCAAGTGGCTAAATGTAGGCTGATCCGGACCATCCATTTGGTGAGCTCCATCATGGACAGCCTCAGCCCAAAGATCACAAAAATCAGACAATCCTAACCAATTGATCAATGGAATTTGGCCCGTAAAATGAGAACTGTTGGTGGACTTTGCCCACTTCTGTTTCTACAATCTGCTTGCAGGCCACCAATAGAAGATGAGGATCATCTGGTTGGTGTATTTTTTGGCCAGTACATGGTAGTGCCCACCAATGAACAGTGCATATCAGCATATATAATTGATCAATCATACATAGTCGCATTTGCAGTAGAGATGGAGCATATGAGAAATGGATGTCTAGGGGTGGGCTAAAAATGGCCTCTAGGCACAATGTTGCATCAACTATCCAAAGATCTGGATTCTGGGGCAGAGTTCAATGTTGCTCAAATTGCAGTTCTCTCTTATCCAATCTATGAAGAACTAAATAATAGATCCATTGAAGACATTTCCTCAGCATGGCATAGGGGTCAGGATGGCCCCAAAGGGAAAATACTGTGGAGATTAGTGCTTCTAGCTGGTTTGTGGTCAATTTGGGGTGAGCGTAACAAGAGATGCTTCCATAATTGTCTCCGGTCTTTGGATGAGGTGTTCAGAGGGCAAAACTGGTTGTGATCTCTTGGGCCTTGAATCTCAAGGCATTTCTATCCCTTTTTTTCTTTTCTTTTTTTTTTTTTTTTTTTGTAGATTCTTTTTAGTCTTGTTGGCTTGGCTTGTAGTGTGTTTCAGGGTTTTTTTAATCCCTCTATTTTAATAAAATTGGTTTGATCTTTCAAAAAAGAAAAATGAAATAAATAAGAGATTACACTTAAACAATATAGTAAAGATTAAATGAAAATAATAAGAGATTACAAGTTAAACAATATAGTAAAGATTAAACGAAAATAAGTAAAAGAACTGCATTGTAGGGGTCTTTAGAGGCCTAAGAAAAATTCAAAAAAGAGCACCTGGCTAGAAATCTGAACTTGTCCATGGCTGCCTAGCAGCATTATTCTACAGATTAGAGATGTTTGTCAAGAAGAAAGAGCCAGGCATGTGGCTAATAATTTGACTAATGTATGAGATGAGATGATATGTGAAATCTCATCGTAGAATTTCTTGTGAATTACGATGGTATTGTCCAATGATCGATTTATTACTGATCCATCATCATCTAATTCTGTATCCCAACTAATCAGGGTTATAATTAATTAATCTATGGGACTCATATAATCAAATTAGTCAGAATTTGTTAAAATTAGAACTCGCATCATTTTCTCTCAGCAGCTACCCTCTATGTCATTGAATATTCAGCAAACCCCAGGAAATCTCTTATCATCATCAAAGCATTGCGAATTATCCTAGCTATCTGGGGTCAGGTTTACATATCCTGTTTCACAAATTACAAAACAGGACTTCACATGAGTGCTTGGAAAAACATTTCTAACCGGCTCTTCACTCAACATCAACCCTCCTTTACCCAGGCTTGGAACTCGTTGGCACACCACTAGCATTTAAATCTCCTATATCCAGTGATATTTTGAGAAATATGGCTGAAAAACGTAAACTCATAGGAAAATGAACTAATTAAGGAGCTACAATCATTAGTAGTTGCGAAAGCATTTCATTTTATAATTTTCTCTAGTTTTGACATTTTCAAGATTTTAGTATGAAATACTTTCCACAGCATTTTACCAGTATTTAAAAGAATTAAATATAAGCTAATCCCAATTAGTTAGGATAAGGCTTAAGATTAACAAGATGATAATGATGATAAAGAATAAAATATGACTTTACGGTTTTTCATGTACTTGGAAGGATTTCTCCACTAAATTTTAAGTGTATGGGCCTTTCAAAAACAAAATGTATTTGTAGGAGACCATGAAATTTTTTCATAATCTTTATTTATGGTTCAGTATGACTAGCTGGGAATCCACAGGCCAAAAGAATCAGAGGTTTGCAAGTCCCACATACAACCTTACACAGGGAAGACATGCCTTTGCCATGCATAAGGCCATGCACAATGAAAAGGACCTAGCATAAGGAAAGAGCCAGTCAACTGACCAATCAAATGTTTAAATAACCCATTGCTTTTGTATAGGTGCAATCCACCCAATGACTGGACCTGCCTGACTTTTGCACCAAGCATCTTAAGGGTAGGACCCACCTTATTCATGCTCAACTCTGCATGTAGAAGGTGCATGTTGGGCTAGCAAACCTCAAAGAGTTAATACTCAAGGAAAGCAACTGAAAATAACAAGAGCGCAACACTTACAAGAATAGCATGACAACGATACTGATGTATCGAACCCCAAACAAAAATCGCCACACCTACCCACTGGCAAAATCCCAGTTTTGTCAGGGGCTTCACATATCCCCACCAATCGAACTCAAAAGCTGCAACTTGATCTCGGCCTTTAACGATGAACTCAACAAATAGATAAGCTGCATGCCTCAACAACTCAGGTGCACAAAAGCTGCAAAGTGACAGTGGAGCTGCTGTGTAGAAACTAACCTTATAAAATATAAAATCATATCAGTAAACAATCTTGTAATATTTCAATAAATGTACTTTCATTCCAAAAACTGTATATATATATATATATATAGTGAAATCAAGTCAAGTAGCAGATTAGTTGGTCTTTTATGCTCACATGATACCCAAGTGGGCCCATGACCATGGTGGTTTGGTGGAAACTGGTTTCAAGTAGGCTCCGAACGTGAGGCATGGCAGCATCAAACGGGTCCAGAATACTCGATGCCCAATGTTGTCAAAATCATTATCATATCATAGATCGTAATAAGGATTGAATTGTATCAATTGCGAATCATATCATAAATTGTAATTTTTCTTAATGATTTTCTTAAAAATTTGAAAACAAAATCTGAAAAAAAAAAAAAAAAAAGTCCTAAATAATTCTAAATAAATCAGAAAAATATTAAAAACTAATCAATCATCCATTTCCCACAAATATGCACCAAGTAATACCATATCATGATAGTGTTTGAGGATTGCTGCCTTTCCTTTATTTTTTCTCTTTTGAGAAATTTACCTTTAAAACATACAAGAATTCTTTAGTAATTTATGTTCTTTTTGCCTTTCTTGAGGGTAGAATCACTTTGGAAAAAAGAAGCATTTGATTCAGTAGACTGCCATAAAAAGATATTTTGATTTCTAACCATCATTACCACACTACATATACATCAACATGAGACATTCCAGATAAATCATACATCAATTTGGTGTTTTGACCAGTTAAGAAGTAAGAAATCATAATGAGATGCTCTAAAAAAGAAGTAAGAAATCAAAAGAAAATGCAACACGATTTAACACTGAAGAGAATATCTATCATTTAATCTATTATAAAGAAAAAATAAAATGATTGACCACTTCTAAACGATTCTTAAAGCCCCCACCAATGTAAAACATAAAATGAAAGCCAAGTAAAGCTTAAAATAGAAGACCGAGTATAATTGGAATCATAAATCGAGATTTGAATCATAAATTGTAGGATACTAATTGTAAAATTATAAGAGTCATCTAAAAAGAGATTCAAGTTGGGATTCAAATCATTTTGCTTAAGATTTTACTCAAATCATAAATCAAAGGATTTTGACAACTATACTCGATTGAACTTGGATTGTTTGTTTTCTTTATTTTGCACGTCAAAAAGATAGTAAGGGAAGGTTCTAAAAGTGTCCTTCAATTAGGAGGCTAGTCAAAGTCAAAAGTTTGCATAACAAAGAGGTTCGAGTTGGAATTTCAAAGAAAAGAAAAAGTTTAAAAAAAAAAAAAAACCATTGTATACGGCTAGATGTGGCATTGCGGGTGCTTGGTGTTAAAGGGGAGGAAGAGATTACCATCTTCTTCCTATATATATATATATATAGTAAGCTAAACTTTCTAAAGATCTCTCTCTCTCTCTCTCTCTCTCTCTCTCTCTCTCTCTCTCTCTCTCTCTCTCTCTCTCTCTCTCTCTCTCTCTCTCTGTTCATGAGATTGACCTTGACTTTGTCCTACATCAGACCACACCACTTGAAGAATTAAACGTATGCTACAGTTTAGGTCAAATGATATTAGGCCATCGTGATGACCCGCCTTTGTAGTGCATTTTCTTTGGCTTTAGCAGCAACTATTGGTGATGGCCTACGTGTTGAATTAGAATTTAATTCATAGGACGAAACTTTATACAATGACATCTCACCTTCGGTTTCTTTACAATCATCATCCAGGGCATCAACTTCTACCTTTTTTGCAACAACAAATTGGCAATTATGGATTGACAGAATGTTGATTGTCGCTACATTCATTGCTCTAGATCAGTGCCATTGACTACATTGTTGTCATCATCACCATTGGCCTTTTTATCTGTGCACATTATTTGTTGCTGAGAAGGTATATTTTTTTTAAAAGGCAACTAGAATATATTAGAAAAAAAGATGGGGACTGTTTAGGTAGCAAAGCCAAGGCTACAAGCCAAGAAACAAAAAATTAAAATCTTTGAGACCTGGAACAGAAGCCGCCCATTCTATTAATAATTTTTTTGCCTTAGAGCCCATAGTTTGCCGCGAGGACTGAGAGTTGTTGAAACATCTATCGTTCCGCTCCTTCCAAACCGCCCACCAGATAGCGAGGATAGACATTCTCTACACCCGTGATTTGATTTTCCCCATCTTGAATCCGTGCCAATAAGCGAGCATGGAAGAAGCAGAGGCCGGGGTACACCCGTTGATGTTAAAACTGTTAAAGAAATCGAATCGGATCTGGGAGATGAAGGGGCAGTGGACGAGAAGGTGGTCGATTGATTCCTCGTCGGCCATACAACTTAGGCAGATATTGACGAGCTACATTCCTTTCTTCTTCAGATTGTCAATCGTTAAGATCCGATTCTTTGCCGCCAACCAGCCGAAACAAATGTATTTAGGGGGAGCAGGATATCACCAGACGAAAGGAGAGGCCGAGGTGTCTGAGGAGGGGAGGGGGGCAATGACTGCATAGAGGGATTTAACCGAGAAGCGGGAGGATTTGTCCTTCAACCAGATGATTCTATCCGGGTCAGAGTGAATCGGGATCACCCTTGAGAGACATTCTAGAAGTTGAACATAGTTGCTGATCTCCCAGTCTTGGAGATTTCTGCTGCAAGAGATGTCCCAGACTAATCCCGAGTCGGATATAGAATAGAAGGTGGCGACAGGACTATTTTTCTCAACAGCTAAGTTGTAGATAGATGGGAATCTGTCCTTTAACGTTGTCTCCCCCAACCAAGGTGTGCCAAAACGGTTACGTATCGGCCGATACGTAACGGCAACAGTCTGGGCCGATACGCGTTTCGGGGTCGTATCGGCCATTATAATTTTTTGTACCCGAATCGGCCGATACGGGTCCGTTATGAGCGTAACGGCCGTTACTGACCCGTAACGGTCAAAAAACGGTAACATTGTTTTTTTCATTTTAAGCTCGTTTTTTGCTGTTTTTTTTCAAATTTCTTGCTTCCAAACTGTTTCTCACTCCTTCTACTACCAATTTCGACCAACCTTGACTGGGTATTTGAGATAAAAACACATTATATTACGGATTTTGTTGAATCAAAGCTCGGTGGGCCATTTTTCAGAAATTCCGAATTCGTCAAAAATAGGTATTTATACTTTTTTTTTAAAATATGTTTTGCTGTTTTAATCATGCCATATGATGTGTTAATCATAGTAGAACATGTTAATGTGCATTTTTCAGATTTGGGGTGCCATTTAATATTTTTTTAATATTTTTCTATTTACACATGTATTTTGACCCTTTTTTTTTAATTCGAAAAATCAATTTTTAATGGTTGTTTTGTTGTTTTAATCATGCCATATGATGTGTTAATCATGGTAGAATATATTAATGTGCATTTTACAGATTTGGGGTGCCATTTAATATTTTTTAAAATATTTTTTCTATTTATGCATAAATTTTGACCCTTTTTTTCAAAATTCGAAAAATCAATTTTTAATGGTTGTTTTGTTGTTTTAATCATGACATATGATGTGTTAATCATAGTAGAACATATTAGTGTGCATTTTACAGATTTGGGGTGCCATTTAATATTTTTTAAATATTTTTTCTATTTACGCATGAATTTTGACCTTTTTTTTTCAAAATTCGAAAAATCAATTTTTAATGGTTGTTTTGTTGTTTTAATCATGCCATATGATGTGTTAATCATAGTATAACATATTAATGTGCATTTTACAGATTTGGGGTGCCATTTAATATTTTTTTCTATTTACGCATGAATTTTGACCCTTTTTTCTTAAATTCAAAAAATCAATTTTTAATGGTTGTTTTGCTGTTTTAATCATGTCATTTGATGTGTTAATCATAGTAGAACATATTAATGTGCATTTTACAGATTTGGGGTGCCATTTAATATTTTTTTTCTATTTACGCATGAATTTTTACCCTTTTTTTAATTCGAAAAATTAATTTTTAATGGTTGTTTTGTTGTTTTAATCATGCCATATGATGTGTTAATCATAGTAGAACATATTAATGTGCATTTTACAAATTTGGGGTGCCATTTAATATTTTTTTTTAATATTTTTTTTCTATTTACGCATGAATTTTGACCTTTTTTTTTTTAATTCGAAAAATCAATTTTTAATGGTTGTTTTGCTGTTTTAATCATGCCATATGATGTGATAATCATATAGAACATATCTATCATTGATAGTAGATAGTTAGAAAATTAAATATATGAATTTTGTAGTCAAATTTAGGTTATCTGGTTCATAAATTCATCAGACAGTCCGATACAACTTCTCACCAAAGAGTGGACCGTTACACCACCATAACCATGTTCCAATTTATAAATGAATGCATATTTGGAATGCTTAGAATATTCCGGATTTAATCCACATTTTTTCATATTTTTTTGGTAAAAAAAAAAAAATTTGCACCGTTACGGGCCGTACGCCCCCATATCGCCGTTATGCCCCCGTATCCGTATCGGTTTTGAAGGTCACCGTTACGCCAACCGATACCGATACGGGACAACTTGCCCCCAGCCAGAGGTCTTCCCAGAATCGAATCGCTAAACCGTTCCCTAGGACAAACCCAATGTTCTCGACGACAGCATTTTTGGTACGAAGAATCCCTCTCCGGATGTAAGAGGCTCTATAAGCAGATGAATCTTTGGTCCACCACCCTCCCAGAGAAGACCCATATTTTCCTTTGACTATGATATTCCATAAAGCATCCTGTTCCACTCCCAATCGCCAAGACCATTTGCCCAATAGGGCACAATTCATCACTTTCAGGTTCCTGATACTCGCTCCTCCTTCTCGGAAGTGATTGCAAACTTCCTGCCAATCCAAGAGGTGGAATTTCTTTTGGTTTTCCTTGCCGCACCACAAGAAGTCCCTTCGCAGATCTATCCGGCACGAGATGGAGGAGGGACATTTAAAAAGGGACATGAAGTATATGGGGATATTGGATAAGGCAGCTTTAATGAGGGTGAGCCTACCTCCCAAGGACAGATACCCACACTTCCATCTAGCCAACATCTTTTGGACCTTCTCAATAACCTTGTCCCATATGGAGATCGGAGGGGGGCCATGGACAAGAGGGAGACCCACAAACGTCGTCGGGAAGGAAGCAACGGAGCAGTCCAAGGACTGAGCGTAATCAATTATATCCTGCTCAGATATGTTAACTCCCAAAACCTTGGATTTAGCCATATTTATTCTCAGGCCCGAAACTGCTTCAAAACGCTTTAGAGCTGTGTGGAGATTGGAAATGTAGACAGGGTCTGCTTCAGCCATGATTAGAGTATCATCAGTGAATTGAATATGTGATATCAGAGCAGAGGTACCTGGCATAAATATGCCTCTAAGAATACCAGCGTTTTGACCCTCAAGCAACATCTGAGAAAGGGCTTCTCCAATCGTCAGGAAAAGGAGGGGAGATAGAGGGTCTCCCTGGCGTAAACCTCTCGAGGAAGGAAAGAATCCCTTTGGAACTCCGTTGAGAAGGACCGAAAAGTGAGCCGATTCGACGCAAGCCTTGATCCATCTTCTCCATTTATCACCAAAACCCATACGGATAAGCATGTAATGTAAAAACCCCCAATCGACGTGATCGTAAGCCTTCTTGATGTCAAGCTTACAGAATAAACTTCTCTGACCAGATCTGTGACAAGAATGAAGAACTTCATTTGCTATCAATGCGCCATCGATAATCTGCCTGCCCTTTATGAATGCATTCTGATTTTTCGAGATCAATTTTCCCATAACTATAGAAAGCCTTGTGGACAGAATTTTTGCCAATATTTTGTAAGGGTTGCCAATGAGGCTTATGGGTCTGAAATCAGAAAATGAATTTGCGCCAGCGACTTTAGGAATGAGGGCAATGAAAGAGGCACCGATGCCTTTGGATAATTTGCCCCTGGAGTGGAATTCGGCTAAGAAATCCATGACATCAGATCAGATGGTGGTCCAGAAAGTTTGGTAGAAGGTAATGGAAAAACTGTCAGGCCATTGGGATTTGTCTCCTGCCATCGTGTCTAAGGCTTCTTTGGTTTGCTCTTCCATGAAAGGTTTCTCCAGATGGTCAGCTTCCGACCTCAGCAGCACACAAAATGGGATCCCGTCCAGCCAAAGCCTGGCCCATCCTTCAGATGAAAGAACAGATTTGAAATGGGCAACTGCAAGGTCCGTTATTTCCTCTTTTATCGTCAATCTGCCTTTCATCGATGGTGATGCTGTGGATGCAAGGTGTCCCGTATCGGTATCGGTTGGCGTAACGGTGACCTCCAAAACCGATACGGATACGGGGGCGTAACGGCGATACGGGGGCGTAACGGCCCGTAACGGTGCTAAAAAATTTTTTTGCCAAAAAAAAATGAAAAAATATGGATTAAATCCGGAATATTCTAAGCATTCCAAATATGCATTCATTTATAAATTGGAACATGGTTATGGTGGTGTAACGGTCCACTCTTTGGTGAGAAGTTGTATCGGACTGTCTGATGAATTTATGAACCAGATAACCTAAATTTGACTACAAAATTCATATTTTTAATTTTCTAACTGTCTACTATCAATGATAAATACATTAGAATGAATGTAATATGAAAATATCTTACATTAGGTGTTTGCAATTATTTTTGAGGAATTTCGAACATACCGTGGTCCTGTGCACGTGATTGTGATTCTTGTCTATAACCTGTCATCCTCAAGTCAAGAATATTAAAAAAATAAATTAGTAGTGTCTGATATACTCCCCTGCAACTTGATTAAGGATTACTTGATTGGTTGTCAGGGGAGTTATTTTAAATACAAGTTCGACAGTGTCAAGTGTGTGCATGACTGCATGACTTCTTGCAATAATACTGCTGTGAGCTGTCTGCTACAAATACTTACCTAGTTACCTTAATACAAATATATACTCACAATCACAAGTCACCACCAAAATGAAAATCTGCTTTTTTGTGGTTGCTCGACCTCCACATCATCGTCATCGTCACCATCAGGCTGAGGCTGTCCAATAGGTGTAGGTGCTGCATATCCATAATATCCAAAGTGCGGAAGGAAATACTAGATCAACGAAACCGAGAAGATGACCTGATCCCGACTAGGCAACGACTCGACCCCGAGTAAGGATATCCACCAGGTGCCGTCGAATAGCCATACTGGTGCCCATACTCAGGCTGTTGAGAATCTTGAGATTGAGAGTGCGTCTGCTGCGATGAGTAACTTGGATTTGGATCTGGATATCTATAATCATATGAATATTGATCGGGAGGGCTACTCCAACATGAATGTGATGGAACAGGCTCAATATAACCATCATAATCATAATCCAATTGACCATAAGAATATCCATCATAATAACCAAGACCATGAGCTGCATTGATGTTCCGGACCTCCCGGACCCCGTGCACCACTAGATGTACCCTCATTCGGCTGGCTGTATCGTGACTCGGTACACTCGTAAGTCCGACCTCGTGTACCACGTCGTCGATGTTCATCGCCATCGCGATCTGTAGACGGCTGTATAGGGGGGTAAGCAACACCAGAAGTGCCAGCACCAGGGGCAGGGGGGTCGTCATCATCCGACACGGTCACGCTACCACTGCTCGTACTATTTTGTTGATCTTGAGCCGTATCCGTACGTGGCATAAACGCTGCCCCTCTTACTGGGTCCAACACATCTACACGACTCTCTTGTTGCGCTTTGCGTATTTCTGGGTCATCAATTTCCAATTCTTCACTATCCTCTTCAATTTGCTTTTCCCTTGTTTCCAACCAAGGTAGAAGTGGGTCATCCTCATCATAAATATTGTCCAAGTTTATTGACAAGTAGTCTCCGTCATCAGAATTGTAATGCTCCTATGATGTCGTCGCATTCTTAGTTTTATATTGTAGTGCATGAGACAAGTCTATCTAATGTTCTAGTACCGCAATCTATTCCTATTCTTTGAATGAATGAGCGCAAAACAACTCCAATTCCTTTCGCAGACTAGAGGAAGATGTTGTTTGGCTCAAAAAATTATTACTTGCAATTTTTGGAGAGCCTTCGTACTCTCTCCGAAATTAATCCACCATTCGGCCTGGTTTAACCTAGACATCGCATGTCGTGCAAGAACATCTCCAAAGCTACCAAGGCGATTTCCAAATGTATCTAATTCATTCAACGCCTTTATTTGTAAATCTAAGTCGGCTCTAATCTCTTTATCACATTTTTAGCCCGACACGAACTTCATCATCCTCAACAAATGATTGGGCATATCTATACCTAGGATTTAGGTAGTAACCTGCTTGCATGAAGATCGTGATGGAGTTGTTTTGTCCATCTCCGTCGATCATCTTCCAATAGGTCTCCCAGCTTCTACAATCACGTTGAATTGCAAGCTTTGCCTTATCCATGGCATCATATAGGAAGCCCATGGTAGGTGCTTCATCGGTTTCAACAAGACGGAGTACCCTCATTAGTGGCTCCATCACCTTTAGGATCGCTAACCTTCTTCCAATATTTGTTGTCCCGTATGGTATTCACAACGTCGACCGGTGTGCCTGATGTCTTCTTCCCATATTTTGTGTTGAGCCATTCTCGGGAAGCAAACATCTCACTCAACTCTCCCTATATCTTTGGAATAAACTCTCTAATGCTATAAAGTTTGTTGCGAATCTAGTCGCCGCAGGCCTCAACAACTCTCGTCCTTTCGTGAACTTTCTCATTATTGCGACTACTTGATTATGGTTGTAAATAAACGTCGTCACTTCCTTTGCCCTTTCGACCATTTCCTTAACATTCTTCTTCTTCCCAATATCTTCCAATATAAGATCGATACAATGGGCAAAGACACATGGTGACCAAAAAGATGTTTTCTCTCATCCATCAACATATGTCCCGCAAGCTTATATGATGCTTCATTATCCGTCACAACCGCACTACATTCTCCTCTCCAATCTCATCCACAACTTTATCCATTAGACCCATAATATATTCGAGAATCTTTTGTTGCTTTCCGAGGCATCAATTGACTTGTGGTATATAGTTCCTAAGTGCGCAAGACACCATGAAGTTGATCATGCTACGTCTGGTTGGGCCAGTACCCAACCATCACACATGATCGTGCATCCTCCTGGCTTGCCATACTGAGTTTAAAGGTAGCCACGTATGCTTTCACATCCACATACTCTGCATCGTCCATTTCCCCCTAATCTCCTTAGCCGTGGGAGCTTTTATTCCTTCACCCGCTCTCGCTCTTTGCATCGATTACACACCGCCAATATGGAGAATTGGCCGCGTTAGGAGGTATGTTGGCATGTATAAATAACTTTCTTTTCTTCGCTTCTACCTAATTTCTCAACGGAAGTTCTACTCCACATTTGTTTTATTTTTTTTTGTTTAGTTGATTCTTTCCTAAATAGGATTGGATCAATAGAGGGTCTCCTAGGCTCATTTACTTCTTCATCCAAACGTATAGGGGCATCACGTGAAGATGTCTGTCGTCGGCTCCCAAACATACGTCGTAACCCACCAAACCTACCCCCCACCCTCAGTCCCACCTGCAGAAGCAGTTGCACTTCCAGTTGCACTCCCTGTCCCACTCCCACTCCCACTGCCCCCCCCTGTATCACGCACTGACCCATGCGTGCCAAACATGCGGCGACGTTCTTCCTCTTCACGAGCTAGACGCACGCTCTCTCCTAGCTATAGTTAATTCCCGATCTGAATCTTCGTCAGAATCAATAATATCTTCATCACGAACGCCCATATATTCAGGACCAAACACTTCCTGTCGAGCTGCATCCAAAATATCATCTTTCTTCTTTTGTACAGCAGCACGTTTACCCTTCGACTCATCCAAACTAGCTTGCATTAAAAGCATTATTTCTTTCGGTACTCTGACACATGGCGCAACTTGGCCCTTTCGATGTGCTAAATGTTGTTTGAGACGGGTAATTCCACCAGTCACTAGTCTATCACAATACTTGCACTTCATTTGATGCCTAGTACCACCAACCCTCTCACAATGTTGCCATCCAATATCCTCACTTACTTGTTGTTGGCCAGACCCAGACATTTCTTTAGGTTTAGGATATGAGTATAAGTGTATGACCTATGTTAATAAAGATAATTTTATGTTCTAACTAAACCCTAAGAAGCTCCAAAACCTGTTCAATATAAGCAAATAAAAATATAAAGTCACTAATTTGAAAATACAAAAAAAATTTTATAAAATGACACCACAAATCTGTAAAATGCACATTAGCATGTTTTACACTTCTACTATGATTAACACATCATATGACATGATTAAAACAGCAAAACAACCCTTAAAAATTGATTTTTCAAATTTTAAAAAAAATGGTCAAAATTCTTGCGTAAATAGAAAAAAAATATAAAAAAATATAAAATGGCACTCCAAATCTGTAAAATGTACATTAACATATTCTACTATGATTAACACATCATATGGCATCATTAAAACAGCAAAAGAATCATTAAAAAATGATTTTTCGAATTTTCAAAAAAAGGCCAAAATTCATGCGTAAATAGAAAAAAAATATAAAAAAATATAAAATGGCACTCCAAATCTGTAAAATGTACATTAACATATTCTACTATGATTAACACATCATATGGCATCATTAAAACAGCAAAAGAATCATTAAAAAATGATTTTTCGAATTTTCAAAAAACGGCCAAAATTCATGCGTAAATAGAAAAAAATATAAAAAAATATAAAATGGCACTCCAAATCTGTAAAATGTACATTAACATATTCTACTATGATTAACACATCATATGGCATCATTAAAACAGCAAAAGAATCATTAAAAAATGATTTTTCGAATTTTCAAAAAAACGGCCAAAATTCATGCGTAAATAGAAAAAAAATATTAAAAAATATAAAATGGCACTCCAAATCTGTAAAATGTACATTAACATATTCTACTATGATTAACACATCATATGGCATCATTAAAACAGCAAAAGAATCATTAAAAAATGATTTTTCGAATTTTCAAAAAAATGGCCAAAATTCATGCGTAAATAGAAAAAAAATATAAAAAAATATAAAATGGCACTCCAAATCTGTAAAATGTACATTAACATGTTCTACTATGATTAACACATCATATGGCATCATTAAAACAGCAAAAGAATCATTAAAAAATGATTTTTCGAATTTTCAAAAAAACGGCCAAAATAAATGCGTAAATAAAAAAAAATATAAAAAAAATATAAAATGGCACCCCAAATCTGTAAAATGCACATTAATATGTTCTACTATGATTAACACATCATATGACATGATTAAAACAGCAAAACAACCCTTAAAAATTGATTTTTGGAATTTAAAAAAAAAGGGTCAAAATTCATGCGTAAATAGAAAAAAATATAAAAAATATTAAATGACACCCCAAATCTAAAATGCACATTATCATGTTCTACTATGATTAACACATCATATGGCATGATTAAAACAGTAAAACATATTTAAAAAAATAAATACCTATTTTTGATAATTTCTGAAAATGGCCCACCGAGCTTTGATTCAACCAAATCCGTGATATAACGTGTTTTTGTCCCAAATAACCACCTCAAGTTGGTCGAAATTACTATTGGAAGGTATGAAAAATAGTTTAGAAGCAAGAACTTTGAAAAAAAACAGCAAAAAAGTCATTAAAAAGATAAAAAAATAGAGCCGTTATCGGACCGTTATTCTGGCCGATGCTACCGACCGTTATACCGACCGATACTGGCCGATACGGGTCGACGCCGTATCACGATCTGGTGCAAAAACGTAACGGCCGATACGACCCCGTATCGCGTATCGGCCAATACCGTTACCGTTACGTATCGGCCGATACGGCCGATACGTAACCGATACCGGACACCTTGTGTGGATGGCCTTTGCCCTGGCTCTCATGTTGGCTAAATTATGAAAGTATTTAGTGTTCTTGTCACCCTCTGAAATTCATTTAGCCCTTGATTTCAACTTCCAAGTTAATTCATCTTCTAGAGCTCTGGCAGAGATGGCCTGGATAATTTGAATTCTTCGAGATAGGACCTCCATCAAGAGAGTTTCATCATCGGATTTGGTGTCAATTTGTTGAAGTTCAGTGAATAAAGCGTCGGATTCGATCACTCTCTTCCAGAATTCTTCCACCTTCCAATCTTTGATTTTGGCCTTTAAAGACCTGAGTTTGCAAATCAGCCTGTGGCCGGAAGACCACCAGTCGACTACAAGTTGTTTGAAATCTTCGGAATTGAGCCAAGCTTAATTAAATTTGAATGGTTTCGGGCCCCAGTTTACTTCCACCTCTGATAATAAAATAGGGCAGTGGTTTGAAGTCGTTCTGGGGAGCGCGATCTGATTGAGGGAAGGGAATTCATCGATCCAGTCCGCAGATAGGAGAAATCGATCCAGTCTCGACTAAGTAGGAGTTCTGCGCCCATTGGACCAAGTATATTTGGCTCCAGAGAGAGGAAGATCCACCAGTTCCTGGGTCTGAATCCAGTCAGAGAAGAGTTGCATAGCAGAAGTCGTTCTCCTTGTGCGGGAGTGTTCTTCCACAAAGCGGATCACATTGAAGTCACCTACATAGCAGCACGGGCCTGAAAAGGACTGTCTCATAACGGTAAGCTCGTCCCAAAAGAGCGATCTTAAAGAATCATCATTAGGACCGTAAACAGATATTAGGATACAACGGAAATTTGAGGACTTATCTTGTAAAATAACCGCAGTTGAGAAAGAGCCCGACAATGAGAATTGTAAGTCCCACTTGGAAGATTTCCAGGCAATTAGAATGCCTCCCGAAGATCCGACTGCGTCCAGAGACACGAACCTGGCATCTTGAGCTGACCAAATCGAGGCGAGGAGCCTTTCAGAGAAGATAGGGACTTTGGTTTCCTGAAGGGTGATGACATCCAGATTCTCTCCTGATAGAATCTTTAATAAGGCTCCACTTCTGCTTAGAACCTAATCCCCTCACGTTCCAAGAAAGAAGAATCATTGAGGAACAGATCTTCCCCGATTACCCTTTCGTCTCCTTCTTGCAGTAGACACATAAGCTGAAGCCGGAGATGATTGCAGACTAAGGAGTTCCCTGTTACTAACAGATTGGACAACCTGTTTAGAAGGGGTCTTAGGTGGAGGGAGGGGTCTTCCCCTGTTCTCGATGAAGTGGAAGAGCCTGAAATAGTCTTCTGTCCTATTCCCAAACAAAAGGCCCAGAGAACATCCCACATGACCCACCGAGTCAAGGATCCATTTCTTATTTTGGAGTTTGTCGAATAGTTCCTCTCTGGAATCAGCTTCCGTAGGCTTCAATATGGAGTCGTCTTGTTGTTGAAGGGGTATCTCTAAACACATCTGAAGTGGTTCTGCCACTATCACGTCGCTGGAAAGTTCCTCCTGGAACAGAGTTAAGGGGCCCAAATCCGCCCAATCCCTACTATGAGAAGCAGAAATGGCAGAGGATGAACGGATGGATGAGACAGACAAGGACTCAGAGAGCAAATTCTCCGACATATCTCCTCTAGAAGAATCGTCGCACAGGCCTGGTTGAGAGAGATGACTAGAATCGGGGATGGGATGACATAGGGTGCGGGTAATAGGTTGAGGGTTTTCGAGTCTGACAGTTGGGTACAGATAAAGAGAAGGGTTGGGATTTTAAGGGACGGATTCGGATATTTTAAGGGAAGGCCATTTGTTAGGGGAGAAACGGATCCGGGTCGAGAAGGTACCCGCCTCGACACCCGATAAATCCATGAGAGACGTCAGACGGGGAGAGGACGCCCTGTCATCCATCCGAGGGGCCGTGATGATGTTTGAGGGGCGATCAGGCGACACACGTCAACGATCAACGACTAATAGGGTGTCAGCATTAGGAATAGATGCCATGTGGCGATTCGAGAGATCACGCAACTACACGGGCGCTATCCGAAAAGAGGAGTGGTTCGCCGCTCAAGGAGATTTCACTGACAACCCACCACGTGGCTAAATCTCAGGGTCAGAAGGAAGCTTCTCGCAGACAGAAAAGATCTCGTCAGGCCTTCGAGAGGCGGGCGCAGAGAAGATGCTGCCACATACCTCTCCTGAGAACTGGCGTCTGTCTTGACTGATGACCGCTAGACTCGACCCTACCATCTGGTTCATCGGTGGTCCGGAGGAGAATGGGATCGGTGCACCTTCTTCCCATGACGTCTCGTGCAACTGAACCGAAGAGAGATCTCCAGACTCTCTAGATCTCCAAAAGTCACCCCATCTGGGTTGGATGAAATTAGGGAATTCCTTCTGGATCGGCAACTTGATGATCCTGTTATCAACCTTCACTCGCACATGGTTTGGGAGAGGACTGCCTTTCTTACATCTCACCCGAGCTCGAATAACGCCTAGCTCCGTCCCCAACTGCGTTTTGGAATCCATTTCCAGGAGAAATCCCAGGCTAGATGCAGCGGCTATGAGGAATTCATCGTACCAGCACTCCATTGGGATATCCCATATTAGAACCCAAATATTCTCTTTACCAAATATGGAGTATTCCTCCCACGCCAGAACCTTAACGACTGGACCGGAGGCATGAAGGTGACCCGCCATTGTTAACATATTCGGGTTGAGGCCAGGACAAACCCTAACCCAGAGGGCATGAGAACCTAGCGGCTTGATATCAGAATTACCATAGTGGAACCCTGGGCACTCTCGGATCCATTCCCTTACTGTCGGAATCGAAGCCCCATCTCTTGTTATGATAACCACAGATTTAGCCAGCTCAGCTCTGTTTTTATCGAAAATGGCCTGATCTACAGTGATGGTGTATTCCGCCTGTTCTTTTGAGTCTACCTGACGAAGGCCAAAACTCAGGGCGGCCTGAGTTCCTTCCGGGTTTGAAGGGAAAAGAGCGCTTTCCTTAGGGCCATTGCTGCCATTGGTGAGGGCGTATCTAAAAGACACACCATCCGAACGGAGAGGAGGGTAGGTGGGTTTAGGGAGGCTAGACTGAAAATCAGGGGGTTTAGAAGGCTTAGGGGGGGGGGGGGGGGACGTTTCGGATAAGCGGGGGGGTATAAGGACTTCGGACCGTACCGAGCTCGTTGAACCAACATTTTTTTTTCCATCGAAACTGGTACCATGGAGCATGACGACCACTCTGGCCAACTCTGCTTCACTGCTCATGCGCACTAGTGCAAAACCGCAGTAAGCACCACTTTCCTTGTCACGGGGCATAACTACGTCCATGACAGCTACCGCTCTTCCGAAAATCTTCTCGAGGTTGATTCGGGGCATAACTACATCCATGACAGCTCCTGCTCTTTCGAAAATCTTCTCGAGGTTGATTGGGTACCATCCATGAGGATACCCTTTCACGAAAAGGGTCGGGTATAAAGCGTATTTACTATGGCCCGGAAAGTTCTGGTTCCGCGCGCGGCTTTTTGATTGAACCAAATTCCAGCCCCTTTCTTCTTCATCGCTTGCCGCATCAGTCATCACCATTAACAGATAAGGGTCCCTTCCCTTTTTCACTTGCCTGTACCGCTTTGTTTTTATCGCGTGTCGTAGTGAACGGAGGCATCACTTTAATCAGACGTCCGGTCGTCGCTGCTCTCGTCGTCGTCGTCGCTTCAAACTAACTTCACTAGACTTAAAGTTTGGGTATTGAGTTCTTTTAAAGCCTTCATTTAGATACTGAGAAGGTATATTGGTGCAATCTTCAAAAAAATTGTTTGGATGACCATGAAAATATCCAGTTCCTTGATAATCCAATGATTCGTATCCGCTGATCTATCAATTGTTTTCATCAATCCATCCATAAACTGACGTTCAATTCAAATGGAACTTTTTCTACTCCAACCCAGTGTTTTAAATAGTGAATAGCGTATAAAGTAGCATTCACCCCTTTGAAGCATGAGGCGTAAGCTACATAATGTGTAGCATAAGCTGGATGCTACTTCTAGATTTCAATTATGGTTATGCTTGGTTGCACCACCAAATATCATGATATTTTGCACGAAACTACTCTGATTAATAATGAAATTTAATAACATTTGGTGCTAACAAACACAACCTAAAATAATAGGAAAAATAAGCAATGATTAAGTACAGAGGTAAAGAAAAAGTAACCGATCTAATTTAATACTATTACTTGTATTATTTTACTAAAATCATTGGAAAGATTAACTATTTTTTATTAAAAAAGAAAAATGTAACAAATCATTGAAAATGTTAATTGATTTTAACATTTCAATGAAAAATAACTTGTAACGTAAGCTATGTAGCATGTAATATAGGCTATGTACTGTGTAGCATATGCAAAATTAGCATGTATCATAGGCTACATATGACTTGAGCTATTTTCATGAGCCACGAAGCATTAAGGCTAAGCAACGCTACGCAGCGTAAGCTACGCGCTACATAGATAAACTATTTAAAGCACTGCTTCAACCATTAATACATCAATTGATCCATCCATGGATCCATCAAGCAATCTGACGGTGGATTCCTCTTGGCATGATGCAACAAGCTTATGCATATCTGGAGCAGTTGATTCATTCATGGATTCATCATATAATCCGACAGTGGATTCCTCAAAACTCCCTTCTTATTTCTTATTTAAAATATAGGTACAAAGCTGACATACATGACCACACCTTTTAGTCCATGTACATCGCATTTAAAGCCTCATTCCACATAGTTGAAGAGTATCGTCAATCGGTGCTTGATGGGTGTCATGTGAAGGGTAAATACGGAGGCATCCTACTTGTCGCAGTCGGCCTTGATGCAAATAACGAGACACTTTCCAGTCACTTATTTGATTGATGGTGCAGAAAACAAGCAATTCATGGTTGTCGTATGGAAAGTTTGTTCTATACGATTGTAATGACAGGCAGAAAGGAGTTTTAGATGCTGTTAGCATGTGGTTCCCAGGTGCCAATCATAGATTGCCCACAAGGCCTCTATCCATACTCGGTCGATACTCTTCAAAGATATCCAACTATGAGATGTCATGTTATTTCCCTCTTCATTCACAACATGACAATTAGTTGCATATTTTTCATTCTAAACCATTCAATAAATGTCCACCAATCTGATTGTCAAATGATGAAATTAGTGTAATTTTTTGGTTCTGGTGCATCTAAACCACAAAACACAATTTGGACAATTGATTTGAATTACTTGTACATCACGTTTGCAATTTTTCATTAATTTCTACGGGTTGTGCATCATCATCACACCTGTCAGGGTATCAAAGTTTTTCTCATTGTAGAAGTTAAACTTCCATGTTAGTTTAGTACCATATCAAAAATGATGGTGACTCTTCGCATACTTGTACGACAATCTAGACCATCCAAATCAGTAACCCACCAATCTGACAGTCAAATAAATAAGCACAATTTTTTGCTCATCATACATCGAACGTGGGACCCATAATTTGGTGGTTAAATCCAAATTAATTGTATGATATTTGAATGATACGAACTCATTTTGTATATTGCAGCATCGTTTGTGTCAAACAAAACATATTTAGGACCCTATACAATGGAAACTTTTTTATGTATACCTGTTTTTTATGATGCTTCGAGTTCCAAGTGTGTAATCATTTCTCTTTTAACAGCTCCTGAAGGTTCATTGAAAAATTCTATCATTTTCCCGATGTTTCCCTCAAGTAGTGATTCATTACTTGATACATGTGTACTTCTCATGTGATTTTGATATGTTTCTATATCCCAGGGGTGAGATATACGCATCAATTCTGACATACCGAACATTGGCTACAAATTACATGCCAGAAGGTCCTTTAGTAACACCTTGATAGCTAAATTTCAGTTACCATGCAAAATTAGGATAATAAACCATGGATTGTCCAAAGACGGAACCTTAAAAGTTGTGACTTAAGATTAAGGTATTCCGTATCCGTAATGGTGACTGTAATGGTCATCACCGTTACCGATACGGGGGTGTACCGTAACAATTAAAGTTTTTTTTTTTTGCCCAAAAATTCTGGAAAAAAAAATCCAGAAAATCCCAAATTATGTAAATATTCCAAATATGTATTCGTTTTTTTAAAACATGTTTATGGCATAACAGTCCACTCTTTGGTGAGAGTATTGCATTGGGTTACCTGATGAATTTATGAACTTGATAGGCTTACATTGATCTCAAATTAGCCCACAATTCATGCAAGTTATAGTACTTACCACACTAATGCACATCTCTAAGCATTTGATATAATTCCCCCCAAGAAATTTTAAGAAAAAATTGAAATTAAATTCAGATGAATAATGTCACCGATTTAAGGGGCCATTCAAATGCCCTTAAATAGTCCAAAAATTCATGTTTAGTATGGCATTCATCCCCCTAATGCATATCTCTAAGCATTTGACATCATTCCTAAGTAATTATAAGTAATTATAAGAAAATTAATAATAATAAAAAATTGGGATGAATAGTGTTGTCGATTTGGGGGGCATTTGTATGCCCCGAAATCGGCCCCAAATTCATGCAAGCTCTGACAACTATTCCGCTAATGCATATCCCTAACCATTTAACATCATTTCCCCCAATAACTTTTAAGAAAATTTTGAAATGAAATTTGGATGAATAGTGTCACCGATTTAGGGCTGATTTGGGGGACCACTTGATCCCCAAAATCAGCCTCGAATATATGCAATCTATTGGCACTCATCCCATTAATATAATTGACCCAGATTGGTGGACATTTATTGGACAATGAAGAATGAAAAATATCCCAATGTCCTATTTTAAAAAACAATTGTCCGCAAATCAACTATTAAAATCATTTAAACACTTTGATTTTGGGATCGTGACTTAGCAACAACAGTCCCATAATTTAATTGGTTAATTTTGAGTTAATATATGCCACTTGTACACACTTTTTTTAGGGCACGGATTAGGTGAGGTACGGATAGTAACTTGGTGAGGCCCACCTCGATTTGTGTTGTATATCCATGCCGTCCATCAGTTTTGCCAGCTCATTTTAGGGCATGGTCCAAAAGTGAAGCATATACAAATCTCAGGTGGACCACACCACAAGAAAAAGTGGTCATTGAACGCCAACCATTAAATACTTCCTAGGGTCCAACGTAATTTTTATTTGCCATCCAACCTGTTGATAAGATCACACAGACCTAGATGAAATGGAAAATGCAAATAGCAGCTTGATCCAAAACTGTGGCCCTAAGAAGTTTTTAATGGTGGAAATTCAATCCCTACAGTGTAGTCCAACTGAGATTTTTATCTGCTTCATTTTTGGGACCATGCCCTAAAATGAGCTCACAAAACTAATGGACAGCGTGGGTCAGGGGTTGCACCTGATCTGCATCCTCCTTTCCTGAGTGCAAGTGCACCTACCATCATACTCCTCCAGAGTATTAAAACAATTACCTTTTAAAACTTGGCTCACAGAAGGCCACATAGATCTCTTTGCTTGAAAAAGTGAGAAGGGGGGAAAAAGAGGGGGAAGAAGAGAGAGAGACACACACACAGAGAGCAGAAGAAGAAAAGGAAGGGCCACAGGCCCACAGTAGCATAAGAGGAAGAAGGAGAAGGAGAAGAAAAAAATTATATTTTATTTTATTTTTCCTTCAAGGGATATTATGCGTAACGGCCCTGGGATACTGTTATAGGAACCATAACAGCTGTATGGGGGGCCGTAACAGCCGTTATGCTCTGGAAATTCGTACCCCCACTATTTCATGCCTGTATCGCATAACGGTCCCAGCCGTTACCTTTACATATCGACCATTACGGCCAAAAGGTAACCGTTTTGGTATATCTTGCTTAAAATATAGCTTTTACTTTTCATGAGACTCAATTGTAGATAAACATTGCCATTATGCATTGGAATTCTTAAAGAACTTCATCAATAGATGGTAATTCTTAAGCATTTAAAGCAAAAGGACAAGAAAACGATTAGTACTAATATTGAAAGAATGTGTGGAGACTTACAATAACCCAGTTAGATAGCCAAACATGTGCATTCGAGCAGAAGGGCTATATTTGAACACGTTTAATGTCTCGTAAAGGCGTCTCAAGACTTGAACTTCCATCAATAAAAGCAAAAGTACTGCTTGCCATATCTGGTAACTATGCTTTGCAGGAGTCGTACGTGACTTGTTAAAGGAAAACATATGTGAACCTCCCGTCAAATGGCTAGCAATTGCAGAATAATTGAGATATTCCAAACCTAACTGTGACGTTGTTCTATAGGCATAGAGCCATGTCAAAAGTAGCAAGAATGTCGTCCACACCACAGCCACCACATAGAAATGCAAGAAGAATCTCTGGGGAACAGTAAACCTCTACAATTCCATAGAATAACAAATTATTGGAGTTCAGTAAAGCCACCATACAGTCATATCAAGAACTCATTTCCAAGTACAAGAGGAATCTTTCAAATAGGTAGTTTTTTTCTACAAGTATGAATAAGTGAAATAGATGGTATGAATTCAGTTATCCACTAAACTTGAGTAAAATCCCCAATTTAACAAATGCAAGGACGGTAATCAGTACAAATCTCTACCACTCATTCACAAATGATATCAATCATAAACAGAAGATTTTTTGAGTTTAAAAAAGAAAAAGAAAAAAAAGAGGTCTTCCTCCTCCCCTGAGAAATTATCATAATGGATTCAAAGTTAAAATACAAGTCTCCATTGCCATAATGTTCACACTGTTCATAATGTAATGGCATTATCCAGCAGATGAAAAACCAAAATGAAAAGCCGCTAACCATCTAAGTCGTAAAATTAAGAAAATCATGAGGATCAAGGAAATTTTCCTATAGATTCTGATGATTCAACTGGCTTTTTATCCCTCAAGCCTTCAAGTGAAGGAAGATCTTTCTTTGACAAAAAATTTTATACTACAAAATTTATTGATTGGTTGTACCTGTATTGAAGTAATGACTCACTATCCACTCGGTTTCTGGATCATAATCATAAGTTTACACTGCAGAGGAGGCCTTGGTTTAAGGCATAGCACTAGAACTGCTATAGGCTTTTGTTTACTGAGCAAATCCCTCTTCTTTTGTACCTTCACCTTTTGATAAGTTCTATGAAGCTATGTCGAAGAAAGAATTCAAAAAGTAACACTGGATTACAATATTTGAGAAAACAATGATGAGGGACTGGAATTTTTTAGTATCGTGGAATGTGAAGATAAAAAAAATTGGAAGGATTGAAATATTGTTAGGTTACATGGCTGACATTGTGGTGAAGTTAAATGAATCAGAGGGAAATTAGGAGCTGAAGTAGTAGTAGGACAGTTCATTGACATCAAGGATATTCATCTTCTAAAGTACATGTACATCCTAAGAGTCAAAGTGGTGTGATCAAATTGAAGAGTGTTCATTTACCAATGTAAACATGCACTGAACTTGCTATGAGAAGCAAGAAAGTTTGGTTCAAGATTAATAGATCAACCAATGGAACAAAATCACAACCTTGATTCCCAACAAGGAGAGTTGTCCATGCCTAAAGAGTATGAGCTCAATGGGGATACTGATCTACCCCTTCATCACCATGCCAGACCTTAGATGCAGAAAAGAGTAGAGGTAGCAGAGGGGATTCAACTGTGGGAATGAAGAAGTCCCTATTTCGAACTATTACCGAGAGTTAAAAAGATTATGAAGCAAGAGTAGAGTAACAAGTATGAAGTAGGAGAGCCAGCAGAGGGCATTCAAGTTCAAGAATGAAGAAGCGTCTATTACAAAGTTTTAGGGGCAGAGGAGGGGATTCAAGTTTAGGAATGCATGTCAAAGTATTTCAAGTGTACACGCCTAAAACACGAGAGTAGGAGACAAGTACGACACGAGAGTTTAGAGTAGGTTTGGTAGAAGGTTTGTGCAACTAAATGCTAGACGTTAAAGAGCATGTTATGAAAACCTCGAATGAGGAAGCAATAGGTCAAAGAGAAGAAGAAAGAGACTGTGAGACAGGATCCAACAATCCTCTAGCCAAATGCCAGAGACGGTGAATGCAAGACTGAGAAAGCTCCCTCTTTGTCGATACAAAAAGGGAACCCATCTTTTCGACTGGGAAATTGGAGTTTCAATAAATAGAAAAAGACTGGTTACTCTCTCTCCTACTCCTGACAGTATTTATCAATCATATCAATCAGACTTTCGATAGTGAAAGAGAGAAGAGAAAACAACCCCCCCCCCCCCCCACGACAACTACCGTAGAGAAATAAAAATAAATAAATAAATCATTCAACTTGTCTTATTCTATAGGCCACAGGCCTTATTTATAATCAATCTTTACGATCTTGCAATAAAAGCTATGGAATCTGGATAACTTGTTCTTCCATGTTCTCATATGCGTGATGTCCAAGATAAACTATAAGGTCTTCCACATTAAAAATAGGGCTATCTCCATTTCTGGTGGAAGCTCAATTAGGTATGCATTATCACCTAGCTTCTTCAAAATATAGTAAGGACATGCCTTTATGGAGTGAAGCTTTGTATATGAGCCTGGTGGAAACCGCTCAAGCTTAAGTCGCACTATGACCCTATCTTCTTATTGGAATTGTGCACAACGTCGTCGAACATCTGCATGTCCCTTGTAATTTTCATTACTAAGGGGGATCTTTCGCCTTTCTTCACGTATCTCCTTAACATATTGTGCAAAAGCTTCAGCATCCTAGCTAGGGTTGTCAACAGGCCGGGCCTGGGGTTGGTCTCGGTCCGGATTTCAAAATGTTTCGGGTCGGGCCGGGCTTATTCAAAATTTTGATTTTTGTAGGCTTGAGCCTAGCCCATTGACACCCCTAGTCCTGGCTCGATCGAATCGCACTAGGAAGTGGGGCTAAATCGATAGGTTGTCACAGTCACATACTGGTCACAATTTCGAAAGGAGAGTGATGCAGGATGCAAGTACTTAAGCAAAACTAGTTAGCATTATTAACATAAAAAATGCAATATGAAGAATCTACCACAATTTAAGGGAATTAAGAGCCATACACCAGATTCAGGCATTAATAAGTAATATTCCAGCAAGTTATGACATTCCTGCATGCGTTGGACCTATGGGTATAGAAATTCCCAAGCTAGCATAGGATTAGCTGGGCTTTCAATTGGGAAAATCTAAATGTTCCTAGGGCTGTGGTAAAGGTAATTAGGCTTGGTGTTAGAAATTGGGGAAAAAGGATAAAGGAAATTAGGGATTTTAAAATTGGAGAATTAGGGTTCCTAATTTTCTATTTTTGGGGATTTAGGGTTAGGGTTTTAGATCTAGGGTTAGTGATGCAGGACAATTAACTACTTGCTCTAAAAGTTCAAACTGATAGAGCATAGCGAATTAATCCATTTATCTCATAGCCCAAGGCTCACATCCATGGGTTGGTCCTCGGCCAAACCCTCCTCGCGGGCCCAAAATCCATGGGTCCCCCCCCCCCCCCCCCCCCCAATCACTTGAGTTCCACCTCACATGAGCCACCCACCTCACACGGGCCCCAAATCACATGGGTTCCGTGGGCTGCCCACCCCGAGTGTGTCCCCGCATCCCACAAGCCACCACACTTGAGCCCAGTGTGAAAATGCTCCTGCATTAATAATCCCCGATGATGAGTCTCGAACACAAGACCTCCCGCTTTGATACCAATTTAATGTAGGACAATTAACCACTTGCTCTAAAAGCTCGAAATAATAGAGCATAGCAACTTAATCCATTTATCTCATAGCCCAGGCCCCACATCCATGGGTTTTGCCCCCTCGTAAACCCCAAATCACAATGGTTTCCGCCTCACATTAGCCACCCACCCCACATGGGCCACCACACTTGAGCCCGGTGTGAAAATGTCCTTGCATTAGTTAGAGGTTTCAAAGGGATATAGGAGTTTAGGGTTTTTATGGTGGATGAGGGCTATGGCTTATGTGGCCGTACACACATCCGTATGGACTGGGTTGTCCGTACGTGCAGGTGGCTATACGGTCACAATTAGGGTTGGTTTGGGCAGAGGTCGGATTAGGAAATAGAATAGGTTGAGGGGTCTTGGTGAGGAGGATGTTGGAATTTTTATTTTTATTTTTAAAGGAAAAAAAAAAAAAAAAGAAGAAGAAGAAGAAGATTCTTCAAGAGGAAGAAAGAGAAAACAAAAATTGAAAGAGAGAACATTATACCTTGTTAAGAAGATGAAGATCACCCAAATGGGCATCACACCCATCCCATCATAGGAGATTTCTTCTCATGAAGTCTCTCTTTTCAAAGTGAAGAGGAAAGGAAAAAACAATTTTCACCAATCAATTAGGGTTGGACGTCCCCTTCCCCCTAGTCTCAAATAAAAGTGTTTGGACAAGAATACCCTCGCTCAAAGAAAAATTTCCCAATATGTCCTACCACTAAAATAAAAACGTAAACCAATAATAAATGTCCATAAATAAATGAAAGCAAAGCAAACTATCCTAGAGATCTATCGTAATGGTCCACATTCAGAATGGACCATGATAAATGGCCCAAATGGCCCGATCATGCTTTCCATGAAATATGATGGTCCAATCGTGTCTCCTCACAAATCAACGGTCGGATGTTCCTCAAATAGCAGCCCACCTGCACTTTCCCAATATGGGGTCTTCCAAATGCATGAACATGCACATGAGGTCTTCAACTCAGCCCCCAAGATCCCATGTAGACATCACCCATCCACAATGAAATTGGTATTAGGCCTGGGGCTCTCCTCTATCTCTAATAATCTCTAACTGGTGCCCAGATGTCCTCATTAAAGAGTCTTGTAATGCGGTTCGCACGGGGCCTTACCGTCTAGCCGTTGGTACTCTGCATCTTCACGGAGAATTCAATTTCACTGGGCCCAAAACTGTTATAAGCAAACTCAGCTTGTGGTAACATGATGTCCCATGAGTTAATATGATCACCAACCAGACATCGAAGTAGATTCCCAAGACTACGGTTGACGACTTCAGTCTGCCCATCTATTTGCGGATGATAAGCACTTGAGAATTTCAACTTAGTTCATATATAAACCACAAGGTGCACCAGAAGTAGCTCATAAACTTAACATCACAATCAGATACAATCGTTTTAGTAACACCATGCAGACGAATCACCTCTTTGAAGAAAACATTGGCGATGGCATGGCGTTTGATGCTTTCTTACAAGGGATAAAACAAGCCATCTTTGAAAACATGTCAACCACAACATAAGGAGACATGTTGAGTCTTTTTTTAAAGATGAATTTTATTAGGCAAAAGCCAAAACAAAAACGGACAGCGGACAACATAGAAACAAAAAGAAAAGATACCAAAAGCTAACAACAACTAGAAACAAGAAACACCAAAAGACCAACACAGAACTACCATACTAATATTACAACAACCAACCCCTAGAGGAGCCAAAAAAAAAGACACTAGCCACGTTGAGTCTTAGGCAATCCCAAGACGAAATCCATATTGATGTCTTCCTATGGAGCATTTGGCACAGGTAATGACATATAAAAATAAGTATTTTGCTTGCTATCTTTACCCAGCTAGCACACTCGACATTGATGAACAATGATCCCGATATCTTTCTTCAAACTTGGACAGTAGTAACAGTCATCGATCCGAGCTATCATTTTATCAACACCAAAGTGACCACCTAGACCACCTGAATGAAGCTTACGTATAACAAGCTCTCGCAAGGAACTTTTAGGAAGGCATGGCGCCTCATATCATAAAATAAGTACCCATCATGCAAGCTAAATCTTGGATACTCGGTGCCTACGTCATAAATGAGTATTGAAAATACCTTTCCAAAATCATCATCTGTGGTAGTCCCTTTTAAGTTCTTCAAACCCAAAAATAGAAACTGATAAGGAAAACAATTGGTGTGACTTTTGGCTGAGGATGTCTGCTACCTTATTTTCAATGCTAGCGCAATGTTTTAGGTTGAATGTGAACCCTTAAAGATAAGCACTCCACTTAGCATGTCGAGCGCTCAACTTCTTTTAAGAATTCAAATAACGTAATGCCTCGTGATTAGAATAAAGCACAAACTCCCGATGAACGAGGTAATGACGCCAATGCTTCAGAGCTTGTACAATAGCATAAAACTCTGTGTCTTATGTCGAATGCTTCTTTCGTGCCTCATTGAGTTTTTCAGTGAAAAAGGCTACTAAATGTCCTTCATGGCTAAGGATACCTCCTAGGGGTGTACACGAACCGAGTTAGCTCGGTTAGCTCACTCGACTCGACTCGAAAAAGCTTGGTTAGCTCGCTCAATTCAACTCGGTTCGAAGCTAAGTTCAAGCCGAGTCGAGCTGATTTTTTGAGCTCGAAAAAATTTCGAACCGAGTTCGAGCTTGCCCAAGCACGACTCGACTCGGATCGAACTAGTTCGATGACTCAGTTACTCTGATATTGATGTTGCTCACCAAGTGTTTGATGAAATGACTCAACGAAGTGTTGGCTAGTGGCAAGGAAGGTATGTATATGAAACAAATACCATTTTTCCTTGATTTTGATGTTGCCCATAAGGTGTTTGATGAAATACTTGTAAACAGCTACTACTGTTTTACATACAGTGAGAATTGGAAGTCCACTACATGTGTTTGTGAAAATGCCACAGAGGCTAGATTTGGCTCAAACTCGGCTCAAACTGGCCCGAGCTGCTAACTGAACCGAGCCGAGTTGGCCAGTCAGGCTCGAGGACCGAGCCGAGTTCGAGCTGTGGTCAGCTAGTGGTCGAGCCAAGTCGAGCTGAGGCCAGCTCAACTCGGTTCGACTCGGTGTACACCCTATCTATGCCTATGTGGGATGCATCACAGGCAACTTCAAACACCTTTTTGAAAGCTTCTGTCATTTTCTGCTTGATTTCTTGAAATGCCTTTGTTGTTGATTAAGTCCACTCAAATGGACTAGCCTTCATACATTCAGTAATGATCGCCATGATGAAACTAAAGTTCCGAATAAACGTTTGATAAAATGTCACAAGCCCGTGAAAACTGCAAACCTCATGAATGTTTATGGAAGTAGTAGGCCATTCAACAATAGCCTTATCTATTCAGAATCAACCTTCATGTCCTCTGTTGAAACGACGTACCCTAGAAAAACCACGCTAGAACTCATGAAGGTGCACTTCTTCAGATTGATGTAGAGTTTCTCGTGGCATAATACACTCATCACTTGGCGAAGATCGTCCGAATGATCTTCTTGTGAACGGCTATAGATGAGGATAACATCAAAGTATACGACAACAAACTTGCCAATGAATGGCCGTAGAATTTGTGTCATCACCTGTATGAACATACTAGGTGCATTTGTCAAGCCAAAAGGCATGACTAGTCATTCATACAATCCATCCTTTATCTTGAAAGCAGTTTTCCATTCATCTCCAGGATGAAGCCTTATCTAGTGGTACCTGCTTTGCAAATCAATCTTCGAAAAGATTGTAGCATTTGCCAACATGTTAAGCATGTCATCTAGGCGTAGAATGAGAAAGCGGTACTTTACTGTTATCTTACTGATGGCATGACTGTCAACACATTCGCCAATTACCATCCTTCTTTGGTGTCAAACACGCCAGCATGACACATGGGCTGAGGGTATCACGAATGAAACCCTTTGTTAGCAATTCCTCCACCTGTCAACGAAACTCGGCATGCTATGTCGGGTTCTTTCAGTATGCTAGATGATTTGGTAATGGAGATCCAGGTACCAAATCAATCGCATGTTGGATGTCAAGCTGACATCATGGGTGAAAGTTCAACTGGTGGTTCATCAGGGACCAAATCCTGAAATTGGAACAAAATGTCCTGCATATCAGGTAGTTGAATAGCAACATTACCAACTAGATCGGTCTTGCATCCTACCAGATCATATATGATTCCCCGTTCGTGACTCTCCTCTACAAATCGGGCCATACTTAACACTATGGAAGTCGGCTTTGCCTCTTCAAATTCGTCTTCCTTCGCAAGGTTAATAGTAATGGGCTTTCCTTTGCAAATAAAGTTGTAAGTGTTCTTGCAATGTTTATGAGTTACATCCATATCGTATATCCACGGGCGCCCTAGTAATATATGTGTGAACTTCATTGGAATGATGTCACATCAGAGCGATTATTTGTAACGACTAACGACCTAGAAAAAAGTTTACTAAGCAACTCTTAGTCACAAGGATGAACGTATCACTCGCCCACGTGGCTTAGGATGTGTTTGAAGCTTTAGTTTCAACATGTCCATCACGCTTTGTGAGGCCACGTTCATGCAGTTGTCTCTGTCATGACTTGACAACCTTTCTACCACACGATACTCGTGTATGGAAAATATTAGTTCTCAACCAGTCTTCTTGGGCCTCCTCTTTTGGTGTTGCCAGAATCCTCCAAAGACTGGGCCTCCTCTTTTGGTGTTGCCAGAATCCTCCTGACCACCAATGATTACTTGTTTTCGTTAAGGCCATCTAGGCCTTCCTCAAGTTCATGCTCATCATCTTCTGGATCGTTTTCAGGTTCATCTTCTACTTGGTATGCAATAAAGTTTTCTGCCTCGCAAAATTGGAGATTGCGAGAAGGACACTCTCGCATAATATCCACGACCACCATACTTAAAGCAAGTGTTGGTCGACCTCCCCCACGTTGTTGCAACAGAATTTTATGAAGGCTCTTTGCAATAAAGTTTTATGAAGGCTCTTTGCAAAGACAAATCATAGGATATTACTGGCAAGCCTCCCTCCCTCCCTCCCATCATGGGACTTAATGAACAGGCTTTGTGGGGCCCACCATGTTGTCTATGTAAAATCCATTTTGTGCGTCAAGTGAGAACCATAATTTGGACCATGCATACAGAAGTTAAAGCCTGATTCAAAATCGTGTGCGCCACAACAATGGCCAACAATGTAAAATTGCTCCCCAAATCGCTGAGTTCACAAGGTGTGGCCCACCAGAGTTTTGCATCAGGCTGATTTTTGTATCTTCTCTTCATCCTGGTGAGTGGTGAGTTACACCTTATTAATAGGTGTTCAATGAAAGACAAACATCATGATGGCCCCACTCACAAACCTATCGTTGACATCCCATCTCAAATTGTTCCATGTGGTGTGGCCCATCTGAGTTGTGAATCTAGCCGATTTTTTGCCTTAGGGTATAAGATCAAAGATAGAACCAGATAGAGTAGTGGCCCGACAAACTTGAGTGTTTGATGGTGAGCTGAAGATATGGCAACGCAACCCTTGATAAAAATAGAAATAAAAGAAATAACTTACATTGCACGATGGAGATTGATGATTCATGATCTTTCCCCTTTTCGCGAATCCCAACATGGCGGCGTGGAAGCGATTGAGAGCAGAAACGGGAATGGATGCTATGAGAATTGGAAGGGTGGCTGCAATCCAAGCCACCCTCAGCAGCAAAACCAGCCCAACCTCATTTATCATCAATGTCATCACCACCGTCGATTTGAGAAGCGAAATGATATTTCCAGAAACCCTACTTTCTTCCTCCTTTCCCGACTCTGCAATCGTCGCAGCAGAAGCAGGAGAGAAGTAAAGGGAGTGTTGACAGAAGGCATGAAGTGAGGTGTAAGAAACGGCAGACGTGGGGGCGAGGTGAAAGTATAGTCTTGGGAAGCGGATTTGCGGATTAGATACCGACAATAGCCAAATCGCTTCTGAAGTGACGTCACCAATCTCTGTGGACCTCACTATGATGTATGTGTTCTATCCAAACGGTCCATCCATTTGGAGAGATCGTTCTATGGCATGATAAAAATAATGAGATAGATCTAAAGTTCAAGTAGACCCCACAATAGAAAACAATAGGGACAGTGACATCCACCGTTCAAAACTCCTTAGGGGCCACAAAAGTTTCCAATGAAGTTTATATTTTTATTTTCACTTTGTCTATCACTATGTTAACTTATGAATAGGTTGGATCTAAAAAATACATCACGGAGGGCTCTATGAATATTTCAACGGTTGGTGTGACTGATCCAACAGTTTTCTGTTGTAGTGGTCCACTTGAACTTTATATCCATCGCATTCTTTTTCTCGTGCAATAAAACGATCTCTACAAATAGTTGGACAGTATATACAAGACATGTATCATGGTGGGGTCCAGCCATATTGGTTACGTCACGTTAGCGATTTGGTTACCTCGTCGGTATCTAATCCGCGCCCACAAGCGAAATGGCTGGTTTGGACACGTGTCGTGTGAAGACGGAACGCATATTTACTCACAGGTTGAGTAGCGAGTCCTCTACTAAAGTGATGTCACCAAAGTTACGTGGGCCTCACTATTACGTATGTGTTGTATCTACACCGTCCATCCATTTTAAAATATCGTTTTAGGGCATGAGTCAAAGAATGAGAGAGATAAAAATCTATAGTGAACCCCAACCACCAAAAGCCGTGGGGAGAGTGATTCCCACTGTTAAAACTATCCTAAGGCCCACCATAATGTTTATTTGAAATCCACCCCGTTCAAAAGTTTAAAAAAAAATACATTAGAGAAGGGAAAACACAAATATAAGCTTGATCTAAACCTTTTGTCGCCTTTAGAAGTTTTTAATGGTAGGTGTTATTGTCCCACTATTTTCTATGCTGGTTCTACTGGAGCATTGAATTTAACTCGTCCTTTGGATCTTGCCCTAAAATGAGCTCTCCAAATGAAGGGAAGGTGTGGATACAAAACATACATCATGGTGGGGCTTATAGAACTTGATGATGTCACTTCAGTAGCTAGTCTCGCTACTCAACCTTTCAGTAGCTTAATTGGGCGCAGATTATATACAGAATGGCTACTGAAGTGACGTCACTGAACTCGGTGGGCTCCACAATGATTCCATTCATTTGGAGAGATCTTTTATGGCATGATAAAAATAATAAGATAGGTTTAAAGTTAGAGTAGACCATACAATAGAAAACAGCGAGTACAGAATCATTGTTCAAAATTTTTTAGGGGTCACAGAAGTTTCCTATCAAGCTTATAATTTTGTTTTCACTTTATATATCTCTGTATTAATTTAAGAATAGGTTGGATCTTAAAAATACATCATGATGGGCCCTATGAATGTTTCAACAGTAGGTGTAATTGATCATGATGGCCCCATGAATATGGCACATGCATCATGGTGGGGTCCACCGAGCTTGGTGACATCACTTCAGTGGCTTCTGACCTTGTCAGTATCTAATCCGCGCCGGTGAGGAGATCAAAGTTAAATAAGGCAATAAAATGATGTATTTATTATATCCACACTGTTTATCCATTTTTTTAGATCATTTTAGAGCATGATACCAAAAATGATTCATATCCAAATCTTAAGTGGACCACACCAGAAATAGTATTGAGACAATGATTCTCACTATTAAAACATTCGTAGGGCCCACTATAGCGTTTATATTTCATCCAATCTATTCATAAGGTCACACAGATATGGATAAAGAGGAAAAACAAATCTCATATCGATCCAAAAATTCTATGACCCCTAAAAGGGTTTCAATGGTAGATGTTCAATCCCCCACAGCTTTTTGTAGTGTGGTCCACTTGATCCTTGGGTCTATCTTATTTTTCGGTTAAATCCTTAGGACGAGTTAGAAAAATGAAAGGACGGTTAGGATATAACACATACCTTATGATGGGCCACAAAGCTTGGTTTCAACACACCAGCCAGATCCGTGGTGCGTGGTAGACCAGCCAATCCTCTTCAGGGAATTGTTTTTTAAAAAAAAAGCTACCTACCTATTGCCGATTTTACATTTCAGTACCCTCTTCAATAAGGTTTTCAATAAATTACGGTATTAATTCAGTTAATTAAGTTTCCTTGAACTTCTTAACACCCTGTTTGGCACCCTGATTTGTGGCAAATGGATTTATTTTAATTTCAAATAGTTATTTTTTATACTTGACAGCCTCGTATTTGAAGTTAAATAGGATTGGAGGTATTTCAAATCTACCTTTTTTTTTAATCGGACATGGGCCAAGAGTTACTACTCTCTTATCTTATTGAGTAAACTCAGTTGGGCCCACCTTGAATGTATGTGGTCTATCCACACCGTCCATTTGTTTTTCCATCTAATTTAAGGGGTGGAGCCCAAAATTGAAGCATATCCAAAGATCAAGCGGATCATACTGCACGAAACAATGGAGATAATGATTTCCACAGTTGAAAACTTGTTAGGCCCCACAATAATGTTTATTTGTAAGCCAACTTGTTCAGAAGATCATAAGATGAAGGGAAAACACAAATATAAGAAAGATCCAAAACTTTTGTGGCTCCCAAGAAATTTTCAGTGGTAGACATTCAATTAAACTGTTTCCTCTGGTGTGGTCCATTTAAACATTATACCTGCTTCATTTTGGGGCTCAAGCCCTAAAATTATCTGATAAAATGGATGGAAGAAGCAAATAAAATACTTAAATTATGGTGGACCTCACGGAGTTTACACTGGACGCTAAGCTAGTGAGTTACTATGCAATCTGCTTCCCTTTTTCCTTGGTTTTAAAATCTCAACAAGATTGTGATGTATTCCAGAGAAATTGCCTTTTTGGCCTCCTTTATAAGGATAAGAGAGTCCCACATATAACAAATGTGTCTCTAAGAGGCTACTCCACTGAACACATAGCACGTTGATGATACTTCAAAGTAATTCAATTATAAGTTGCAACACTAAGATCACTTCAATAGAATAATTTGAACCATCTAAGCATCAAGGAGTTGTCTATTTGTGATCCTTACATTTGTGGCCTACCTAAAGCTTGGAATTTCTCTTTTGGCCAAAGTATATATTTTAATGTGCTTATTATAACGTCCCGTTCAACCAGCACAGTGCCCTGGGGCGTCCACGTAGGATTTACCGTAAGACCGTTCGTTTAAACCACTCGTGGTGGGGTACCACGAGTTAATCAACTTAGATTTAGCTCATTAGTGTAGACCAGTCTGGTCATGATCGGACCAAGTGTGGCCTGCCAAGCCAGAGGGCCTGTTCACACTTAACAACAGCCCGTATGGGCCACCCAACGACCGAGGAGGGTCAAAAAACTCCGAAAGTTTAGGAAATCATAGATCTCACTGGGTTTGTGGTTCATCGCGGACTGCGGACCCAGTGGACACCTAAAATTGGGATCTGACACTTGCCAAATGCACCCCACCAATGCTAGATTGAAATCTGGCACTTGCAAATAAAGTCGAGATACCAGGCGTTCCAACCGTCGGATTTCTTCCAAATTTACGATGACGGTTCAATGTATTTTTCTACACCCGTCCACCAAATCTGGGACCTGATCATGGAACGGTGACCGTTGATCGCAAATCGGACCCATGCGACCAAACCCCATATCTGATCACTCCCAAATTTTGCATGGCTCTTCATCGGGTCATGGATCACCTATCCTTTAGGTTTCATGGCCAGAGGGCTACCAGAACTGCTCCAATCACCGAAATGGGCCCCATAGGGCCACTTAAAGGTTGGAATCTTATGCTCAGACCCCATGTCCATTCATCCATTTGTTCCTATATTTTATATGGCCCCTCACCGGGCCATTAGGCACCTACACACCAAATTTGGTGGCTAGAGGGGTGTTAGGACCGCCCCAACACTAATAGGGAGTCCCATAAGGCTATTTTGAGAATTTGTGGAAGCTTGGGGCCAAAGGCCCCAAATCTGGGAAACAAAACCCTAGCTCTCATAACTCTCTCTCATTTACCATAACTACTAAGAGCAAAGGGGAGAGTAAGAGAGTAAAGGAGAAGAGAGTGTGGGTGAAGAATGAGCTAGGGTGGACCCTAAATCAAGGTGAGGGCCCAAAGGAATCAACCCTTCCAACTCCCTACCTTTTCTCAAAGGAGAAACTCTCCACCAAAACCTCAACGATCGCACGTGGGTCGTCTAGGTAAGATTTTTCACCCATTCTTCTTGGAAATCCATGTATTAGGAAGGCTTGGCTTGGATTTCTCACATGCAAGGGCTTCTTTTAGGGATTTCGACCGATCGACCTCAAAGCCCTCTTTCCTATGACTTTTTCCCAATCTCCAACGATCCATAGGTGCGGACTATTACTCTTAGGTGGCCTAGCACCAATTTTAGTATGTGTATAATGATTTTGATTGTTGAATGCTATGTTAAAGGATCTAGAGAAGCCCTAGGACTTGTATGTTTGTTAGAATTGTACGTTGGCTCCCATATGATGTTGTTCTTGCATCTCACATGATTTTTGTATATAGATGATTATATACTCATGCCTTGTTTGATTTTCTCATATGATGTGCCCTATAACATCCATGATTCCTTGATTTTTGTGTATTTTGGCTCTAAGGAAGGTAGGAAGTGTCTAAGTTCCTCACTAACCCACACCACACACACACACACCTTGTTCATGATATTATTAGCTTTACATGTTAGTAGAAATTTAGAATTTTATGTTGAGAAGCATGGGAACATGATGTCATTTATATTGGTGGTGCAATGATAGTTGGCATGTTACGGATACCCTTCACTGTAACGCCCTGAAAATCGGGGGTCGAGTATGAACTCAACTCCCGAGTTCCAACGCATCACTTATGCAACATACACAATGATGGTTAAATGTTGTCTGAGTTAGCGCAATAAACATGAATGAGATTATACCAAAACAGTAATTCATACTCCAGTTCAATTGTATAAAGGCAAGCGGAAGACTAAAATTTTATATTCAAAATGTGTAAAGTATCAAAATTTTGTGAACTCCAGAGTATGAGTACTAACTGAGTACCAATATACATGTAATGTCTCTAAGTCAAAAAAATCAAAATACAATCCTCAAAGAGGCCTCAGTAAATCCCGCGATGCACTGCCTAAGCGTAGCCGTCGAGTCAATCTTGCATAAAGGAGAACTCCTCCGATCCTCCTCATAGTCTAGCTCCGTCTCCGAACAGCAGGCGCCATCTACACCTGTGACAGAGTCTGGTGGGTGTTGCAAACACCGTCCCGTAACGTGGGAGTGAGTAGCTAACTCAGTGGAACAATAAAGCATAGGTTAACATGTTATCAAATCAATCAAGCAGTAATGATAACGCAGTACAAATCAAACATTTCTAATTACTCTTGTTAAATGCAAAAAATGATATGACATGATGCTGTATGCCCTTGCCAAACCACCCTCAAGCGACATCATCTTACGTTCGCGAATGCTAACTCCCTCAGTGCGCCACATCTACAAAGCACATGCAGTGCGATGATGCTCATGATTACCAAGTTTTTATTAGTCCATTTCAACCAGCAGTATTGGGAAACTAAGGTACCTCCCTTATATCATTCCCAAACATGATCCATGCTAGGGTCGTCAATCCTAGCTAATCTCATACGATATTATGGTTTGAGAAGCGTAGTGAAGGCATCGCAAAGGGCTCGTCACCCGTCAGCGCGGATACAGATCTCACCGTATGCGGCTCAATTGCTGGCCGTCAGCTCAAGTACATATCTCACCGTACCTGGCTCAATCACTAGCCGTCAGCTCAAGTACAGGTCTCACCGTACTCGGCTCAACTCATACTCTAGTTACTGTGAAAGACTCGTCGCCAATCACGAGACACTTGGAGTACTCGAAGATACTACGGAGGACTCGTCGCCGTCAAGCACGAGCACTGGTCTCACCGTGCTCGGCTCTCGCCAGTAAATATCGACAGCTCGAATATAGTGTCCCATACCACCATAATCGGCTCACGAGGTTGGTTGCGCAATGGTCACTACGGGGAGGCACATGACCCGAGCGTAGGCCGACAAAGACGACCACGGTGTCCCATACCACCATGTCCGGCTCATGCGTCTTAGCGGATCGAGGTACCATGGTTAACGGGATCGCCACTGGTAAGTTTGGTACCCTAGGTTCAAGCAGTAGCGACCAAACATGGTGAACATACATATACACATATCGGTTTGCTTGACGAGCCTGACTAGCTCGAGCGCACCACAAGTTGAGCGATATGGAGCGCAAAAGCACTCCGTGTGGCCAACCACTATCGCCAACCGAAGTACGACTCGGGCCCGCGGACACATCCATCGTGGCGATATGAATCTCACCACAACAATAAGTCTGGTATCGAATGTGTGGACTATAGGCATAGTCCCAAACTCAATCAGTGGTAGAGCATAACGTAAAGCATGAAGTAGAGCATGTATTATAAGGCATGAAGTATAGCATGTTATAAGGCATGTTGTAAAGCATGTTGTAAGACATGTTATAAAGCACTAAACACATAGGGATACAATTACTTAGAATTCATAGGTGAGTGGTTAGAGTGAACAACCACGTGGAGAGTGTCATATGTGACTCTAAGGTAGCAGAGAATCCCATCTCAAGCACCTAACTAAGGTTCTAACACTTAAACACTTACACTGCAAGTGATTTCACCAACACTTGGAATACACTACTTCAACATACATGACGTATGCTAGAGAAGGGTGTACTAGGGTTGTCCCTTTACCGAGCTAGTATTTTATACATATACATCCTATTCATACAAACAAATAAACATAGCAAACACATCAGCAAATTTTATACGTATAGGGTACTTTCACGTATACCCAATTTCGACATACATAGTGTTTACAAAGGAACATCGGTTTCGGCGATTCCTTTCGCCAAGCTAGTATGTTAATCATGTATTGTATAATCATACATTAAATACATATGTCAAACATTATTCCAAAAGAAATACGTATACGGTATTTCTACAATACGTATTTTCAACATACGGCACATTTACAAAGGAACATATATTTTGGCGATCTCTTTCGCCAAACTAGTATTTTATTCATATGTTATATAATTAAACATTAAATAAACATGTCAAGTATTTATCCAAAAAAAATACGTATACTGTATTTCTACGTATACCTAGAATATGTGAAATTCCATATTTCACACCGTTAATCAAAACAGGAAACGGAAAGCACTTTGTACATGTGCAATTGCAAGCAGATCATGAATCTACCATTATCTGACATTGAAAGCGTTGAAAACCTTAACTTATACACTTAAAGTCCTCACCTTTGCCTTTGGAAACGGAATAAATCAGCAAAGGTGATGGATCTTCCGTCTACGGCCGATTTCTAGCCTAAAGAGCGGAATCGGTTAGTCGGATACACCCTACCTCAATTCCACATCAAACCAGACCTAGGGTTAGGTTTTCTTACCTTCAAATGAGGTGGAAAACACCGGGAAAACGCCGAGAACAAGGCGGTGTAGGCCGTGTAGCAATCCAGTGCAAGTGGAGGAAGATCGGCAACGATCTCCAAGTCCTTCTCTCTCTTTTCTCTCTCTCTCTCTAGGGTTTCTCCCTAAATTCGTATGGCTGTGAGAGGGGCTGCTCTAAGCCCCTTTTATAGCCTCAAACATTACGAAAACAGACTTATGTTCATAGGGTACTGCCTATATAGGTTTTTCGCCGCTTTTCCAGCTCAAAAGGGTAGTTCTGGTGGCCCCTTTTGAACCAAACGTCAGACTTAAGCTCACCACCAATGGATCTACGTGGGATTACGTTTTTGACTCATTCGGATACGCAGATCGCACGTGGCGAACCACTTTCAGTTCGACGGTCAGTGGGCCACGATCAGAAATTCCGAGTACATGTAAATGTTCCTGAAATTTTTCTTAATCCGAGGGTGTAATTTGGTCTGATACTGACGGTCAGGTTGCTTAATACTGACGCGTCAACGAACGATGCCAGATCACTATTCCAGATATTTATTTCGGCTTGTGAATAGTGTTTTTCACATTACCTCGCTCCGATTCGAAACGAATGGCCGTGGAATGTCGGATAAGGCCGATTTTTGAGATGATTGTTAAGCCCAGTGGGGCGGTCCTAGTTCCTTAACTTCGGGTTAATCGGAATCCCGAGGTGCGATCTAGACCTAATACGAAGTTTCGTTTCATTCCCGAGAGCAGACGGGGAATGAGTTTGGTTCTAAACTTTAGGGTAACCTAGCGTCAATGATTCTGCAAGTTTTGGGTCTTGCAGATCGTATTTAAAGCGATCCTAACGGATTTCATATCTAATTGAGTTTAGTACTTAGTTAACTTTGTTAAATTTCTAAAGGATTTAATCCTATGTGATTTCTGGTCGAGGTGGTACTCGACCCAACGTACGGAATTTTTCAGGTCGTTACATTCACCCTCTTGGGTTGGTCAGGAACATGATGAGAGACAGTAGTCCCATCGGTAGGACTACACTAGGGCTAGATCCATGGGTTTGGGCGGTTGTATTCGGGTGGCTGTAGTTCAAATACATGGGTCCCTCGTGCCCGAGGTCACTCGTCTCACTCTCGCCTGACTCGTGCGGTCTAGTCTACTGCCTGACCAACCTTGTTTGTTAATCATGTTTGCTCACCTATGTATGGAACCTGGAACACCTTACAACCATTGTAACCCACTGATACTTAGATTGTAATTGGTCCACAGTCTCGTAAGCCGGGGTGATGCAGGACATGGAAAATTAAATATGACATGCAAGATTTCAGGCTTAGATTCTACCAATTCAGAAACAATTACACAAATTCCACATCCCACATGAAAATCCAAACATTCAATTAAAGGGGAATCTATCCGGGACCAGGCCTACACATGATAGGGCTGGAGTAATAAAAATTATCTATCCGGGTCCAGGCCTACACATGATAGGGCTGGAGTAATAAAAATTATAAACCAAACAATACTCAAAGATAAGAAATAATCATCCACACATGCATAGTAATCAATCCCTAATCCAAGGGATTCACTAATTTCAAATCAAGGAACCCTAGGGTAAGAAAAGGAGCATATAACTTAGGGAAAATGTAATTTAGGGCTAGGTTTTATAAAAAAACGGCAATGAGAGGATAGAAGAGGATAAAAACTTGAGCCAAAAGATGATCCCACGTGTGAACAACAACAATGGCCAAGACGCACATGCGTGTGATCTCGACTGCACGTGTGTGGTGCCCACTATTCAGAAAAAGGTCACCTTGGCTCTGGTTGGCAAGGGATAGACTCCAAAATTCTCAAATCTTAGCTTGATCCGATGTACGGTTTGTGCGTGGTGCTCCACCGAAGTTTCAGCCCTCCTGTAGGGCCAGATTCTGAAATTCTGCTGTGGGGAGAAGAATTGTTGCAATAGATGATTGATTCGAAGTATAGATGATGGGGTGAGATGAGAAGAAGGGATGGTAGAAGATGGGTAGTAGAGATGACGATAGATGGGGGACGAATCGGGATAGATGTGGCTTCGCACCATGGTAGTTAACCCTTCGATGAAGGGAGGGCTTCGCACCCAATTAGGCTTCACAACTCAGAAAGTAGAAAAATGCAGAATTTTTAGTAATCTTCAATGTCTGAAAAGAACTACAAGAGGTGCCTATTTATAGGGAAAACTCTATACCCCAAAACTCACGCCATGTGTGCAACCTATTAATTGGCGATGAAGTAAACTAAAATAAAAACCAATTAAAGAAATCTAAAGCGTTCACGATGTTCTAAATAACATAAATAAGTAAAACCTAAAATATGAAATCAATCCGACTAGTGGGCCATGGTCATGAGATCCCATGATGGGCTTTTCTTGGCTATCGGGCCCACTCTCTTGAACCAAACTTCGTCTTCTAGGTAGGAGACCCTCCCTGGACGTCGTCATCGAGCCAGATCGATGGTGGGGCCCTTCTACTCTATGCGTACGTGGGCCGGCGTGCTTGCGCGTGTGCGTGAGATGTCCTCATCACGGGGATGGTGGAATGGGACACTGTCTGAGATGTTGGCCTACGCTGAGGTACTGCGCCTCCCCGTAGTGACCACGAGCAATCCCTTTCTCTTGGCACTCCTCACATGCTTGAAGTCAGGGATGAGGAACCCAATGAGATCACGGACCACGGGGACTCGGCCTCACGCGTTGATGGGGCATTAGCCTCGCAACCAGCTTAGGGCAGTGATATGTGGGGTGTATCAGATTTTTCAATCTACTGGATGAATGTACTTAACTAATAACTCGACTAACACGATCGCATTGCATCGCATTAGTTAAGGTGGTGACTCGGCAGTCGAGGTCGCTCTGAAGGAGTGTTGTCATATGCGATCGTTAGATGGAGTCGCTCGAGGGAGCGTCGTGGCAAGAGTATGCATCATATCATTGCATTGCATACGCATTTAATAAGAGTTGTAGGTGTTGATGATTGATTGTTTTTTATTGAATTTATATTATAATTGATGCCTGTTACAACTTAAGATTAATAGTACACACTATGTTGATCACTCACTCCCACTCTAGGACGGTGTTTTAAAACACCAACCAGACTCTCTCATAGATGCAGGGGAAGCGGAGCAGGTGGAGCATGACGATGCTACTCTCGACGAGGAGGAGGAGCTGTCATACTTCCAGTTGATGGATGGTTTCCCGCCAACTGGAGAGACGGGATCGGATTGCTGAGCTGTGGGCTCAGTCCTATTCTTTTTGGACTTACTATTTTTTTTGGATTTTGTTTGGTGACGTCATGTGCAACCCCTTTATTCTTTTGGACATATATATATATATATATATAGAGAAGCGCTCACCTGCGAACTGGTTCGTACGTAGTACGTACGAACTTTTTTGATGACCCATCATCAGTGATGTTGATCCAAAATCTGAACCGTTCATGTGAAGCAGCACCTAGTGAAACCCTCAGGACCAAGTTTTACTTTTATCTAAAACTTTTATCCATACCGTCCATAGCAAAGAGAAATTCAAATCAAGGAAAGAAGCTGTTTACATTTTTCACGGTCCACCAAAGTTTCAGATCAAAGTAAAAATTCATATCATGGGGTTTCATGAGGTTCTGCTTCATGTGAACCGTTCAGATTTGCGAGATTCATCACGTATGATGGGTCATCAAAAAGTTCAGACGTACTACGTCCGATTCAGCAGTGAGCGTTTTCCTATATATATATATATATATATATATATATATATATATATATATATTCGCTTTTAGTCTCTTTCATTTCAGTAGACTCGTGTGATTGTGCTTCATGTTCCAGAATTTTTCAAACTGTGCATTGATTTGGATTAATCACGTAATTAACGAAAACCGGTCATAAGTGACTCCGGGAACTCGGGAGTCGAGTATATACACGACCCCCAATTTTCAGGGCGTTACACTTATTATAATCATTATATCAAATATTACACACACATGCATATACTAAATTGGAATATAAAGGTTGATTTAGCTAATCAAATCTAAGTCACATGATTATAACAAAGAATTTCAACATCCTCCTAATACAAGCTCCCAAACTAAAGATTTAGATTTTAGTTAATTTTGACCAAATACAAAAGAGGATTCAGAATCACATTGATGCCAATGCAAAAGCAGCTTACCAATTTACCGTGCAATGTACATTTTAATCCGTTAATCATGGATTTGATATTGTTGAAATATGATATTATCACTGTGGGAAGGTGTTTGGGATTAATAATTAAATCTGGATTTTTTAATTTATTATTATTATTATTATTTTAATTTCCACTACGTTGTTTTATTTATTCTTTTGTTAGTACACCCACTTTCAGTTCACACTTCAGTGTTACCACCCTATTATTATTTTTTTACTTTCCACTACGTTTTTTTTTTTTTTTTTTTAAAGCTTCTTAGTACACCCACTGTCTTTCACTCAGTCTACCACTTGAGCTATGGACCTGGGTGTTAATTTCCACTACGTTTCTAACACAAAAATCCAACATAAAACACCTAATTCGAGGGGCCCACCATGTTACTCCATGTGAAATCTGATTCATCCATCAATTTTCCAAATTGTAGGACTGTGTGAAAAGACAGCGAGATCAACTACTCCAATGGGCTACACCGCAAGGTACAATGGTTGAGGGGATGTCCACCATTAATTTGTGGGTGGGGCAATCATTCTGTGGATGAAGTGATCAAATATATCATTCAAGTGTTACTCAGGAGTAACCACTAGGAATAAGTATCCTTGGCCCATCCAAATAATCGGTGGGCCACACCATGTGAAGTTAGACAATTTAGGGGCAATTTCGCATTGTTTAATTGGCTGGTCCAGATTAGAGATTGTATAATCCTAATTTTTTTTGTATGTACGGATCAAATTAGTGTACTCACTTGATGGACGGATTGGATTTCCAATTATGAGTAAATGGTAGGCCCCACGGAGGCACGTTGTACATGTACACAGCGCAGCATAAACAGTCCATATGACACTACAGCTGCATACTTTGTATATTCAAAAAATTTCTCTGTTTCTCCTCTCTTGAATAAGCAAATCAAACAGGGTGAAATATGACATCCTGTAGATTCGCCACATATCAAACGAATCATCCTAAAAAGAATAAGAAAAGCATACTAGATTGATGATGAGTAAGGCTTGGTAGAATACAGCTAGAGGAATTTTTATAGTATATATTGGAACTTCCAACCTTTGGATTTAAGATCATTTGTGAATTATCAATGCTGTTTAAAAGATGGGAATCACTTCTGACAATGGATAGCTAAAAGGGTGGTTGTAATAAATAAAATTACAATATAGTAAAAGAATTAAATTAGCAAATGCAAACAGCAGTGGCAAGTAAGTATAGATCATTAGTTAGGGTTTCAACCACCCCATCAACCGAATCAAACTCGAGAGTGAGTTTTCCACTGACTCGGCTCAAAATTTCACAAATCGAGTCAGCCGAGTTTCTGAGTTGAGTCGGCAAGATTTACAACTATGGTCAATGCACATGCAGCTAGTTAACCTATTTGAAGCAATAGTGGAAAATAAAAATAAAAATCACATTGACCATGTAATCTTAACCATCTAATTTCTGTCCATGGAATTGGACTGCTGGCGATGTTAGTTTGAGCGTCCACAGACCACCTGCCAGCATTGTGATCATCGGGTCATGTACTTCTCCTTCAACGGTCTGGATTGCACCGCACAATTAGGAAGGCATAGAGTAGCTTGCATTATAAGCAAACTCATGTTTTTCACATCAAGAGAGAGCACACACTTGCATGCAATGATAAAGTGGCCCATTTCGCAGCCCTCAAAAATTACAATGACAAAGGATCATGCTCAGCCAATCAGGATCCAAATAGTTACCTCCACCAATGGTGGCATGTAGTCCAGGCTACCAATCAAAAGGTACGATTGCATTCTATCAAGGAGATTTTTTGGCACATTCCATCCAAATGTGGAGCCACCATCAGGTTAACGGTCTGGATTCTGACATGTGGGCCCACTTGTAGAAAACTAGTACTGGTGCATATCCTAGTGTTGAGGATCAAGTAATCCATTGACAAATACAAGTCCATGTAACCATGTCTGATCGGCATTACTATCTCATGCAAAGGGTTTCAATGCATGACTCAGCAGTAGAAGTACTGCATTTCAACGCTAAGATCATAGGTTCGAATGCCCACATGGGGTGTAAAATTTTTTAAAAAAAAAATCATACAAAGAGTTATGTTTGCAATGGAATATAAGCAGTGACAGAAACCATTCCTTTTACTATTAACATGTGAAACATCACATCTCTCAAAAGGACAAGCAGACTAAAATGAAATAAGGCCAAAGAAAACCAAAATGACAAAAAAAAAAAAAAAAGGTGCTCTCAGTTAGCACATTTTTTTCTTTTCTTTTCCTTTTTCATGGTAAAGAGCTCAATCAGAAGAATGGGAGCCTCAGGTTGGGATGAGTGCCAGTATCTGGTTCCTGACAATTCCCATGCACTGCTGTATCTCTCTGTATATCGAAAGGTTCTGAGAACAACGCGGCTGCAAGCTGGTGACGGCATCGTCTAATATCTGGGCCACCTCAGCTGGAGGATACTGTCGCTCTGTGCATGTCTGCATGTTCAGGAGACAATACTCGGTTTCAAGGATGACAATAAAATTCAAGACAAACAAGAATGGTTAAATGCGATTCAAACCAGCATTCGACCTATCAACAGTAACTCATCTGCAGTTGATTCGAGAAAGAAAACTACACGCCATGATGCATTAAGAAGTGAAAGGTATCCTGGTGTGCCCAGTCTGCAGATGCGGGTCCATGGTCTGGTGTTCCAGATCATTGATCTGATAGCCCCTCAGATTGAGATATCCTAAGTGATCAAGCTGTGTACTAAAAGATGGTTAAGAATTAAAAATACTGCAATGGTCCGGATCAATGGGCCAAAACTAATGGCAAGGATATTTTAATCTGGAAAATTTCCCATCATCCCTCATCCACTGCGGGGCCTATCAGATCAAGGGATCCTGAGCCATGGGTTCCATCAAGAATGATACTCTCCTCCTGATCCATCAGGACCAGATGATTCCTCCAGTACTCTGCATAGTTTTGAAAATGAACAAGCCTAATCTTTTGTTGGTAGAGAAGCTAATGAGAGGATGAGCTTGAACCCATGACATCAAGGTTCCATCCCAGTACCACCCGACTGACAGTTTCCGCTCCAAAGGAAAGCCAAGTCAGCAAAAATGATCCACTGCAATAGTTCATTTAATTTAAAATTTCAAGAGAATTGAAGCATGCATATGAGAATAAAGGATCTTAACATTGTTTTCACCAGTAAATCGGAAAACCACAGGGTTATAGCAACTTCCCCTTGCCAATGATAAACATGCATCCTCTCAGGCTGTTATTGAGATGTGTGAGAACTTTGGCCAAGTAATTATATATATATATATATATATATATATATATATATATATATATAGATTTAGCCACAAGTTGAAATAAAATATACGCAATCTGACCCAAATTGAGAACATCGGGACCACCTTGAGGTGATCCAAGCCATTCGTATGGAGGCCTCATTGTGGAGTGGTGGTACTAAAAATATATCCACATCAAGTAAAGCTACAGTAGGTCCGATTCGATCCCCGTATAATGCGTATGATGAGATGAAATGCAAGCCACCAATTGGATGGCAAGGATCATCACGGGCCATCTCATGACTAGGCACCGGACGAATGACTTAGATTACCAAGAGGTGGATCCCACGACACAAATTGTTGGTTAATTGGTCCAGCATAACATGAGACCTCTGGTTGGAAAGATGATGCTTAGCACAATCAATGCTTGGGAAAATGCAACCCAAGTGCATGGTGATCAGCTTGCCAAGCAATGGCCCATTTGGAATTGACAAAATACCCCCAGCAGCCTTGCCTAGGTGGGTCCCTTGCTCTGGTGGAGCAATCAATGCATGCTTGGGTTGCTTTTTACCTATGGCAACCTTTCGCATTCCACTGTCGATAATTGTCTACTAGCAAAAACATTTATATGAGTCTCCCATGGTTATACAACTTGAACATTGTGTGGGTGTCATGATTCTGAATATCGGTATTTGGGAGTGTATCGGCCAAGTTAAAAAACGATACGATATGGTCATCGCATATCGGTATCAGTCCATATCGGATTATATCGGTACAAAAAAAAAAAAAAAAAAAAAAAAGCCAAAGAATTAAGGAAAATATCAGGAAAAAAAAAAGATAATATTAAGATATTCAAGAATCTATGATTTTTTTGTTGTTTGGACATGCATATGGTGTATTGATCCATTCTTTGATGAGAATGTTGTCTAGGCCCTAATTGAACACAAATCAAGCATGATTTGGTGAAATAGGGCCCATTATATTGAAATACAAAAAAAAAAAAAAAAAAAAAAAAAAAGAAGAAGAAGAAGAAGAAGAAGAAGGAAAAAAAGAAGAAGATAAAAATATAAAAAAGAAAGTGAAGGTTTACACTTCTTTCCGACTTTTCCATAATGGTCCATTTTGCTTTGATTTGTCAAATCCTATTCAAATTATTTGTTTTGATCCCAAAATAAATAGGTCTAGATCTAGCCTAAAATGAGTTTTTAAGTTTCCTCCATGGTTTAAATTATTATTTTTTTAAAAAAAGGAGACGAGTGAAATTTAATGGAAAAAAAATTAAAATTAAAATTGGGCTTTTATAGATGTATCGGACATGTATACACCCCGTATTGGCCGATACAGCCTTGTATCACGTACCGTCTCGTACTGATATGGATATGATACGGCCATATCGGCCGATACGATACTGGTATTCAGATCTATGGTGGGTGTCGATGTTGGACAATGTGACTCGTAAAAGTTAGATTCACTAACATATTCCATATAATTATTTCAAAATATTAAAATATTGTATTTTAATAACATATTCAAATAATTTGAATTTATATAAAATGCCAAAGATGAATGACAAAAAAAAAAAAAACTAATTATCAATTTATCTATATATCAAAAACTTCCCCAAAAAATTAAAAGCTCATTCCCTACACTGTGCAATCATGTAGGGAATGAGCTTTTAATTTTTTGGGGAAGTTTTTGCAATAGTGTAGGGAATGAGCTTTTAAAAAATAAAAAAATAAAATAAAAAATAAAAAAAATCTGGGAGCATGCTTGTTCTTGTCAACACCAGTCCTAGAAAATGCAATGTCCTTGTTATGTATTTCCACAAAAAGCAGGGTTGTTTTGGTAAGATGCACTAAAAATTACCTGAATCATGAGAAAACTGGCAACACAAGATGACATGAGCTCCGATGGAAGTTGCTCTCCATTCCCATCAGAAGCATCATTCTCTCCTGGTTCAGCTGCACGAACTGCCATCATTCGCTCCGATGTGCATGAAGTAGCCAAAACACCATGTCCTATATCTGGACTAAAATATTTCAAAGTTGACACACCAGAATTGGCTCCAGAATGGTTATTATGCATCGTATCTAAAGCCTCTCCAATCCTCTGAAAAGCATCTTCCCCTTCCGTCGAAGATGACATCGCCTGAAATTTTTATCAAGACATAGGACCATGAGAAAAAGATTGAAGGGCTTGAAGTTGTCACATAAATGGAAAAGAGGCTCTTCAAAGTTACAAGCTAGGCATATTCATAAATATCGTGTTAAGTAGTCTTCCAAGAACGTATGGAATTAGTGTGAAATGCTATCACATTGTTCAGATACCATACTAGTTCCTAACCCACCTTCAGTAGAACACAAACATGCTTAAGCACGGCGTACATAGGTAAATCATCATCATCATTTGAATAGCCTTTCTCCCCATAATCTGAGTACTTCTTTTAAACAGTAGCAAGGCAAAAATTTTATGATTACCCGCCCATCGAACATTATCCAATCTTTTTACCCAGGGCTCTGCAACTGGCCAAGGCAAAGGCTCACAAACTATACATGCATATACAGAATCAGCTTCCTAATCAAGCATTTGAACGCCACGACAAACTGTACATGTGGATCCCACCTAATGATGGTACAATTCGACAACACGATGGATACCAACGCAGTCAAAGATGAGTCAACAATCTCCTCCATCAACCATGCAATCAGCTACCGTTAAATATAGAGCATTCGATGTAATTGTCTATTTTCATTGGAGGGCTATGGAACATCTGATAGGGGGCATTGGAGCATGGCCCATCACATGATTGGATCCACTACACAACGGCTTAGGTTACTGAATGGTGGGCCACCTGTATCATTGATGGGTCAAACAAGAAAATATTGCTTCTTCCAATTGAGCACCATATACAGTTATGGAGTGTATTCACATGCACCTTGATAGACGTTAAGTTAGTGCCCCCTTTGGGCACAAGTGCCCATTTCATGGGCGTATGATTCAGTCTGTCCAGTAGGTGGGACTTGCCTTGAAGATTAATTTCCACCAAAGTTGGCCACATGTATATGATGGAGTCAGACCGTCAGCCATCCATCATTTCCTTATGGTTGTGGACCGCCTAAGTGGATCCACCTGATTTTATCTTCATGGTGGTCACTATGTTTTGGATGGCTGTGATGTCACACATTGCCCCAGCAGCACAGTTACTTAACGCCCATTGAGCTGTACTGAATCTACAATATTTGTATGTGCGTATGCATGTTGTTTGTATGTATAATATGCATATATCCATGTGCTTATAGATGATGGAGAGCAGATTGAGATGGTTCGGTCATTTGCAACATAGACAAGGCTCCGCTAAGGAAGGGAAAAATTATGAGGGTTAAAGAGCCTAAAAAGAGAACAAGAGAAGGCCTAAAAGGACATGAATGGTTTTTCTTACTAAGGGTATTAATTGGCAAAACATGATTCATAAAGCCAATAGATCTTAAATATTTGGCAGAGAAATGATCCAGTGCTCTCAAAGCACTATAAGTTATGTGCTCCTAGTTGGATTGGGAGTTGGGACCCTTGGACAGTCCAATCGATTGATCTAGACAGTTCATTAGTTTTTGCACACATCTCATCAGCAACCAAGTAAACCAATCGAACAATTCTAACCATGCAATGAATACCAATAAAATGTATGGTACATATCATTTATGATATGTTAAACGCCTACATGGTGCTAACTGCTAATCTTGAGGGCCTATGAGAAGCTACAATGAGAAGAAAGATGGAAGAGAGAAACAATGAGAGAGAGAGTAGGGAGAGAGAGATAGCAAAGAACATGAAATGCTTTGGGTGTATTGAGACCTAACCCTCCACTCTTATTTATAACAGTAAAAATGTGAATGGGCCCTATGGGCCTTATTACATGGACTTGGGCCTAATGGGCCTTATTCAACAAACAACCTTTCAACACTCCCCTAAGTTGGAGCATCCTAATGAGGTCCAGTTTGGAACAAGGGCTAGCATAATCAAACCTAAGAAAAAAAAATGTCATCCTCTAACGGCTCGAGCTTTTAGAGAAAGTGGTTGTTAGACATCTATGACTCAATACACAAAGGAAGCCAAAGGTAGGAAGTCGGAAAAGAACCTTCTCTACAGCCAAATAGACTTGCGAAAGATGCCACCTCTTCCTTTAAAATATCTACCCCCAATAACTCACTATTGCTAATGTTAACCTTTAAACCGGATACAACTTCAAAGAAAATCAGTATCATACGAAGATTTTCTACCAACTCTTCATCAACCTAACAAAGCAACAACATATCATCCATATACTGCAAGTGAGTTATCTAAAAGTCCAAATTATCTTTTCTGAATCCCCTCACTAAATTTTCTTCTGCTCCTCTATCAATCATCCTACTAAAGGCTTCCATTACAAACAAATATGGAGATAAGTGATCCTCATGCCACAATCCTCTAGATGATGAGAAAAAGCCATTCTGTGACCCGTTAACTAGAATCAAGAACTTTGCTGATGCCACGCAAGCCATTCAGTGACCTGCAATCCATGCCTACCATCTGTCTCCACACTCCATTCAACTCAGCATAAAATTCAGAAAACACCAATCAACATGGTCATATGCTTTCTCCACATCCAATTTACACACCACCCCTTTTATCTCACTCCCATTACATGCATCGATACACTCATGAGCCAGCAATATGCTATCCGCAATTTGTCTTCCTACCACGAACCTCCCAGAAGGCTAATCAGCCTATAATCCTATAGACTTTCCGCATCTTCTCTTTTTGGGATTAGTACAATGAAGGTTGCACCAAACTCTAGTGGCAAAGACCTTGTTACATAAAATTGGTTAATAAAACCAATCACCTCGCATTTAACAAGATCTCAAATTTTCTAACAGAATAATATCAGGAAGTCGGTTGGGAGCTTTATCCCCCCCTAAATCAGCAATTGCATTTCAAATTTCGTATTTGGAATTATTTTTTTGTCAAGAGATTCTGCCACCTTTGATGAAACTATATCATTTTGCAAATTATCAATTTTTGACCGAACCCAATCTTCCCTTGTGAGTAGCTTCTTATAAAAGTTAATTATTGCCGCACAAACTTTTGATTTACCTTCCAATCTTACTTCCTCAAGTATGACCAATTTGATCTTATTTACTAGCATGGAAAAACTTTGTATTTTTATCACCCTCTTTAAGCCATAGAGCCCTTGACCACCATCTCATTTAATATATTCATAGTTTCCTTTTCTCGACTACTGAGAACTATTTTCCACACCTTCATCTTACTCTTTAGAAGCTTCAATTTCTAAAAGAGATTATAACAATCTCCCCCTTAGTTTGGGGATGACAACCACCAGTCCTTCATCAAATCTGAAAATCCCTCCATCTCTAACCATGAAGACTCAAATCTAAATGGCCTTGGACCCCAATCCTCCTTGTCCAACTCTAGTAATATCAAACAATGATCTAAAACAGGCCTTGGTAAACCATATTGATGCACAAGCGGGAAGATTTATAACCATTCTAGAGAAAAGAGGAACCAATCCAATTTCGACTTATAGATGCTTTGACCTGACCCTTAGACCACATAAACCTAATCGCTCCCACAGGAAGATCGACCATTTCATTTCTTATAATCCATTATGAGAAATTGCTCGTGCTTTGATTATTCTTATCCCCATTTGATTTTTCGAATGGAAATTGGACTACAAGTCTCCTCCCACACACCATGGAAATGACCACTTTTTTCGACATTCATCCAGGTCATCCCAAAACTGAGATATGCATCTTGGCTTATTTGGTCCATAGACACAGTCAATGCCCATCTAAAACAGGAGGAATTGTCTCAAAGTAATAAGAATAGGAGAACTACCCCATATAACAATCCTTCAATCCTCATAAATTGGAATTCCATACCACTACGATTCCCCCTGAACTCCCCCATTGCATCTAATGATTCCCATGATTTCGCAGGACCTCTCCACAACGAGTCCACTTTCTGTCAATGCTCAGAAGTTTAATTTCTTGAAATGTCACCAATTGAATCTCATTACAGGTCCCTAATTTGGTACCTTTTTTAGGGCACTCCAGGCCCCTCACATTCCAACTCACAAGCTTCATGGAGAAATAGTGTAACCCTTATGTCCCCACGATAGAGCTATCCTCAGTCAATGACCAGCCACATAGGCCTCACCTTCCAAATCACATCTATCTCTATGTCAGACCATTTCCATGTTGACGTGTTCTAGCACCATATTCTGAAAATCCCTTTCTTCCACAAATTCAAACAATGTTAACGTAATCCTCTGGATTATCCCCAAAAATTACTCCAACCAACCTTGCTATTTCTCTGGAAACCCTCTTTACATGTTTAATTCTCTGCGCCATCGTCATTCTTTTCCCTTTATCTTTTCGTAAAACCATGCTTCTCCCTTACTCGACCTCTGATAATGGTTGCATCGAATTTCTTGTTTAGGATTGTCCCCGGGCTCTGATTTTTACCAGTGGTAATCCATCTTGGACCTCCATACCCCCTACCGTACCATGAAGCTATTCACTTGCTTCTTCTTCTTGACAGCCCACCAATGCCCCAACTGTAGTGGGAACTAAAGTACCTTAATATTCTCTTGTTGTTACGACCTCCTTCGTTGTATTCTGCTGACTGTTCTCTTGGTTTGTTTATGTGCTCCCAGACTGAAGTTGACGTGAAGAAGGAATGCCTCCATTAGGCGCATTTGTCAACTCCCGACCTCTTCGCACCCTGTAATCGAAAACAGAGATGCCAGTTGAAAACTCAATCTGCTTATACCCTTTCATCTCTCACGTGTAATGACTTACTAAAAAAGTAACATGTGCGAAGAATGCCACTTGTGCCATAAAGATCACATCGGACACACATGTTTCCCTCTCCAAGAGAGCCTCTTTATTTAAAAGCCCCTCATTGGACTACCTCGTGACGTCATTGTAATAGCTGTCAGTTTCTCTTCCCCCTGCATTTAATGACTTGCCACGTGTCACTCGAAGATACGAGCTCTCACCCTTATCGAGACATTTGTCCTTTCCGTTCCCCTCTTCATTTAAAAGCAAACCAAGTGTCACTCGTAGAGGCGAGCTATCACCGCTACTTTTGTCAGCATCATTGATGATCTCTCCTAACATCGTCCAAAGAAACCTCTTGGTGCCATCTCTCTCTCTCTCTCTCTCTCTCTCTCTCTCTCTCTCTCTCTCTCTCTCTCTCTCTCTCTCTCTCTCTCTCTCTCTCTCTCTCTCTCTCTCTCTCTCTCTCTCTCTCTCTCTCTCTCTCTCTCTCTCTCTCTCTCTCTCTCTCTCTCTCTCTCTCTCTCTCTCTCTCTCTCTCTCTCTCTCTACGAACCGTATCTTGCTCCACCCCTGTTGCCCAATAGGAATTAAAAAAACATCATCTCCTTTCGTTTCAATACTTCACCGGACCACCAAGCATATGTAGCATCTTCCCCAAAAAACTTTTCCACCATTACCGTCTAACCCATTTTGTCCGCAAAACATGAGCTTTCTTCCTCCCGACAATCGATACCACTATTTTTTCTTTCCCTACACGAATACTCACATTATGTGAACCTCATAAATTCTTCTCCTTTTAACTAGGACCTTGGGGTATCAAATCATCTTGCAGTTAACGTTCGAGAATCAACCACCTCGTTAATCCTAAACATTCTTTGATTTCTCATATCACCTCGTTATTCTAGAACTTGAGCAGGAGATTCCATATTTGAAACCAAAACAGCTCCCACCCAAGATTGGACCAATCCTCCCAACGTTGCACTCTTTGAACCGTATCATCTCTGTAGAGGTTGCAAGACATGAAAATATTGTCTTCTTCCTTTTCCGAGCATAGGGAAATGTAGACAACTTCCTCCGACATCATCTTCACCATCATATCTTCTGATTCCACTCCACAATTGTGACCGAACAATTTCTTCCTCTAATGCTCCTGGTTTTACCGTTGCCACATAGTAAAATTCAAAGGATTTTAGAGATTCTTCTAACACTCTGTATTGGATTCTCACCACTACCACATCTTCCAATTCCTCCCTCCATACCCTTATGGGGGTGTTTGGTGCATGGAATTAGATGATATTATGTGGGATGGAATTGCTTTTTTGCAATAAATGCACTTGTCGATGGATTGTCTCTTAATCCCATGGGAGTGAGCCTATTCGCTTTGGTGTTTGGATCATGTAGGATGTATGGGTTTTGATTCATGTAGTGTTTGGTTGTACATGAAAAACAAGTACTAATCTTGACAACCATGTTTAAAAACTACAATGAGAAGTAAGGTGGGGCCCACCTTGATTTTTGTGAGTAATCCACCTCGTCCATCCGTTTTGTGAGATGATTTTAGGACATGCTACCAAAAGTAAAGCAGATCCAAAACTCAAGTGGGCCATACGAGAGGAAAGAGTGGGGAAAGAATTTCCTACCGTTGAAACCTTCCCGAGCTCCACCTTGATGTTTATATGTCATCCTAACCGTTTATAAGTCCATTCTTGCCGGGATGAACTAACAACATAGAAAACTTTATCGTGATACAAAACATTCATGACCATATGAATGTTTCAATGGTGGTCACTCAATCCCTACCGTTTTCTCTTGTGTGGCCTACTTGAGTTTTAAATTTACCTCATTTTTGGTCGCTTACCTTAAAATGATCTTCTAAAACAGACGGATGGGGTGGATTCCTCACAAATATCAAGGTGGGCCCCACCTCCCTTCTCAGCGTGAGAACTTCTTAGCTCGTGCTTTTAGGAGAAAATCCCATGGATTCTGCAAATCCTGGTTGAGTAGCAGAAAGCCCTCCCTGACCCTCCCTACTCCATGTGCAGGATCCAATGTTGAATACCTATGATGAACCAAACAATGATGGTTTTTCAAAACAAGGGATTTAAAGTTTCATCCCACTTAATACCATCTAATTCCATGCGCCAAACACCCCCTATGGGGTTCTACACATCCAACTCTCTTCCGACTCCATCATACCCCCATCGATTCCGACCCGTGTCAGAGCCTCCCTACATGATCTTCTTCCCCCAGGCCCAATAGACACAGCCATTGCTTTCAAATCTCGATGATGATCTTCCTTCTCTGAGCTGTAATGCCCCACTCTCTCCAATACTCTTGGACCTTTTCCTTGCCATTTCACCTTTTCCTTGTTCTTCTTCTCCAACCCAAATCTAGCTTTCTGAATGCTCAACTAACTACCTCCAAATTTCTCCCCAAGCAGAATTTTCACAACTCTCTCCCTCTCCCTCCAAACTCATGTGAACAAATGCAAATCCTCAGGGAGCTCCAAATAACCTATCTCTTGGAATGACTACTTCCATCACCTTACCCGTCTTGCTGGACACCCTCCTGAAATTGATCTGGAGCCAGCCATTCAGGAATCCAATGACGAATAGGGTTGGAAGCTGCCCCCCACCCCCCCCCAGAGATATAGTTCTCAGCTCAGCCCCCTTGTTCTCCACTTTCGATTCCCTCTACCAATTGTCATTGCTCTGTCGACTCCGCATCGAAAGCTTTGTCTGTCGCCTGGAACCGCACTCGTCATAGTTCATGTTCCATTGCCCTAGGCAAATAGGAGATTAATAGTTTTTGGCATGATATTTGGCTCGGTGAGGTTCCCTTTAGTTAGTTGAAGCTTTCCACTCCTTATTGTTTCTTGCTTCTAGGCAAGATACTATGGTGTTAGATAGTTGTGTCCAATGGCAATTTGGTTTTATGGAACATCTTGCTTAGAAGAAATCTCTATAGCTTTGTGCAGTCACTTACATAAGCCCTATAAAGCTCCCTTTGACCATGGCTCAATTGGTAGGAAATTGCATACTTGTCCACATACTTGAAGGTGCCATCAGACACCAGTGAGTTCCCCTCTCCTCTTACCAAACCTTCATTCCACCTATAGTTCAAGCTTCCACGTGCATTGTGATGAACAATAAAATCCTTGTAATTGATTATCCTAAGAAGAGGAATTTTGTTATCCCCAATATTTCCAACTTAAGGAGAATGACGAATCACTTAATTTATCTTTCCATCAATTTTTCAAATTGAGATAAGCCAATTTCTCACTCTTTTCAGGGCTTCTTGAGCCCTTAGCAAGATATCACATAACGGTATCAACCAACTTGCTAGCCAATATGATATGGCCCTGTTTATAAATAAATCAATAAAAAGGCAGAAAAATCTTTTCTTTTTCTTTTTTTTTAAAGTAGTGGTAAAATTCCCAACGAAAAAAAAAAAGAAAAAGAAAAAAAGAGTGAGGATCCTAAATATGTATTCTTCCTTTTTGGTTTTGCACGGTATTTAATGGAGTAATAGACTAGTAAGAATATTGTCTATAGGGCAATGCCAACTTGACGTGCTAAAATTCGACCAAATAGGTGCTAATTAGACACAATCAAGCATGATTTGGTGGATTAGGGGCCATTACATAAAAATACAACACAGATGGAAAAATGAAATAATAATAATAATAATAAATGATGGTTAAACCCTTCTTTCAATATTTCACAAAATGGTCCAGTCCACTTCGATTCATCGAATCCCACTCAATTTTAAGTTTTGAAAATAGGCCTAGATTTAGTTTAAATTAGTTTCCAAGCTTCCTGCCATGGTTGAAATAAAGAAAGAATTGGAAAATGAGAGAATTTGAAAATAAAAGAAAATTCAAAATGGGCCCTATATGGTTGTATTGACTTGTAACAGCAACATCAGCTTCGTAACCATGACAATATAGGGTGTATTGATCCATACGGCCGATAAAAACCATTTTTATCATAATGGATCAATTCACTCCCATATTGCATGTAACAAGGGTGACCATTTCCTTTACATATTAAACAATATGTAACTATTTTTTAATACCATGGTCCTCGATGGTGTTGTGGACCATTTATCAAGTGGGTGAAGGGCCATTTTTCCCTAGTGAATCCCTATTTTGGAGAATGGTACCATTTTCCATTTTGAGGGGAATCTCGAATGAATGGAACAATAGATTTTTTGTAGGAAAAGAAGTGTTGATTGACTCGCTTCAGCAGAAGATTCATTTTAGGTTGGCTAGATAGGCTTCAGCCCTTCCAGGCTTCATGGTTTTTTAAGGTAATAATTTTTATTAATCCCAGAAAGCCAAAACGACCAAAAGAATTACAAAGCATCCCAAGAACCAAAAGAAAGAGAACAATCACCCAGAACTAAAGAGTTTGAAACCCAATCCATTACATCCAATTTTGCCCTCCTAAAGACCTCCGCCGCTACCCCCACTATAGTCGCGGAAACAATGGTTATTCCTCTCCCCCAATAAGGCCCAGACACTGGCTAACAATGCCAACCTCCAAACCTTCTTACCTCTCTTCCCAACATGACCCCGGTGTTAAGAGAGATGGAAGCTCTCAATCGACTTCGACATCACCCAAGACACGCTAAAGATCTCCAAGAACCTCTCCGAAAGCTCTCTAGTGAAGGGGCAATGAATGAAGATGTGGTTGTTCCACATACACAGGAGGCAAAAATTAGTGATTACCATCTTTAGGAGCTTTATGGGTTTATTCGTTTTGAATATTTGTTACAGGTAGGGATCTATGATAAGAAATGTATCATTAGTTCAACACTTTCACATGTGCCTCCTTTTAATGTGTCTGACTTTTGATTTGTTTTGTTTTATCTAGGGCTGGACATGAGCTGAGTCAGCTCGAGAAACTCGATCGACTGACTCGAAAAAACTCGCCTCGACTCAGTGGGAAAAGTTGAGCCAAGTCACACTAAGGAGCTCGACTCAGAAAACGAGTCGAGTTCGAGCACCAGGTCACTCGACTCGACTCACTGTCATATAAAATGGGTTCCAAAAATCCCATACCCTAATCTAACAAGACCGGACGCGAAGACGCTTACCCTTCTCCCTTTCCCCCTTTCCTCTTCTTCTCATTCTCCTTCCCAAAGGCCAAAATCCAAATCCAAGTACCGGATCCCCTTTTCGGTGTTTCCTTTTCCTCTTCTTCTCATTCTCCATTTCTCCTTCCCAAATCTGATCCGAGCATCCGACGATTCCTACCCTTCGCTGGAGTGGAGCCTGGAACTGAAGAGACTAGTACTCTCTCTCTCTCTCTCTCCTTTTCCTATGTTGCGGCCCTTGCCACTTGCGGGTTTCCTTTTCCTATGTTGCGGCCCTTGCCGCTTGCAGGTTGCGACCCTTGTGGGTTGCAGTTGGCAAACACCATCACCTGTTTGCAGAAGGTATCACCTGCAAATGAATTATAGACTGTCATGTATGAACTTGTTGCACTAACAAATCAAGTTAGAACTTAATTACACTGATTCAGGAGATCTTGACTAGATGAGTTCGAAATTGTTTTAGAAAGCCGAGCAACTTCAAAAGTCAGAACGGACTAACTCTTCTCCAAATGCAGATTAACTAGAGGAACAAATCGTCGAGGTTCCTAAGTTTCTCTTTTTCAGTAATTGGTTGCTAATCTTGTTAGGAAGCTTGAGCAGTTTCCCATTTGCCCGTCGTATTGTACGAAAGATGTGCTACTTTCATGTAGAAAAGGGTTAGAAAACAGAGGATGTGGCAAACAAATTTCTAAAGTATTGTTTGGCAGCTTGGATCATGGGAATTTGTGGATTTGAAATCCAAATCCAAAGATTTTCTTTTGTTTGGCTGCTAATATGATTGAAAAACCTCAAAAAGCCACTTTTTTATTTTCTCTAAAAGATGGGATGCAAAATCTGAGGATTTTCAATGCTCTTCAATTTTCATAACTGCTCTCTCCTCTTCTCAATGAAGTGGCCCTTTTGAAAATCCAGATTGCCAAACACAATTCTCTGAATTCTACAGGATTGAAAATCTAGGCTGCCAAACAGAACTGACAGAATGAAAATCCTAGGACTAAGAATCCTGAATTTGGACACGTCATAGATCAAGGCTGAGAGCAAGGACTTTGGGGACTAAGGCTTGGGTTGGAATATTAGGTCCTATGGTGAGGCTTGAGCTTAAAATTTTAAAATTTAAGTTCGTTTAATAACTGGGTTGGACTTGGACTTCATGTAGGAGCCCGTTAATTGGAGATATTTGGATATTGCTGGTTTTTGCAAACTCTCCATTTTGCTGAGATTACTAATCATCTCTTGTTTTTGCTCATTTTCATTAGTGTTGTTGGGTTACCACTTACTACTAACCAATTCATTGTACATGTTTTAATGGGCTTCTTGCCTTAACAAGCTTGCATGTTTTAGGCGTGCTACATAAAACAAGTTTTGTAGATGATCCCTGGTTCATTTGGACCCAATTTTTGTGGAGCCCACCATGTTATATATGCAAAATCCACTCGGTCCATCCTGTAAAAACCCTTATGTGAACCGCACATACAAAATATTGTCCTGATAAAAAATTCATGTGGCTCACACCAATGAAAACAATGGAAAATTACTCCTTAAATCTCTAAGTTCATTTGGTGTTACCTACCTGAGTTTTGAATCAATCTGAATTTTTTATTTTTCTCTTCTTAATGGTGAGCCACACATAAACATAATTAACGGGTTTGATGAAAGATAAATATATGACAGCCCCACATGCAAACTTATGATTGCCATCTCATACCACTATTTTGTATACTATCGCCCACCTGAGCTATAGATACACTTGGGGCACATGGCTTTGGTGTTTTAGCCTCTAAAACGTGGACAGACAAATTCTGGAGCATTGGAGTATAGCATGCTTGTGACATGTCATTCATTTTACCCATATATTTTATTGTTATAATATTTTTGTCTTCTCTCACTTACTGGCATGACTACTTAGTACATGGAGAAAAAGAGGAATTATATAACTAGTGGGACCCATAGTTTGACAAGTAGACCATTGGTAGATTATGTCCCACCATGGATTGTCGTTGCTTAAGATTATCATTAAACAATTCTAACGAGTGAGTTTTGAAAAAGTGATCGCAATTAACTCATAAGAACTACAACCCACCAGATTCTCTCTCTCTCTCTCTCTCTCTCTCTCTCTCTCTCTCTCTCTCTCTCTGGTTGATTTTTTATTATTTTTCTTGCCACAGATCGGATCTATTTCCTCTTTCTGGCAGTTGTTGAAACTTTTGATTAGTGTATTCAACGCAATCCAAAAACTTGAAGATAAGATCCAAACCATCAGGTAGGATATTCTATTCTTCAATCCATAGAAATTTAATCTATATTCCAAAATTTTAATATTGAAGTTCCATTAGATATTTCATTTTTTTTGTTTAATAAATTTTTAGGCACATTTTATGTTTTCGTATTTCTATATTTGTGCTTTAAATCATTATCTCAATCATTTTCTTATATATTTCAATATTTGTTCTTTAAATGTTTATGCTTATGATTCTTTGTTAGCTGATGTTGTTAATTTGTATTTAGGCCACCTGGTGGTTTAGCAATGTATCCCCCCATTTAGGAATTTATATCGAATAAGTATGGTCATTCGACTGAAAATGCTTGTTCTTTATGGATTCCTAAATTGTCGCATTTTGGATAGTTCGGTACCATACCATGTACTTAGGTTGTCCTCATTTTCAGTTTACATGTAATTGGAATTTCAGTGGCGCCTCCCTATATTTTCTCCGGATATGTGGTTATTTACTAATTGGTTTCCTCTATCCATGTGTAATGGATTATATGTGGCAACTAATTAGTATTGAATTTTATATATATCTGGAGAATATGGGGAGATGCTGCCGAAATTTCGGCTCGCATGTAAACTATATGGAGACAGTACATGGTATGTTACCGAATGGGATAGAGACAATTAGCACCTATAGATAGAGACAAGTAAAAATAAATGGGATATTTAGAGACAATTAGTTAACAAAATTTGAAATAATTAGGGACAATATATAGTTATGTATATGTATGTACCCCGGCGGATTTATTTATTAAGGGACTATTTGAGACACTTGTGTCTTGTAGTTTATGGAGGGGCCCCGATATTGTTTGTACGATATATTTATACACACATAAATGTGATTAATTGATTACTTCAACTTGTAAAAGCCCTGATCTTACCTTACCATTGTTATCTTTTGATTTATAGATGACTAGTGAAGAAAATCCAAGTACCCCCGGTGTAGGTGTGTCAATCACATCCCCTCCTATCGTGGAGGGAGATATATTGCAAAACAAAGTTGAAACGACTTCAAGTTCAGTGAAAGGAGAAAAAAGATCAGCAATATGGGAATTTTTTGTTGAGATCATACTACCAGATAGTTCGGTAAAAGTTAGATGCAAGTATTGTAAAACTCTTTACGGCAAGCATTCTGGTTCTTCTACAACTCATTATCAGAGGCATCTTGATAAATGTGTGAAGAGACCAAGAATGCCGACGAGTGGAGTCCAACAACTGCTCTCATTTACCACTTCTAAAAATGACGACTCTCGAGCTACACCCTCCACTTATAAGTACGATCCAGAAAAGCTGAAAGAGTGGTTTGCAAGATTGGTAATAGTTAATGAGAAACCATTTAGCATGGTAGAGAGCAAAGTTTTTATAAGATTTTGCAAATTCTTTAATCCCAGATGTGAGAAGGCCTCTCGTCGTACTGTGAAAAGAGAGTTCACAGAGTGCATGAAGATGTATGCGATTGAGAAAGCAAACTTGAAAGCTCTTCTAACATCCGTATCAAGAATAAGTATGACTTTAGATATGTAAACGACATCGAATCAAAGAAATATATATACATAATTAACCGCACACTTCATCGATGCAGATTGAAAACTATAAAAGAAGATTATAAACTTTCACTACGTTCCTCCTCCTCATACTGGTATGGTAATGTTCGACTATATTTACAATTATCTTGTTGAGTGGGGCATCGAAAAGAAATTTTCTTCAATAACTTTAGATAATGCTTCTTCTAACAACATTTTGGTTTCTTTTTTATGTAGTCAATTCAAGGCAGCTAGAAATTTATTCTTTGATGGTAAAATATTTCAAGTCAGATGTTGTACCCACATATTGAACTTGATTCTGTAAGAAGGGTTGAAAGCAATTGACTCCACGATCGCTAACATACGAGATAGTGTTAAACATATAAGGGGGCCACCTTCAAGACTGAGTACGTGGAATGATATAATCTAACGTTTAGATTTGAAATCTAAAAAACAGTTGAAGCTGGACGTCTGCACGCGCTGGAATTCAACTTATGAAATATTGGATACAACTTTGGAATTTAAAGTTGCATTTCCTTAACTTGCGGCGCGCAATAAAATGTACACATATGTGCCTAGTGATGAAGACTGGACGAAAGCTGAACATGTTCATCAGTTTCTCCAAGTTTTTTACGACTGCACGAAGATTTTTCAGGGAATAAGTATCCTGCGGCAAATCAGTTTCTTCCAGAAATTATTTTCATTATGGACGCTATAAAAAAGTGTCGATGACGGTCCAGATTTTTTACAAATGATGGCTTTGGGAATGCAAATGAAATTCGATAAGTATTGGGTTGATTGTCATTTGTTAATGGCCATTGCAGTTGTTATGGATCCACGGTACAAGATGGTAATGATTTAGTATGTTTTCAGATCACTTTATTCCAGTTTTGAAAGAGTTTTAGTGGAGACCGCCATTATTCATGCTGCAGTTGAAGAGCTGTTCACTTCATATGTTGGTACTTTGGCCACAACATCCAGTCCAATAGTTACTCAATCTATGGGGTCAAGTAGTACTTCTACTGGAGGAAAGAGACTTCGTGACTTTGTCTTTTTTAGACGAAGAAGAAACGAATACAAATAAAACTGAATCAGAAGTAGAGAAGTATCTAAAGGAGCTGGTCATAAGGTTACAAGAAGATGATTTTGATGTTTTGCAGTGGTGAAAGTCGAGAGCTCGTAAATATCTTACGCTTTCGGTAATGGCACGAGACATTATCAATTCCAATTTCAACTGTGGCATCAGAATCAGCTTTTAGCACGGGGAGCAGAGTTGTTAGCAAGTATCGAAGCTCACTCACCTCGAAAACAATTAAAGCACTGATATGTACGTAAGATTAGTTGCATCCAGTTTAGGGTGGTAGCAGTTTCGATGTTAAAGAGTATGAGGACGAGAATGGAAGTGAAGACGAGGTCCAGAATGCATCTAAAACTGCTTGAAGGAATGTAAGCTTTTAAAATTTTGTTTAAGATTTTATATTTTGTGATGTGTTTTCGCCTTTTGGATTTGATGTCGAGGACCAACATGTGGTATTTAGGGGTGTATATGACACTTTTTTTTGTCTTGGTAATGTGGCGTGTGAGATATTTTAGACTCAATATTGTTGACTTTTAATTTATATTTTTTAGCAAAAAACATAATAAATTGACGTGGGAACAGGCTCGACTCAACTCGATCCACCAGCTCGACTCGAAAGTTTTGGCAAACAAGCCAAGCTCCAATGTTGAGCTCGAGTAGAGCACGTACAAGTCAAGCTGAGCTTGGCCCACCTCAACTCGACTCAGCTCGATGTACAACCCTAGTTTTATCTCTTTTTATGGATAATTTCTAAGCATCCTTTGCTTTTCTTTTGGGGGCTTTCTCCCCGCTTTTCTTTAATAAATTTTGGATCCAATAAAATAATGCCGCCCACATTCAATCAATGGAAAGTAACCTTATGGTCCATAGAGATGCATAAGAACATTCCTCTATTTACATGTTTGTTTGATTGTTTGGAAGTGCATAGGATAAATTGAAAGCTAAGGCAATCATCATCCCTCAACATTACCTGCATAGCTGCATCTACCATTGCCCTCGCTTTCTTTCTTGAGCTCTCAACAATTCCAACAACGTGAGATCCTGAATCATGAGTGAGCAAAGCAGAAGGATCCAACAAACTCAGTGGCACGTGTCCTGAATTGGGCATGGGTCTGTCAAGCCATGTCATGGAGTTCCCATGGTAGGTATTACGTTTTCTCAGATAAAGCAGAGCAGAACCAACCTGCAAATGATGCAATTAATTACAACATTAGGAAGACATGACGAGAAGTTTAAATCTTAAAATTCAATATGATAAATATGAATCCTATGTGTAATGCTTACCTGGTCATTAGCATCCTTTAGCTGCACAAGTACTGTGGCGTACTGCTTCTTGAATTGGTGATCCAGATCCATGACAGAAGATCCATCTTTTTGGTTTCCCAATACTTCCTCGTTCATGTGCTTCAGCTCTAACAGCAATGCTTCCTACACAAGATAACACAAACAACAACTTATTCATTGTTTTAGATAATATCTTGATAAGAAGCCTTCAGAACCATGAATCAAGATGCCTACAGATACTGATATATGGACGAGGATACCAATGTTTAAAACAAGGACCGAACCAGCCAGACAATGGAATGGAACTGGCTACTAAAATGAGTGGCTCTCTTTAAATGTGACTCAATTAAGTGGTTAACTGTTTAATTAGACAATGCAAGTAAACCAACCACAGCTTGAACCCACGACTTCTACAAGTAAATCAAAAGCTCTAATTATGTTAACAATAGAACTGGTTAATTCGTTTTACATGAATAATTTTAGAATTAGAAGATTTCCGGGCCAAAATGTGCCAAAGAGGGTTGGCAGGCAGTTAGACCTAACCACCAACAAAAACGGGTAGGGGACCGGTCCAGATTTTAAACATTGGAGGATATGATTGCATTTCTGAAACTCATTATACAGATATGGGTATAACTATCCAATTTGTAACATTTCACCAATTGTGTATACTTCTAGTTTTTCCAAACAAGACACTGTTTTGCACGCTTTCTTCCGTACTAACTTTAGTGACACTATTAACATTTACAGATTTTTTACACATACTTTGTGTGTGTGTGTGTGTGTGTGTGTGTAGTTTAGCCGAGTCAGCAGATCAATGCACATGAGCCAACCCCTGACTCACTTGAGTCAACTCTATTTTGATGCCTCACTAAATAAGGAAAAGTATAGACTAAGTGAACATACAAAATTGAGGTGACTCTAGTGAGTACCTCTTGAAATTTCCTGCGGCTAGTGAGTATCTCTTTTGGACTTTTCTACCTGGTTTTTGCTTTGAAGAGTCGTGGTCACCATTAAAAATACACACGTAACAAACATGATATGATAATAAAGTATTGAGTAGATGAAATGAACTTGAGTGCAGAGAGAGAATTTATTACAGGTATGTTTGGATGGAGGAAATCTAAAATGTGGACAAGGAAAACCAACATGGAATCCTTGGGTAATAGAAAACTGCAGATTCCAATAGTAATTACATCGATTGGTTTGGGGCTTAGTTGCAAGATCCTCTAACTAGATGTCACTCCTGCAACTGCCTCGAATCACGCATTGGAGTCACACTACTGCTTTCACTTCCTAGCCATTCATACTTGCTAACATTTCAAAACAGATTCTTCCCCATTCCCGCACTCAAATTTGTTGCCGCTTCGCTTCATGCTTTGTGCAACTATTGTTTGGGGTACCATTTTCCATGGAATTGTTAAAAAGTCAACTGTCAAATGGCGAGAGGTACCTCCCGTTACCATGGAAATCTACATTTAACAGCTTTTTGAAAGATCGATATCTACAATTTTTGAGTAAAACCTTGAAAATGGAAAACGAATTCTGACCCAACCTATTTTTGCAAACAGGGAAAAGTAGGTTTCCGTAGGTTTCCTTTGGAAAACCTTTTTCATTTCCAATGCATTCAACATTCACAAGCACCCTATAGAGGATAAAGAGGGCTGTAAATCTAACTATATGTTGAAAGTTATAATAAAAGATAAATTTTTGCATGCCTCAGCAGAAATAACAAGAATAGATGCATAGGAAGTAGTAGCTGTGTAACCTTCTTATCGAGAGCACGAGTCAGATCCGAAAGAGCTCTTATATCAGCCTCCCTTGTTTGAATTTGAGCCAAGGTAACAGGTTGTCTGCATGTAGCTTGTACTGCAAAAATTTCTTTTGCAGCAGCTTTAGCCTGTAACACGGCATCAAGTGTGTCGCCCTGTTCAAAAGGGTTTATGTTCAGATACATAATCATTCTAAAATGATTATCAGCAGATACAATTTCAAATTTGAAAAGATGCCAACCTTAGCCTGCTTCATTAAGGTATTGACTGGATAATTTGATAAAGCAATATTAGAGAGCCCATCTAGATTCTCCAAATGTTCAGCCAGATGAACTTTCACACTCCCTTCATTTTTCAACTCAGGTTCTAGTTTTAGGTCATTGAATTTCTCATGGAATTTATCAACTGCACCATGCTGACTTCTAAGAGCTTCCGACAGACTTTCCAGTGGATTTAGAGGCATGCAGTCAATATCCTGAGAAGGAAACAAGGATAATCCATGCCATTTTAGAAGATGCAATTTAAAGATGATGGAATAACATATAGCACCAGTTATTTGAAGAACAATCCATACTGCACTGGCTATGTTTGAATGTATAAGCAATGTTGTCAAATGGCATGTGAGATCGTATGCGACCCAACAGCATTGTATGCATTGCTGATCACACAATTGCACATGCGATGGAAGGCCTCCACACACACACACACATATAAAATAAATTGGAAAATTCAAGGAAATGGAAAAAATTATTATGATTTATGTAAAAAACTACAAGTGTAAGAAATTGTTTGTTTTTTTATATATAGCTTTATAGGACAGAGACTTCTAGCATTGTAGGAGAGAACGACTTCTAGCCTTGTAATGTAGAGTAGAATGAGAACCTTGAAACTTGAAAGAGGGATCATTCTAGCCTCAAAAGTCTTGGATAGAATGAGAGATAAGAGAGGTTGGAGGGTAAATAACTAGAGCTAGAATGAGAGATCAAGGAAAACTGATTATTTTATTTTATTTTATTTTATTTTATTTTATTTTATTTTTTGGGGGGGGGGGGTGTTGCCTATAAATAAAAAAGGGAAAGAAAAAAGTCCTAATGCTCATAAATATGACTAGTGGGAGATGCGACCACATATTGCCCAACAGTCATAATACCACATATGCCACTATGGCATTTGCAATATATGCCGTCAAAATGGCATATCCAATCGCAACCGACAACAATGTGGATAAGTAAATTCATTTGCAAATATTCAATTTAATAAAAAAGAAATGACAGGTATTAGTGAAGCTTCCTAGTAATCACGATGAGGATGTCGCCCTCAAATGTGTACGTTTCTTTCAAGTCTAACTAGAAAGTAACGTAATTAAAATTTGAAGCCAAAACCCTCTATCTGAATTGAATACTAAGGAAATCACAAATTGGTTATTTCCGCTTTGTAGACAAATAATTGCAACTCAACTTAATAGTGACGCAGGCACAGCCTAACTTCAGTACCACTGTTTACTATTAGCAGAAAGAGGCATAACAATCCGGAAAAAGAGAGAGAGAGAGAGAGAGAGAGAGAGAGAGAGAGAGAGAGAGAGAGAAGAAAAATGGTAATAAAAAACTACAGGTACATTATCATAAGGAGAATATTAAGACTATCCATCCACAGAAATAAGATCAGGTAGCATGTGTTGCTTCATGCCTTCACTATATGGTTAGAAAGAACAGCAGGTGTTATGAACCAAGGAAAACAAATGACAATTACTGAACTTCTACATATTAAATATTCACATTTTTTCAGAATATGAGGGTAAAAGATCCAGAAATGATCTCTCTCTCTCTCTCTCTCTCTCTCTCTCTCTGTTTTATTTATTTTCTACTTTTGGCAACAACTACATTTCCAATCTCATCTCAATTATGGCAACAAAGGTCTACCAGTAGAACATTTCACAAGGATAACCTTACCGCACAAAATCTTCTAAGACATTTTCCTCTCCTAGTTGTGAGGTTGAATCAGCAGTTGGACTAGTTTGGACCAAGCATCCTAAAAAGGGGCAGGGTCTGGTTCAGGTTTCAAAATACCAGTTCACTTTTATGATTTCCAACGTCACTGTAACAGGCCAGCCATATTCAGTTTTAATGTTTGAACTTCATTGGTGGTATGAATTCGCTATATTAAATAAGATCATTCATTCGCTATAAACATTACCAAGTAATAGAGTGTAGTATAAATGTACAAGAAAACCACAAAGCAGATATCACTTAGATGACATGAATCTAAGATGAAAGCAATGAGCTGCAGCCTGTAGGATCTTAAAGAGTTATTACCATGACAAACTCGACACCTAATTCAGGTTGATCAAATTGAACCCTGCACCTATTACGGTCAACAGTAAGTACACTGCCATCATGAATTTCTCTTCTCCGGGGATGACAAGCAATAACACGCTGTCCAACTGATAAAGGACGAGCTAGATCTGTTGCAAGTCCGTCTGTAACACCAGCACGCACTTCAGTATAATGTGTTCGAACTGATTCACGATATTGTTCAAGCTTTTCCCTTTCTTCCTGTAGAAATTGTTTGGATAATCGCCGAGGTTTCCCAAGAGAACTGCATTGACATTCCAATGCAACAGCAAGTGTAAATGATGGAAACAAATGCAATCAAGACTAGAAAACAGATCACCAATTTCAAATATAATGGAACCAGTTAGAAGGAATAACACCTCCGTATTACACCCCATTCCACACGAGTTAGACGGGGAACATGGCCCAATCCAACATGATTTAGGTACTCCACGAATTCACTTCTAGCAAACCATGGATAGTCAATTGCACTATAGAACCACTCAAAAGCACACCATCTGCGCAGTGCTTTTGATGATAAGCAACGAAAAAGTTTGTTCTGCAATAAAATGAAACTTGATATGGTTAAAAGCTTCCAGAGATTAAAGTTTCTTCAAATGTAAAGGATCAGGCATGCTTAACCTTGAGATCAATTTCCCTGTGATGGACCATATGTGAGGATTTATCAGGTTGATCATTTCCAACATTCTCAGAAGACCTTGTCTCCTTCCGAACCACTGCTTTCTGTAGATTCCCCTTACGCCTACTCCTGAGTTTGGTTAGTAAATTAACCTGGTTTGGCAAAGAAACTTGTACAGTAGATTCAGCTAAATCTTTTGCTGGCATTCCCAGATCAGTACTTGTCAGCTCTGGAGATCTTACTGACTTCCCTAGTTTTGGCAGTGGAACAATATCACTAACACATTTAGCTTTACTGGATGGCCTCTTCCCTTCTGCTGAGGCCTAAAAAGCATGTGTTCAAGAAGTATTATAACCACAAAAAATGGAAGGACAAAAGTAACTAGATACTGCATGAGAGAGTACCAAAGATGTCAAAATGACCTTCAGAAAGGAAACACAACACATGGTATTGATAATCAAATGGTTCCATCAGAGTTTATTTTCAAATAGCACAAGCGTTATGGAAAACATTGACATGCAGAGTAAACAATGTACAACAAAATGATCAAGATAGAAAATTATAGAAAGTATAGAACTGTAGATTAAAAAGTCATCCCAGTATAAGTGCTACATCAATACAAAACAACATTGCTTGCAATCAAGCATATATAAATCCACAATGAACTTTTTATTACATAACAATGGAGTGAAAGAAGAGGAATGGTGATAAAATGACATGTGAATAAACTCAGAGTCAGACTCAGGGAGAACTAGCTTAATACTTCTAAAATCACTACAGAGGTGGTACATTTTACTTTCTTTTACCATTTTCTTATCGGGTTCATCACTCTTTTTCACTTGTAGGGACTATCATAACCATCTCCTCTGCATTTTACACAAAGACCTTTGCTGATCAGTTACCTAAGCATAATTTGAGCATCAAAAGATAACCAGAGTTTACCAAGATTCAAGGATGGCTTCCACAACAAGTGTTTGAGGATCATTTTGTTTAAGTATGAGGTGACCTGGAGCAAATCTGAGGAGGTTCTGAGAAGCATTGGTGTGATAGAGGTAAAACAAAAGATCCATCGCGAGGAATTCTTCCTTGACACGTCATAGGCATAGCTATTTTCATGAGCTATGTAGTGTTAACGCTAAGCTATGCTACGCAGCGTGAGCTACACGCTACATAGCGTAGCTGTTTAAAACACTGGTCCGGAATGTGTCAACAATAACCACAATGAGTACAGATCAGCTTGTCCCTGTCAATATTCCGAGAGATGTGAATGAGGCTGCCCTTTTTGCTGAACATCTTCCCCCTGACGGTTTGAATACAACTATAAAGGCAGATTTCTCATGAATAAATGCAGGAGACAGCCCTGACAATACACTACTATTCCAAAACTTTTGTGGCCCACTAATGGTCAATCACGATTGTTTCCTATGGTATGGTCCACCTGATAATTGGATTTGCTTCGTTTTTTGGATAATGCCCTAAAATGATCTAGAAAAACGGATGAACAGGGTGGATACTGAATATACACACATCAAGGTGGGCACATTCCAGGTCAAGAGAAGGAAATTGGAGTGTTAACATCTGGAACTTTGACGCAGGACAATTAACCACTTGCTCTAAAAGATCGAACTGATAGAGCATAGCGAATTAATCCCTTAATCTCATAGCCTAGGCAACATATCCATGGGTTAGGTCCTCGGCCGAACCCTCGTGGGCCCGAAATCACATGGATTCCATCTCACACAGGCCACCCACCTCGAGTGTGCCCCTGCATCCCATAGGCCACGCCACTCAAGCCCTGTGTGAAAATGCCCCTGCATTAATCACCCCCGGTGAGGAGTCTCGAACACGAGACCTTGCGCTCTGATACCAATTTGATATAGGATAATTAACCACTTGCTGTAAAAGCTCAAACCGATAGAGCATGGTGAATTAATCCATTTATCTCATAGCCCGAGCCCCACATCCATGGGTTAGGTGCTCAGTCGAACCCTCCTCGTGGGCCCCACATCACATGGGTTCCGCCTCACACGGGCCGTCTACCCCGAATGTGCCCCCGCATCCCACAAGTCACCTCACTCGAACCCGGTGTGAAAATGCCCCTGCATTAAACTTCCATGGCCTCACCGTGATGTATATGTCTTATCCAGGACATCCATCCATTTTGTCAAATAATTTTAGGGCATGAGCCAAAAAATGAGGCAAATTGAAGGCTCAAGTGGACCACATCATAGGAAGTAGTTGGGATTGAAAGCTTACCATTGAAAATTCTTGGGGGCTCACAAGCTTTGGATCAAGCTTATATTTATTTATTTTTCCCTTCTTACAAGTCTATGTAGCCATAAGAGCAGGTTGGATGGCAAATAACCATCACGGTAGGCCTTGGAAAGTTTTCAACCATAGGAACTCAATCTCCACTACTTCCTCTATTGTGGTCCATTTGAGCCTTCAATCTGCCTCCTTCTTAGGCTCATGCCATTAAACAATCAGCGTGATCCAAAACTTTAGTTTTTAATAGTCAATGACCATTGCTTCCTATGGTGGCCTACATGTATTAAGAGGAACCATACAATGTTGGGCCAAGATAACATTGCCATTTGTACAAGTGGGACTCATGATCTATTGATCAGAAGTGTTTGTCTGATGGGGCGTCCACCGATATGCCTAAGAACTTTGCATTCAACACTTCCATTCTTATAAATATGTCACTTTGGAGAACATCCAATAGATGAAAAGAAGTGTTTGATTTTTTTAAAGATGGTGGATAATTTTTCTTTATTTCATATATTTATTTAATTCAGTGGTACTCGGTGCTTAATAGTATCGAAGGTTATAATTATTCTATCAAGAGGAGTATATCAGATGGTCCATTAATTGAGGGGTCATGTTTGAGAGGTGTATGTGGATGTAGTGTTTTAAATATCGACGATATCAGCCGATATATCCCACGATATATCTTACGATATATATTGTATCCCACCTGTGCAATACGAAACGCACAGGTAGTGCCGATATATCCCACTTATTCAATCCAGTAAGCATTTTTTATTTTCGATCCATGTTTTTGTTGTAAATCACATTAAACCAGTGTTAAATTATTACAAATCTATGAGTCTTCATCTTTTCCATGAAAAATCATGAATTTGGAACTTCAATTTCGAGATTTGGGGGAGATGGGTCAAGTTGTGGAAATTTCAGAAAACTCAAAATTTCTCAATTTCTCTCAAACCAATTGCAATCTTTGTATCCAAACATAAAATTAAACATGTATGTAACATTATCTAGTGATTCTTCTTTTGCTTTTGAATGTATTGCTTGTATTTTCATACCTGTCTTCTTACGTTTATAAATTATATTAATAGACTTTGAATATACTTGCTTCAGTTCAGTTGGAAGGCACATATATTAGGACCCCATACAAAGGATACCCCTATTATGTGCACTTTTTTTTGTAATGTTTTGATTTCTAAGTGTGTATTGATGTCTTTTTCAACAGTCCCTCAAGTTTCATTGAAAAACTCAACTAATTTCCCAATGTTCCAATGTTTCCCAACAACTGCAATACATTACACGATACAACTAATATATCCCAAGCAATAACCAATATGTATCCGTATCCCAAGGGTGCAATACATTACGCGATAAAGATATTTAAAACATTGTGTGGATGAGGCATAAGTGTGTCAAATTTGGTGGTAAAGCAATAGCATGTTTTGTCTCATATTCTCCAAAAGATAGAAATTGAGACAATAGGGGCGAATATGACAAATTGCCAAGCTTCAAACATTTGTGGTTTGTTTTAACCAAACAGGTTTGTGAAACAAAAAAAAATACTTATTTTCATATATCAGTACTTTTTTCAAACAAATTACCAAACGGATTTTTCAGTACTTATAAGTACATAAATTCAGCACTTTAAGCTTTCGGCAGCTAAATTAATTTTCAGACCTTATTTTTTAGTTTACCAAATGGCACCTAATTCAAATGTATGAAGTCTAAACCACCCTTTGGTTATTTCTACAATGAACAAGGCAGCATTATCAAGGTCATTTCCAACTTACCAAGGGCATAAAAAACCAAGATTGAAATATTAGTGGCATCAAATCTACCACTGTGCAAATGTGGCCCACATGTGTGATCATGAGGGACCCGCATGTGTTTTATGTGTGCTTAGGTGGGTCCCAATTTGACCATCTTTTAATCCCTGCATGAAGGCCTGGTTGAATCAGATCTCCCCAGCTTGGAAGAACACAACTTCATCGAGTTGAATTCAATGTATTGTTCCGAAAGCTTCAATTTGAGACATTGACTATTCAATGAAGATCCTAGTGCACAAATTTGATTGCCAAAGACATCTTCAACCCATCTTCACAACATCACAGCACTTAGAAGCATTTAAACCGATCTTTCTTTTGTAGCCTCATCTTTATGATGCCCAAAATATGAGGCCAGGTCTTCAACATTAATGATAGGACTGACTTTCAGTTTGAGTAGAGCTAAATGAGGCAGGTGTTTTCTTTAAATCGTTTCTTGATAGGATAGGGTTCCGCATTTCACAAGTGTAGCTTGCTATAGGGACCATCCATAAATCGTTCTGGCTTAAGCTAGACCGTAGCCTTTCACCGTCCTCAAACTCTGCAGAGTATCGCCACATGCCAACGTATCTCTTGTAGTTCTCATTACTTTGAGAAATCTTTTGTATGACTTCTTTGTGTATCCCCTTGATAAGCTACGCAAAATCTCTACTACTTGGCTTAGTCTGGTAGTAATTAGTGGATGTATCATATCGATAGGTTGTCGAGGTTTAAACCCATTGGCGATTTGGAAAGGGGATAACCCTATAGTACAATACACAAATCTGCCTGGGGTTGGAACAAGGTCCCACACACTAATGCAATCACGCACAGAACATCGTAACAAGTTTCCAAGGCTTCTTTGATGCGAACATCAGACCATTTAAAGTATATCACCACAGGAGGCTTACATTACCCGTGTCAATGTGGTTAGATGGCGGGTACAAGTTGGGTCTCTAGAAGTTGAAGAACTTACATATGTGTTCGTGACGTGTGCAAGTTGTTTGGAGGAGATATTTAGATCATTGAATTACGAGGATGGTATGATCGGGCCGTTGGATCGTCGCGGCCCACCTTCATTGCGCTATCATCGGGGCCCATTGAGCATCTTGGATTTGAGTTTATTTTATGCACATTTTATTTATTTGAGTTTTGAGATAGTGCGTGCACAATTTTTTGTGCGAATTTCTTTTTTTTGAAACTTTTATTAGGGGTATTTTGGTCATTTAATATAATTCCAAATTTATAAGGGTGTTTTGTCCTAAACCTCAAAAGTAAATGATATGTTATGTTTACCAAAAAAGTTTTTGCTTCTTCAAGGCCGGACGATTCTGTCTTCGACTTCCAGTTATTGTAAGAGGGCGTGAGGCCCATGAAAGTGATTTCTCGTCTTCTCATTCTCTCTCCTTTCTTTTCTCAAAGTATTCTCTTCTTTAAACCTCTTTATTTTTTCATTTTTTTTCTAAATTCTCTAGATCTATAAGCTGATCCATTTTCTTTTCAATTTAAATCATTAGATCTTTAAGGATCTTAGTCCCCACATATACATATTTTAATCTTATTCAAATCCCATCACCCAAGGCCCTAGATTTGAAATATAATTAAAGAACCATTCATTTTTCTGAATTTTTCAGATTTCTCAATCCAGAAAATTCCTATTTCTTGGATTAGAAAATTCACTTGGATCGTCGGACGGACCCATTGTGAGACAAAATTATGGGGACATCTCGCGCACACGCATGCCCCCCTACGCATGTACGCAATGAGGAGGGCCCCACCATCGATCTAGATCGATGACGACGTCCAGGGAGGGCCTCCTAATTATAGGATTATGCTTTGGTCCCTTGGAGTGGACCCGATCATCATGTGAATCCCACCATGGGTTCTCATGATTGTGGCCCACTATTCTAAACGATCTAGTACTTTGAGTTTTGGTTATTTTTGTTATTAGGAACACTTTGGACGGTTTAGATTGCTTTGATTAATTGTTATTTGTGGTTACCTCGTCTCCAAGTAATAGATTGTACACATGGCGCGAGTTTTGGGGTATAGAATTTTTATTATAAATAGGCACCCCTCGTAATCTTTTTTCTCATTAAAGATTGAATAAAATTTCTGTGTTTTCCTGCTCTTCTCTAAGTTGTGAAAGCCTAATTGGGTGCGAAACCCTCCCTTCTACAAAGGGCTACTACCGCGGTGCGAAGCTACACCCATCCTGATTCGTCCCCATCTTCTATCATCCATATTCACCTTTTCCTACAGTCATTCAACCTTCAAATCCATCATTATTTTGCAGCTAATTCTCTTCTACAGTAGATTTTCAGAATCTGGCCCTGCAAGAGGGTTGAGATTTCGACGGAGCACCACGCACGGACCGGACGTCGGATCAAGCTGAAATTTGGTGGGAGTGTGGCCCACCCCTGGCCGACCAGACCCAAGGTGTCACTTGTTGGGTTCGTGGGCCCCACGCACGTGCGGCCAGCCATCAGTGCACGTGCGTTGGGCCTGACCTGCTGTCCACACGCGTGGGTTGACTTCAAGTTCACTCTCTCCTCTCTTTCACTCCTCTTTAACCTTATTCCCCTAACCCTAACCCTAGATTGTCTTAAATCCCCAATTTTTATGCCATTTTCTTCAACCCTAGGGTTCCCCGAATTAAAACCTGTGAATCCCTTGGATTGGGGAAATATTTATATGCATGTGTGGATGAATTTACTCTCCTTTAAGCATTGTTTGGTCTATAACTTTAAGTGATCCCGCCCTAGCATGTGTAGGCTTGGACCCGCATAGATTCTCCTTGATTGAGTGCTTGACTTTATGTGGGATGTGGAATTTTGTGTGATTGCTTTGAACTAGTATGATCTAAAGCCTGGAATCTCGCATATCATGTTTAAATTTTCATGTCCTGCATGACAAAAGTCCTATCTTTCGCCAAATCCAACTAAATTCAGATTTTAAGGTTCAATACAACGTGTTTGTGATGGATGGCCGTGATCATTGCTCAATTTTCCTTAATTCCTTCTTGTTTCATGATGTATAATGCTGAATTTTTATTGGTAATGCTTGCATAAATTTGCCCCTTTTAAATTCTGCATTCATTTAGGGTTAAGATTAGGTCGTCCTACACCATTCACCTAACGACTTCAGTCTAGCTGCCAGTTTGTGGATGGCAAACATTTGGGAAATTTACACTTACCATGTTGGCCCAGAGCATCAGCTACAAATAACTCTAGTCAAACCACTTTCCCAAATAATAAGTTTTCAATGTGCACGGCATTTGATGCCTTCTTGCATGAGATACAATGAGCCATATTGGAAAAAGTATTAAGATGACAAATGGAGTTGTAATCACATTGCATATTCCGTAATCCCCAAAATAAAAATAAAAAAATCCATGCTAAGGCCTACCCGTAGTCCATTTGGCTTAGGTAATTGGTTGTACAGGACAGTGTTGTCTTCATCCCTTACCAACACTGACATGCTCAACACTTCCGAACAATAGTGCAATGTCTTTCTTCATTATGAGTAAACAAAATCTAATCCTCTACCATGGCAATGGTCTTATCAACTCGTAAACGACACCAGGACCACCAGAATGTAGTTAATGCACCATTAACTCTAACAAGGAACCCATCAGAATAGTCTCATCCATAGAACTAGCAGCATCACGCAAGGCAAATTAGGGATACTTGTCAGTTGTCACTAGACCCAGTAAGCAAAGAAAAATTTCTGAAGCCTCTATTAGCAGCATAATCTCTTCTAATCCCTTCAAATCCCACCACAAAAACCAAGAGTATAGTTAAGAGATGTGGCTTCCCACTAAGTGCATTTGGTACTTTATTCTCCACGCCTACTTGGTGTTTGAGGTCAAAGGTGAAACTCCTAAATATATTCACTCCACTAGGCACATCATGCACTTAGCTAACTCTCGGAGTTTAGATACACCAAAACCTCATGTCCATAATAAACTCTTGATGCATCAAATAATGTCTCCAACAAGGTTTACAGATTCAGTTTCAAAGTGTGATCCATCCGAGCATCAGACTGAATCGTATCATCGATACAACGACGCCAATATGACTCGTCCTATACAGGATGTTGCCATGACACAAGTTATCCATGTCAAACATGTATTGAATTCTAGGTGACAGGTAACCACCTGCAATTAAATAATACATCTGCGCAGATGTCCTGTAGATACACGTAAGAACATCCACCACCAGTTTTAGAGAAATACTCCTCATATCTGTATTTCCGCCATGCCCACATTCCAAACCAAGTGTTACACAAATACTACAGTTCAAGCAACATTCTTGTCGGAAGGATTTTTAAGGAGGCCCGGACACCTACCGAACATCCCTGAAGGATGGAACAACATGATGAAGAAGGCGGCGAAGGTATGGAGCAAAATTGAAGTTCTCTTCTGGTCCCCGCCCACTAAAATGCTACCTCAAATATCTGGTGCCAATGAGAAGATTAGGAGGGGTTCTTATGAGATGAGTTATGTTTTCCGCTTCCAGGAGGTATTCAACTGCTCAAGTCGAAGATATGTGTGTGTGTGTGTGTGTGGAGTAAAACAATTATTACACAAAATATGATTCCCACGTATGGGTAGTAAATCTTGCAAAGATCAAATTTGTATATCATTCTGCCAAGCAAAGGCATAAAATCTCTTCTCACTGAGAGCAACATCATTTATGCCTCCCAAAAAAAAAACATAACAAAAAGTAAATGTTAAAAGTTCAAGGAGAAAATATTTTCATACCCCAGTCCTCTGCGATTCCTTCAGGTGAGAATCACTATTAACCTCAGCTTCTGGGATCTGTAACTGGTAAAATTTACAAATTAAATATTGTCAAGGTAAGCTCATCCTATACGCTGAGTGACACAAACAAGAATATCATTAATTTTCGCATAGGGGAGAGAATATTAGGAAGTTTACATTAGAAATATCATTTAGAGTTATCAAATCTTACAGCTGTTGCTAACGACTTTCTTTTTCTTTTCTGCATTTTATTAGCAGGCTCGTAAGCTCCTTGCTTTCCTTCAGAAAGAGTGCTAACACGAAGAGATGAATCCTTTTCTTGTTTTTTAAGAGCACTGATGTTACCCTCAGCAAACTTTTTTTCCTTCTTCCGGGAGACTTTTGGTTTATTTCTTTCATGTTTTGCAGACATAGCTTCAGGTGCACTAGACTTCTCAACTTTTCTTTTTTCTTCTGTGTCCCGGACAGATGACTCTAGAGTTACCAAAAAGAGAGAGAGAGAGAGAGAGAGAGAGAGAGAGAGAGAGAGAGAGAGAGAGAGAGAGAGAGAGAGAGGAAAAAATGATTAGGTCAATCAAAAAATTAGACTTAGTAGCTAATAATATGTAAAATTTTAAGACAAGGAAAGCACCACTGAATGAAATTTCATGTAAGAAAAAATTGATTTTCCCCATTCTATTCAAACCTTTTGAGGTTTTGGAAGGAGATTTAATATGTAAAAGTTTAAGACAAGGAAAGCACCACTGAATGAAAATTCTTGTAAGCAAAAACTGATTTTCCCCATTCTATTCAAACCTTGTGAAGTTTTGGAAGGAGATTTTATGAAGACAAATTATCCTCACTGGAATCCTTAAAAAGATGCACATTGACAGAGTGGGCCATGATTCATCCTAAGTTCAAGAGAGAAATCCCTCTGTGGGCCTTTTGTTCTAGGGAGAAAGATCCCATATTTAGTGTTAAGCTTTGTATGAGTGGGAGGGTTTATCCGTATCTCAGATGATTTCTCATCATCTCCTTGTTTATGCTTCTGTTTTAGTTTCCTTAATTGTAATAAAATTTGGTTGCCATTCAAACAAACAAAAGAAAAAAAAAAAAAAACAAGAATCACTTGGGGAAGTGCTGCTACAGAAAGCACTTTAAGAAGCATAAATTAGATCCGTGTTACGACATAGATTCCTGCAACACATACTACCCTTATGCTCTCTCCTTTCACTCCTCACTTAATCATGAAAGAAGGACAAAACACGTACCAGAATCGATAGCAGAGTCTGGCACCAGGATATTTAAAGATAGGTCTGCCAAAGTTTGTAAGGCATCTAGGGCTGAATTTTCATCTACAGGTAGATAAAATAGAAGTAATAAGAATGGGTAATCAACATGAAAAAATCACAAGCTTTAGAAAATTAAGAAAACAAAGACAATGTGCTGAAATTTGCTGAAGTATGGTATTAGCATCAAGCAAATTATTATAGAATACTTTCCATTAACAAAATAAAAAACAATGTGCAATAACTTAACCCAGCAGAAAGAATATATTATCATGATTTATGATAGAAAAAGTGGAGAATGATATAACCTTTAAAGTATGACAGAGAGAGACAGAATTAGCATTAATAAATCCCACAAATATTTTTGAATGATGAAAGTATAATCAAAGTTGGTATAAAAAAAATTAATAAAAAAAAAAAAAAAAAAAAGAAAGTCAAAACAATTAGCATTAGATTAAAATTTTCCAAGGAAAAGGATTAAAAATAAATCAACAGGGCTGGATACGCCACCCCTATTACCAATTTAATTGAATTATTTCAAATTTTCTAACTTAGCCATTGTTTCTTCATGATCTGATCATTCAAGATCAACTAGCAACAATTGTTCATCGCTCTCTAACCCGTGTCATTTCTCACAACACTTCCTGCAACTTATATCATGCTGTGATTCAAGATGTTTCAAGACTCTCTAATCGCATTACATGACATTGGATCTCATAGGGACATCTGTAGATATTGTTGATTCTATGTATTAGAGAAGAAAATGGAAGAAATTGGGGAAGAAACAATAAGAGAGATTTGTGGGACCCGCTGGATGCCGATGGGCCATGGGGCTCGCTATTGATTCTTATGAGCTGTAGGCCATTGGACATTCAGTCCACCTGTGGTTGGTCATGCATGTGACACCCGCTGGTCACTCTAGTTAGGCCAGTGGGGCTAGGTGAACATTCTGGCAACAAATACGGCACCCGCTAGATGCTTTGATAATGCCTATGGGGCTCGCTCGACGCTCTATTCATGAATGTGGGGCATGCCAGTCATTCTATGCACATCATTGGGCTCTGACAAACACGTCTGTGAGGCCCACTGGTCCTACTAGTCATGTTGTGGGTCCTGATGAACATGCTGGTCATACAGGATGACCAAAGTGTCCAGCAGGCCCCAATATCCTTGAGTAGAGTAACCATTGTGCCTCCACACCCACAGTCATGACTAAAGCATCCAGCAGGCCCCATATTTGTATGTGACTTGAGTGTTCAGCAGGCCCCCAAAGTGCATAGGCATATGTAGTGGGTCCCACAGATCACTAGTGCATCCATCAAGTCCCACAAAGTCACCATTGCTCTTCCCCATTTTCTTCTTGTTAGAGAAGAATTTCTTTCTTTTTCATTAAGATGCTACAGCTTAAGGGGGAGTGTTGAAAGGTTGATAATTGAATAAAGCCCATTGGGCCCAAGTCCATGTAATAAGGCTCATAGGCCTCATTCACATTTTTACTATTATAAATAATAGTAGAGGGTTGGGGTTTCAATACACCCTAAGCATCTCACATTCTTGATATCTCTCTCCACTCTCTCTCATTATTTCTCTCTTCCAATGTTCTTCTTCTTCTCATCGTAGCTTTTCATAAGCCCTCGGGTTTAGCGCAATGTAGCACATGGTATCAGAGCCTAAGTGCTCTTAGGGTTTCTTCTTCTCCTTCTTCTAGGGTTTCTTCATCTTCTATTTTCTTCTTTTCCCTTCGTTTTTTTTATTCTTCTTCAATTCTTTTTTTGAAGATTTTTTTTGAAAGACTTTCTAATTTTTGTGTTGCATTGGCTAAAGTTTACTGAATTTTTCTGTTAAGAAAATTTTTGTTTTGCCTTGAACAGGGTTTGCTGGATTTTTTCTGTTGAAGCATATTTATGTTGCCTTAACTAGGTTTACTGGATTTTTCTTGTTGAAGCTGATTTTTGTGTTACTTTAGATAGTGTTTACTGATTTTTTCTATTAGAGAAGATTTTTTGATATCTTTTGTGTTTCCCTTCCTAATCAACACCCTTCTTTACCTTCCTTTTTTTATTCTTCTTTCTTTCCTTCTTCCTCTTAACTCTATCAGTTTTATTCTTCTAATCTTTCTCAACAAGTGGTGTTTCCCTTCCTTTCCTTCCTAATCTTATTTGCTTTCTTTCTAATTTTATTTCCTCTTTCCCTCTTTCCCTCCCTACACAACAATTACAGCTCTTATTAAGCATTCTTCCTTCACCCTTCATCTTCTTTTTCATTATTTTTCTGTTTTGAAAGTCGCATGGCCTTTTCCTCACTGACTTGTTGTGATTCATGAGAACGGGTGGCTTGCGGCTGGATTTTTTTTAGGATTTTGCATAATGTGTTGCCGGATCCGAAGCCTCTTTAATATGCAGTTGAAGCTCTTGTTAATTTTTCTATTGTCCGGTTGAAGATGTTGATGAAATTCTTATTTTATTCCTTTTTTGAAGAATTTTTCTAAGAGATTTGTTGTTTTTTGCTAAATGGTTGGAGGTATTCCTGGACATCTAGGTTAGAGGTATTTGACTGGTTTGTCTCTTGGTATGTGATGTGTGCTTGCTTTTTCTCCAGCACCTCCTTTGACAACTTAGCAGCTTCTTCATTTCAGGCTCTCCTCGCCAAGATGTGTAATGTGACTAGTATTTATACTAGGTAGTTGGTTAGGACCAATTTATGTACCGGATAGTTGGTTCGGCCTTGTTTGCACTAGGTGGTTATCCCATCCTAGGTTTAGACTTATGATTGTCCTAGGCTTGTTTACTATGACTAGTTGGCTCATATTCGTTGTTTATATTGGACAATTGGTCCATTCTTATTAATTATGGATAGTTGTCCAGACTTATGATTGTGTTGGGAAGTTGGCCCAGCCTTGGTTGAGCTGGATTGTTGATCCAGACACGTTGTTTATATTGGACAGTTGGTCCATTCTTATTTGTTCAGGATAGTTGTTCGGACTTAGACTTATGATTGTGTTGGGCAGTTGGCCCAGCCTTGGTTGAGTTGAATAGTTTTCGAAACTTGTTTGTACCGGATGGTTGTTCCAGTGGCTCGCGTCACTGAAGTTGTAGAAGTCCCTATTCGCCTGAAGGTATTGGTGGCCTCATCGCCTCCACTTAGCCCTTGTTCCAAGCTGGGCATCATTAGGTTGCTCCTGCTCGAGTTGAAAGGTTGATAGTTGTATAAGGCCCCCAGTTAGGGTTGGGGCCTCCCTCCCTCCCTCCCTCCCTCCCTCTCTCTCTCTCTCTCTCTGGCCCTCAAGATTAGCACAATGTAGCAATTTAACACTTCTCATTTCTTCTCTATAAGCCCTCAAGATTAGCACAATGTAGCAATTTAACACTTCTCATTTCTTCTCTATAAGCCCTCAAGATTAGCACAATGTAGCAATTTAACACTTCTCATTTCTTCTCTAACACCATAAATTTAATAGATATGAGCTAAATTCTCTTAGTATAAGATATACTCAATCATGAATAAAGAAAGAAAAAGACGTATCACAATATGATAGGAAGAAGGCTTTGTAAGTGGGGAAAGAAAAAGATAATAGCTACAATTCTAGTAAAGCACATATGAACCTTTATAAGCTCCAAAATCAAAGGAAAAGGCAACCAATGCTTCTTGATGAAAACTTGCAGGAGATGTACCAAAGGAAAAGATAAGCTAAATTAATAACAATGTATTGCCTCCCAAAAATAAAAACATCATAAATGTGAATGGACTATGGAGATAGAAAAATGTCCAAAAAAAAAGTGAGTTGAAACATGCCTCCAGAGAACAACTGCCTGCTTCTCTTCCTAGGACCCTGAGGAGAGGACCGTGGCACTTTCCTATCTGTAACCTCTGTTTCGACTTCATCCTTGACAGCCCTCAAAGCAAGCCCTTCTTCGGTGCCGCTACAAGCTTCCCTTACGTCACCAAAATGATTGTTTTCAATCCCTTGAACTTTTGGTTTCTTTCCTTGAAACCTTTTAGGCTTCCGTTGAATTTCCATGACCCCAGCACCTTCTCTGTCCATTAGACAACTAGTGTCCTTTACCAAATCTCCACTTACAGTTTCCCTACTTTCTGGACTACCTTCATACCAGTTTTCATCAATTGCACTACCAATGACCTTAGAACTGGACATCTCTGATTCAACACACTAAATTTTTTATGGGAAATATATCAATCAATACATTCTTAAAAGATGTTATTTAATAAACCAACAGAATACTAGAAGATAGATAATTACCTTCCTTTCACCCATAATATCCGCTCTTCTACTTGGTGTTCGAGAAACCTGCGGTGAGCCTACTCTTTGTGAGGCTTCCGCCAATGCTAACGCTGCCACATGGGCAACCTCCTCATCAGCAGCATCTACCTTTGATTTCAGACCTTTACCAGGTGAAGTAATCTTTGACCTCTCATCTTTACCATATAGATATGAAACAGGGAAGCGGGGAGTCCTTTTCCCAACAGCACGAGGTCGGCTACCTGCAACACATTTAAAATGATATCACGTATAACCTCAGAAAGATAAATGAATCTTAAACGTAATCATACCTCTAACACAAAACATATCACTGAAATAAAGATGAAAGCAATTTCAATGAACAAGAATCGTTGAACGATGTCAATTGCATTGGATCAATTAAATCAATTCACAAAAACACATCACTGGCAAATAAACTCTAAAGCAAGTGCTTTGTGCCAAGCAACATCTTATCAAGTGTTGGGCAAAAAGATCTAACACATGTCGATCCATCCAGGCAATCAATGCAATTTATTTGCTGAGCTCCACCATAATAACACACATTGGAAACTCCCAGCCATCAAGTCAGTAGCATGGTGTGCCATAAAGGCCATTACGGGGCCGTAAAGGCCGTTACATAAAGGCAACGGTGGCATCTGTTACACGTTATGGGGTCGTAATGGTTGTAACAGCCGTTATAGAAAAAATTACCTGTAATTGTTGTTAACAGCCTGTTACGCCTCCTGTAAAGGCCGTAATAGCCTCGTAATGGCCTACTATGGCTATGCGGCAAATACCAATTTTTCAATTTTTTTCCCAACATTATAGGGCAAATACAAGTTTTTCAAGTTTTTCTTTCAATAATTTTTTTTTTTTTTAAAGGAGGCCGTAACAGTCGTTACAACCCATATCGTAAAGGTAACAGTAGTGGCCGTTATGGCCACCATTACCGTTAAGGAATACCTTGGTCAGTAGCCTCTGCTCATTAAATGTGGATTGTGACCATTCTTACATTACAAGTGGCTCTGGTCAGGCCAGGCCTGAGCTTCGAATTTTGTCAAACCCATCATCTCATCATGGTTCAGGCACAAGCCTAGGTTTTGGGCCCAATCGTAGTAAATGGGTCGAGCTTGGGATGACCCTAAGCCAATCTAAACCCTACCCATTACCACCACTAGGTAAATGTTAAAGATAATAAGGTATTTCAATCATATATTATAAACATTAATATATAGAAAATTTCCAGAAAATAAATATTAATAACAACAAATCTGAAAAAATAATAATAATAATAATAATCATATTTACAAAGCATCTGAAAATAAAAGACAATAATAACTAAACATACATAAAATAGTATTCTATGAGAACCATGTCCAAGTATTATACATAGGGATAGGCACATGTCAACATAGCACAGTGGATTGGGTGGACACGATGATCGGACCGTTGGATCATCATCACCGGACATCTTGATCGTGGACTCCCATGGGCCGCGAAATAGTTTAGTTGTTTAGATTGTTTACATGCTTCGTTATTTTTTATATACCTTATATTTGTGTTGAGATTAGGGAGTTAAGAACAACTTTAATTTATTAAGTGTCTTTATGTTGAGAATCTTATCTGACTGCGTCTGTGTAAAATGTCTTTTCTGAGACTATAAAAGTGAGATGGGTATGTGAAGCCCTAATGCCATTATTTTGAAAAATAAAAACTCTGTGTTTTCTCTTCTTCATGTGATTTGAAGAATACTCTATGTGATTTGGAGCTTGAGTGTGGTGTAATTCAATTCCTCATTTAACGGAGGTGTGAAGCTTCCATCTATCATCTTCCTTCTCTCTTCCTTTCTATCCAAAAGAGATATCCTTACATCACCACCTTTTCATTATCCATCAAGGTATTTTTTTTTCAAAGTTCTTTGATTCTCCCATCCCAGATCTTCATCTTCTTCTAAACCTAACTTTCACATACTCATCAGCAATCCAAACCCCAAAAGACCTAAACCCATCCAACCTAACCACACGTGTGACCGTACGACCACACCTTGGCCCTTCTAGTTTCCCATCGCCCTAGAATTAAAACCCTCTTCTCTATTGTCCCAAACCCTATCCTAAACCTAGAAATCTCTAACTTTCCTATTTTCCCAAACTACCAAACCCTAACATCTCCCATTCTTCAATTCACCCTAAATCCTTACACCCCTTCTACCCAAAACCCTAATTCCCATATCCTAACCTCTAAACCCTTTAACCCCTTCATCGACTTTGATCCCATAAACCCTAAATCCTAGATTTCCCTAATTTCCCTAACCCTAATTTTACCCTTGGTAGTATTAGGTCTTTTACTTTGAAATAGGCTTTGCCCTATGTTAATTGGATGTCCCTACATCCATTAGATCCTAGTTTCCTTTATTTAATGATCTTGTGCTACGATGTTGGTAACCTAGGCTAGGATTATGCATGATATTCTTATGGTTTACTTGATATCAATGATCATAATGGCAGGCTTTATGTTCTTTTGTTGATTACATTAATTTTGCTACTTGATCTCACATAATACTTGATTCATGCATTGGTCCTGCATCACTCATGCAGCTAATTTTCCTTCAATTTTGCCTTTTTATTTTCTCACCTAAACCCCTGAGAATTTACATTTCCTTTCCTACGATTTCTCATAGTCAATTAGGTGCGACTCGCCTCACCCAAGATGGTGCAACCCTTACCATGGGCCTCCCTTGGTGTATGCAGTGTTTTAAATATCGACGATATCGGCCGATATATCCTATGATATATCTTTTATCCCACTTGTGCGATACAGAACACAGAGGCAGTGGGATATATCCCACATGTTTGATCTGGTGAGCATTTTTTTTTATCCTTTTTTTCTATAAAGCATGTAAATCAGTGTCAAATTGTTACAAATCCATGGTTTTTCATGTTTTGCATGAAAAATCATGAATTGGGAGCTTCGATTTCGAGATTTGGAGGAGAATGACTAACTTGTGGAAAATTGAAAAGAATAAAAAAAATTTTCCAATTTCTCGTAAATTGGTTGCAATCTTTGTGTCCAAACATAAAATCAAACATGTATGTAACTTGATCTAGTGATTCTTCTTTTGCTTTTGAATGTATTGCTTGTGCTTTCACACGTCTTCTTACATTTATAATTTATATGAATACACTTTGAATATACTTGCATCAATTCAGTTAGACAGTGCATAGATTAGGATCCCATACAAAGAAAACCTATTATATGCACTTATTTTTTATAATATTTTGATTTGTAAGTGTGGATTGATGTATTTTTTAACAATCGTTGAAGTTTCATTGAAAAATTCGACAAATTCCCAATGTTTCCCCATGTTTCCAATAACAGAGATACATTACGCGATATGACCGATATATCCCATGCGATAACCGATACATATCCATATCCCAAGGGTGCGATACATAACGTGATACCGACATTTCGAACACTGGGTGTATGTATCCTATATCCATTTTTCCAAATCATTCTAGTACACAAACCCAAAAATGAAGCAAATCCAAATCTCAGGTGGACCATACTATTAGAAACAATGGTGACCGAATGCCCCCACCATTGAAAAACTTCCTAGGGCCCACTAATGCTTTTGTAATGTTTATTTTCCATCTAAATTGTTGATAAGGTCACACAATCTTAGATGAAGATAGAAAAAATATTACCATGATCCAAAACTTTTATGGCCCACGGGAAGTTTTTAATGATCATTCACCATTGTTTCCTATGTTATGGTCCACATGAGATTTGGATTTGTTTCATGTTTGGGATCATGCCCTAAAATGATCTGAAAAAACAGATGGACGGTGTGGATACAGAATAACATCAAGGTGGGCCACAGAGTAAAGGTTGCACCATCTTGGGTAAGGTTGTTGCTATAGTTAATCCACTCTTTGTTTTCTGGGAATTGGATTTGTGAGTGACTCCTCCCTACGCAGGTGGTGCAGGTTGGAGCTAGAAAAGCTCTGTCCGCCATTATGATGTATGTGTTTTATACATGTCGTTCATCCATTTTTCCAGCACGTTTTAGGGCATGAGCCCAAAAATGAGGTAGATCCAAATCTCAAGTGGACCACACCATAGTAAACAGTGGTGATTGAATACCTGCCATTAAAAACTTCTATGGGGCCACGAAAGTTTGGATCAAGCTGATATTTGTGTTTTCCCTTTGTAAAGGTCTGTGTGACCCAATCAACAAGTTGGAAGGCAACTAAACATTAAGGTAGGCCCTAGAAAGTTTTTAATTGTGGGCGTTCAACCACCATTGTTTCCCATAGTATGGTCCACCTCAGATTTTGATATGCTTCATTTTTTGGTAATGCCCTAAAATGAGGGGGCAAAATGGATGGATGGCGTGGATAAAACACATACATCATAGTTGAGCCCACAGATATTTTTCAGTGCCAAGGTGGAACTGGAAGGATCACTACCATATCCCACTTAAATAGGGAGCAGCTTAGGTGATGCTCCGGCCTCACTCAAGATGGTGTATCCCTTACCATGGGGCCCACCTTGATGTATGTATTCTACATCCACACTATCCATTTGTTTTCCCAGGTCATTTTAGGGCATGAGCACAAAAATGAAGCACATCCAAATCTCAGGTGGACCATGCTATGGGAGAATCTTGAGTGCCCCATCATTAAAACTTTCCTAGGTCCTAGTAATGTTTTGGTAATGTTTATTTGTCATCCTTGACAAGGTCAAATAAACCCGGATGAAGGGAAGAAACAAATATCAGCTTGATCCAAAACTTTTATGGCGCACAATAAGTTTTTAATGGTCATTCACCACTATTTCCTATGGTATGGTCCACCTGAGATTTGGATTTGTTTCATTTTTGCACTCATGCCTTAAAATGATCTAGAAAAATGGATGGACGGTGTGGATATAGAATACATAAATTAAGGTGTCCCCCATAGTAATCTTGAGTGAGGACATGGTTGTTATTCGTTAAATGAGTTTCGCATAGCCCCACCATTTTCTCTATGTCGAATATACTCCGTACATCAATATCATCCCACCATGTTCTCTATCTCAAATCCACTCCATACATCAGGATCATCCCTCAATGTTAGGCACTGGGACAAAAAATCAGCCCGATGGATAGGCCTGGTCATGAGCCAAGTCAGCTTGAGAAACTCGATCGACTCGACTCGAAAAAACTCGCCTCGACTCAGTGGGACGAGTTGAGTCGAGTCACACTAAGGAGCTCGAGTCAAAAAACAAGTCGAGTTCGAGCACCAGGTCGCTCGATTCAACTTAGGCTCGACTCGACTCATTCTCACATAAAAGGGGTTTAAAAAATCCCTAATACAACAACGATTGTAGGACCGAACGGTTGCTTGCCCTTCTGCCTCCCTTTCCTCTTCTTCTCATTCTCCTTCCCAAATCCAAGGACCGGATCCCCTATTATGTTTACCCTTTTCCTCTTATTATCAACTCCATTTCTCCTTCCCAAATCTGATCCAAGTATTCGACGATTCCTACCCTTCGTGGAGCTCAGAACTGAAGAGATTGGTACTCTCTCTCTCTCTCTCTCTCTCTCTCTCTCTCTCTCTCTCTCTCTCTCTCTCTCTCTCTCTCCTTTTCCTATGTTGCGGCCTTTGCGGCTTACGGCTAGCAAACGCCATCACATGTGGGTCCCATGGGCCCACCTGCAGAAATGATATGATGATCGGAATCATCCATCATCATCATGTCTCTCCCAAAAGCAAGCTGCTCCATTCATCAGGCACATGTAGACCATCAACCATTTCTTGCTTAACATCCATCTCCGCACCACGGCCCTCCTGAGTCCTGATGAGTAGACTCTCCTCATTCTAGGACCAGCATCTGAATATTGAAGGGTTTGGATGGTATTGGAGGGTATTTGGAATCCAATGATCATTTGCCCCTTTAATTGGAGATATTTGGATATTGCTGGTTTTTGTAGACTCTCCATTTTGCTGAGATTACTAATCCTCTCTTGCCTTAACGAGCTTGCATGTTTTAGGCGTGCAGCATAAAACAAGTTTTGTAGATGATTCCTGGTTCATTTGGACCTAGTTTTTGTGGAGCCCATCATGTTGTATATGCAAAATCCACTATCCGTCCTATGAAAACCCTTATGTGAACCGCACATACAAAATATTGTCCTGATAAAAAACTCATATGGCTCACACCAATGAAAACAATGTAAAATTACTCCTTAATCTCTAAGTTCATTTGGTGTTACCTGCCTGAGTTTTGAATCAGTCTGAATTATATATTTTTCTCTTCTTAATGGTGAGCCACACATAATTAATGGGTTTGATGAAAGATAAATATATGATAGCCCCACATACAAACTTATGATTGCCATCTCATACCACTATTTTGTATATTGTGGCCCACCTGAGCTATAGGTACACCTGGAGCACATGGCTTGGGTGTTTTAGCCTAAAACGTGGATAGACAAATTCCGGTCGGCTACAAAATCTACTTTGATAAAACACCTAGTGCCCTCAACATTGTTAGAAATACATAAAATTAAAATATACAAAATTGCCTACAATAGTAATGCATTAGAGCATGGCATGCTTGTGACATCCAATCCATTATGTTCTTTTATCATCTCATTCATTTTACCCATATATTTTATTGTTATAATATTTTTGTCTTCTCTCACTTATTGGCATGACTACTTAGTACATGGAGAAAAAGAGGAATTATATAATATAATGGCACACATCTTGAACAATATACACTGGTTTTCAAATCTAACCAGTGGGACCCATAGTTTGACAAGTAGACCATTGGTAGATTATGTCCCACCATGGATTGTCGTTGCTCAAAATTATCATTCAACAATGTGTGGTTAAAAGCAAAAAAAATAATAATAATAAATAATTAAAAAATAATTAAAAAAATAATTAAAAAAATAAAGAAAGAAAGAATTGAAAGACAAAGAAAAAGAAAAGAGAGAGAGAGAGAGAGAGAGAGAGAGAGAGAGAGAGAGAGACTACATTCAATTGAAAAGGTCCTAATATTGACAGCTAAGATCTTCAAGATTATGTGGAATTCCATTCACAGTAGAGTGAATGGATAAATAGCCAAGTTTACATGGCAATGATCCGCACTTGTCTTGATTGAGAACCTGTGTGCACTGTTATGCCAGGATGCAGGCCACTATCTATACAAGTCTATTAATGCGTCTAGTGGTCCGTGATGTGCAAAACAGATGGTTTAGATTTTATTTATTTATTTATTTGTGCTTAGAATAACATGGTAAGGTAAGGAAGAAAAAACAAGGAGAAAAGTACTAAGGTTGGCCACGTTTTGGCATTCTTTTGAAACCAGGGAGCATTTGACTCTGCTTTCATCAGCCAAAGCAAGTGAATAATTGTGAAAGAGAGGATAGCTGTGAGAAAGATATCTTTCATCCTGCATGTGTGAGTTTTGAACAAGTTATCGCAGTTAACTCATAAGAACTACAACCCATCAGATTCTCTCTCTCTCTCTCTCTCTCTCTCTCTCTCTCTCTCTCTCTGGTTGATTTGTGGTTATTTTTCTTACCACCGATTGGATCGATTTCCTCTTTCAAGCAGTGGTTCAAACTTTTGACTAGTGTATTCAACGCAATCCAAAAACCTGAAGATAAGATCCAAACCATCGGGTAGGCTATTCTATTCTTCAATCCATAGAAAGTTAATCTATATTTCAAATTTTTAATATTGAAGTTCCATCAGATATTTCCTTTTCTTTTGTTTACTAAATTTTTTAGCACATTTTATGTTTTCATATTTCGATATTTGTGCTTTAAATCATTATCTCATTATTTTTCTTATATATTTCGATATTTGTTCTTAAAATGTTTATACTTATGATTCTTGGTTAACTAATGTTGTTAATTAATATTTAGGCCACCTAGTAGTTTAGCAATGTATCCCCCCCGTTTAGGAATTTATATTGAGCAAGTATAGTCATTCGACTGAAAATGTTTGTTCTTTATGGATTCCTAAATTGTCTCATTTAGGACAGCTCGGTATAATGCCATGTACTTAGGTTGTCCTCATTCTCAGTTTACATGTAGTTGGAATTTCGGTAGCGTCTCCATATATTTTCTCCAAATATGTGGTTCTTTACTAATTGTTTTCCTCGATCCATGTGTAATGGATTACTTATGGCAACTAATTAGTATTGAATTTTACATATATATAGAGAATATGGGAAGATGTTGCCGAAATTTCGGCTCACATGTAAACTGTATGAGAACAGTACATGGTATGTTACCGAATGGGACAGAGGCAATTAGCACATTTAGATATAGACAAGTAGGAATAAATGAGATATTTAAAGACAATTAGTAAACAAAATTTAAAATAATTAGGGACAATATATAATTATGTATATGTATGTACCCCGATGGATTTATTTATTAGGGGACTATTTGAGACACTTGTGGGTTGCAATTGATGGAGGGGCCCCGATATTGTTTGTACTATATATTTATATATACATATATAAATGCGATTGATTGATTACTTCCAACCTGTAAAAGCCCTAATCTTACATTACCCTTGTTATCTTTTGATTTATAGATGACTAGTGAGGAAAATTCAAGTACCCCCAGTGCCGGTGCGTCTGTCACATCTCCTCTTATCGTGGAGGGAGACATATTGGAAAACAAAGTTGAAACGAGTTTAGGTTCGATGAAAGGGAAAAAAAAAAAAAAGATCAGCGGTATGGGAATTTTTTGATGAGATCACGCTACCAGATGGTTCGGTTAAGGTTAGATGCAAGTATTGTAAAACTCTTTACGGCAAGTATTCTAGTTCTTCTACTGCTCATTATCAAGGGCATCTTGATAAATGTGCAAAGAGACTAAAGATGTCGACGGGTGGAGTCCAGTAGCTGCTTTCATTTACTGCTTCTGAAAATGACAACTCTCAAGCTACACTCTCCACTTATAAGTATGATCCAGAAAAGCTGAAAGAGTTGTATGCAAGATTGGTGATAATTAATGAGAAGCCGTTTAGCATGGTAAAAAGCTAAGTTTTTATGGGATTTTGCAAATTCCTTAATCCTAGATGTGAGAAGGCATCTCGTCTTACTGTGAAAAGAGAATGCATGAAGATGTATGCGATTGAGAAAATAAAATTGAAAGCTCTTCTAACATCCGTATCAAGAATAAGTTTGACTTCGGATATGTGGACGGCATCAAATCAAAGAAATGGACATATGTCATTAACCGCACACTTCATTGATGTAGATTGGAAACTACAAAAGAATATTATAAACTTCCGCTATGTTCCTCCTCATACTGGTGTGGTAATGTCTAACTGCATTTACAATTGTCTTGTTGATTGGGGCATCGAAAAGAAAATCTCTTCAATAACTTTAGATAATGCATCTTCCAAGGACGCTTTGGTTTCTTTCTTATATAGTCAATTCAAGGCAGCCGAAAATTCATTCTTTGAGGGTAAAATATTCCAAGTCAGATGTTGTGCCCACATACTGAACTTGATTATGCAAGAAGGGTTAAAAACAATTGACCCCAAGATCACTAACATATGAGAGAGCGTTAAATATATAAGGAGGTCACCTTCAAGACTGTGTACATGGAATGATATAATCCAACGTTTGGATTTGAAATCTAAAAAGCAGTTGAAGTTGGATGTCTGCACACACTAGAATTCAACTTATGAAATGTTGGATATAGCTTTAGAATTTAAATTTGCATTCCCTAAAATTGCGGCGGGCGATAAAATGTACACGTACGTGCCTAGTGATGAAAACTGGACAAAAGCTGAACATGTTCATCAGTTTCTCAAAGTTTTTTACGATCGCATGAAGATTTTTTCAGGGAATAAGTAACCTACAGCAAATCAGTTTCTTCCCAAAATTATTTTCATTATGGACGCTATAAAAAGGTGTGTTGATGAGGGTCCAAATTTTTTACAAATGATGGCTTTAGGAATGCAAATAAAATTCGATAAGTATTGGGCTGACTGTCATTTGTTAATGGTCATTGCAGTTGTTATGGATCCATAGTACAAGATGACAATAGTTAGGTATATTTTCAAATCACTTTATTCCAGTTCTGAAAGAGTTTCAGCGAAGACCGCCATTATTCACGCTGCAGTTGAAGAGTTGTTCACTTCATATGTTAGTACTTTGGTCGCAACATCCAGTACAATAGTTACTTCTCAATCTACGGGGTCGGGTAGTGCTTCTATTGGAGGAAAGCGACTTCGTGACTTTGTCTTTTTTAGATGAAGAAGAAACGAAAATGCATAAAACTGAATCAGAAATGGAGAAGTATCTAGAGGAGCCGGTCATAAGGTTACAAGAAGATGATTTTGATGTTTTGCAGGGGTAGAAGTCGAGAGCTCATGAATACCCTAGACTTTCGGTAATGGCATGAGACATTATCATTTCTGATTTCGATTGTGGCATCAAAATCTGCTTTTAGCACAGGGAGCAGAGTTGTTAGCAAATATCGAAGCTCACACGCCTCGAAAACAGTTGAAGCACTAATATGTACGCAAGATTGGTCGCATCCAGTTTGGGGCGGTAGCAGTTTCGATGTTGAAGAGTATGAGAACGAGAATGGAAGTGAAGATGAGGTCCAAAATGCATCTAAAACTACTTGAAGGAATGTAAGCTTTTAAATTTTGTTTAAGCTTTTATATTTTGTAATATATTTTCACTTTTTTTATTTGATTTTGAGGACCAACATGTGGTATTTAGAGGTATATGTGACACTTTTTTTTGTCTTAGTAATGTGGTATGTTAGACATTTTAGACTTATATTTTTTACTTTTAATTTGTATTTTTTAGTAAAAAAAATATATAATAAATTGACGTGGGAATAGGCTCGACTCGACTCGAAAGCTTTGCAAACAAGCCAAGCTCCAATGTTGAGCTCGAGAGCGAGCTCGAACTCGAGTAGAGCACGGATAAGTCAAGCTGAGCTTAGCCCACCTCGACTCGACTCGGCTACGCTCGATGTACAGCCCTACCAATGGACAACTTAAGTGGGCCTATCCATAAGAATCTGTGGACAAGATGAACATAGGTTTGTATGTGGATACTAGATATTCCATCAAAGTCGTTGATCAAGTGCCTTTAGAGTGAAGCTCCCATAACTTCCTAAATCTTCAAGACTTGAAATTGCAACAACAGAATTTCTCAAGAAAATTTTATTTTGTCAAACATATTATTTGAAAATAAACCTCAATTTTCTCGAGAAAATGTTGTTGATAAACAAACACAAGAAATAATATTTCCTTTCCCAAGCTTTCCTGGAAATAAGGTTTCTCAAGAAATACAATTTCGTTTCCCACCCTTTCCATAAATCCAAACAGACCCTTAGGATGTATTATGGAAAATGGATTGTTAATCAACATGTTTATTAGTGACTATCCAATGATTTTGCATATTTTCTTACCATCAACATTTTGATTCAATCCAGCTCCTACTATGATATGAGCCAATTTTGATTTTCAAAACATTTCTTATATCAATGTTGAACCCATTGCCCATGTCTATATATGTTGGTGCCCGGCACACAGCATGGAGTTGAAGTTCGAGGCTCTTCAATGAAATGTGATGGGATGGTAAAAACAAATAAATAAATAAAAAGCTGAAGCTTAAAGCTCCTCTCTTTCAATATATGTTAAATATAATAGAAGCAAATGTGAGGTTTGTTTGCTTCCAAATGGAAAATGGGGAAACCTTGAAAACGAAATGCCAAGGAGGAAAAGGAGATGGATATTCTACTTCAAAACTCGAATTTTTCATTGTTAATTTCTTCTTAGATGAACAAACATCAATCTTGTCATTGTCGTCATCTACACCTCATCCCAACTAATTAGGGTCAGCTACACAAATCCTATTCTACTATTCCACTCTATCACGGATCATATCTTAACTAAACCATAGGTCCTAAAGTCTTTTCTTACTACCTCTACACACGGCCTTGAATCAACTCACTCCTAACCAATTCTTGGTCTCCACTGCCCTTGGCCGAGCCATCCAAGCCTACTTTCCTTCATCTTATTACCTATTGGTGTGCTTACTAAGTTCTCTCAATTGCATTCATTTCTAATTCAATTCTTCCCAATCTTGCCACTCATCCATCTCAACATCCTCTTTTTAGCTACGCACATCTCTATCCCATAAAGCATGGTTGGTCTTAAAGCTATCCTATAAAATTTCTCCTTTAGTTTGATTAGTCTCTAGCCATCACATAAAACTCTAGAGGCACATTTCCACTTCTTCTAACCAGCTTGAGTTCTATGAGCCACTCTCATGAATTATCAACCCGACATATTGAAAATGTTCATTTTTTGGGGTACTTCTTGGTCAACAATCTTAACCAATTTCTTGCTTCCTGTCCTATTGTTGCTAAAATTGAATTCCACATACTCAGTTTTGGTCAATTAATTTTAAAACTTTCAGTCCTACTAGACAAACAAACAAAATAAAGAAGTATTACTTGAAATGGAGTTTTAAGCAATAAGAACTTAATGAAGCTATGTAAAGATAACAGTAATATATAATAATCAAAAGTTGGCTTCAATAGATTTCACAAGATGCTACTTGTTAAAGAATGAGATTTTACCTCCAGATCGCTTCTTCTTCAATAAAGACAAGCACCCATAAGTTGAAACTGACTGAAACAAATCTGGCAAGGGTCCACCCAATCCTTTTGATTTGTTGATCAAGGGCTTTCCCTGAAAACGCTTTTGAGGCTTGCAAGCTATTCCTAGTCCATCATTGCTTTCTCGTTCACTATCGCTCCCTTCCTATCAGTTTACAGTCCATCGGCTTCAGATTCATCCTAAACAAGCCAGTTTCTTATAAAAAATAATAATAATAAAGCACGTAAAATAGCACAACTGTTATGGAATCCAGCATGATCTGCACTATGAAGCTAAGCAGCCAATCATAAACTCCTTTATCATTTGGAATTGAGTATCAAGAAAACAAGTGATAGAGACCAGGGGCAATGTTCCTACTTAAAACCAAAAGGCCAAAGAATTCAGCAAACAGTTACAACAAGAGCAACGACATGTACAGTTTCTTAAGTGAGACTCTAAAATGTAAGCATCCGGAGCCAGACCATCAGAAATTGCAGCTGTCAGGTACATTGATACAAGGAGCATAAAGATAAGTAATCCGAGCAACACTGATCATATGTGTGGGCATTCAGAGCCAGATAATTCCACTGGCATCTTATGAGTCGTTCTGTTTTGTTGGATTTTCTGAAAGATAATTCTCCTTGGCACTGTTCGAAGTATCGGTATCGCTACAAGTTTTGTTGGCCGAGGATACAAAAACAATATTGATATCACCGATAATATGGCTGATAACCGGAAATGCGGGGAAACATGGGGAAAACAGTGGAATTTTCAGTGAAACTTCAAGAGATGCTAAAAAACACATATTTACATATTTAGGAATCAAAAAATTGCAAAAAGAATGCATACATAATAAGTTTGCATTTAATGGAAGCATAAAGCATGTGTTATCATAAGAAATCAGTCCAACCATCCCATCTATCCATCCGAGCTTCCATCCAAACATCCATCGATCTTTCAGAATATTGACAACACAATATTTCACCAAGAAATCGTCAACAACTAGAAAGGAAATGAAAGATTGTGGTCTCGATAACGCCCATGTTGCAATCAGTGTTTGAACTATCTCCGATATTACCGAAATATCTCCAATATTATCTTTATCTCCAGCTCAGCGATACCGATAACGCTGGTAGTATCAGAAATTTCAGGTATTAGCAATGTATCACTAAGTATCGCCAACGTATCAATATCGCTACTGTAATCGCCAATATTTTCAACTATGTAAATTCTAGTTGTCGCTTGTATTGCCAATGCATCAATATCGCCAATGTATTGCCAATATTTTTTACTATTTAAATTCTAGGTAATGCTTGTATCATAAGTGTATCAACGATATTTCAATAATATCGCCAACGTATTGATATCATCAAAATTTTGTTTATTAGAAATAATTTTATTTCAATTTTTTTCCATGGGCACATGGTTGTATGTAGTGTTCAATTTGTCATTGATAATATTGATAATATCTCGATATTATCGATATCATAACATGCGCAATATTGAGACCACAATCTTTCGTTACCTTTCCATTTGTTGATGATTTCTTGGTGAAATATCACATGTTGTTGATATTTTGCAATTTCGATGGATGTTTGGCAGATACATGTTTTTCAAGGGTTTTTTTAATAAATAAAAAAATAAAAAAGAGAGACCTAACGGCCATTATAGGGCCGTAACAGATGTTATGCCCTGTATCGTAAAGGTAACAGTGGTGGCTGTTATGGCCACCATTACCGTTACGGAATACCTTGCTTACAACAGCACGAGCTTTTAAGGCCCCATTAAATGCAAACTTGTTATATATACATTTTTTTGCAATTTTTTTTTTTCCAAATATGCAAATATGTACATTTTAACATCTCTTGAAGTTTCGCTGAAAATTCCACCATTTTTCTCATGTTTCCCCGCATTTCTAATTATCAACGATACTATCGGCTATATCAATATTGTTTCCGTATCCCAGGCCAGCGAAACTTGTTGCGATACCAATTCTTCGAACACTGGTTGTGATAACTATAATATCGCGATATTATCAAATATTATTATCGACAAATTGAACAATATATACAACAATGCACCCATAAAAAATTTTGAAATGAAAATTCTTTAATAAGCAGATTTTTGGCGATATTATCGAAATATCATTGATATACTGGTGATACAAGCGACACCTAGAATTTACACAATCGAAAATATTGGCAATACATTAGTGATACATCGCCAATACCAAGAATTTTTGATACTACCAGTATTACCGGTATCGCTACTAGTGTTATTGGCATCGTTGAGCTAGAGATAAAGATAATATCGGGGATATTTCGTTAATATCAGAGATACTTCGAACAATGCTCCTTGATGCCCACAACCAAACAATCAACTCAAGAAGATAGTGGCGAACACGCAGTTTGAAGCATACTCAATGCAGTTGCATCATTATTGCAGAGAGCAATGAAAAGCTCAAGGAGTTTTCTTCTTCTTCGTCTTCTTCTTCTTCTTGTGAAAAGGTGAATTTTGAGACCTAGACATGTTAGGCTTAGGACTCTCTCTGTATATATGAGAGGTGGCTCCAACAAATAGAATTGCTCTCCCTCTATATATGAGAGGTGCTCTCATCCAATTCATTCAACCATTAATTTACTATCCAACCAGCTTATGTCTTTCATCCTATCATGTTTGTGCGACATCCCATCCAAAAGGTAGGCACCACCATAAGGATCACCTTATGTAAAAATCACCCTAATGGGCCCGTTGGGTGGGCCACCAATATTTCTTTATTATATGATCATATCAAGGGTTACCTGTTGTTTTCTAAGGTGTAGCCACCTAATGAGTGCAAGGGGGTGATTTTTGCACTCGGCAATCCTTATGGTGGGGCCAGCCTTTTGGATCGGTTGGATTTCACATAGACGTGAAAGGTTGGGAATTATCCACGGGTTAGACGGTTTATCCAAATTTTAAGCAACCATGTCCCAAGCTAAAATGAACAGAACCATCATTCAGTGCAAAGAGTTTAAATCCTAAAGCTTTAAGTGGCATTATTTGAAGCACAAAGCACAAGCGTATGAGCTTTCAGTCACAAACTCACAAATTGCTAGCAAGGAGTATGTGGTAGAGTCCTAACCACAAGCATCTTAGAATTAAATTAGAGATACAAAATCATGGATTTAAAACAGAAACTCCAATCTCACCAGCATATTGTAATGATCAGTCATCATTGCAATTAGTCCAGCAACAGATGCCGTTCCATCTGGAAGGGATAGGTAAGCCTGAAAGTACATTACATATTTTTAGATTATCAAACTTCAGGCAGTAAATATATGGTAACTGCAGAACTTCATCTGTTCAAACATAACTAATGGTATCATAATAAGAAAATAAAAGAAAACAAAGCCTATTCATCTTAAATGGAAAGTCCGCAAAGCAATATATGTTCATACTAGAGTTCAAAAATATAAAAGCTGAGAAATTTACTCAATAGAATGGATGGCCACATTACCTTAAGGATATTTCGTTAACCTAGGAGGGTTTATGACCCCAATTGACTACTTTCCTATGGTGGTATCCATGCCCAATTCCTTTCTTAATGGATCATTGACAAATGGGACTCGCTCTCTTTCCATCCTACACCCACCTGAAATAACCTTTCCAAGCATGATCAACAAACACAACTGGAAACATTAGGGGCTGTTTGGATGCTCAAACAGTCATGTACAAAACATGTTGTACCAGCTAGACAACATATGCATGGTTTGTCAAACTCTCTCTTACACACGAAACAAGGAAAATGAGTACACCATGCACTCAAAATATGACAATTAAGCAAGGATAGTCTCCCCGTCATCATCTAAGCCATATTCCAACTAATTGGGGTTGGCTACATGAATCCTATTCCGCCATTCCACTCTATCAAGGGCCATAACTTCAGTTAAACCATAGGTCAGGAAGTCTTTTCTTACTACCTCCACCCATATCCTTTTGGGCCTTCCCCTTGCGCCCTTTTAGAGCCTTCAACTTGCACCAAGTCCCAAGTCCCCATTTCAGCTACACATTCTACAAACATCTTGTTCCGTTACTACCCAATATTTTGTCATATCCTATAAAATTTCCTCTTCAATTTGATCGGTACATAATGATCACATAAAACTCCAAAGGCACATGTCCATATCCTCCACCCAACTTGAATTTTATCAACAACATCCTTCTCAATCTCTCCACTATCATGAATATGCGATCGCATTGTGCAATATGCGATCGCATACCATCGCATATGCCATATGCATGGCATTATGCAATTATGCAATCACCTTTGACAACATTGTAAGCTGTTGACTTGTTAATTTTTAGTTTTTTACATGTTGGTTAATGGTTATTAACTTATAGCAGCTTAGGTAGTACACAAATTAGATTGAAATAGATTTTAAAAAACAATTTGGAGTAGTTATAGTCATTTTAACAATTTTTTCAGATTTTTTCCCTTTTTTATTTTTAAATTTAAAAATAAAAAATAATAATAATAATAAAACCATGTGCGATCACATAAGCGATCACACATGGTGGATTGCATAGAATTGCTTGTAGGCGATTTCATAACATTGGATTTAGACCACTAAAGATAGTTCCTTCCATTTAATTTAATAGATATTATTTAGACTCCTAAAAAGTTAGATGGATTTATGAATCCAGTTCTCGAATCACTTTTTCCTTCAATCTAGGACAAGGGACTAAAATATGCTCCAAGTTTATACAAACATGGGTTGACCTTTCGCGACCATTGAATACCCAATTTGTATGCTTCACAAAGCAAGTACACCACACTTGAAGAGAACAACCCACCTACACGTCCAAATGTTCCAACCAATCATGAGGGACGATGATCACAAACACAGAATTCAACGTTGGCAACCAACCCATAAGTCCACACGTCCCACACATGAAAGGCGATGATCACAAACACTTCATCCCCTTCTCAAGCATGGACCATTATAAAGGCCCAACACACACACACACACACACACACACACACACACACCCAAACACACACACACACACACACACACACACACACACACACACACACAGAGTCACACACACACAACACACACACACAAAAAACCCTAAGTTTCTTAAAAGATTTTCAACACAAGAAGGATGAGAGAGACCAAAAAATAAAAAAAGAAAAGGAATTATAGAATAAAAGGGAGAAAGGTCGTTTAGATCAGTAACAAGGATGCTCTGATACCATGTAGAATCATAGATTAAAGAGAGAAGAAATGAGAGATAAGAGAAAGTTGGGAGGAAGAGGAAAAAGAGACATCCCCACTCTTCCCCTTTATATTAATAATAAGAACAAAAAAGTAGAAAAGTACCATCACTATAATGTTTATATTCCAAACAAGTCCTAATCCGATATAAGCATTAACTATAAAAGAAATAGAAGCTAGGGGTCGTACAGTGGGACGGCACACATCCAAATCCATTAGGTGGGTTGTACAACTGTGCGGCCCATATCCTTATGCGTTAACAACATTGGTGATGAGGATGATGATGACAACGGCAATAATAATAATGATGGTTGAGGAAAACTTTGATACTCGAGCAAATTTTGATGGTTCACGTGCAAGCGCATGCTGTAAACATGTAACTAAAATGGGCCCCTTTGGTTGGATCATAAACCAACAAATGAAATTACATCTTAAATGGCAAATTAGTGAACATCATGTGCACAATATTTGTGTTATTTTATTTTCAAGATGGCACATTTGTTCACCAAACAGAGTTCTAGCAGATTGTGTTTATCAAAGAGAGTTGGGTTTTTTATAAGACAACTTTTCTAGGAACTCTAATTCTAGTCTTCTTTCGATACACGTTCCAGAATTGTTCTTGTATCCAAACAACATCATATAAAGAATCATCTCACTTCCAGAGTCATTCAAGGGCATTTTCACACCAGGCTCAAGTGGGGTGGCCTGTGGGATGCAGGGGAGCACTCGAGGTGGGCAGCCTGTGTGAGGTGGGTGGCTCATGTGAGGCAGGCCCCACCCATGTGAGGCGGGTGGCTCATGTGAGGCGGAACCATATGATGTGGGGCCCATGAGGGGGTTCGGCTGAGGACCTAACCCATGGGATGTGGGGCCTGAGACAAGGGATTGATTCGTCACGCTCTATCAGTTCGAGCTTTTAGAGCAAATGGTTAGTTGTGCTATGTCAAGGGGTATCAGAGTAGGTGGTCTCGTGTTCGACCCCTCATTGCGGGTGATTAATGCAAGGGCATTTTCACAACGGCTTGAGTGGGGTGGCCTGTGGGATGCAAGGGCACAGTCGGGGTGGACAGCCCGTGTGAGGCGGGTGGCTCATGTGAGGCGGAACCCATGTGATGTGGGGCCCATGAGGGAGGTTTGGCCGAGGACCTAACCCATGGAATGTGGGGCCTGAGCTATGAGATAAAGGGATTGATTCGCCACACTCCATCAGTTTATGCTTTTAAAGCAAGTGGTTAGTTGTCCTGTGTCACAAAGGATGAAAACCTTCAAAATCAATCTCTTCAATTGTTTGTGGTGAGTATGAAAATGTGATCCATCTCTCATTATGTTCCTATTTTCTTTATTACTAGTAAAACATACTGTGCACATCACATTGTAAAGTGAATTCATTAATAAAGCAAGAACGTCCTGTGGACAAAGAACTCATGGTGCAAAACAAATGATTAAGAGAATAAAACGAGGAGAATCAGTTTCACCATGATCAACTTTCAATATTCATTGCTTAAAAGTTGAGAAATGATCAAACATATCATTTCAAATGTTATTTATTACACAAAATGCAAACGGATCATACAGTTGCAAGAATCTTGAAATGGTTTTGTAAAAAAAACCTGCTTGTGCTCACTATTTTAGGGCCAGTGTGGCATGAGCGCAACAACTGGGTCTTTTGCAATTTTGGATGCCACCCAGAGGGGGTTTTTCTCAAGGATAGGCGTTCCGTGATGGGATAGGTCAGAGTTCTCTTCGATTGTGGGATTGTCGAGGCCTTATCATAAGCTTTCCAGGGTTTCCCGTTTTGTATTTGGATGATGCCTTGCCATTCTTCTTTTATGCAATAAATCTTTGGAATCCTTCACAAAAATTCAATCTAGAAATCAAAAGCCATGCTTACCCTGTTCATACTGTAAAGGGCCTCCACCATATCTACAGATCTGCTACGTATAACACTAGCCACCTGAAAGTCCATAAGAACCAATAATCACAACAGATGCCAATAGCAGAATATAATTGAATTTCTTCCCAACAACAGCAACATGAACTCCAGCCCCACAATAAAGGGAAAAGAAATGAAGTCATCTAAACAAAAATCACAAGCATGGTCCTCAGAAGATTTTCTAATGATCACATTTTATGTAAACCATAACATCAGTACAACAAGAGTAGATGTCACTAACTCACTATAATAAAGCAGATGACATCAAATACTGCTTATCAGCTTTATCTTGGCAAGCATATGAAACCAAATAACAGAAAAGGGCAAACCTTCTTCCAATCTTTCCCATATTTACGGTAGGCTTCATAGAAGCACTCGAGTTCTTCCCTGCTCCATTGAGATCCTGACTTGTCTGAGGACTTCCTCTTCTGCAGAGACAAGTATGATGGTCAGTAAACTGTCCTTTTGGCTCAGTATAGAGTCTCTGATTGACTCATCAGGTTTTTCACAAGCTCATTAGTCATTGCATTTATGTTATGTTTCAAAAAAAAAAAAAAATTTGTCATTGCGTTTATGATATATGTGCAAATGGAATGTGAATGTTTCTTTTATTAGCAGTAAATTTGATTTTGATCTGGATATCATGGTTGTCAAAATCCTACAATTTATGATTTACGATTTGAGTCAAATCCAAAGCAAAATGATTTGAATCCCTTTTTAGATGAATCCTACAATTCTATGATTTGAATTGCACGATTTACGATTCAAATCCTGATTTATGATTCAAATTATACTCATTATCTTCTATTTTAAGCTTGACTTGGCTTTCATTTTGTGTCTTTAAACTTGTGAGGCTTTTAAGAATCATTTAGAAGAGGTCAATTATTTTATTTTGTTCCTTATAAGAGATTACATAATAGATATTCTCTTCAATGTTAAATTGTTTTGCATTTTCTTATGATACTTACTTCTTAATTGGTCGAAACACCAAATTGATATATGACTTATCAGGAACATTTTTATAGATAGTTGCAATGTTGATCTATATTTATTGTGGCAAGGATGGTTATAAGTCAAAATATCTTTTTTGTCAGCCTAAATAATCAATCGCTGCTTTTTCAATGTGATTCTACACTCAGGAAAGGTAAAAAGAACATAAATCATTAAAGGAATCTTGTTTTTCTTTTAAAGGTAAATTCTTGAACGACAGGAAAAAAAAAAAAAAAGGGAAGACAAGAATCCTCTAACACTCATGATATGGTGGTATCACTTGATGCATATTGATGGGAAATGGATGATTGATGAGTTTTCAAATTTTTTTCTGATTTATTTACATTTTGCAAAAAAAAAAAAAAAAAAAAAAAAAAAAAAAAAAAAAAAATCATTTTTTTAAGAAAATCATATAAAATCATACGATTTGCGATACAACTTGCGATTCAATACGATTCAGCCCTCATTATGATTGGCAATACGATAACAATTTTGACAACATTAGCACATATTTAAATATGGGTATAAGTTTCTGCACAATTTACATCTTCATATTATAAAATGATATCGGAAGCTATGTACAGATAATAATATTCATACGGACAAATTGGCAAACCCCACATGCTACGTAAGTTTCAGGGTCCTATTTACCTATCTCAAACTTTAGTACTGCACTTAATATTCGAAATAATTAAACATCTTGATATTGAGAATGTGTACATTACAGTATTTCCAAATTAAAATCCTAAATGCTTGTATCAGAAAACTGCAACAACAACAACAACAACAAAAAAAAAAAAAACGATAATATGTAAGTGTACTATGAAGCTTCAGCTCAAAAGGTTACAGAGTGTCATTTAATTGCCAAGATTCGCATAGTTAGGATATGAATATCATGTTTTGTGAAGGCAACCACAAACTCACCCCTGCATTACTTTTCCTTGCACGATCTCCATCTTTATCGGGAGACACCTCATTGACTTTAGCAAACCGCTTATTCTTGATTCTAGATTTTCTCGTTGGAGCCATGCCGAACTCTTTCAACAGCTTTCTAAAACAAATACATCCACAAATATGTCAATAGTTCTTCAGTCAATTCCAATAACAGGTTTAAAGACCACATAATGATCTAATACAACCAGAGAATAAAGATGATAGTCTTGAGAAGCAATTTACATGCATGCATATGTAGGCTGACAAGAAAATAGAGCCATAATACAACCAGAGAACAAAGATGATGCCTAGGCTGACAAGAAAATAAAGCCATAACGCACGCACAATTGCACACGCGCGTGCGCGCACCCACACACACACACACACACAAACACATATATTATATATAGGAGAGATGGCCTCCTGCAAAGACCATTCATATGCACCGCTGGCCAAATAGAGACCGTGATGTTGTGGTCAATCCACTCTGACCATTAGATGTGTTGCATCATGTTAGGACGAAGACCAAAACATTAGGCCATTCCATGCCTCAGGTGTGCCATACCTAACCAAGGGCAACAGTTGGGAGCAAGTGCCCACTCTTTCTTTCACTGCAGCCTGCCTGAATTTCAAAATGGCCTATTGTTGGCCCTGTGCATGACATGGGGTGAGACACCTAATGGACAAAGTTTCACATATACAGCACAGTGTAGGCCATGTACAAAATCAAGGGTGGGTGTCCATTAGGGCGGCCCACCTAAATCATAAATCCACCTGAATCTTGGACCCTTGGCAACAAGGCGTAATGTACTTCTGTGTGTGTGTGTGTGTTGTAGAGAGTAGAGATAGAGCGTCGTGTGAGCAAAATCAGGTGGGCTCGAGTGGGTCCCACCGTGATGTGTTGATAACATCCACTCCGAGCATTGAATGTGTCACCTCATGTTAGGCCTAGGGCCCAAAAATAAGGTTAATCCAACACTCGGGTGGCCACACAACAGAGAACACTGAACAAGCACCCACCCTTGATTTTGTACAAGGTCCACATGAGATGCAAAATGACCCAATTTTTTGCATGCCCCTCCATCGAGGACAGTTGAAGAGTTTGAATGGTATAGTATAGATTCCACATACAAAACACGGTGGACTCGATACCAAAATGACAGTGGGCATCCCCCCTCCAAACTGTTTCTCTTGGTGGGGCCAAACTTAATCACCGATCAGCCTAATATTTGGGTCCCAGGCCTAACATGAGGAGATGCATTTAATGGTCAAAGTAGATGTCGTCAACACATCACGGCGAGGCCCACTTGATTCTACTCACATGATGTTCCCTGCACTAAAAGTTTGTAGGGGAGCACTTCCACATCTATATGTGTCGAGTAGATAGCACAAGGGAGTCTCATTTTCATGCAAGCAAAATTGGGAGGGCTTGGGTGGGCCCCCCACCCAAGCGTGCTATGTCAATGACATCCACTCCAACCATCAAATGTGACACCTCATGTTAGGCCCAAGGCCCAAAAACTTGGGCTAATCCAACACTTGGGTGGCCACACGACATGGAATATTGAAAAGGGGGAATGCCAATTATTGATTTTATATGGGGCCACCTACTCTGTAAAATGGAATGGTCTAGATTCCACATGGATAGCACCGTGGGCCTTGAACAAAATCAATGGTGGGCATCCCCCCTACCAATTACTTCCAACGTTATCAAAAATAGTTACATAACGGCCATTACACTGACGGTGGGACCATTACGCATTACCGTTTGTTACAGGGCCGATACAAGCTTCTTAGAAAAAATTAAATTAAAATTTAAAAAAAAAAAAAAAAAAAAAAAAGAGGCCGGAATGGCTGTTGTAGCCTATATCGAAGTTCATAACAGTAATGACCAATGACCATTACAGCCACCGTTGCCATTATTGAATACCTTGACTATTTTCCTTGGTGTGGCCCACCTCGATCATTGATCAACCTACTTTTTGGGCCTTGCGTGAGGCGATGCATCTGACGGTCGGAGTGAACGTCATCAACATATCACTATAATATGCGCGCGCGCGCGCGCACACACACACACACACATATATATAATATTTTTGTATATGTATACATATAATGCGAAATTATCATGCAGTAACAACCTCTGTGGGCCCCAACATGATGATGTGATCATGACATTTGCACTGACCATCATTCACACCTCGGTTCCTTTGGCCACTAGCCCAAAAGTCAGGCCAATGCATGACATGTGCGCGCCACACAAGCAAGAACAATTGGGAGAGGACACCCACCCTTGATTGCATTAGGCCCTACCAGAGCTTCCAAATGCCTTGATTTATCAACATTCATCTGGGGCAGATGTTCCAAATGAATGAATTGGATGGCAAATACAAAACAACACAACACCTCACGTAAACGTTGAGGGTCAAATATTGCATATCAGACCTTAGTTATTACCTGGGTTTACGAACATGATACTGATTAATAGCCTATTTTAATCGTGTTTGTACTGCAAGTGAATTTACAGGCTTAGACTGAAAAAAGCATGGATTTAACGCTCAGAATTCACCAAGGTAAGGGACGGACCCTAGGGGACCAAGATCGACGGATTTACACGCCAGAGATCCGAGAAAATCGAGAAACTGAAGCTCAAGTGGCCCAAAATTGGTCCAGAATGCAAGATCACAGGGTTTCCGCCATCCGTTCGGCTCAAAACATTATATCTGGCCTGAAGACCATAAATGAACCGTACACATTAATTTTCAGCCATTGGATCCCTCTAGAAGTGGCCCAACAGACAAATCAGCCCACATATCAGCGATTTGGGGCCCACCTGACATCTGGATATGCCTCAATTTTGTTCTCAACCCCTTAAATGGGATGAAAGAGCAAATGGACGGAGCGGATTTCTCACAGGCATCATAGTGGACCCCACATGGGTTGGGCGTGCAAACAGTGCACGTGCACTTGCAGTGCACCGGACCGGAGAGTCCGGTCAACATAAGCTGACCCGTCTCCTCTCTCTCCTCTACGCAAGAACGGACGATGTCCGTTCATTTTTCACTAGTGGGCCTCACCCATCATCCCTTTGCAAGATCTGGACCATCCATTGCGTCCAGAGGAGGGGCTTGACCCTCGCCTAGGTGTCCTTCTGTTCCCATGCGTGCACACACGTGTAAATCACGGTCAAACGCAGGATGGACGGCGGAAGCAAAACATCACTGGACCGCACCAAAACTCGACCAAAACCACTCCTTTCATGCTGAAATTTCGCCAGGAATCCAATGAGCGAGGTGGATTTTCAATAAAACATCATCGTGGGGCCCACCAAGCATGTCAGCGCAAGAAAATTTGCAGGAAGCCCGCGTCCGTGAAATCCGGCCGCAATGGGGCGTTGTATGGCCCAGATGATGGTCGATTGGATGATCTGAACTGTCCAAAAGATTGGGCAAGGGGTCTTTACCCCAACTATGGAGCAAGAATGGGTTTCTTGGTCGTGTACCGTCCAAAACTCCCATCCAAACGCAACTAATTTACATTTTTCTTCACTGCACACGTTGTAGCTGCATAAAAGCTCTCTCACCGACTTCTTTGTGGCTATAAAAAGAGAGAGAAGGACGTGGGAGGGGGGATCCACCATCCAAGGCAGCCGTGGAGGCCGTGTGACAAGGATAAGACCAACTCAGATTCAAAGTTTCCAAATCTTCCAGCTCTATCCCAAAGTCTTCGGATACCAACGCCTCAAGCCCAAGTTTATAGGAGATAGTGTTTATCATTTTATGAATATCAAATCTGTAACTAATTCTATCGTGTAAAACAGTTTACTCTATATATACCATCTCTCGTCAGCCATTCAAGGCAGAGAGCACAACACAGCATTTTATCTTTTCTTACTTGGTATCAGAGCCTACGTGACTAACGTCAATGGCATCCTCTTCTGCTTCCTCCTCAACTTCTCTCTCAAACACACCCGTTACTCCTTCTAGCATCCACAACCTGGTTACTATCAAATTGAGTAGTGAAAACTACTTGTTATGGAGAGCTCAAATCACTCCATATCTCAGAGGCCAACGTCTTTTTGGCTATGTCGATGGAAGTCGTCATCAACATGCCCACCATATTCCCAACCCAGAGGCTGCTACGTCAACTACAGTTCCTCCTCTGCTTCCCAACCCAGAGTTTACTCACTGGTTTGATCAAGACCAGATTGTCTCGAGTATTCTCATGTCTTCCTTATCGTAAAGCATCCTTGCCAAAGTGGTTGGCGTTACCACGTCCCGCGAAGTATGGTCTGCACTTGAAAAAATGTATTCCTCTCACTCGCGAGCTCGCCTCTCAACAACTCGCCGTCAACTTTCCACTGTCATGAAGGGTGGTATGTCAATTTCAGATTATTTTCAGACGGTAAAGTCTCTGGCTGATACTCTTGCAGCCATCGGTCATCCACTTCCTGATGCAAAAATTGTTTCATACCTGCTTGGTGGCCTAGATTCCTCCTATGATCCCATTGTTACGTCCATTCAAACAAGGGATGATCCCATGGAGCTTGAAGATATTTTTGGCCACCTTCTCAATTTTGAGTTACGCTTGCAGTAACATACTCAAGTCGTTGAGGCTACCATTGGTTCCGCTAATGTTGCAACTCGCACGGATCAACCTCGTGGTCCACCTGGTAAGCCAACTCATTCAAGTCGTGCTCCTTCCTACTCCGGTTCACGTGGTCGTGGTAGGGGCCGCGGTGGTCGTCATGGCTATCATGCTGGTAATCGCCCAACGTGCCAGATCTGTGGCAAAGCTGGTCATCTCGCCATCAAGTGTTTCCACCGGTTTGATCAAGCCTATCAAACCATGCCAAACAACATGTCTGCCTTTTTCACTGCACACCATGCTCCAGTTGATACCAATTGGTATCCCGACACCGGCTCCACCAATCATCTTACCAAAGATATTCAGAACTTGAATCTCCATGCCGAGCCCTATAATGGTGTGGATCAAATTCAAGTAGGAGACGGGGCAGGTTTGGCTATAACTCACATTGGTTCATCCAAGATTAAGTCCTCAAAATCTGCTTTTCACCTTCACAATATTTTACATGTCCCACAAATTAAAAAGAACCTTATTTCTGTGAGCCAATTTACCAAGGACAATAATGTATTTATTGAATTTCACTCATCTCATTTTTTTGTGAAGGACGAGGTCACGAAGAAGGTTCTTCTGCAAGGCATGCCTAAAGATGGACTCTATCCCTTCCCTTCTTTCATCTCGTCTTCATCATCATCTCAGTCTTTTTTATGTCAACGTGTTTCTTTGGAAGTGTGGCATCGCTGTTTGGGACATCCCACCTATCAAACAGTCAAGCATCTGGTGTCTAAATTTTCTCTTCCAGTCTCCTCAAATAAAATACCGAGTGTTTGTTCCGCATGTCAGCAAGGGAAGAGCCATCGTCTTCCCTTCCCAGTTTCTCAATCTATTTCAGATTATCCTCTCGATTTAATTTTTTCTGATGTATGGGGTCCATCCCCTAGTTTATCTACCAAAGGCAATAAATATTATGTTTCCTTTGTCGATCATTTCAGCAAATTTGTTTGGCTCTATCCTCTTGCAAATAAATCTGATGTATTGACTATTTTTACTACATTTCAAAAAATGGTTGAACGTCAATTTAATCGCCAAATAAAATGTGTCCAAACAGACTGGGGTGGTGAATTTCAAACACTTAATCGGTATTTTCACAAAGTGGGAATTCAACATCGTGTTTCTTGCCCTCACACCTCTCAACAAAATGGCTCGGTTGAAAGAAAACACCGTCATGTTGTTGAAACGGGATTATCCTTACTATCCCAAAGTTCTATTCCTCATTGTTTTTGGGATGATGCTTTCCTCATGGCAGCCTATCTCATTAACCGCCTCCCAACTGCTCCTCTCGGCATCTCCCCATTTGAAAAATTATTTCACAAAGCACCCAATTTTTCTACCATGAAGATTTTTGATTGTGCTTGCTATCCTTTTCTTCGACCATTCAACCAACACAAGTTGGATTTTAGATCCAAAAAATGCGTCTTCATTGGCATAAGTAATCTCCACAAAGGTTACAAATGTCTTTATCCTGACTCTGGTAAAGTGTTTGTGTCTCAGCATGTAATTTTTGATGAGTCTCTGTTTCCATTCTCATCAACCGCATCATCTTCAGTCCATGCCGAAATACCTCCTACAGTGTCGTCCACTTTCCTTCCTCTTTTCGTCTCTTCAAACGACAGATCTGCTCCTACCGTTCGTGATACTTTATCCATCCCTGGTACGACGTCGCGCTCGGATCACACTGCAACTTCGGCGTCTCACTTATCCTCTTCCCCTGTTGCGTCAACAACCTCATCTCCCCTGTTTTCGTCTTCCCCATCATCAACACTGACAGAATCTCTAGTTCCAGCTCCATCCGAAGCTACCTTGCCGTCTGAACTGCCTCCGTCTCACCGGATGATCACCCACTCACAGAACAATATTGTGAAGCCCAAACAATACCTTGATGGCACTACCAGGTACCCTCTGCCCACTACTCTCCTTGCCATTTCTACCATTCCCACTGATCCCACATGCTTCTCTGAGGCCAATAAATTCCCACAATGGCGTGATGCCATGGATGCAGAATTTTGTGCTCTCATGAAGCAAGGTACGTGGTCCTTGGTCCCTTATGCAGCTGGCATGAACTTAGTTGGTAATAAATGGGTTTACAAAACAAAAATCAACTCTGACGGTACGCCTGAACGACGGAAAGCCCGTCTAGTTGCGAAGGGCTATCACCAACAGCAAGGGCTAGATTATGATGATACTTTCAGTCCGGTCATCAAGCCTACAACCATTCGGATGGTTCTCAGTCACGTCGTGTCTCATTCCTGGTCTGTTCATCAGATAGACATCAGCAATGCTTTTCTCCATGGTTTTCTATCCAAAGTTGTCCACATGCAACAGCCAGCGGGTTATGTTCATCCCCAGTATCCCACTCACATTTGTAAGTTGAACAAGGCGTTATACGGATTAAAACAAGCACCACGGGCTTGGTTCTCACGTCTTAGTGACAAACTGGTGGCTCTTGGGTTTATTAACTCACAGTCAGACAATTCTCTTTTTGTCTATGCCTCGGACTCACTCACAATGTATGTACTGGTGTATGTCGATGACATTTTAATCACCGGTTCAAATCCAAGTGCCATCACTACTCTCGTTGCTCAACTCAACTGTGACTTTGCAGTGAAAGACTTGGGGCCATTAAACTACTTTTTAGGCGTGGAGGTTATCTCAGTATCAGGGGGTCTTCTTCTTTCTCAGAGACAATACATTCTCAATCTCTTGAAACGTACCAACATGCTAGAGGCTAAGCCAGTGTCCTCTCCCATGTCCTCCTCACAGCAGTTATCACTCCTTGATGGCAACCCGTGTCCTGATGAAACTTTATTCCGCAGCGTGGTGGGAGCCCTTCAGTACCTATCGCTCACTCGCCCGGACATTTCCTTTGCAGTGAACAAAGTGTGCCAATTCATGCACAAGCCTACGGACATCCACTGGACTGCTGTTAAATGGATACTGAGGTACCTTAAATCTTCCATTGATTTTGGTTTACTCCTCAAACCCAGCCCCTCCACACAACTTTCAGTCTATTCTGATGCGGACTGGGCTGGCTCACCTGATGATCGTAAATCCACCTCTGGCTACTGCATCTACTATGGTCACAACCTTGTTTCATGGAGCTCCAAAAAGCAGCCCACCGTGGCTCATTCAAGCATCGAGGCCGAATACCACGCTGTTGCCCATGCTACTGCCGAGACTTTATGGTTATTATCCTTGCTTCGTGAACTTCAGATTTTTTTTCCTTCTCGCCCGGTACTATGGTGTGACAACATAGGCGCAACTTACTTGGCGGCTAATCCCGTCTTTCATGCTCGTACAAAGCACGTGGAAATAGACTATCATTTTGTTCGCGAAAAAGTTCATAATAAATCATTGGAGGTTCGGTTCCTATCCAGTTAAGATCAAATTGCCGATGTCCTCACTAAACCACTGGTTTCTGGGCGTTTCTCCCATCTGTGAGACAAGCTCAACGTGCACCCTCCCCCGTTGAACTTGTAGGGGTGTGATAAGGATAAGACCAACTCAGATTCAAAGTTTCTAAATCTTCCAGCTCTATCCCAAAGTCTTCGAATACCAACGCCTCAAGCCCAAGTTTATAGGAGATAGTGTTTATCATTTTATGAATATCAAATCTGTAACTGATTCTATCGTGTAAAACAGTTTACTCTATATATACCATCTCTCGTTAGCCATTCAAGGCAGAGAGCACAACACAGCATTTTATCTTTTCTTACTCCGTGCATGTGGGAGAAAGAGCAAAGAGAAGAGGAGAGGGAGAGAGATAGCGTGGAGGCGACGATCTTCAAGGAGTTTTTCTTCCTTTTTTAAGAGTTTTTAGCATGTCTATGACCGGCTAAACCTCTTAGCTAGGGCTAAGAGGTGAAGCTTGTAGCGTGATTAGGATGGTTGCTTTGTTTTGATTCATGTTTATTGAACTCTCCTGGATTCTAGTTTGATTATGAAGGAATATTTTTAGTTTTTAATGGTTTGTTGTGACTCAAATTACAATGGATCTGCAATTGCTTTGAATATCTTCTTCCTGAATTGAGATTGTGAAATTAGGCAGTCCTGTTGTTCACCATCGTCCCATGGGCATGGTAGGGTGACGGAATCCTTCCTAACTTTCACAATTCACTTAGGATTGGCTGTGAGATTGGTAAATTGTTGTTGTTTGCCATCGTCTCCTGGGCATGGTTAGGTGACGGAATCACTTCCAAACTCTTCACCACTTTTATCTATTGACGATTAGATCCATGAGAAGTTCAGAGATCTGACAAATCTCTTCCTACCAATTGGATGGGATAGGACTCTAATTCCAGTTATGTCATTGAATCAATGCAAGGTAGCTTCCCAATTGCTACAAGAGGATCCTTGGCACCCTAGTTCCTACCTTTAATTTCTTTAGTTTTAATCCCTTTAATCACAATTATTCCCTTCCTTTTATCTGATTTAGATTTCATCTTATCCTAGTTCTAATTTAAGTTATTTTCAGATTACGTACAAAGTTCAGTCCCTGTGGATTCGACCTCGGTCTTACTGAGTTTATTACTACATCACAACCCTATACTTGAGGTATGAACAGTAAACAAGGGAGGGCATCCTCATATGTTCCCTGTGGCATGGCCCACCAAAGCCATGGATTGCCCTGATTTTTGGGCCCATGGCCAAATGGGAGACGATGTTCACAATGACCGGAGTGGATGTCATAATCAGATCACAGTGAGGCCCACAGAGATCATTACCACCACATTACCACATGATCATTCCCATATGTTTTTTACATATATATAAACACGTCTCATGCGCAATATATGTGTGTAGAGAGAGATAGAGAGATGCACCCCTAGTAGTTGTGCGAAAGGCAATCTCGTGTGCATAAAATGGGGCCCATGGGCTGGGTCCCACCCTGATGTGTTGTTGATATCCACTCCAACCATTAGATGCATCAAACCATGTTAGGCCAGGGCCCAAAAACAGGCTAATTTGTGATTCAGGTGGGTTACACCAAGGGAAGTAATTGGTAGGGAAGGGCTCACCTATGATTTCACCGAGGCCCACCTGATGTGCAAGATGGCCTGTTTTTTTCATACCCCATCATCCAGGGCAAATGGAAGGGCTAAACAGTCCAAATTCCTCATGCGCAGCACGATGGGCCCCGAATAAAATCAAGGGTGGGTGTACCACTCCCAATGGTTTCCCATGGTGTGGCCCACCTAAATCACAGATCAACTAGACTTTTTTAGCCCTAGGCATAACTTGATGGGATGCATCTGATGGTCAACTCGAATGTCAACAACACATCACTATGTGGCCCATGAAATTTGGTGTCCATTTCTCAAGGGATCATATGATGGCATCATTTGGCCCCTGGATTTTTAGGCCCTAGTCCTAACATGATGGGATGCATCGGATGGTTAGTAGGGGATTATTCATCTATGTATGAATGTAGAGTTGGGCATGGGACAACTCGACTCGTTCAGATCTGACTCGATCAGATCCGAGTGGGTGAATCAATCTGAATCGAGTTGACTTCATCCAATCCAAACTCAAAAGTCGAGTTCCAGTCACCCAATAACTCAACTCGACCCAAAATCCAACTCGGTACTGACTCGACTCGATCCGAAACTCGACTCGTACATATATAGTAAAAAAAACTCAAATCTGACGTTTCATATATGAGATGCCATGTGGCTGATGGACAGGCTGCAATTTTGGCAAGTGAATCTAGGTTTTGAGTTGTGATTTAAGCATGTGGATACCCGCTGCACCCAACCCGACTCGACCAAACTCGATACTTGTGATTGAGTCAGACTTGGTTCGGATTAGTCCAGGCTAAACCCAGACTCAAATCGGGCCAGGCATGCTGAACTCAGTACCAAGTCAAGTAAAGTTTGGGTCAGGCCTATTTCAAAACCGGATCAAGTCGGGTTAGCCCTAACTCAGTCCGACTCAACTCGATGCCCAGCTTTATATGAATGTATAAATCTTACATCCAACTAGTTGGACCACTAATCTATCATCCATCAACAAATAATTCTTATCCTATCATATGTGTGAAACATCAAACAAATGCAAAAGGTTGGCCGCACAACAAAAATCGGCTTATGGAAAGATTGGTTTAATCCCCTCACCAAGTGGACCATACCTACATTTTTATTATATTAGTGACTATCCATTGTTTTCCATGTCATGGCCCACCTAATAAGTGAATCGAGCCAATGTGGCCCAACCTATTGGATAGGTTGGACGTCACAGAGAAACGGCAGTTTGGAAATTATTCACTGATCAGACGGGAACTTATCGTTTGACTGGTTGGATATGATACAAACCAGTATATGTGTGTGTGTGTGTACATATAGGGAAAAGGTTCTATGCGGTCGAGCTCATGGGAACTTCCCATGAGGTCAAGTTGTGTGGGCCACACCATGATGTATGTCAAACATCAACACCGTGTATTTGATGGGTCCCCTTTAAATTATGGGACATGCCAAAAATCAGCCGTATACAGAACTCAGGTGGGCCATACCATCTAAAATCATGTGAAGACATGCCTAAAACATATAAAAGCACTTGGTGGGGCCCACCTGAAATTTGGATGCGTCTGAAACTTGGTCTGACCCCTCATCCAAGTGGGACACATAATGCATGGGCTGGATTTGTGAACCACATCTCGGTGGGCCCAACAAATGATTATGAATGTTTTAATGGGAGGGTAACCCCTCTCAACTTTTGTATGTGGTGTGGCCCACACAAGTCATGGATTGACTTGATTTTTAAGCCCTAGGCCCACCATGGAATGGTGCATCTGACTGATGGGGTAGATGTTCGACATACATCATGGTGGGGCCCACACAACTCGACCTCATGGGAACCGCATAGAACCTTTTCCTATATATATATATATATATATATATATATATATATATATACATTGCCTAAGTTTTGGAATCACTTAAAATTGTGGCTAGTCCCTTCAACCAGGTGGCAATCCAGGTGGGATTCACACAATGAACAAGTCAGATAGCTAATAAATAACATTGTAGGCCCGCCCCTTCCACGCACCTACAAATGGGCCTCCACTCTCAACCATTTCTTGTGGTATAGCCCACCTGAGTCGTGGATCTGACTGATTTTTGGCACTAGGGCTAAAAGTTGCACCACTGATGGATGGATTGGATGTCTAAAACACATCAACATAGGGGCCAATTAACGCAACACTATGGCTTACTCCCGTGGTGTCGTTGTACCTTATCAATTCTTATATGCATGTGTGAAATGATCACATGTAGGTGACAAGATGCCAAACTACCATGTTTGTGACTAATGCAAGGCCCACCATGGTGTGTGGATGACATCTAAACCATGCATCAAGTCCCCCCACCTAATGAAACTACACAATCTAAATAACAAGTCAAATCATTAGGTGGGCCACACCAGTGAAAACAATTATAAATAGACCAAAAAACCTACAAATTCATGAATCACATGATACCCACCTTATGATGACGGATCGGACTATTTTTAGGGCGTTCCATTTGCAGGGTCTGGCTATACTTCTAGACCAAGTATGCCATACACACCACAGTGGCCACCCACGTGAACTTGGAGGTGTTGTGGCAAATTTGCAGGTGTTTTGGTAGTTGTCCATTGTTTTCCATGGTGTCAGACCTAACAATTGGATGGGCATAATTTTTGTGACGAGTGTTCTTCAGACTTCAGGATGTCACACATGGTGAGCGTGGCATGAGTCGCCCTCTGTGCCTATGGGTGTGTGGCTCGCCTAATTGAATTCGAGATAGGCCAAACCAACACAAATTTGGAGGTGTTCTGGCATATTTCAAACACATGTTGGTCGCGAGTTTTGAAAACAAAGCAAAAGCATGAATGATATTAAATTTGAGACAGGCCAAACCCAAAGATCAACTACAATAGCATAATGAGAATCTAAACTTGCATTGTGATTAGACTCTTAGAGATCTTCAATTTGAAGGAGAAGTTGATGCCACATCATCTTCTTTGTATTTCTTTTGTTTTCTTTTCTAATAAAGTTTTTTATTGGCCCTTAAAGAATTGAAGGGGATTGATGTGGCTACAACTTGAATATAATTTGAGCACAAAACTTGCTTGAGAATTGAAAACAACACGAAGGCATGAATGAATTAAAACAACGCAAACCCAAAGACCAACTACAATAGCATAATGATGCATCTAAATTTGGATTTTTATTACAAATCTTCAACTTGAAGGAAGGAAATGATGATGCCTCATCATCTTTTTATTTCTTATTTCTTTTCAATTGCTTTTTCTATAATTTTTTTAGTTGCCCCTCCAAAAAAGAAAAAAGTTAAGGAGATGGATGTGCTTGCATCTTGAATATAATTCTCACAAAACTTGAGAATCCCTAGAATCGTTCATCCAAGCCCAAGGATTACTCCCTTAATCCTCTCCCTCTACTAAAGGTCTAAAGAGGGGGAGAACTAAAAGGTGTTGTTTTACAAAAAGGGGCAACTATCTTGGGTTGGAGTATGATCCTCTAAATATAGGCACAAGTGTAGACACACACGCGCACGCGCGCACACGGATGCACATACACGTGGATGCACAAACACATGTACATGCATGCACCCACATACCACTCCAACAATACCAATACCACTATAAGCTATGATTGTATGTGACTGTAATGGAGTCCACGTGATGTGTGTGCAACTCCCGAGTCCCAACCCATCCATCAGAAGCTTCACCAAATTTTACCCTATGGCACAAAAAATCAGGCCGATCCAAAACTCAAGTGAGCCATGCCATAAGGAACAATTTGAGAGAAGACGCCCAAAGTTGAGTTGCATGGAGACCCACCATGTTCTGTATATGAAAACCAAGCCATTCAAACCCTTCATCTGGCCTAGATAAAGTGCTGGCCAGAAAATCAAGCATTTTTTTAACTTGGATGGGCCCCAATGAAAATCAAGGGTAAGCATCCCGTCCCAACTTGTTTTTGTGTTATGGCCCACCTAATTCACGTATGGTGATGGGCCTTAGGGATAAGTTGAGGTGGGGCATTTGACAGATGGGTTGGATGTCATTCATACATCACGTGGGCACCACATCGGTCTGGTACCACCACACCGCAGTGGTACTACCACTGGAGTGTGCCCTTGTGTGTGTGTGTGTGCGCGCGCGCGCATCAAGAGCCCGATGCATGCCCAAGGGCCAACATGTTCTGAATTTTCTGCTATTTGCTGCTAGTTTTGGGGGCTAACCAGCTGAATTTCAGAGACTACCTTTACTATATTTGGAAGATTAAAGTTGTTGATTTTGATGATTGTCGTTGCTAAATTTGAAGATTTTTGCACTGGGTGATTGTTGGTGGATTTTGACTCTACATTGTCTCCTCGTGAGTAGTGGCATCACAATGAATGATGGAAGGGTCCACACAAGTAGCACAACTGATCCAAGCACCCACTAGCATCAACAAAATAAGATTAGGTAACACGAGTAGAGCCACAAAAGGCAGCATATGTGAAATCAGATGTAGATAGACCATATCCCTATAGAACTTCTCCAAAAGCTTTAGGATTGAATTTCAAGACAAGCTAAGAAATTCATAAGCAGGGTATATTCTGTATTTGGAACAACTCAGCAGGAATTCCAGGATAAATCATGAAATATGAACAACGAGCATCCCATGTTGTTAACGGCCAATATTGGCAATCTCGATGGACAAGACTGGATTCCTCTAAACTTGTAGAAACTGCCATAAATTCTCTTGAAATATTAAATTACTAACAGGAGGCAGTAATAGTTATTATCTAATGAAGTCTAAGAACCCTCTGTCAAAACATATGCATACACTGAATCCAGTATACAAACCATTTCTACCACAAGCAATGCACATGCATGTCAATCTGCACAGTGGCTGCCCTGTACACTTGACCAAAACTTATAACTCTAACTGATCAGATGACTATCTGACCAATAGCTTGCTCTTGGGAAGGAAAAGTTATGGACAACAACTGATACTAAGATCATTTCTACATTATAGCACGTCCACCAAAAGGTGACCTGCTAATTTGAAGTTTCAGTTCAATTATCACATGCACCAATAGAGCACTTGTGATTTATGAACAGTAAAGAATACCTTTCTTATCTAGATGACATTTTCGAACCCTGCTCTTTATACATTTCCTGCAGCACCAATTTTTCATTTTAAGAACAATGAGAAGAAAAGCTCCAAATACCCCAATCCATAACAGAAATATTGAATTCTTTTCTCGATAGATATAAATATACATAAAAACATTCTTGCAGATAATGGCCTAAACTTTCACCCCAAAAGAATTATTAAAAGCAAATAACAAAAATACAGATCAAACGTCAATTTTCAAATCAAATTCAATTTGAAACGATACAAAATTACAAATTCAACAGAAGATCAAACAAAAGGGAAACTTTCAGTCTTCTCCAACCCACAAACAGAACATTATTAAATCTCCGACTAAAACCATGGTCATAATCATTCAGAAAATAAATAAGGAAAGAATTGAAATGTCATGGCACTCAAATCTGATAATCAAGCAAGAATAGAAATAGAAAGGGAAATCTAAGCTGCACAGATTTAAGCATCAGGCCGCGGCACTCAAACTCAACACATGGCACACAGTCCATGATCCAGGCTGTTCATCATGCAGGTAAAACACGGTTGAACTACCATCCACAAATTGCGCAGGTTTGAAGGTGCAACACATTTGTTCCATGCTGGCATTGATGAGATATCTCAACTATGGCTGATCAATAGTGGGACCCACACTATACACAGCCAAGATCCTGTACCATTGTGCTCCAGATTATGAATTGCTAAAAAGTGCACTAAAGAAGAAAACTTCATTGAGATCTTTAAATCACGAATTCCAAAATCCACAAATAACACAATTAAATTTTATTTTATTTTTTAAAGGAAACCGGAAACGAAACAACTGCCAATTTCTCAAAGCAGAAGAGAGAAGCGACCCATTTAATCTGGTACATTGTGCTCAAGCTGAGCAAATGTCAGGATAGTCTATGATCTAGACCATCCAATAGAAGGGTCCCACCATGGACAGACCACTATTAGCAAATCATACACATTCGAAAACACTACCCATCCGTTCAGTGCTGAAGACTGCCAACATTTCTATCTACCGTCCATTACCAGGCGGACACTTAACATCATCCAATCAGTAACATTTATCCACCATGCCCAACCTAGAGTGGGACTAACCTCATGAACGGTCCAGATCACAAATCAGTACAATGTGCTCCACTATCCAAAAATAAATAAAATACTAAAAAAAGAACCTCTTCTTTTTTCTTTTTCTTTTTTGAATTTTCAAATCGCAACTTCAAAAATATGAAATCTCGGTCAGAAAAAGCATTCCTGAATTTTCAATCAATCCAATCGAGAAACAGAAACTCAAAAAGGTTCAAAATCCAGAAAAAAAGGAAAACGAAAAAAGTAGAATGAAATTTCCATAGAAAATTTCAAACCGTAGATTTCAAATCCACGCGACCAAAGGCGATTAGACAGAAATGCCAGCTCTTGAACATGCCCAAAGACCAGAAACTTGAGTTGGCGATTCCGACTCGGAGCGAGTCGGAATTCAAACAGGAAAAATGCGATGGAAAATGGGAAATAGAGAAGAACTCAGTACCTGAGAAATCTTAATGCAGAAGATCGAAATCGAAGAAGAATAAAACCCTAGTTTCTGGAATTAGGGTAAAAATCCTCGATCGAAGAAAGAGAATACTCGATCGAGGAGCAGAGAGAGAGACAGAGGGAGGGAGCTTTGGCGGGGAAGCGATGAGGAAAGAGAGTAGAGAAAAGAGAGGGTAGCCGATAATCAAAAAGCGATTCGCGCGAAAAGATTGAAGAGGTGATTCGCATGACACGTGTCGAATAGACACACGAGTAAGGAATCTTGTACATGCATCTGGTGGTTCCACGGTCAGAGTACTATGGTCGAAATAAGGTATATTTGAATATAGAGCGGTGGGATTTTGGTGATTTAAACCGCTAATTTTTCTTATGCAAGCGTGGGCCACCTGATGACTGGATGAGGATAGTTTAGAGGGTATGTTTCTGGTTGGACCATCTGATGAATGGTCTTGATCTCGTACACGTGTGCCATGCAGGTACGTATTCTGCCGATGGACGCTCTAATCTTTCTCGCGCGAATCTCCGCACCGGTTTCTGAGAGAGGGTAGAGGGAAGGGATTTTGTGATTTTATACTTAGAAATTGAAACCTCGCACGTATCATGATGAGGAAATTGAAATTGAAATTGAAACTGGGAAGGACTTTGTTTTTGGTGATTTCGAGTGAATGTTGAGTCTTTTACGGTCGTGTGTTCCCACACGTGCCAAGATCCAGGCCGTTCATCGGTGGTCCCCACCATGTGAGACGACCCACTGGCTGCAGGCGAACTTTCAAATGCAACGCTTTATTTTCCTCGCCAACCTTCTACTTGTGGACGGTGGGGATTGCGTAGTGTAGCACGCAGCAACGGGCGCGGATTAGCTACTGACAGGTTGAGTAGCGAGACTCGCTACTGAAGTGACGTCACCAAGTTCTGTGGACCCCACCATTGTGTATGTGTTGTATCCACACCGTCCATACATCTGGAGATATCATTTCAGGGCACGATTCAAAGAACGAGGCAGATCAAAGGCTGGAGTGGACCCCACCGCAGAAAACAGTGGGGAGAGTGACGCCCACCATTGAAACCTCACCAAGGTCCACCATGATGTTTATTTGAGATCCAACCTGTTCATGTGTTAACGCAGACATAAAAGAAAGGAAAACACAAATATCAGCTTGATCAAAAATTTTTGTGGCCGTTAGAATTTTTTAACGGTGGGCATCACTCTCCCCACTGTTTTATGTGGTGGCGTCCACTTGAGCTTTGTATCTCACTCATTCTTTGGATCATGCCCTAATATGAAATCTCTAGATGAATGGACGGAGTGGATACAAAACATACATTGTGGTGGGGCCTACAGAATTTGGTGACGTCACTTCACCCTCTCGGTATCTAATCCGCGTCCCGTACCACCGAACCCGTGCCGTGTTCACGTGGCAAAGCTCTTTGGTTTTATTCGCGCTGCCCATGCATTTTATTGGATCATTCGAGGGCATGAGCGTAAAAATAAGGAAGATACATAGCTCCTTGGCCCACCATGATGCATGTGTTTTATCCGCACTGCCCATGCATTTTATTTTATTAGATAATTTTAGGGCATAAGCCCATAAATAAAGAAGAAAAAAAGCCCAAGTGGACCACATCATTCAGAGTAGCAGGGATAATAATACCCACAGGCCACAATTGAATCATTCCTAAGGCCCACCATCATGTTTATTTGCCATTTAATATGTTTATAGGGTTACACATAATATATGAAGAGAAAACATAAATATCAACTCGTTTTATAACTTATGCATTTAATTTCTACTGTTTCAGTTGGTGTGGTTTGCTTGAGCTTTCCATGCCCTATTAATTTTGAGCTGCCCCTGGAGGGTGGCTTAGGTGAGACCCCGGCCTCATTCAAAACCGCGCTGCCCTCACTGTGGGGTTACTATGGGGCCTACCTTGATGCATGTATCATGTATTTATGTTGTCATTCTGTTTTTCTTAATTATTATATTGCATCATTCCAAGCAAATCCAATTATTAGGTGGACCATACCATAACAAATAGTAATGATTTACTATTAATGGGCCACAAAAGTTTTTGACCTTATTAACAGATTGGATGATAAATAAACACCACTTAAACATTATTAATGCACCTTGAGAAGCTTTTTATGGTTGGACACTATTTCTAATGGTGGTATGGTCTACATGATAATTGGATCTACATCATTTTTTGAATAATGCCTTAAAATTAGAGGTATACACGAAATGAGTTATCTTGGTTAACTTGCTCAACTCGAATCGAAAAGAATTGACTCGACTTGATTTGAAATTGAGTTCGAGCCGAGTTGAGCTGATTTTTAGAGCTCGAAAAAATTTCAAACTCAGTTCAAGCTTATCCAAGCTCAAATTGACTTGAATCAAACCTCAACTTGAATCGAACCAGTTCGATGACTCGGTTATTTTGATATTAATGTTCCTCACCAAGTGTTCGATGAAATCATTCAATCAAGTGTTATTTCTGATGCAAACATTCTCTGTGGGGTAGATTGGTGGCAAGGAAGGTATAGATATGAAACAAATCACTACCATATATATATATATATATATATATATATATATATATATATATATATATATATATATATATATATATATATATTACATGATAAAACTACATTTTTATCTTTATTTTGATGTTGCCTACGGAATGTTTGATTAAATGCCTGTAAAATGATGTTGTTGTTTTACATACTGTGAGAAATTGAAGTTACACTCCATGTGTTTGAGAAAATACCGCACCGACTCGAATTGGCCCGAGCTGCTAACGGAATCGAGTTGAGCTGAGCTTGCTCGTTAGGCTTGAGGACCAAGTCGAGCTGAGTTCGTGCTGAGTTCAGCTAGGTCGAGCCGAGTTGAGTTGTGCCAAGCTCGACTTGTGTACAGCTTTACTTAAAATGATAATGATTTGGAAAAACAGATGGAATGCATGAATACATAATACATACATCAAGGTGGACCCCACGGTAACCCTAGAGTAAAGGCCGCACCGTCTTAGTTAAGGTCAGGGTCTCACCTAATCCCCCCTCACCCTTGCAGAGCTTTGCCATGTAGGCACCGTACCAAAGTCGGTCTTATGTTCTACATCATGTCTAGTCAAGATTGAGTGGGGAGCCTTTGCCAAGCTTGCCCAAGCTGGAATGAGCTAAAATGGCCCCTGCTCGACCCTTAGGGCTGTCAATAGGTTAAGCTTAGGTAGGTCACAGCTCAAATTTTAAACTATTTTGGGTTGGGCTATTGAACCAGGGATATTCAAATTTTTGAATTTTCAGGCCTCCCATGTACGGATGCGGATTGCGTCCCATGTACGGGGTCCTTACTCCTGCCTGGGTGGTAGACTCCTTGGAGTTTCAACACCGGTTCAAGGGTACCCATAGTGGTGAAATTCCACGGTGTGTGTGTGTGCATGTAAAAATAAATAAAATAAAAAAAACTCCCGAACGGGTAGTTTTGTGGGCAGGGCTACCGAAATTTATCAGTTTATCCTTGTGGTTCATCATTTTCTTAGATCATCTCGAGACATTAACATAACAACGAGGCAGCTGATCCAACGCTCAAGTGGACTACACTGCATATTACTCTTGCAATTAATGCAACTGGCATTTAATGCTTTGGGTATTTAATGCAACAAAGCTTATTATTTGGTGTGGTCCACTTGAGCATTGGATCTACCTCATTTTTATTTTTCATGGTTAAAATGATAAAATAAAAAAAAAGAGATGGACGGCATAGATGAACAGATACATCACGGTGGGCCCACCTATATAACTGCCCATTCGGGGCTAGAGACGGCGGGGATAGGACATAATCGGCGTCCCCCGTGGACACCCCCGGGGGAGCATGTGGGGCCACTTTGATGAATTTGTTGCATATCCATGCTGCCCCATCCATTTTTCAGCTCAATTTATAATGTTACCCCAAAACCAAATAGAGCCGAATCTCCCCGTGGACCACACCACAGGAAAATGTGGTGAGTAACCATTAAAAACATTATGTAGGCCACAAAACTTTTGGATCAAGCTGATCTTTGTATCGTCCCTTCATCCAGGTCTGTTTGACCTTATCAACCGGCCAGATGGTAAATAAACATTACAGATCTGGGTCCTGGGAAGTTTTTAACAGTGGGTGTTCAATCACCACTGTGTTCCTGTGGTGTGGTCCACCTGAGATTTGGATGTGCTTGATTTGTTGGACAATATCATAGGATGGGCTGGAAAAACGGATGGACAGTGTGGATATACAACGTATCATCAAGGTAGGCCCCATGGTAGGGGTACACCCACTAAGGTATTACCCGGCTAACATCTAATCCCCTCCCGGTCAAGGCAAGGCTGAGACAGGTTCAGGTTGAATTAGGGTGGATCTTGTAAGTTAAAAGTGAAATTAAAAAGAGATGCAAAATGCCACCGAATTCAAATGAAACTTGTAAGTGCAAATGTAACTATGTGGATGGAAAGGTGAAACGGATTGGCTACTCCCCGGCCACCAGCCAATGGCTGGTAGTTGGTGCTATGTGGCCCCACCATGATGTATGTATTTCATCCATGCCATCCATCTATTTTTCTAGATCATTTTATGTGTGAGGCCAAAAATGAGGTATATCGAAATCTCAAGTGGACCACATTACAGGAAACCGTTGAATGAACGTCGACCATTAAAAACTTTTTGGGGCCATAAAAGTTTTAGATCAAGCTGATCTTTGTTTTTTCCCTTCATCTGGGTTTGTATGACCTAATCAACAGATTGGATGTCAAATAAAAAGTACACTGGGCCTGAGGAGGATTTTAATGGTGGATATCCAATCACTATTGTTTTCTGGTGGTGTGCTCCACCTGAGATTTATATCCCTCTCATTTTTGGGATCAAGCCTAAAATGATATGTAAAAATAGATGAATAGAATGGATGAAACACATACATCATGGTGGGCCTATAGAGCACCGACCACTAGCCACGGGGCTGGTGGCAGCGGAGTAGCCGATCGTTTCCTGGAAAGGTTCCCACTAAGTGGGCCCACAATATTATTATCCTTTTTGAGCATGTATGTATGCATAAACACATTATAAGGAGTTTATTTATACTCTAGTTGTGTGAGAACTTGATACACGGCACTTGGAAACTTTACAAGATAGAGAAACTAATTTAAGTGAAACTATGTAAATTAAACCTTAGAACTTACTTTTGATGTGTTATCAATTTTTAACATAATTAAAAAACCCAAAATCAACTTGACTCAATGTTCATTTGGATTGGGTCAACCCAAAAGCTTGACTCCACTTGACTTGATATTTGATAATCATAAATTATTATATTCATAATTACGGGAAATATTTAAAATAGATAAATTTAATAGGAGGATAATAAAATAAAAGATTTAATTTAAGTACAAAGCAATGCATAGACTAGTGGTGTTAGTGGGCCCTGTAGAGGACAATTTTTCAATTTTTACAAATTCTAGTTTCGTGGGCTGATTAACTCGGCTTAAGTGACTGCGAGTCGCGTTAGGCTATCAAATTTGTAAGTAGACTCAATGAGTCTTCTTAGGTGACTGCGAGTAGGTCTCAAAATCGAGGTTATGAGTCAACTTGTGGACTATCGCAATGGAGTGCATGCATACTTCTTTTCTCTCTCTTTTTTTTTATGTTTTTAATTTTTTAAGTGGAGGTAGGGTATTAACTTTGACGTGTTATACTTAATTGAAGTGGCCGTTAACAAAATAAAGCTCAGAATCTATGGTTGACTAAAAACCACATAATTACTTTTTGGGTTAAGGAGTTGCATAAATTCTCAACTTGAGTGAATCTTGTGGTGAGTTTTTGACCTTGAATTTTAGGTAAAGACTTCAGTAATAGAAAATGAAGGGACATGCACTCATTTTTGCTACTTTACAAGATTTTAGGATTTTGGGGGATACATTGGGATGTGCTATGCAAAACCCATAAAGGGGCGGAGCAAACAAATAAAAGGAAAGAAACCTAATTTTGCTTTGCAAAGCAAACTATCTAGGGTAGACAAAAAAAAAGTAGAAAAAGCACTTGGCCATTCTTCACAAAATTAGGGACTCTGAGTAGGGTAGATAAAATAAAAGCATGTGCCCTTGCTTCAAAGAGTTTAGGATTCTGTAAATAAAATAATAGGCACCTAGTATTACTTCACAGAGTTAATGACTCTAAGCAAGCAAATAAAATAAAAGCACCTAGCCTTGCTTGGTAGAGTTGAGAATTTTGGGCGGAAACAATAAATTGAAAAAGAAACTAAATAAAGGAGACTGCTGTAGAATAAAATTTTAAAAAGGATGAGTGAGTGTTGCATATGTGCTTAAGATGTGTGTGGTAGAGTGAATATGAGTAAAGATATGAAAAGACGGGAGACCAGGTACTCTTTTATTGTAAAAGGGATTGCCGAATATTCTCGATTTCGACCTTACTCTTGGCTTCAATGGCTTATGTAGTGAACTATCTTCTTTCCTTATTCAGCTTCCTAGGTCCAGTAGTTGGAATTTTCCGTACACCATGAAACCTCAAAGACCTGCACACACACACACACACTCTCAACTTTTAAATTCCCTTTGGCATTTGTCCCAATGGCTTTCTAGTGAATCCTCTATATAGGTAAAGAGATTGTTAAGCACATTACTTTCATGTTTCTACTATTATAAATAAGTGATCAGGGCTGAAACTTAAAAATAACTTTTTGGACCGTCGACCACAGGATAACCATTAGTCTATTTTGTGCTTTTCTACACACCAACTATCATGTACAGAGAGTGTTAAGAGTTATGGAGAACCCAGATGTTTGGTTGACATCTGGTCTACTAAATATGGGATCTATTAATCGGGTTCGTTGATCATTTCCGAGAGGTACACAATTCCATAAGATTTCAATCCAAGTCAATAAATTTTAGAACTATGATTCTAACTATTGATTTGTTAACACTTGTTTGTTGAAATAGGATAATTGGGTCTTTTCATTTTTTAACTGTGTAATAAATGTTCACCAATCATATAGTTGGCTAATCAAATAAGCACAAATTTTCACCCTAAACCTAAATAGGTGTCTATAATTTAAAATATTTGTATGCAAAGAACATGATTTATAAGTGTCTATGTATCATCCACAACACTTTGCAAGAGTATTAATGCTTATCTATATCTGACATGCTATATACACTAGGGCCTAAAAGTCGAGATATTTGTCATTGGCTCAGGCCTGCCTTACACCCAAACACTAGACCTACAATTTTAGCTCAAGCCTAGCATTTGGGCCGAGTTTAGGGGTCCATGCCCTAGCCATTCGGGCCAAGTTGCCAAGGCTGGCCAGACAACCCGGCCCATTGCCACCCCTACTTGTTTAGGAAATTCAATTTGTTCAAAAAGCGGCGAAAATCTAAAGCCAACTGATTATATTGTGGGCAAACCATACATTGAGTAAATCATTGATTATCAATTAATTTCAATGTTGGAGCCCACCTGGTTAGTAACCAACCTAGTAAGTGGTTGGCTGGTTGGATGGTAAGTGTGATGTCTTCAAAGCCTATAGCTGCTAGTTCAGCTCTGGCGTAGGGAGGGACCTGATGAGGCCGATCATCGTCCTCCTCAGGGAATAACTACTATGAATTCACAGAGCTCTTTGGACTCTTCATAGAGCTTCCTCAAATCCACAAGGAATAAAAGCAAGAATAATTCTTAATAAATACGAAATACTTTGATTGATGATAAAATAAAATGAAATTAAAACCTTTTAAATAATGAGCTCAAAACTACGACAGAGTTTTAGACTTAGATTCTAACTCAAAATCCTAAAAACGTGACTTACTACTAGACTTCATGGTTTTTACCCAAAAATGGTTAAGTGTCCAATTTGGCCCAACCACATTTTTTTCCTAACTTTTCTAAGCCCTTTTCATGTTGGGCATAACTTCTACCACTCAAAGGATCAAAAGTTATGCTTGAACTAAAACTTACTATTTATAGTAAAAATGAAAATAAATGGGACTTTTGACCGTCGGTCTGATGGAATCTCGCAAATCCGGCATGGGCAACCCAGCATAGCAGGTTGGTTGGCTTAAGTAGGTTCTCCTGCCCCAAAATCACATATAATATGTCCAAAAACTCATCCCAGTTCAACTGATTTAAAGTTCTGACGGTCCAGATCATTTCCGCTTGCGATTGGGCCTTCTCTGGTCCATCTTTGCCATGAAAGTGTCTGTGACCCGCTCTACATTAAGCTCACTCTCGATTTTTTTAAAATTTTCATTAACCAATCAACTCCGCAACATGTTGAGTCATGTTTAGTCAACCGAGTTGTTAAGCTGACTTACAAGTCATGCTGAGTTTAAACAGAGTTTTCCTCCGTTCTGAGTTTCACAGTTCTGGCCAAGTAACCTGACTTAGCTAAGTCGAAGCTTGTGTAGTCTGGATTTCATACCAAACCAAAAAAAAAAAAAAAAAAGGAAAATGGTTTTCCTTTGATGTAATGGTCCCTGTAGTTTGGATGGTAAAAGGGTGGATTCCACCAAGCAATCATTTCATTTTTTGATAATGGCCTGTTTGAAATAATGGATTCCAATTGAATATAATTTTTTTTTTTAAGTAATGATAATTTCCACCGTTAGATAAAAATAATGGCTTTCAAAAGGTGTGTTTGATTTATAAGGAAAACTCATATGAAATTTTATATTCATTAGACAATCTTATCACACTGTGTTAGAAAAACTACATGGGAAAAAGTCTAATAATGACTTTGTGAAATCCACTTATGTTTGCAAATCAAATAGCCAATACATATTAAATCAAGCGAAGTTATTATGGAATCCATAACCTCAAACAGGCTCTAATTTGGATTTTTGGCTCAAGAAATTAGGTGAGTATTGTGAGAGAGTGAGATTTCTACTTGCTACTTAATGACATACTCAAAATTAAAATCCATATTAATCCCTTGACAATCATCGTTGAATATTATTGCTTTTTTCCTTTCGTTTTTTGTTGGATTCCACATATTCAAACACGACCTAAGGTAGCTCCCTCTAGTACATATGACTCTTGACCAAAATCCAACATGGCCACCCTTGTACAAAAGAAAAACGCTAACATTATTCCTTTATTTTATATGAATCCAAGGCCATTCACAAGGAGGCCCGCTCGCAGACTCTGGACTCGTTTGACAATGGTACATGAAACCAAGTTAAAATATCATTCCTTGAATAGTCCATGTACAGTCTGAAAATATTCCATTAATGCCAAGTGGTTATACTAACACATCTTTATCGAAATAATATAATATTAAAAAATACCCACGAAGAGATTTGTTGATGCGGTTTTTCCGCAGACCCTCCCTAGTTGACCCTTTGATACTTGCACAGATGAAAACAAGAGACAAAGGGTACCCTGGCTTGTACACTGGACCCTCCAATGCCTAAGTTAGGATTTTGGGGACTTTTGTAGGGTAGATCTCTTTGGAAAAGAGTCACTAGTCGAGTATTATGTTATGAATGTGTGTACCTTACTTTGGCTGGGGGTACCTCTATTTATAAGAGAGAGAAGACATATCTGATAAGGAGTCCTTCCCAATACGTTGGAGACGAATCCTATTTAGAGATCCATCCAAGATCTTTATCATATCCTGAAATTATTGGGATCCGATCTGATCCTCCGAAGATCTTGGGAGAGATCTTCGGACTATTGGTTCGGGGGTTGTTTGTATAACTTTTTGTTGAGCCGACAGGTTGTTCCGTGGAGGTTGTTCCGAGCTATTGCCGAGCTCTAGCCGAGTTATGATTGAGCTACGATCGACCTATAGCCGAGCTATGGCTGACTTATAGTCGAGCTATGGCCGACCTATAAGTTAGGTCGGCAATTGGCCATTTAAATGGACTTATGTTTGCATCCCCTTTGAGTGTCCTTACAATTGCATCGACCTCCTAGAAAGTCGGCATGTTCTTGGATGTAGACACCCTTTAGGGCTCAGATCTCAAAGGGCCCCTGCTGTTTAGTAGAGTTGGTCCATTCTATAAGTCAACCTAAAGACTTACAATTTTTTCACCCAACAGTAAGCCCCCCTTACTTTTCGAGCCACCCTACAGTGGCTCGTAAAGTAAGCCTCATATAGGTCAGGTCCGGTTTAGGTCGGTTGTGTAGTCATAAATGATAGGTATGGCGACTAGCACAGTACTCGATGCGTGTCAGTAATTAAACACATTGTGTCACTTTGTGGTTTGAGGTCACATCGGGCGTCAGGCTGCCATTTCGGTGACAGACAAATGAGGGTGTGACATGTGGCTTTTACTCGATATTGGGGTCGAGCAACGCATGGTGTCATGCCATGTGTCAACAGGGGGTAGTCGAAAGGACGCTGTACGGCTAGCATTGATGGGCGTACTCAAGAGACGCCGCCTCCCTATATAAGGGAAGCCCTAACTTTCAGTCATTCCCATTTGCATTTCGCATTCCCCTTCCAATCATCTTCCTTAGCATAGCCAGGCAATTCCCGGTGACTGTAGCCATCGACATCTAGGCATCTGTTTCTTCTCCGGTGAGTTCCAAACACCTGCCCCCTCCTCTTTTCTTTTTCTCTTCTAATCAACAACTCTCACCATTAACAATGTCGGATTCTTTTAACTTGCGGGAGGGGGCCTTCGGCGACGACAGTGGGTCCAATAGCCTTCGGGTGATGTCGAACCCATCATCGTCATTGGTGATGATGGCGGACATTGATTTTTCGGCTTTATAAGCGATGGAGCGGTCCCCAGCAGAGAGACCAGTAAGCGAGGAACGTGACCCTTCCGGCGATGAAGACTCAGAAGGGTCAGCTGGCGAGGAGGGTCTGAGGGGTCCTATGCCCTCGACCCTTACTGTTGATGAACTGGCTCGGATAAGGTTCGGGTATCATATTCCCGAGTCTGTGATCCTTCAACTCCCTTTGCCGGACGAGCTTCCAGACCGGCCTCCAGAGGGAGTTGTCGCGATCTTCCAGGTCGCCCTTCAATGCGGCCTATGGCTTCCTTTACAAGGTTCGGTGAGGCATTTGCTCGCCTGCCTGAATATGACCCCGGGACAAATGACACCCAATGGGTGGAGGGCTCTGATTGGCTGCGAGGTGCTGTGGTTCGAGCTAGAGCAGCCCGAGCTTACCTTTGAAGAGTTCCTCCATCTGTACCAACTGAAGTCGAACAAGCTTTAGCCCAGCTGGTACTATTTTTCCGCTTGACGAGAGACAGGAGGGGGTCTTATTATCGACCCTCCGTTGTCCAATAAGAACTAAAGGAATAAATGGTTCAGAGCCTCTGGGTGTTGGGAGGTAGCCAACCTACCTCTAACCTCGGATCAACACTTGGTCCCCACAGCGTTTTCCGACCTAAGTAAATGTTTCACGGACGTATTTGTTTGTTTGGTCGTTCTTCGAAGTTTTTCGATTCTTGTTTATACATCTTTTATTATAGTTATTCCCAAGCACGCTCATTTGCTCGACAGCGGGTCGCTTGCTCGGATCAGAGGGGCGAAAGCACAAGGGGAGGAGAAAAGATCTTGGAGAGTACTTCTCTGACTCGAGCTACTCCTTAAATCAGGCTTGGACCTCGCCTTCACCGGTAAGGACTTTGGTAAGACTTCAGGCCAAGCTTTGGAACTTGAACTAATTTCCTTCATATTTTTTTATGCAGAGATGTCTGAGGCTCGTCCCCTACTTAGGCCTCCCTCCAAGCTTTATGCACCCTTCCGGGAGGAGCTAGGGGTGCCGAAGAGGAAGAGGTAGAAGACATCCTCTAAAAGCAAGGGGAAGGTCGGCCCCTCTTGCCCTGTTGTGATGGAGGTGGAAGGAGAGGGAACGAAGGTGGAGCCCTCCTCTGACGCCGTTGGAACGGTGGGGACAGATGCCCCTGTTGAGGCACAAGAAGCGCCTGAGCTTTCTACAGAAGCTCAGTCCTCATGGGCAGAGGAGATAACTCGCCCTTCCAGAGCCCAAGAGGAGCAGGGTAGGAGTCTCCACCGAACTCTCAAGGATATCCTTCCTTGGGCGGAGCATCACGTGCCCGATGCAGAGTTTGTCAGCTTGTTCAACTCCCCAATGGAACCGGCCCTGGCGTATGCGACGACAAGCCTCCTTGGGGTATGCATGTCTTCCAAAACTAGGTCGATATAGGTTTTTTGTTACTCATCCTTCACCTAACCTTTCTGTCTTGCAGCTCACCCCGCGCATACTGAAGGCGTGTGTTGAGTTTGCTCAGCCACGGGAGCAAGTCGATGAGACCAGCCAAAATATCGCCTTATCAGAAGCTCGGGCCTCGACTGCGGAGGCCGAGTTAGAGGCTGCAAGGAAGCTTCTTGAGGAGGCTTCTGCGAAGGAGGCCGAGCTGACAGCGAGGCTGGAGGAAGCTAGGATGAAGCTCAAGGAGTCGGTAAAGAAGCTGGTGGAGACTAAGGTGAAGCTTGAGAAGTTAAAGGCGATAACTCGAGCTGCTCATGCTCATGCTCGAAAGGAAGCCGTTAAGGATTTCGAGTCTTCCCAGGCATACGTAGAGGATAAAAATGCCCTCTACCGCCAAGGCTACGCCAAGTGCGTCGAGGTCATGAAGGAGACCTTCCCAAAGTTGGATCTTTCTAGCTTTAACGAGTCCAAATCTGGCTCTGACGCATCGGGTGATGAAGCAGCTCCTAAGTAACCCTCCGAGGTCCAAGGATCGGCTTAATTTTGCAGATGAGTATTTTCTTGGCTTTGGAATACCTTTCCTTGGCTCTTTCTTTTTTCCTTTTTTTTTTTTAAAATGTCGACTGCTGTAAATGCGTCCTCTGGGGCTTTGACTGATGAAATCATGCCCTTTGAGGCTTCGTCAATGAAAATTTCTCATTTTTTGGAACGATCTTCTTTATTGCAGAGACTTTTCTTTTTGTTCTAAGTTTAGTAGATCGCGCTCAATTCTGAAGGAGTAGATTGGGATTGAGTCAGATAGGTCATATAAAGAATAGAACCGATAAGTAGGACTTAGGTCGGATCTTGGTTAGATCCTAGTCGGATCTTAGTTAGATCCGACAGGTCAAAACTTGGTCAGATCTTGATTGGGCATAGGGTTGACCTTTGATTGGTTTTGATAGAAACAGTAGATCGAGTAGAAATCATGTTAAAACAGAGCTTTATTATCATTAACTTGAAGTTGATCGATATACAATAAACTTCTCGCCAATCAGCGAAAGATAATAGATCTTGAGATGTTCAATATTCCAGGGATGTGGCAAGAGTTGACCGTCCAAGTCTTCCAATCGGTATGAACCAGGTCGGCTTGTACTTGCCACTATGTAGGGACCTTCCTAGTTTAGGCCTAACGTTCTTGACCCCGGTTCCTTGGTATTTTGGAAGGTCCTTTGTAGGATTAAGTCCTCAGCTCATAACCTTTTGACTTTTACCCTAGCGTTGTAGAAACACGTTACTTGTTATTGACGAACGACGGTTTGGACCTGAGCTTGTTCTATCCTTTATTCAAGAAGGTCGAGATTCAATGCCATTAGCTCAGTATTGACTTGTTCGTCAAAAGATTCTGTTTGAGCTATAGGTAGTCTGAATTCTATAGGGGTGACCGCTTTTGCTCCATATGTTAGGGAAAAGGGCGTTTCCCCAGTGGTCGTTCGGGCGGTAGGGCGGTAGTTCGGTACACCCAAAGGACCTTAGGGAGTTCATCAACCCATGCCCCTTTAGCATTCTCGAGCTTAGTTCAGAGGTGGTGCTTAATAATTTTGTTAACTGTTTTGACATGTCCATTTGCCTGCGAATATCGCGGCGAGGAATAAACGTTGCGGATTTCGAGGTTATCGCACATTCCTGGGAATTACTTGTTGTCAAATTGCTTCTCGTTATTGGAGACAATGGTCAGAGGAATTCTAAATCTGCATATTATGTTCTTCCAGACGAAGTCCGTGATCTTCCGCTCAGTTATCTTTGCTAATGGTTCAGCTTTAGCCCACTTTGTGAAGTAGTTTATCACTACTACAACGAACTTGGTCTAACCTTTACCAGTTGGGAGAGGACCAATGATGTCGATTTCCCACTGAGCGAATGACCATGGTCTAGTCATCGGGGCGAGCTCTTCGGACGGTCGCCGAGGTATGTTCGCGAAGTGTTGACACTTGTTACATTTCTGAGCGAATTGCCGAGCATCGGTTTAGATGGTCGGCCAGTAGTAACCCTGTCGGATCACTTTGTAGGCCAAAGCTCTACCTCCGGAGTGGTTTCCACAGATCCCCTCATGGATCTCCCTTAGGACGTACTTTGCTTCTTGATGAGGATCGAATATTGCATATTAGACCCCGATTATTACTTGATTTTATATACATGATAATGCTTAATGCCATATTTTAATCGTGTTTTTGTTGTAGGATGTAATCAGGAGCGTGGATTGAAAAAGAGTACTACAAGCGTGAATTTGATGCTCCGGAGTCACCAAAGTAAGCAATGGACTCCAGAGGACCAAAATCGAAGGATTTACATGCCAGAGATTCGAGGAAATCAAGTTGTTCACATTAAAGAGGCCTGAAATTGGTCCAGAATGCAAGATCACAGGGTTCCTGCCATCCGATTGGCTCCAAACTTTATACATGGCCTAAGGACCATAAATAAAGCGTACATATTAAATTTCAGTCATTAGATATCTCGAGAAGTAGCCTAACGGATAGATCAGCCCCTTAATTCCCTAAGTGGGGCCCACCTGGTCTCTGGATATGTCTCAAATTTGGTATCAACTCATTATATGAGGGGATAAAATAGATGGTTGGATTGGATTGCTCATAAACATCACAGAGGACCCCACATGAGCTAGGTGTGCATAGTGCTCGAGTGCACTAGCCGTGCACTGCACTTTCACCATGGTCAAAATGACCTTTGACTGTGGTATCTTTAAAAACAGCAACTGACGTTACAGCAGCCTTCGCACCACGCATCGGTTCATAGTTGTGGGCCCCATCCATTGTCCAAATGGAAAATCGAAACCGTCCACTAGAATCCCACCACTTATATTACCAACTTTTAGGTGACCGAACTTCAAGAGAAAGCGAGTATGGAAATCTATCCATTCAAGCGAAGGATGGACGGTAGAGCATAAAACTCTGTTGATTGCATCAATGGATACCCAAAACTATCCCTTCCTGAACGTTTTTTCAAGAGGAATCCAATGTACGGCTTGGATTGATGAAAACAACATCGAAGTGGGCCCCACCATCATCACAGCGTAAACAGAGTGCAATTTTCTATTTTCGCGTCCTGAAACCGACCGACTTTTGGGGCAGTTGCACGATCAGAACGTTGATCAGATGGATGATCCAAGCCGTCCATCGTGTAGGCCATTCAAAAATTTCTCTTATTCTTTCGAACAGAGTCAAAGAAACAGGGGCATTAGGAGGATCCGATTTTGCTATGTAAGGAGAGCTGCACCGACCGACTGCATCAACCGACTCCAAAACTTACGCACCTCTCCACCGACTGTAGCAGAAAAAGGAAATTCATCTCCACCGTCTTTCTGATGGCTATAAAACAGAGAGAAAGAGGGGGCAATCGACGGCGGGAATTCCAAGGGCAGGGACGTGGAGATTAAGCAGGAGAGAGAAAGAGTTTGTATTTCTTTTCTTTATGTTTAATTAACATTAGCCTCGTTATTTCTATGTGTGGCTAAACCTCCTAGCTAGGGCTAAGAGGTGAAGCTTGTGGTGTGATGGGAGAACTCTTCGCTTGTGCCTTTTGTTTAGACTGAATTGATATTGATTTTAGTTTAATTAAGGGAATGTTTTTAGTCTTTAATGATCTGTTGTGACTGAAATTACAATGGGTCTGCAATGGCTTTGAGCATGTTCTTTTCCTTTTTATGTCTATGACGTCAGGAAGCCCTGTTGTTCACCATCGTCTCCTGGGCATGGTTGGATGTCGGTACCCTTCCTAACCTTCATAACATATTGATTGGTTGGTAATTAGTTTAATTCTGTTGTTTACTTTGTCTCTTGGGCATGGTTTGGTGATAGAATCCATTCTAATTCATATACCTTTCATCTCTTGAAAACTAAATCAAAGACAGTTCTGTTAATTTTCATGGTTACACCCTTCAACTGGATGCAGATAGGACTCTGAGTCCAGTTGAATTCTTGAAACAGGCATACGATATCCCTGATCTCTACAAGTTGATCCTCTGAATCCCTAGTGCCCCTTCCCTGAATTTTTTAAGTTTTAGATAATTATTTCACCATTATTCACTCAATTACATTCGATTTAAATTTCATCTTAGTCTAGTTTTAGTTCTAGTTAGTTTTAGATTACGTACAGGTTTTAGTCCCTGTGGATTCGACCTTGGTCTCACCGAGTTTATTACCACATCACAACCCTATACTTGGGGAGTGAACACTTCTTCCGGTTGGAGGCATCTGAAGTAGGGAAGATAAAAACTTTCTTGCAGATGATGTCATTAAGTATGGTGTATCGGGTAGCTTTAGTTCGCAACCGGTGTGCCTCCATTCGATCCTCAGGTAATTTATTCACTTTGAGATAGTCGATGATTGGATCCATCCAAGTTGGTTTCGAGCTTACTGGAAGTATCGCGGCCAAGTCGGCCTCGTCGATGCTGGGTTGCACAAGGAACTCGATTGGGACGGATCTTGGAATGTCGTCCTCATTTGCGGTGGCTAGTTTTGCCAGCATGTCAGCTTTAGAATTCTCAGCCCGAGGGATCAGGGCTACACTGCATTTGTGAAACTTTCCAATAAATTCTTTGGCCTTCCGTAGATATGCTTTCAAGCGTTCATTCTTGGCCTGGTATTCTTCAGCTATTTGATTGATGACCAATTAGGAATCACTGAAGACTTCGATATGCTGAGCCCCCATATTGGCCGCTAGTTTAAGTCCAACGAGCAAGGCTTCATATTTCGCTATGTTGTTGGAAGCTTGGAATCCAAATCGTAAGGCATATTGCATGCATGTACGGTCTGGGGTTTCCAGGACTATCCTTGCCCCAATTGCCTTAGAGTTGGATAAGCCATCAACGTATAGCGTCCACCTGGGTGGGTCGAGAATTGCCTGGGTGTTGGACAGTGCACCAGATGGTGGGTCGAATGTTACACTTGGGGCGAGCTCTAGCCCAGGTAGGTCGGTAGCTAGCTCGGGTGTAGAAGTTAGCTCGACGATGAAGTCAACCACTGCCTGACCTTTAATGGCTGCTCAGGGCTTATACTTGATGTCGAACTCTCTTAATTCAATGGCCCACTTGGTCAGTCGTCCTGAAGATTCGGGTTTTTGGAGTACTTGATGTAGTGGTTGATCGGTTGAGATTATGATGGTGTGAGCTTAGAAGTACGGTTACAAGCATTGGGAGGAGACAACCAGAGCTAATGCTAGTTTTTCCAATGTCAGATATCTTGTTTCAGTGGAAACTAGGGCTTTGCTGACGTAGTGGGCTTTGCTGACGTAGTATATTGAGAGTTGTTTTCCCTCGTGTTCCCTAATTTAAGTCAAGCTAATCGCTGCGTCAGAAACAACCAAGTATAATAATAGGGTTTCCCCCTGCTCAGGTTTGGAGAGCAATGAAAGTGACCCTAGATATTGCTTGAGCTGCTGAAAGGCCACCTCGCATTCTTTTGTCTAGTCTACTACTTGTTTCCCCTTCAACTGTTTGAAGAAAGGGAGACACTTGTCCGTAGCTCGAGACATGAAGCGATTGAGAGCAGCAATCCTCCCCATGAGATGTTAAATATATTTGGTCGTTTTTTGCAATTGCATATCAAAGAGTGCCTTGATCTTCTAGGGGTTCACTTCAATTCCCCATTGGTTGACCAAGAAGCCGAGGAGCTTTCTTGAGCTAACCCCGAAGGCACATTTGCCGAGGTTTAGCTTCATTCGGTACTTGCGAAGGATGAGGACCATTTTCTCTAGGTCAGTGGTATGACCAGTAACTTTGATGCTTTTGACGAGTATGTTGTTGATATAAACTTCCATTGTTCGCCCTATCTGTTGGGCGAACATCTTGTTGACCAATCGCTAATATGTAGCATCTGCATTTTTCAATCCAAAAGACATGACTTGGTAACAATAAAGTCATTTATCGGTGACAAAGGCGGTTTTTATTTTATCATATGGATGCATTACAATTTGATTATAACCAAAGTATGTATCCATGAAACTTAGTAGCTCGTGCCCAGCCGTGCTGTTGACCGGTTGGTCGATCTAGGGGAGAGGAAAGATGTCTTCGGGACAAGCTTTATTCAGGTCTGTATAGTCCACACATACCCCCACTTTTCATTTGCGTTCCTTACTAGCACGATGTTGGATATCTAATTTGGATAGTAAACCTCCTCGATGAACCCAACCTTGAGGAGTCTATCAACTTCTTCACCGATCACTGCGTATATGTCGAGGCCAAGCCCATGACACTTTTGTCGAATTGGTCGGTGAGAAGGGTCGACGTTCAGTCGGTGCACGATGACCATGAAGTCGATGTCGGGCATGTCTTCATGAGACCATGTGAAGACGTCTGCATAACGTCGAAGGAGAGCTATTGTGTTATCCCATAGTGGTGCTGTTAGGGATGATCCAATTTGAATGATTTTAGAGGGGACATATTTGTCTAATGGGACGTGTATAAGGTCTTCCATGGGTTGACCTCTTTCGTCGGAATCCTCACGAGGATCCAATGAGGTGATGGTCACTTCCTGATCTTCTAGTGGATCGATAAAAGTGAGGGTCATTGTTTACGGCGAAGCTTTCAGTGCCATTGCATAGCATTATCGAGCGTCGTGTTGCTCGCCCTTCACTGATATGACCCCTTGCTTGGTCAGAAACTTCATGGCTAGATGGTAGGTCGAGACCACGGCTCGCAGGGCATTTAGGGACGGTCGACCAAGGATCGCATTGTAAATTGATTGACAGTCTACTACCAGGAAGTCGATCATTTTAGTGGCATGGTTCTATCCGTCTCCAGCCGTAAGCGGGAGCTGAATTGCTCCTTCTGCTGTGACCTTACCACCAAAGAAGTTGAACAACGGGGTTTTAACCAGTCGAAGTAAAGATCGACTAACTCCCATCTTGTTGAAAGCCTGGGCAAAGAGAACATCGACGGACAATCCGGTGTCGAAGAGGATTCAGAACACCTTCCAATTAGCTATGGTCAAGGTGACCACAAGTGCATTATCGTGTAGGTGGTGGATTCCTCGGGCATCTTCTTCAGTGAAAGTCAGGCTATGGTTGTCTACTTTCCTCACTTTCGGGGGTCGTCCGATCTGTAGGACTTCGTCTTCGAGACGACCAATGCGTCTGACATGAACCTTTCGAGCATTGTTCGAGTCTCCTCCGCCTCCTTGGCCTCGGAAGATGGTGTAAATCTCCGCGGTTGATTCATTGTTGACGGGCTGGTCATCTTTCGCTACGACCCGATCTCCCCTATGGTTGACGTACTCCGCTAGACGGCCGCTACGGACGAGCGCCTTGATCTCTTGTTTGAGATCAAAGCAATCACTCATGTTGTGTCAGTGATCTCTATAAAAGTGGTAGTACTTGCTCTTACTTCTATTTATGGGGTTGGACTTCAATTTGTTCGGCCAGTTTAGGAGACGCTTATCTTGAATCTCCATTAGAATTTGTTCGGGAGTTTTGTTGAGGGGAGTGTAAGTTTTAAACTTGTTATCGAGCCGTTTGCTCGAGCGACGATTGTCCTGAGATTGATCGTCCTTCCTTTTCTCGTTTGAATTGGCCGAGCTTGGCTCTGCCTTTGCCTGTCGCTCTTTGGTCGAAGGAACTTTGTTCTGGATGGCCTCTCGTATGATCTGGGATTCCACAACATTAACATACTTTTGCGACCTGTTCAATAGCTCGACCATCATTATAGGAGAATTTTTATCCAGCGAGAAGAGGAACTGCCTATCCCTCAACCCGGTAATGATGGCATTGAGAGCGAGCTCGTCCGAGTGCTTACAGACCTGCAAGGCTTCCAAATTGAAGCGTTTGATGTAATCCTTCAAGAGCTCGCCTTCTCTCTGAACTATCTGAAGTAGGTGGGCAGGTGCTTTGAGCCTCTTTTTTCCTCTGATGAAGTTGTGACGAAAGCTTGGCTGAGTTGAGAGAATGAACTGATGGACCCCGAATTCAACTGCTTGAACCACAGTTGGGCAACTCCACCCAGAATTAAGGAGAAGGCCCGGCATATGATCACATCAGAAGCGTCATGGAGTTTCATGTAGACCCTGAAGGACTTCATGTGCTCCGATGGGTCGGTGTTCCCTAAAAAGGGGGTAATATGGGGCAACCGAAACCTGTCTGGCAGTCGCGCTCGCATAATGTCAGCAGTAAATGGGGGATCGGTTTCTTTCGTTGTGGCATGTGTCGGCACGTTAGTTTGGTAAGCCTGCTGCATGTCTCCAATCTGATCTCGCAGATTTTTTAGCTCGGCCTCCCAAAGTTCGTTGTTTTCAACAGTAGTTTCGACTGGGGCTTTATCGCGCTTTTTCTGATTTAGCTCATGGCGTAGGTCAGAAGAGGGCAAGGCCCGTTTGTTCGTCTTCCTTATTGGTTCTTTGCACACGCTACGGCTGTATGTTCTCCAACATCTATCTCATGTAGCCCATATTTTCTCTGAGCATTCTGACATCCTTTTCGAAAGAATTCAGCCGACCTCCCTTTGCACGGGACCGTTGACCCTGTCTTCCGGAATCGGAATTCGCTTAGTGTTGCGAGGATGAACCCTAATGATTTTTCGGTTGCTCAGGATGTTCTGGAGACCGTGGTGTGTGCTCAGGTACAACCAGAGCTGTAACTGGGGAGGCTCAAGTTCACTTCTTCCCTCTCGCCATTGTAGTGAATCTGAAGCTTTTCTAGTAGGGCATGAATGACTTAAGATATCGTTCCCACAGATGACACTAAATTGTTGATGTAGTTTTCTAGCAGACCCTCCCTGGTTGGCCCTTTAATACCTGCACAGATGAAAACAAGAGACAAAGGGGACCCTGGATTGTACAGGGAACCCTCTGATGCCTAAGTCAGGATTTTGAGGTCTTTTGTAGGGTAGGATCTCTTTGAAAAAGAGTCACCAGTCGAGTATTAGGGTATGAATGTGCATACCTTACTTTGGCTGGGGGTACCTCTATTTATAGGTTAGGGAAGACGTATCTGATAAGGAGTTCTTCCCGATACGCTCGAAACGAATCCTATTTAGAGATCCATCCAGGATCTTTATCAGATCTCGAAATTATCGGGATCCGATCTGATCCTCCAAAGATCTTGGGAGAGATCTTCGAACCGTTTGGAGAGATCTTCGAACTATTAGTTCGGGGGTTGTTCGTATAGCTTTTTATTGAGTCGTCAGCTTGTTCCGTAGAGGTTGTTCCTAGCTATTGCCGAGCTCTAGCCTAGCTATGATCTAGCTACAACCGACCTATAGCCGAGCTATGGCTGACCTATAGCCGAACTATGGCTGACCTATAGGTTAGGTCGGCAATTGGCCATTTAAGTGGACTTATAGTTGCATCCTCTATTTCTTAGCGGATCCAATAAATGAGACCTGGACCATTAAAATTAGGTACCCGTGCATGCATCCAGGTATCCATTGACAACCTACCCCTCATGAATAGATTCATGGCTGAACGTGTCATGGGGAGTCATTTAGTCTTTTAACCATGTTTGGTGTGATCAACATGATGGTTATGGTCACTAGCTTCGCACACAGAATAAAATGTTCTCTATTGAGTGAGATTAGATTAATGATCTGGGACAAAGGAGGGTGAGATTGGTGTTATATTTAAAATTATTTTAAAATAAATTAGTGTTTCAAAATATCCATTGGGACAGGCCATGGCCATGCCCATAGGTGCACACGTGCCCTACGGATGTGTCTTTTCAACGAGTCCAAAGGGTTGCACCCTTTCATATTTTTTGTTTTGAAAGGTTGCATCTTCTCAATCCTAAAGGTCGCACCAATTGGGTTTATACCTAATAGTCACAACCCTTTTGAAAAGGTGTCTCCTTAAGGGTATCTTCTTAAAGTTTATAAATAGACTTTTTCAGTTTTAAAAAAATTAGAAGGTCAGGTTTTGTTTTAAAATTGTGTTTAAGTATTTCTGGTTTTGGTTAAAACTGCAAATAGTTCGAGCCAGTGTACAGTGGTTGCACCGCTGGGACCGGGTCATAGTCGTTGTATCCTGGAGGTTGATTGCTCTAGAAACTTATTGCACTTGGAAAGTTGTCTAAGGGGAGCAAATTCCATTTCAAGCTGAGTGACTCATGTCACGCCTCGACTTCTACAAATTGATAAGTTTTCTAACTTTCTTATTTTAATTTTATATATTTAAATAGTTTTTCAAAATCCAATTTTCAACAATCTTGAAATCGAATTTTCTTAGAAAACTATTTAAGAATTATGGTTGCATATATCTTTTTGGAATAGCCCAAAATGAAACCACACCAACTCGATTTGTGAGCCATGGCCCATATAATCTAGAGTTGTCATATCCCACCTAATGGTCATGATCTTGTAAATACTTGTTATGCAAGTTCTTTAGACCACATGTACAAAATCATGTATAAAAGTGAACTTATGCACTGACTGAGAATGGTCATAGAGCTTTAGATCTTGATATATACAAATAACTAGGGCCTGACAGATTAGACTATATAAATCCACCTTTTTTTTTTTTTTTTTTTTTTTTTTTTTTGATGATTTTTACATATTCTGTACGTGTGGGCTCATGTTCAATGATCCAGACTATTAATTTGGATCCAATATTTGATGGGGAAGGTTGGACTACGATCAAACATATGAGAGGCCTGTATTCCTAGATAATTGGCTGGGTTCGTTGTAACCCCTATTAGCACAGAGTATGATCCTCAAGTTGTCAGATGGGTAGGACTAAGGCTATCTTGGGTACTAGAGCTATGACTTACAGATGGTCTTTATGTCCCAAACACATGTCATTCTATTATTTACATGTAAAATCCAAGAAATCTATATTACCTACCTCTTGGATAATGTCAAGCCTGTTCACTTATAAGAAATGTCGCATTTAGTAGATTTTCTCAAAATTATGATATGACATTAAGGAGCCTTTCTTTTTAGAGCTAAAATTTTGAAAATTATTTTCTCATGGCTTGAGCCAAATGTAACATTCACGTGAAAATAAACCAAACTGTTGCACCACACGGAGTAGGATATACAATAATCTCAACATTCATGTACAATGAAGATAACTTAGAATGCATTTCAAAATGTGATTTTGTGTTGGGATTCCCCCCATATTAGGAATTCTTCTGTATAGACCATCATGCACGGTTAAAAAGAAAACTTTGGAAGAAAAAATGTGAAAGAAACTCGAGAATGCAATCTTCCAAAGTATCCTCTAAAATGGGCCTGATATGTCGATAGTGGGGTCACTATCCTATAAGCCTGCTACTTGCTCACATGTAGATGGATAATATTCCTTGTACAGTCAACTGGATGAAGAATCTAAATCTATCACGTACGTGACAGAAATAGAATCCCTGGTATTGGAAAATGTTGTTGTTAATTATGTGCATTCCCATCATTTTCAAGTTGGTGTACCCTTAAGAAGGGTTCTAACAAGGAGCATCTGGTGGTTATAATCGTTTTATCTGAACTTGATATGTTGCATGAAAGGAAACGACATTCCGATGATCATTGATTTGATGGATAATCTAATCTGGGCCTAATTTTGATGATTAAGACTATTCAGCTAATATGTCGGACCGTGTATAATGTGTGTCACCAAAATATTCTCCCATTGGACAATCTTACATGTCCGACTTATGGACTGCAAGTTGATGGTTTACTGTCTACTTTATGTCTAAAAATTTTGGATGAAAGATTTTGAAAAGATATTTGATGGCCATTGATGGTGGATGGCACAAGAGTGCATGGTCTGAATCGTGAAAGATGGGACCTACTATACTGTTGGTGTTAGAACAAAATATAATATTTTGATCAGGTGCATGTTAAGAAGTTAATTTTTGTGTGATTGATGTGCATAGAATGAATAACTATTTTGATGGTTAATTTATTTAAATCTTGTATTCATGTGTCACATGTATAAAATATAGTCTTCCCATTATAACATGAAACATTAGACAATATATGACTCTTGATAAATAGACACTCAGAAATTGTACATATGTGAAAAAGATCACATTCTTATTTATAAATATTTGAAATTGCGGGGTTTATGTACTTAGATGCACTGATGAAAACTCCAAAGTTACAAATTCATACAAATGTTACATTGGCCCATTGTGGGATGATTGGGTTGGTGTATTTTTTAAATATTACCATTTGTAGGCCCAATAGATGAAAGTCTAGATCTTGCATGTGTGCTACTTTTCTGAATATTAAGTACTTGATAAATCACATTATATGAATGCTTGTCTCTCTTGAATTTCACTTGCTATGAATCAAATGGTAGTTTAAGTTTATCAAGTAAACTAGTAGTGAATATGCTTTAATTCAATATTAATTCTGACTTATATTTTATTATGTAGAAAATGATATTATATAATATTGGGTCCAATGACTGACGGACTGTCCGCACATATCATTTAACTGTCTAACACACTTATCGCTGCTTTTCTATAAATGATGAAACACGGGTAGGGTGACGAGTGCACATGCTTAATTTATGAGACGAGTTACATTCACCATTGGCATCGTTCACCATACTTTCTAGACAAAATTACTTGCTTAGAAGGGCGGAGGAAATGTTATTTCCATCCGATCATGTGCCAAGTTAGGACCCGTATTAAATCCAGTCAATTCGTATAATAGTTCCTATGAAAGATTTTCTTAACTCGAGATTTGGTTGATAGGTTTATCAAGTGGACCATAGATATATCTATCAAGGCTAAATATGAAATTGTAGGAGTGCACGTGGATGCACTTAGATAAACCACTTAACGCATGAAATCCAACTTTAGTTAATTATGTATTGATAAATGGGTTGACATATAAATTAAAGATTTGCACTAAGAAAATTAGTTGAATACTATGGATCAATATGGACATGTTTTACATTAATGTGTAGGTCTTGGAGACAAGATGTCTGAAATTAAACTGATTACATGTTTTAATGATTAAATTAGTAGCCATCAAATAAATGGCTAGAAAGAAAATTGTTGGATCAATGAGATTTTTAAGGTATATTCTATTCTCATTAGAGGCTAGATTTGGATATTTGAGATTGGTATTCATATGAGACTATAAGTACATTTGATGAAATATGTTATTTTATTATTAACAAATGTATAGTTTTCTAATGGCCAAACTTATGCACCTATGAAGTGCATTGTTCAACATGTCGATCAAGATATTTGATAATGAACTTGGACATTTCTCTATATTCAGTTGTCAAATATTCAATGATTGTATTGAATTCTAATTACTAATCGATAAATTGACCAACCTTTCAACTGTTAGGGAACATGTGATTAAAAAAATAAATTATAATATGATTATATGAAGGTTATACTTTATTTTAGTTGTCATATGTCTATGCATGACAGATTATTCTAGCCTCTTTGTATACAGATATAATAAGTTCGATTGACTTTACCACCAGTTGGTTGAATGGTGGGCTAGTGGTTGAATGGTGAGAATACATTCAGGGCTAAGAACATTGATTATATTCAGAGCTGGTGATACGACAACCATCATAATAAAGTTATGCTCAGAATCTGTTGCATGATGGAGTCGTAATTGTTGACTCTGTGAAATTAGAAAAGACTTTGGTATGCGTTGGCTTGAGATATGAATAGTCAAAGAGGTTGCAACTGACTGCCGAATACTTGACTAAAGAGCAAAAAGATGAATCCGCCTAACCATAGGCTCATTACTATGTATCTAGTTGGTGAGGCAATAACTTATTAAGGTGATAATCCTTGGCTGGTCTGAAAGGATGAGTAGCCACATTGGGACTAAAGCATGAGCCTAACTCGTATGGAAGGTAATAATGGTGAATTTTTCGTAATAGGCGAAAGTCTGATGGAGCAATGACAAGTGAAGGTAAAAGGCCCACGAGTCATAAACTTTTAAATCCTCTGACCAAATGACTATCTAAAAGATTAGTCAATGATATATCGAAGGGAATGGGGCTGAGCTTAATATATGAGCTACCAGTGTTGGCAACCTAACCTATACAAGTAGAGATCTTATGAGATAGGTTCAATGGGTAAACAACAAGACACGAGGTAGACGAATGCACTGATATAAATGAGTCTCTTCTATGGTGTAGCAGTGCGAGCAACAATGAAGAAGGATGAGTTTTTGAACTCTTAATAAATTTATAGCCATATATTTGGTAATGTACCCAATTGCTATGTACACTTGATGGAATTCACTTATATGGGTGTAGAGGTGGAGGCCGCTTCCTATGATAATCTAAGCGAATTCTCTAGAGTACTCATGAAATTCAGGTAATGGTGCATGGCCGAAGCGCACCGAATCGCAGAATCACTTGTAGCGGAAAAGTTGTGTGGGGGATTGTTATATTTTAAAATAAATTAGCATTTCAAAATATCCGTTGGGATGGCCTGTAGCCGTGGCCATAGGTGTGCACGTGCCCTACGGATGTATCTTTTCATCAAGTCCGAAGGGTTGCACCCTTTCATATTTTTTGTTTTGAAAGGTTGTATTTTCTTAAGCATAAAGGTCGCACCAATTGGGTTTAAACCCAATGGTCACAACTCTTTTTGAAAGGGTGTCTCTACACCCTCAAGGGTGTCTTCTCGAAGTCTATAAATAGACTTCTCCTTTTTTGTTTTAAAAAATTAGAAGGTCAGGTTTTGTTTTAAAATTGTGTTTAAGTATTTCTGGTTTGGGTTAAGACTACAAATTGTTTGAGCCAGTGTACAGTGAGTGCACCGCTAGGACTAAGTCATAGTCGTTGTATCCTGAAGGTTGATTGCTCTGGAAACCTGTTGCACTTGAGACGTTGTCCGAGAAGAGCAAATTTAATTTTAAGCCGAGTAACTCACGTCACGCATCGACTTCTATAAATTGATAAGTTTTCTAACTTTCTTCTTTTAATTTTATATATTTAAATAGTTTTTCAAAATCCAATTTTCAACAATTTGTACACTACTGGTCCACTTCTGTATCTAGCCTAATGTTATCCCTAGGGTGATATTCGTTTAAGAAATATTTTGCATACGAGAGTGGATATTGGATTTTCCATTTAGAAGAGTATATGGAAATTAACTACTACACTGGAACATGTTCATTTGTTGACATGATGTACCAAATTAGTCATATACGAAGCTCAAGTGAACCACGCCACGGAAATAGTGGGGACGGTGATGATTCACATCATTGAAACATTACTAGTGCCCACCATGATGTCTATATTCCATCCGAACTATTCACAAGGTCACACTGACTTGAATGAAATGAATGGAAAAAACGAATTTCTGATCCAAAACTTCTATGACCCCAGGAAGGTTTTAATGGTAGACGTTTAATCCCCACTGCTTTCTACCGTGTGATCCACTTGAGCTTTGGATCTGTCTATTTTTTGGGCTCAACCCTTAAAAAGTTCTCGTCAAATGGATGGACAGTTTGGATATAACATATACATCATGGTAGGGCCCACAGAACTTGGTGATTTCAACACCATAGAGGTCGGTGGTGTGTCACACCACGCTATCCATTTCCTAGAACATGTGGTGGCACTGCATTAACTAACTTAAATGTGTGTGGGCTTAAAAAATACCAGCATAAAACAACCTTAAGGATCTTATTTTTTTAAAAAGAAATAAATGTATTGCTCTTGCTACATTCTTGTAATCATTCATTTTATGGCCAACATATGGATGATCTGGAGTGGTCTATCAACATACTTATCAATATATGCTCCATCCATGTTGAGTCCAAGGATTTAAATGGTCTGGATTGATGTGCAAATACAACGTGTGTACATTGGATGAATGACTGTTGCTTTAAAATGGTGGCTAAAAGAGATACAGCCTTGCCAAAGTGAGGAGCTGCCGGATGATAATAGTTAGGATGGGGCATGACCCGAAAGAAGATGATAGAACTAGGACGACTCCCCATTCTACTTTTAGCCATTCATGTTATGCCCATCACTTGGATGGTTAGGATTTACTTGCGATCTGTTTGATTCCAGAGACATGCATTATCCACCCAGCTTTTTAACAATGCAAACGTAATTTCCTGCGAGAATGTCTTCTTTTTCTTTGTTACGCATGTTTACCCAAGTTTCCTTTTGCAAAGTAATTCTCAGTAAATAATTTGCTCCTTCATAAGACATCGGAAAAGATAAAAGATACGTTAGGAATCTAGCCGTTGGATTTATTTATTTATTATTTTTTTTTTTGAACCAAACAGGTTATGGTGACCGTTCATGTTGAAAGAAAAATAGCCCAATTATCAAAAGGTCAAAACAATCCAATTGAGAGCATTTCTACCGTTTAGATCATCCGAAGCTAAAGTCCTGACGTATGCATTGGAACAAACCTCTTCTGGAAAGCCCATGTAGAAGCCACTATCCCCTTTCTCATCTTCAGCACTGAGAAACACCATCCACAGAACAAAGAATATCTAGTACTACACACACATGGCAGCTTGTGTGAGACCCAGACCTACCATCAGGAGGGCCTTATTACTGATACCTAGTCTGAAAGATGTTGTTCACACCCGTACAAAAGATGATTGGCCGCTAAGATAAAACTAACACATCATGTTTCACATTCAACATGCACACAGCCCATGGCCCATCCAGTGATCGTAATGATATGAGTTTTGGCACAATCCATCTACTTGGTGAGGCCACCTGCTGAACTATTTGGGTATTAGACATACCGCAATTCCATATCCATGTTTCAATTCTTGCATGCAGAGAATCAAGCACTTTCCTCCCATTCTCTATACCATTTCCCCCCCACTTCTATAGTGAGAAGAAAGAATTGAAAAGCTCGAAGTTAAAATCAGGATATGCAAAAAGGCAATTTCTGCAATGTTTTTTTTTTTTTTTTTGAAGAGAAGAACTCGGGGCCAGACAAGCAACAGCAAAAGGCAAGTAAAAGAAGAACAGGAAAGAGCAAGAAGGAAAGAAAATGATGGGCAGGCCTACAACCCAGAGACATCTAACCAAAAACAGTAGAATCCAATCTCTTGTCATTGACCTGAAAGACATCCCTAGGAAATCCGGCAGCACCATAGCCAACTCAAGAACCATGGATGTGATGTACCCCATCTGCAACGAAATGCAGCGCCTGTGAAAGGGATTTGGAACACTCTTCAGGTGGCTGCCACTGCACAAGTTTTCACACATCAAGTGAGCAACACATGTACACTAAAGATAGTTGATCGATCCACTTTTCTCATACATCCACGTCCCACCTGATGAGTGGAACTTGATTCTTGGACTGGGCATGTTCATGAGGGGTTTGCTCGAATACATCTGTATACATTGAGACTTTAGCCTTTGAATTTGGGTTGTCCTCAACCATTTGTATGACACATCTCACTTTTTTTAAGAGAACATTCTGAAAAAAAAAAAAACTATATTGACCAAACAAACTGCATAAACCTTTTAATCACAGTACATGCCAACCTGGATTCCTCAACCTTGTGGTCAGTGACAAATCCTGCTCCTAATAAGGAATGCTCAAGATTGCCCATGACGAGTCTCACTTTCTATGGTGGAAAGACAAACAAATAAAAGCTCTAAGTTGGATTATTTCAACCCCTCACTGGTATGGCGCTTTTGCTTCGAACATGAACGGTCACCATAACCTCTGTATAATAAATTGGTTGAAATATTCTATCTGAAAATTTTTTGGGCATCCCTCATCCAAAGGAAGCCCTAACAAATAAACAGTTGGTGTCATTGAAAAAAGGCCCAGATCCAATGGCTAGAGTCCCGGCATATCATATTGTAATACATTGGGATATATTCGTGCAAACCTCTGTTCATGGTGGAACCCCCTTAAGGCTTGTGCAAATCTTGCATAAGTGTGTGCCTATGGCATGTGTCCTACAAATCACCAAATCAAATCTCTCCTTCCACGAAACACCTTGACACTTCTCAAACAAGATAGGGCCCTGCCAAGGATATGCAACCTAGATGAATTGATAAAGCATACTCTTCCTGGCAGGTGCGAGGGATACTCTTCATCACAAAGGCCCCACCGAAAACATCCCTTCCAATCTACTCATCATCTGTAAGGTTGTAGAAATAAATTGGGCAACCTTTCACATTCAACATACACACATGACCCAACTGATGAATGTTGGGTCACACTAATTCTAGGGCTAGGGCATGTTCCCGGTGGGGTGATCCTAAAAAACCAAGTGGATCACACAGCCATGTGTCGGACTTGAACTGTGCTGCACGGATTTCCTTTGCATTTCTCAACAAAATACAGATGATCCTGAAATAGAATGAGGAGTTCAGCTAAAGTAAATGGTGCCTGATAAGAAAAAGATAATGATAGAAAATGGGGTCCAAAGAATCAAAGTCTCCGCTACCAGCAAAAACATCTAGTTTACCAAAACATTTAGAAATCGGGTCATATGCGTACCTTTACTCCCTCAGACTACAAAACAGAACCTGAAACTGAAACACAACAATCTGACAAATCTCAATAATGTATTTACTTAACTCCATGGAACCTAAAATGACATCAACCATTCTGCAACATTTTCTGTTCTCCCTAGCGGTGCTGGGAATAATCAAAGCTTAAGGGTTGCTGATAGAAGGGCGCCTGCAGAGACATCAGACCAAATAAGAACCAGATGATAATAAAGCAGTTAGGAGTAGTCTGAATGCTCAATTGGATTGAATTGCTGTAAACCAATTCAATAAAGAGGAAATCGCAAAAGTGGGAGTGGTGACATTCAGTGATCGGATGGGCCTACTCTTGGAAAATCATCTTTATTTGAGCATACCAACCATTTGATGTCTGATGGGCTGTGAATTGTTCTTTAAACCATCTAACCACAAGACGATCTCTCTCATTTTGGTGGGTAAGATGTGGAGAGTACCCTCCCTTGATCTATGGGATAAAACCCAATCTCGGATATCTCTGGCCTTTTTTTCAATTGAAAGTGGATATTTGCTTTAAATTTTCTCTTAGTGTGCATTTGGTAGCACCAAATATCAAGAAATTTCACGACTAATCAGTCTATTTGGTGCAAGATTTCATGATATCTTGTGAAATTTCGTACAACCGAACGCAACCTTGACCATGCATTTGTATAGGCCCATATTGACGGGTTTCGTCCAGTTGGATTTTCCAATCTGGAAGATTTCCAGGCCATCCCCCATCCTCAATGGAGTTCATCATATCAACCACTTGGATCACAGAACCAAGGGCCCAATACGCATTGTATTCTGCTTGCTGACAGGCTGTATATTGGCTGATGAGCAAGACCTTAATATTCCCTTTGGTCGTTTCCGCTTCATTGAGTTCACTCATTGCGATTCATTTTGATTTAAGCATCCAAATGCACTCTAAAGCTTTGGCCATTTATCATGACAGAAGTGTGCCTACCTGAAAAACAGCTTGTCTGAAATGCTCACAGGATTGTGCGTACATCATAGCAGGGCTCGGCCAGTGAAGATAGACAGGATCCCTTGGAGGCTGGTTTGATCCAACGGTACAGAAGGGGTTCATGACTGTATTCGAGGGCCTGTAGTTCATGGAAGCTTGGGTCCCTGGCAACTGACCCAACTGGGGATAACCAGTTTTATATTGAACAAAAGGGGGATGGAGCATGGTAAATGGACCTGAACTGAAATTCTGATTGTGTGTGAGGCTCCTAGCATACCTGTGACAGTTTATGCACCACATCAGTTTCAATGAAGAGAAAAATAAAGGATCTTTGTTTTTGTAACTTGAAGGACATTCCAGTGAAGAGGATTATGAATCCTGCTATTTTCTTCTTTCCTTTTCTTTTCTTATTTTTCTTTCCGAAATGGTAATAAACTTTATTAAAGATAGGATTGAGAATCGTGTTCAAGACCTTCGATCTTCAATTTTTATTTTTATTTTTAAAAATCATGTTCAAGGAACATGTGCAAGAACGTGAGACCAGTGTGAGATCCAGGCCATTCATCAGGTGGTACGCTCCATGAACATGCCATGCAATTATGCCGATATGCTAATTAGATGGCCCACATACATACGTTGGATGAGGACCTTCAATGAACTTGCATCCATATTTTTATCATACACGTGCAAACCACAAGATGAGAAGATCAGTCAGATTTAGTTTATGCCATGGCATCATCACAGTGGGACAAACCTGATGAACAGCCTAATATACATTTCCATGCTTGGACGGGGATAGGCCACATGCATGTTGTATGTGGACCACAGGTGAAGTTAGATCCAGCTTTATCATACCCGTATGGCTCGCCTGATGAGCAAGCTGGCCTGATTTTTATGCCAGGGCATGTTCAAGGTGTGACAGCTGATGAACAGTCTTAATCTCACACATGTTGGCACACTCCGACATGTGCCACAAAGATGGTTCTCAATGCTCTTCACTTGGATGTCCTTGCAGAGGGATAATGGGTGAAAGATCAATGAACCGCATTCTGCAAGGATGGGCCTCACACAATAACTGTTAATGTGGTGGACTGTACCTATCGTAACTCCGATCATAGTCTGGGTCACTACGGTCCTTCTCCCTATCTCTGAAAATAGCAACTCTGGAGGTGCTATCTTTTGTGCTAGTTTTCTCGGGCTCCTCTGTGGCATTCCTGTATCCAACGCTGTCTTCTCTGGTCAAACACAAGCTTCTTCCATCAGAGGCAGCCGGAGAAGACATGTCTTCCACATCTGGACTGCTTGGACTACTGAAGATGTGTGCCCGTGCCCTGTCATATTGTTCCTTCCTCTCTTCTACAGTTCTCGCTGAACTCCGTTTTATCCCAACTTCAGTGGAATCATTTGGTGAAGCATTACTCTGCCTTGGCCTAATAGCAATCTTGATTTTTTCTGGCTTGTCGCCCTCTGGCTGCTTCAGAGGAATGTCCTTCAATGCAACCGCTGGGCTCCTACTTTCGCCTGTCTTCCTCACTATGATTCCGCTTCCAGAACTATCTATGCCATTGTCTGCTACAGTTGATTGTAGGCAATAGTGTTGGGCAACACGGTGAGCCGCAAGCCGAAGATACGAAGTTGGAAAATGTGGGAACTCGAATTGATGCTGATCGGGGTTCTGCATGAACCTTTGAATATCCAACTCCATCCGCAGAACTAAAGAAAGCAGTCAGTTAAAGGGAATAATTTTTTTAAAAAAAAATCATAACACTACCAGGATTGAACCCTGGACCACTCACTCACACCACACTGTCTTTACCAGCTCATTTAATGAGCGGGAGACAGTTAAAAGGAATAAGGTGTGGCAACATCCTTAAAATTAAAAAATGGTGACCCAAACTATATGGTGTGCATTTGTTCACCACATTAGTATTTAAACTTCTAACGTGCATTTTAAACCACCACATTGCGGTGTGCCAACTTCCAAACAAACATGGTGCGTTGCAATTGGGGAGAAGGGAACCTACATTAAAACCAGGCTTCTATTTCGCCCCTTTCTTTCCTGTTGCAATTGGGGAGAAGGGAACCTAAATTAAAACCAGGCTTCTATTTCGACCTTTTTTTCCTGTTGCAATTGGGCAGAAGGGAACCTACATTAAAACAAGGCTTCTATTTCGCCCTTTTTTTCCTGTTGCAATTGGGGAGAAGGGAACCTACATTAAAACCAAGCTTCTATTTCACCCTGTTTTTCCTGCTGCAAAATCTCAAATGACATACATACAGGGAAAGTTCCCGAACACATATCACTTGCATTTTGGTGCTAGCTTATCGTGACGGCCTTGGAAATAAGTAACTACCAAACACACCTGTAATCAGGTTCCTTTTCAACTTCCTTCTCTTCTTCACATTCATATGGTTAAGAGTCATGGTGCAAAAGCTGACTCTCAAGTAGAAAACATGAGTAACCAGATTTGCCAATCACATCTCTAAGCCATTGCAAGACTTAAGGCACCAAAAATTACGCACCAGCACTCCCTAGAGCCGAAACATAAAAATACTGATGTAATCAACTTTTATGAATTATAATCAAGAATCACTTCTGAGTCCTCTATAAGTTCTGGACTTAAACTAAAGAGTGGAAGTGAAAAACTGACAGTAGATAATCACCCAGGTAGTTTAACCGCTCCAGACTTCCAACGACAGTAAGCCTAACAGATACATGGATTCCATGGAAAGGAAATGGAATTCCCAAGTATTATGATATCATTATTTCCATCTAAATCGTCTACACGAGAATCTCACCGTAGGATGCTTGTTTGGCTATGATAGGAAATGTCGTGTCGGAAATCTAATCATTGCCTTCCCTCCTCCCACTTACCAAAAAAAAATCGAAATCCACTGCCTCATGCCTCATATGACTACCACCTCATGAGTTTTCATTGTACCGTGACTGCCCATCCCTTGCACCTGTATTAGTCACACTTGTGACTTGGATGGAAGAAAGCCCCAGGGCCAAATACCCTTTAACCTCCCGCCAACTGTGGCCCACCGTGATGTTTGCATCACATCCACCCATTCTGAGCACTCTCAGCAGCTCAATTTACAAAGGAAAAGCAAACATTAGGGAGATCCAACATTCATGTGGGGCACACCACGACAAGCAGTGGGGATTGAAACACATGGTTGAAATCCTCATGGGGTCCACAGTCATCTTTACAGCCCATCCAACGCATTCATCAGGTGATTCCCACCTGGATGGAGAGTAAAGAGAATTGCTACATCAACAACATCTTATGTGGGCCCAATAATTTTCAATGGTGGGAAATGGGGAAGTAAAATCATTGCGCAGACATTAATGACAGTTGACAAGATATGTTTCATCCAACTCCATACACAGAGAAAGTCTGAAGTGTAATATGCAGGCGCTTCATACAACTTCAAATTCTTGCTACAACCATTTTGCATTCTCTAGCGGGATGATATCAAAAGAAAAACCATACTTCAAATTCTTGCTACAACCATTTTGCATTCTCTAGTGGGATGATATCAAAAGAAAAAAAAATCAAGCGTAGGACTACTTGAGAAGAATAAAAATTTGGAATAACTAGCGATTTTTATGCAACTAGGACATTCAATGAATCTCTCCATCCCAAAGCTTGGAAATATTATTTCTCTTCCTCCCATTTTCCAGATGATGGAAAAAAGATTTATGCATCTCCCCCTTTGAGCCAAATAGCTCTAAGATTCTGTCTAAAAGAAAACTCTTCACGTATGAGGGTTTAAGGAAGTCCCCCATTAAGTTCTTCTCAATTCTCATTTGTCTTGAGTTCATTCAAAGCAACTCAGAATACTCTGCAATCAATTGTCAATGTCATTCAGAATCTTTATCATCCTTGCGGCAATGTTTTTTCTTGGATTGCTCTCACTGGGACAAGGCTATAAAGGTGATAATGACCTCTCTTGACCAAAGGAAAGATTTTTCTCATCTTGGATGCAAAGAGCATGGGAGATGCAAGCTTTCTACTCCACAAGGATTGATCTATCAACATACAATCTTCTCCTCAATGTATGATCTCATCATCCCCTATCGTTTTCATTTATTATTATAAATTTTTTTGAATATCCAACTATTAGGGAACTGAGCAATAACCCTTGAAATTGCCGATTCCATTACATACCTTTTAGCCCTACTAAAAACCTCCGAGACTCACTTTGCCCAGTTCATGAAGCATCGATTGTTCCTTTCTCGCCAAAGAAACCATATCCCCACTAGTAGGCAAAGTCGCCAAACTTTTTTCTCAATCTTCACCACACCCCCATCACGCCACAAAAAGAAGAGCTGATTAATGGACCTCTGCATGACCCAAGCTAATCCAAACAAATTGAAGAAGTAATTCCACAACCTATTGGCGAACGACCAATGGATAAAAAGGTGATTCACCGATTCCTCATCATGATAGCACATTAAGCAAATATTTGGAAGAACCGTGTTTCGCTTGCGAAAGTTGTCCACCGTTAACACCTTATTGCATCCCACAAGCCAAACTAGAGCCGCTACCTTTGTAGGAGCACCATGCCGCCACACATATGCTGATTGATTCACCCTTCACTTCTATCACCTCCCCCGAACATATTGTTTAGGGACTTCATTGAGAATATAACAGACTTTTCTTTTAACCAAACCAACGAGTCCCCTTCTACTAGCACAGATCGCATCTTGGAGAGCAGAACCAACAAATTGATTGTCTCCTCTAATTCTTCATCATCTAAATTCCTCCTATAAGGCGGGGCCCAAGTAACTTCTTCGCCATGCATGCTAAAATACCTTTCAACCAATAAATTATCCTCTACAGAAATCCTAGCCAACCTAGGAAGAAGAACACTTGAGTTTTGCTCCTCCACCTAGGTATCCTCCAAGAACCTAATCTTCTTTCCAGTGCCCAAGGAAAATCCTATCCCTTCTCACACTTCATTTTTTAGCTACGCCACTTAGTTCCAAAGATATAAGGCCCTATCATTGAAGAGGCCCAAGTCCACCTACTTCCTTCTTACACCCCATATTTCCTACCCACCACCACTCCCACAAACTATCCTCTTCCACCCCAAATCTCCAAACCCATTTGCCTAACAATGCAAGATTCATTACCTCCAAGGTCCTAAGACCGTCTCCCCCTTGATCCCAACACTTACAAACATCTTCCCATTTCATGAGATGAGATTTGTGTTTATCTTCCACTCCCTTCCAAAAAATCCCGCCAAATGTTTTTTTTTTTTTTTTTTTCCTAATTTGACCAATTGTTGCAGGACGGAATGACCTAACCTAATATGATTCAATGAAATTAAAAAACATATTAACTAGAGCAATGAACAATAAAATAAAGCTAATTTACCAAAAATTCAAAATTTTCAGATTCATGAAATGACCAAAATTCAAGCCTACAACAGTCCCGCAATGCGAATCTCATAAATTACTAATTAACCAGACTTATGGGAGATAGAACCCCCATCCTAGCATAGGGTTAAATTTGAATTCAATGGAAATCATGCGTCTTGTAAGAGTTTTAACGTGTTAGGGTTTTTTTAAGGCTAGGGAATGTGGGAAATGAGTTTGGGGCATCTAGGCTTAGATGAATTAGGGTTTGGAACATTAGAGTTAAGATTTTGGGAGGTTTCGGGTAAGGATTTCAGATTTTGGGTTTAAGGAATTTAGGATTTAGGGTTTCTAGAATTGGGAATATGGGTTTCAAGTTATGGGATTAGGGATATATGACTTGGACAAGAGATTTTGGAATTTGGGAAATTTGGGGAGATTAGGATTATGGTTTTAGAGATTTATGTTTAGGGTTTTAGGATTTTGAAAACTAGGTTTGGATGGATTAGGGGTTGTAAAAAGTGGAAGAATGAAGATTTAAAAGAAGAAGAAAGAAGAAGAAAAAGAAAAGAGACGAAGAAGGAAGAAAAGAAAAAGATGAGAGAAAATGATACCTTGTTGAGAAGAGAGAAGTAGAAAAGATGACTAGGGAATTGCTCCTCGTGGTTTCACACCACCAATTCAACAAGATTTTTTTTATTTTTATTTTTGCTCAATCTCAAAGCAAAAAGAGAGAAATCTCTTTAATTCATAATATGCATAATGACTAGGACGGGGACGTCCGACCCTTTATAATCTAAGAAAAGACCTTTTACAAAAAGGGGGTCCCATATAAGATTCTCAACATAAAGACGCTAAATGAATTAAAAGTTGTTCCTAACTCCCTAATCTCAACACAAATATGAGCTATACCAAAAATAACGAAACATATAAACAAACTAAACAACTAAACTATTTTGTGACCCACGGGGGTTCATGATCAAGATGCCCAATGATGATAATCCAACGGTCCGATCGTGTCCACTCGATCAATGGCCCGATGTGTCCATCAAGCTCCTATATGCAGCCCTCGTGCATCTTCCCAGTGTAGGGTCCTCAAAGATGCACGGATATACACTTGGGGTCTTCAACGTGGCTAGGAATGAGACCCTTAAAAGACACAAATCTTCCACATTAAATGTAAATTTAATACCCATGTCAAGTGGAAGATATACAACTTACGCATCGTGTCCCAAATTATTCAGTATGTAATAAGGTTCTGCACTACGAGCTTCTAGTTTCTTAACGGTCCCTTACGAACACCATTCAGGCCTTATATGAACCATCACATAGTCACTTACCTGAAACTTTCTGAACCTGTGATGAGAGCTAAACACATATCTTGTATGTTTCATTACTCATGCTAATCTGTTTTCTAATTTCAACATGTGAATCATGGACGTGACGTATAAATTCACCTGTGGACTCTGATGACCTATGAGACTAACGCGGGAATAAGATCTATGGGCTTCCTAGGCTCATCTACTTGCCTTTCCAGATCCGTTTCTTCCGCAACACTCATTTGTTCGTGAGGAAGGTATGGTAGAGTTAACACAGGGACAAGATCTAGGGCATGTTGAATGTCTCGCACATGTGTCAACTTATCCATTTTGTCCTTTAGGATAACATCACTAGACTCCTCCAATACCGAACTCGCCTTAGGTGGTAATTGTACACTACCCTCGGGTGCAACCTCAGGTGGCATCTCCATACTAAACTCAGGTGTGACCTCACTTGCCATGTGGGCATACACCATCAAATCAACTTTAGTCTCCCTTTCATACTCTTTGGCATTTATTATAGGGAGACTCAAGTTGGAATTTCCTCACATCTTCAGGATCACGTTTCTTGACGTCCTCCTTTTTCGGGGTGCTTTTGGGCAAGAAAGGATTCAACTTTATCCTCTTACCCTCATGCATAAATGAACATGTATTCGAGCAACCAAATAGTGTCACATCGTGATCATACACCAGGGTCTGCCCAAAATGATGTCCTACATCCATAGGCAAAACATCACACCACAATATGTTCGTATAGGAACCAAAATGGATGGGGCTGGGACAACGTTGAGAAACTGGAATAAAACACGCATCAACCTATGAGACTTGATAGAGCTGAGGGTGAGGAACGACTATCAAACCTAAATCTACGGTGCTAACAGAGACCACATTGGTGCAACTACGACTATAAATGATCACCTTGCGGGTTTTTTCACCACGCTTGGCATAAGCGTATAAAATTGAATTCCTGGGCCAATAATCATTTTCTATAGTCTAGCCTAAGGCGCATCTAACGACTGCAAGTGGCACAGTCTCAACTCCTTCGTCTTTTTCTTCACTGGAACCAATTTTGGGTTGGTATTCTTCTTCTTCGCAATCGCCATGATCAACCACATCTTCTTTCAGATCACCAATGACGATGGCCTTCTCTTTTATAAGACACTGATGTGCGAAATGCACATATCCTTAGCAATTGTAACATCATGTTTGCTCACCTACCCTCGAGATGGCAATAGCGAGACCTTTGCCCTTCACATCCCTATTGTTGGATTGAGTGCTGGTAAGGGGTTTGGATTGACTCCCAATATTAGGCTTGGCTCTTTGGGGAGTTAGCCTTGACATTGGACTCACGAGGGTCAAATCCCCTCAGGAACTGCGGTTTCAGATACCGCTCAAGGTATTGCACCACTTGATAGGCATGCTCTAGGGTGCCGACATCATAAGCGATGACCTCACACTGAAGCTCAGATTGAAGGCCCATCCTGAAATGGGAAAGTGTCACAAACAAGTCCTTGATGTTACATCGCATAATGTATTCATCAAACTTCGCGATGTACTCAGTCACAGGCATTGATCCTTGACGAGAGGATTGCCACTAATCCAAAAGTTTTTGATGGTAAGATAGAGGAAAGTACTTTTCTTTCAAGATCTCTTTCATCTCAACTGACAGTGAGATCGGGTCAATTCCAGACCTCTCTATCTTATGCTCGACATTTGTCTAAAAGAACTTGGATTGGCCCACTAACTTCATCTTGGCGAACCTCACCCGACAATGATCGGACACATCGTACCACTTGAAATAATGGCCCATGTTTGCAAGCCAATCAAGGAAGGCCTTGGGGTCCAAGCAACCATCATAATTTGGGACCTCAACCTTCACACTATTCATGACTCGATCATCAAGATCATCATGGTCTAAATACTCTCTGCAGGGTGGCTGGGTACACAACGCACCACAACCAACACCTCGCCTACGGCCTCTTCCACGCCCTCCAATTTGGTTTCCTCCAACTTCACTTCCCGCTAGAGATTGGTCATCTTCCCCATTGCCAGGTTTTCCTAGAGGGAAGTTACCAACTAGGTCATGCGGGTATTGATCTCATTCTTAAGGGCTGCCAGTTGGTTACTGGTAGTCCTAACTTGGGCCTCAATGGTCGGAAAACGAGCGTTGATGGCATTAATAGCCTTGGCAAGCTGTTCCGAGTTCGTTGTGCGGTGTAGACCAAAACCACGTCCAATACGAGTGGGCATAAACTTAGGGACCTAATGGGGAACCAAAAATCAAAAAACCCATATGTAGTGTGATGAGAATGGAAAGACTACTAGTCCTGACTCCAGACTCTAAATGCGATATGAAAATCCTATGCTCGACTATCTCTGATACCAAAAATTGACGCATGACAAAATGATCTAACCTAATATGATGCCATGAAATTAAAAGACAGATTAACTAGAGCAATTGAACGATAAAATAAAGCTAATTTACTATAAATTCAGAAATTTCATATTCATGACATATCCTAATTCAAGCCTACGACAGTCCCACAATGCGAATCTCTTAAATTACTGATTAATCGGGACCTATGGAAGATAGAATCCCCATCCTAAAATAGGGTTAAATCTGAATTCAATGAAAATCATGTGTCTTGTAAGAGTTTTGACATGTTATGGTTGTTTAAAGGCTAATGAATGAGGGAAATGGGTTTGGGGTATCTAAACTTAGAGGAATTAGGATTTGGAACATCATGGTTGAGGGTTTGGAAGGTTTCGGGTTAGGTTTTCAGATTTTGGGTTTAAGGAATTTAGGATTTAGAATTTCTAGAATTGGGAATATGGGTTTCAAGTTATGAGAATTATTGATGTATGATTTGAATAAGGGATTTTGGAATTTGGAAATTTTAAGCTTAGAATTTTAGGGAGATTAGGATTAGGGTTTTAGAGATTTAGGGTTAGGGTTTGGAGAACTAGGGTTTTAAAAACTAGGTTTGGATGGATTAGGGGTTGTAGAAAGAAGAACAAAGGTTTTAAGAGAGAGAGAGAGAGAGAGAGAGAGAGATGAAGAAGGAAGAAAAGCAGAGGATGGGAGAAGATACCTTGTTGAGAAGAGAGAAAAGTAGAAAAGATAACTAGGGAAAAGGAGAAATCTCAGGATGATTTGTTTTTTTTTTTTTTTACTCAATCTCAAAGCAAAAGGAGATAAATCTCTTTCATTCATAACATGCATAATGGTTAAGGTGGGGACGTCCAACCCTTTATAGTCTTAGAAAAGACCTTTTACTAAAAGGCACTCTCAAATAAAATTCTCATCATAAAGATGCTTAATGAATTAAAAGTTGTTCCTAACTCCCTAATATCAACAAAAATATGAGCTATACTAAAAACAACAAAACATGTAAACAAACTAAACAACTAAACTATTTCGTGGCCCATGGGGATCCACGATCAAGATGCCCGATGATGATGATCCAACGGTCCAATTGTTATGCCCACTCGATCCAATAGTCCGATGCGTCCATCAAGCTCCTATATGCAGCTGAGGTGCATCTTCATAGTGTGGGGTCCTCAAAGATGCACAAACATGCACGTAGGGTCTTCAACGTGGCTAGGAATGTGAATTGAGCCAAGCGGGCCACATGTAATGGTCATCTAGTCATAAGGAGACCAACTCAACCCTCCTTTGGTATGTTGCTCGAATGTCCTCGTCACCAATACTAATTTCGGACATTTATACAAAGACATGAAATAAATAAGAAGATTAGACATTGCCGCCTTAATAAGAGTTAACCTACCTCCCAAGAATAAGTGCTTACTCTTCCATTGAGATAACATGCTTTGGAATCTCTCTATCATTTTATACCATAGATGCTTAGCCGACTTTCCAATACATAAGGGGAGATCAAGATACAAAGTCGGAAAGGATCATGCCTTGCCTTCAAAAATATTCACTAAAAAGCCCACCTTGCCTACCAACCCCTAGTATCTAACTTTTACCAATATTAATCTTCAAACCCAAGACAACTTCAAACCATACTGTGATCATATGCAAATTGTCCACCAATGAATCCTCCGCCTCACACAATAAAAGAGTCTCATCAACATATTGGAGATGAGTTATCTGAAAGTCCAAATTGTCAACCCAAAATCATCTCACAAGGCCCACTGTTGCTCCTCTATCAATCATCTTACTATAAGCTTCCATCATCACCACAAATAAATATGGGAACAGAGGATCTCCCTACTGCAACCCACTAGATTCAAAAAAATATCTATCCGAGAAACCGTTAACAATATCGAGAATTTAGCCATACTCACGCATGTACGAATCCAAGCCCGTCATTTCTCGTTGAAGCCCAAATGTCCTAACATGTAATCAAGGAACCCCTAGTCCACATGGTCATACGTTTTTTCAACATCCGGTTTACAAACAATACCTTTCAAGCCTTTCCAATTACATGAGTCAAGATATTCATGTGCCACCAAAGCGCTATCCACTATTTGTCTCCCTACCAAAAATGCTCCTTGCGATTTGGAAATAACTTCTCCAATAACCTCTCTGAATCTAGTTGCCGATAGTTTTGCCAAAATGTGGACCCTAGATTCAAAAAAATATCTATCCGAGAAACCGTTAACAATATCGAGAATTTAGCCATACTCACGCATGTACGAATCCAAGCCCGTCATTTCTCGTTGAAGCCCAAATGTCCTAACATGTAATCAAGGAACCCCTAGTCCACATGGTCATACGTTTTTTCAACATCCGGTTTACAAACAATACCTTTCAAGCCTTTCCAATTACATGAGTCAAGATATTCATGTGCCACCAAAGCGCTATCCACTATTTGTCTCCCTACCAAAAATGCTCCTTGCGATTTGGAAATAACTTCTCCAATAACCTCTCTGAATCTAGTTGCCGATAGTTTTGCCAAAATGTGGACCAACCCCCCCCCCCCCCCCCCCCCCAAAAAAAAAAAAAAAGAAAAAGAAAAAGAAAAAAAAAGAAGAAGAAAAAAAAGAGAGGACATTGGTCTAAAATCCTTTAAAGCTCTATGCCCCTTCTTTTTGGAATAAGCACAATAAATGTCACGCCTAGTTATGAAGCTAAGAAATATCTTTTTGGAATAAGCGCAATAAATGTCATGCCTAGTTGTGAAGCTAAGAAACCTTTCTTATAAAATTTATTTATAAACCCAATCACCTCTTATTTTACTAACTCCCAAAACTTTTTGAAAAAACACAATTGGAAATCCATCCAACCTGGGAGTTTTGTCACTTCTCAAATCAGAAACTCCCTTCTTTATTTCCTCTTTTGAGAAAGCCTTTTCTAATCCGTCCACCGCCTCTCTTGAAATAGCATCAAACGGTAAATCATCCCCTTGATAATTTACAATCTTCCTTCAATAACGACTCTTAAAAATTCACAATCGCATCATACACTTTAGCTTTACCTTCAAGCCTTTTCCCCTCGACCATTACATAACTAATTCTATTGACTCTAGCTCGAACACTTGCCATGGCATGGAATTTTTTTTTATTTTTATCGCCCTCTTTTAACCATAAAGCACTAGAACGTTGCCGCAATTTTATCACTTCTCCCCTCAATCTAGCATTATACTTAACATTATAAACTTCGCTCTAGGCACTTTCTTCTTCTAGCAACTCACCTTCCTCTTCCTTAATATCAAGTTTCTAAATCTCATTTAATAATGTCAATGACTCCTCTTCTCGAGTACCCAACACCTCTTTTTTCCACACATTGATTTTAGTTTTCAATGATTTAAATTTTTGGAAGAAAACAAAACCTACTTTTCCTTGAACTGAAAATGACGACCACCATTCTTGAACCTTCTTTGCAAAACCCTCAATTTCAAGCCAAGCAATCTCCAATCTAAAAGGACACAAGCCCCAATCCTCCTTATCCAACTCTAACAGTATTAGGCAATGGTCAGAAATTGGCCTTGGCAAACCTCTTTGATGAACTAAAGGGCATTTCTCAACCCAACCTAAAGATAGGAAAAAAAATAAAATCTAGTTTCAACTTAATTACTCTATCCTAACCGTTAAACCACGTAAACTTCACTGCACACATAGGCAAATCAACCATTTCATTCTTTATGATCCACTCCAAAAAACACCTCATTTACTGTATAGGATATTGTTTCCATTTATACTGTATGAGATTTGAATTTTGATAAAAACAATATGCCATGCAAGCTTTTACTTTAGCCTTATTAAAATTAAATAAATTTAATTACCTTTTTCAACTTAAACTAGTTCAATGTAGGGAATGGTCGAACACCTTTTTCCTAAATTTTAATGCTAACCCCACTCCCATGGATTTGAATATCGGTATCATATCCGGATACATCTACATGGTATCAACATCGATCGGATAAGATATGTGATAGAACTCCAAATTGGCATATCCCATAAAAAAAGGCCCACATCAACACCCATATGGGGTTGTCTAAGGACCAATACGGCCCATGAAGGCTAGAATTTGAACTTTTTCCAAGATATTTTTCCTTCTTCCTTTTCTTTTTTCATTCAACCATGGAGGAAGCTTAAAAGTTCATTTAGAGTAGATCTAGGCATATATTGGAGATCAAAGCATAAGAACTGAGTGGGATTCGACAAATCAAAGTAAAATGGATCATTATGGAAAAAATTGGAAAAAGGGTAAACCATGACTTTTTTTTACATTTTTTTTCATGTTCTTTGTGTTGTATTTCAATGTCGTGGACCTTATCTCATCAAATTATGCTTGATTTGTGTTCACATACAAGAATGTTGCGGTTACGTTCTTCACTGGCTTGACTTCCACCCACTTAGTCACTCCATGCAAACCAGAATGGCATGACACACCATTATACACATCCAAAATACAAAAACGACGAAGTTAGATTCTTAAATACATCATTGTTTCTTTTTCCTTGATATTTTGCCTGATTCTTTCACTTATTATTATTTGTTTTTTACCAACACCGATACTATAAACATGTATGATATTGGCCAATATGCCCCCAATATCAATATTCAAACCCATGCCCAATCCCCCACACACGCACGCACCCACGATCAATATGAGTTATATTTCTCATGCTTGGAGTAAGCAATCCACTACCATTACTGCCCCAAACACGCTTACAAAATCAACAAACAACCACTGATGCTACCTCATTTTTGCTTTCTTAGAAGTACTCAACATAGATTATACATCTCACAAGGAAATATAGGTTGATCCAACCACAAACATAAGGAGTAAGAATAGAGAAGCATTCTCAAATATAAAAACTGGTGGTAGACTGTTATTTGCCTTCATAACATTAGCTAAATGAGGGTGACTCATCGACCATACATGTGGTTAGCCAATCCAGACCGCCCAAATGGCATCCCCTCATTGCTGATAGAACATAGCTGAAAAAAAATATTGTTCAAACAGTCTTTACCATCTGATATCAGCTGCTGAATTTAGACAACAACCCATGTTCTCATTAACCATCCATCCACCAGCCGTCAATCAGATGGTAAGGATCACCCAATCAGTGCGTCATACATCAGAAACAGGACAGGTAATCTGAACGGTCTGGATTGTGGGCGTGTGTGTTGCCATTGTACTGTCGATGAGCCGAAACCATTGAGTCTAATTGCTCCTAAATTAATAATGCTAATCCAAAAAAACAAAACAGATCTGAAACAAATCAAGATAAGTGAAACAGATATGAAACTATAATAACATCTCCAATTTATTGAAAAGAAGATATGAAGAACAGAAAGAGCAGAAGATTTAGAAGAAAAAGAAAACCCATCTCCCCAAAACATCAAAAGAATCCAAATCCCCAAACAAGCAAAGTAATGAGAAAGAAAATGAAAAAAAAAGAAAAACATCTCACAATCAGAAAAGAAAGGGGGGGAAATCTCCAAATAAAGCAAAATCAAAATAAAAGAATCCAAGAAGAAGATCATCCATGATATACAGACACGAGAGAAGGAGAGAGAGAGAGAGAGAGAGAGAGAGAGAGAGAGAGAGCTAACCAGTGAGGCGATGACGAGGGTTCTGAAGCGCTTCCATCAAGAACGGATCGACGCCATCGTGCACCAGGGGTGCGTAGGCTAAGGAGCTTGGAGGAGATTCCATCTTCGAGAGAGAGAGGGGAATTCCCAACCCTTCCTGGACAGCTCTCCCCCTCTCTCTCTCTCTGTCGGAAGGATAGGGACGACTTTTCTCCACATCCAACGAAAATAAACCCACGAGAGGAAATAAAAATATACGCAGACTATGGTAATTGTCAACCATTGCCTCTAAAATGGTGGTGACCGATCTACCCTCCACGTGGCATGTCGTGGGCGGACGCGGATTGCGTCCTATCCCCGCCCATCTCCAGATGGGAACGGGCAGGAGATTTGAGTGGCCACCGTGATGTATTAGTCTTATCCACACCGTCCATCAATTTTTTCGTATCATTTTATTATATAAGTACAAAAATGAGGCACATCCAAATCTCAAGTGGACTACACAATGGGTATTAAAATCTTACCGTTGAAATTTTATTGGGGGCTTAGGAAGTTTTGGATGGAGATTATATGTGTTTTTTTTTTCTTTCCATCCAGGTATATTTTAAGTTGGGAAAGAAATGCCTACCATTCAAACCTTATTTGGGATCTACTTTAGTGTTTATATTGTTCCCACCGGCAAGAATTGAAAAAAATAAATAAATAAAATTAAAAAAAAAAAAAAAATTCTTACCCTGAGGGTCGCTTGGCGGGGTTTCAAATTCCCTTGGGCCCTGTTTGGACAACTGGATTAGAAGGGATTAGGTGGGATTGTATTAAAAAACACATCATTATTACCCATGGCAGGATTGTCCCCTGATTCCATGGGATTAGATTAATGCTCTGCTTTGTTGGTAATACGGTGGTACATTGAATGGATATACCCACCATCATTTGAAATTATCAGAATAACACATGTATTATATCTAAACCGTTCATTTGTTTTGTAACCTCATTTTATGGGTTTAAAAAAATGAGGTAGATCCAAAACTTATGTGGCCCCAAAGAAGTTTTCAATGGTAAGTATTCAATCCCCATTGCTTTCAGTGGTGGGTCCACTTGAGCTTTAGAATTACCTGATTTTTGGCCCATGCTCTAAAATAATCTCAAAAAATGGGTGGACGGTGTGGATATAGCCCACACATCAGGGTGGGACCTACACAACTTGCTAGCATTGAGTGAAATTGGCACAGGACCCAATGTAAATCCATCCGATCTAATTCCAAGCTTTGCCAAACATGGAGTGAAATTGGCACGGAACCAGATGAATCCAATCCCACCTAATCCCTTCTAATCCTGTTGCCCAAACAGGGCCTTGGTTGTTCAGTGCATACAGTAAATGGGTTTGCAACTATGGAGATTTAATCCCCCCCTTTAAAGGGTTTACAATGCACGCCGAGAGCTTGGATTCACCTAAAATTATTTCAATAGTTGCGTGTGTGACATGCGTCTCACTATACACTATTATTATATTGGGCACATGGCTCGCTAATAATAATCAACATTGTCCAAACATTGTCCATGTAAATCAGCACTATCCAAATATTGTCCAATATCGTCCAAACATTGTCCCTATTAATCAATGATTAAAAATCATTAGTTAGTCACTCAGACATGATCTTGTGCATGCAGTCCAATCGAGACTTGGAATTTCATCATTTTCAGGCAAAATATATGTTTAAGTAGGCTTATCACAATTAAAGTGTCAAAAATTATATATCTCACTAATTAGAAATATTAAAGTTGATTTAGTAATTAAATTGAACCCTATAAATATATCATGCATAGGTATTTCTGGGTTAAAGTTGATTCACAGTCAAGGATGAGTGCCAAACATACCTTGAGGATTGCAAATCCAAGGGTTTCTAATATGGGCAGTTCCAAATCCCGAGGCTCCAAATCCACGCCCCTAAACAGGCCTTGATTAAAATATTTTATGGCCATGCAAATATTTAAGCAGGTACCACTTTTTCTTCTCATGTGGCCCACTTTAAGTCTTGGATCCAGGTCATTTCTTGTCATGTCCTTAAATGATTTGGCAGAAGGGAGGACGAACCGATGAATTTCTCACTAACATCATGGTGGGCCCACTTAAATTCCGAACTGGAAAGATTTCGCAGGAAATCCGCGGCCGTGAAAGTGGAGGACCAAAGGACGATTTCAACCATCCAATTTATCATTATAAATTTGGGCGGCTGATGTTTTGTCTGTCGTCCGTCCAGCAGTAAATGGAATCTTATTGGCGTGTGATCCATCCACCAGTTAGACAGCCGAATTTTAACGATTGGGATTTCATCCATGGGAGTTGACAACACAGTAGAGCCAGAAAATGTCTCGCAGGTACCAGAGACAGGATCGTATATCAATCTAAGACGTCCATCTATTGAATAGGGCTGATCAGATGGCTGGGATCATCTGTTTATAATCAGTTTCCATCCACAGTATGGCAAATAAGATGCAGAGTGCCGATTCGCACATCGCAATAGCCGGGGAGAGGGGCATATGGATATTTCTGTGGGCTGTGTGGCCCACTGAGATGTCCTGGAAAAATCCACTTCATTTATCTGTTTTGAAAGACTACGACAGAACAGGATTCTGAGAACAAAGAAGGCAGAACTCATGTGGGCCATACCACGGATTGGCTAGTGTACCACACACCTGCTATATAGCTGGTGTAGATACGTGTCGTGCGTAGACGAGCGCAGAGTCTCCTCTAGCTTCGTACGAACGGTTCAAATAAGATCAAAGTTACATGGCCCACAATGATGTAATTATTATATCCATACCGTTGATCCATTTTTCGAGATCATTTTAGAGCATTAAACAAAAAATGAATCATATCCAAATCTCAAATGGACCACACCAAAAATAGTAGCGAGGATAATGATTTTCACCTTAAAAAAATTCACAGGGCACATTTATTTTCCATCCAATCTGTTAATAAGGTCAAAAAAACATGGATGAAAAGGAAAAACAAATTTCATATTGATCCAAAACTTCTATAACCGTATGGTAGACGTTCAATTCCCCACTGTTTTTTGTACTGTGGTTCACTTGATCGTTAGATCTGTCTTATTTTTAGGATCAAACCTTAAGACAAGATTGCCAAATGGATGGACAGTTTGGATATAAACATACCTCATGATGGGTGCATCACATTGTTTATGAGAAATTCACTCCTTCCCTCCGTTTTTCCCAATAATGTTTGGACACATGGGCTAAAATTGTAACAAATCCAAAACTCAAGTGAGCCACACGATAGAGGATTGAGCTGTCACCGTTGAAACATGCATAGGCCACATAAGTTTTGAATCAGGCTAATTTTTATGTTTTGAGTTCGTCATAGTAAAATGACCTTATGAACAATATGAATGGTACGTAAATATAACGGTGGAACATAGGAATGTTTAGGAATTTACCTGTACACATTTTCCTGACGTACCACTGGCTTTGAGTTTTGGATTTAGATTGTTTTTGGTCCCATCTCCTAAAATTATTTTGCAAAATTGATGGGCGTTGTTGATTTCCTATAAACATGATGGTGTGGCCCCACTTAAATTCCCATCACTCGAAGTTCTTGCTCTCCGCTCATCTGTTTTGAAAGACTAGAGGAGAGGATTCTAAAAATCAGACAGATTCAAAACTCATTTGGGCCATTCACATGAAATAGTGATTGAAAACCCGAGGGTGGTAGAAGTTTTGTACGAGGATGGTATTTGTTCTTGCGGTTTATCTAAACGGTAGTAATCTCATGAAGGGTTTGGATGGCATATAAGCATTATGGTCAGCTCAAACCTGGGGTGGCAAAAGTTTTGTACGAGGATGGTATTTGTTCCTACAGTTTATCTAACCGATGGTAACCTTATGAACAGTTTGGATGGCATATAAGCATCACCTTAGTTTTTAATTTGGCTGATTTTTATAATCATATCATATTTTGTTAAAAACTCGATATCGTCAAATTACATATTTATAATTTTTGTAGAATAATAAAAGAAACCAAAATATTAAAGATAGGTTGAAGCATGTGTGATCATATTGTCCTTAAAGCGTTATTCGGCAATTCTCAAGTAATTGAGACTGTTGAAAGGTTGCAGGCAAATAGCTTTTAGGATACGACGAGCCTGCATGCAGTTTTGCATTTAGCAAGTACAAAGAAACTACTAATAGAACTTTGTGTACACAATTTGCTGGCAGATAAAATTTTAAAGAAAAAAAATCACATATCAGAGAGAAAATTAAAAAAGAAGTAGCTGGCTTATACCACTACATTGGTATACTTCATGAGGACTTGCTGCCTAAGGTTTATATTAAACCTTGCTAACTTGATCAGAGATCACTTGAGCTTTTCTTGTTAGTTCGTATGAGAGAGTGATTTAAGTGGTTGGTGATAGTCCAATGAGCCATCCAAGCACTTTTTATATAGGCTAGGATTGTTGAACGTTTTGGTCCAGGGTCATAACTCCACATGACCATTTCTGGCTGTTGGTGAAAAACTAGTCATTATTTGTAAGTTTTTTACAATTTTGCATGTGGAAAAATCAGTTGTATGCTAGCCGTTTAGACTCAGTGGCTAGCAGTTTATGACTGTTGGGCTAGCCACATGTAGCCATTTCTGTATGGATTGGTTTAATGTTGCATGAGCAGTTACACCACTTCTTAAACGACTAGTTACAGTCTCTATATAAGACAAACATGTCTTTGTCAAACCACTTACCCACAACACTTCAGCCACCTGATCCATAACCATTGTCGCATCGATCCGCATAAGGTTTCGAGGGTGCGACCCATTTGTGACACGATGTGTACGTGAGAAGTGCAAAGTATGCTACTAGTATCTCTACAACCACACTGCTTCACATGATCACGCCCTCACAATAAGCCCGAGTCGTGCCCGTGCATGTACGCATGTGTTCAGGGTGAAACTGAAACACGCAAGTCTCATTACTCTACGAATTCACCAAGCAAATAGTAAAGTACTCAACATTCTCCTTACAAACACACGTTTTTCTTCTCTCATTTTCGATATAGGACTATTCCCAAAAGCACTAAAAACTATTTTTTTTAACAAACATTATATATATATATATATATATATATATATATCATTTAAAATATTTGTTTATCAAATATTTTCCACAACACTATTATGGTCTTTCAAAACAGATGAACTGAGTGAATTTATCACGGACATCTCTATGGGCCCCACATAGCCCTAGGATAGGTATATCTCTATGCTTGAGTCTCTGGCAATCCAGACGATGGATCGTGTTCGTTCGTTCATTCCTCCATGTGATTTATGGACGTAGATTGCCTTCAACGCCTGACCAATAGTAAGCTCTGTGGGGCCCACTATGATGTACTTGCTATCTCCATAATGTCCATCTATTTTGCCATTTCATTTTACCATATGAATCCAAACATAAAGGCAAATCCAAAGCCCATGTGGACCACCCCATAGGAAACAATAGGGTAGTGACACCATTAAAACTTTTATGGGCTCACTATGATGTGTATTTTTCATCCAAACTGTTCAGAAAATGACTCCAATTTGGACGAAGGGAAAACAAAAATATCAACTTGACTTAAAACTTCTGTAGTCCCTAAAAGTTTTAATGATAGGTGTCAAATCCCCACTTTTTCCTATGTTCTTGTCTATGGGAGCTTTGGGTTTGCCTTAAGTTTAAGCTTGTGGCCAAAGATGAACTTGGGAAGCGTATGGACGGCGTGGATATAACACATACATCATTTTGGGTCCCCACAGAGAATACCTCTTAGCCAAGCACTACAAGGCAATCGGCGTCCGCATTTTCCCTGATGAATGAGGCACCGCCACGGTGGCTATCATCTTATAAGTTAATGCGCAAAGTAAAACATATTTTTCTAACCGTTAAATTTACCTTACCCTACCAGCCAAAGTAAAACTCCAGTAACCTACTTTCCACTAACTAAACTCCATCTCTACTGACCATTTTTTTCAGACTAAAATATCCTCAAGATGAGTCCTTACTCCGCCGATCTTCAATCACGTTGGGCTGATTTGTGGGTCACTCAACAGTCCAATTCACGACAATTTTATGGACCTCCAAATGGACAAAGTATAGATAGCTTAGTGGGCCTTCAATGGTCCACTTTTGGGTTGATTTGTGGGTTGCTCAACGGTCCACTTTCAAACCGAATTTGTTGTGTTTTTTAGAATAAAATTAAATTTCAAAAATAAAGTTATTTTTAGAAAGTAAATAAATATATTAATTATTTAAACTTTTCATAAATAGTGTGTATAGCCAGTCGGTAAGAGAAGGGGGCACATGGCTCAAATTTTTTAGGTCATAGTACAACTGGAATTGGACTAGGGTTTACCCTGATGATTTATTACCTTTTGTTGATTGAGAGTAATTATGACATGATTGTACATGTGGTACCTATGTCATGTGTCACTTATGTGGATACGGTTTTTATTGTTGGATAACTGTTTCTGTCTAAATCGATACAGAAATAACTGTTATAGGACAAAGAGTCATGTCCTTTCATGAAGGGATATTGTTTGCTGTGAATGGGTATGAATTTCTCTTCAAGAAAAAACACCTTAACATCTCTTTAAGAAGAAATTCATAACCTTTTAATTGATATAAATCCTGGATACTATAATCCAAAAGAAAATACTCTTAATTCTTAAGATTATATCATCTTTTGTTCAATTACTCTTGATCTGACTTCTTGCTAAGTTTTTTCTAAACGTCTTCAAGGCATATCGATATCAAAACTAGAGATCTGTCCAATACTTAAATGTGCAAATTTTCGTGTTAAAATTCGGATTGTGAGTTCATTGTATCCTAAAGACAATTTGTAAATTACCTTCGTTTGCACTTGCTGGAACTTTCAGAGAAAGGGCAACAAATCTATCTTGAGAAATTGACTATTTAAGTGAAGCCTTGAACCCAATAAATCTGATTGTCTTGTTATCTTTTTTCTATCCTCCGTTGTGTACAAGAATCACTTAGATTTCTAATAGAATTACGGTCCATAAAATAGTCCACTTTCTGGACAGATTTGGGGGTTGTCCAATGGTCCCAAATTAGACTGATTTCATAATATTAAAACACCAAATTGTGGGCAGATTTGCAACTTTATAATAATCAAAACCAGTGGTCAAATATGCATGTGTAGGTTCTTACTCACTTTTCATTTGGAATAGATTAGGAGAGACCTCTTACTTGGAGGATCTGCATTGGGCAACAACATCCATTCACAGCATATGATTGCAAGTGTTCCTAGCCATAGGCTTGTGTAATTTATGTATTTATATTTGTGCTTTCATTATATTGTTTCTATTGTCTTTTTAAAATCCCAACAGACTATTCCCTAACTCTGCCTAATCACGCATGTGTTGTTGCTTATCTGACAAGTGGAACAAACTCATTCTTAGGCTATGACATCCACACATTAGGACACATTGAATGGACAGATTGGATTTGATATACGATTTGGACATTCCCGCATGTGGAGGCATATACATGGACATTGTCAAACACACATGTGGGATTAGTAAACCTCAAATTCTACTTTATATTTTAGAAACCACACTAGCCTTATTAAGCATTGTCATTCTTGTTGCCTACAACTAATTGAGAACCATTTGGGTGGAACATGTTGAGGTCCACGTCATCCGTCAGCCATATTGACTCATTTTCACCTTGAAAACAAAAAATTAGGTTTGTCCAAAACTCAAGTGGGCCACACCATAAGGAAGAATTGGGATGAGACACCGGCCGTTAGTTTTGTACGAGGCTAATTTGGTTTGTTATGCCACCCATATGTCTCTTCTTATAAAGACGAAGGTGCTCTCCGGATATCTTATTATTCTAGAAATAGGTGGACACACCAGGTGAATTTAGAGGGTTAAGGAAGATTTTATGATAAGCCCACCTGATTTTTAGATGAGTGTTTGGGATCAAGGCCTAATATGAGGTGAGGAACCTAATGGATATGGTAGATTTAATATAGGTAAAGTCATCCATTCATGTCAATGAATAATCAAGACCCATGTAGTTAAGGAATTTCAATATTTTAGTAAGCTAGGTCATTGTTCAGTTTTAGAATTTTATTTATTATCTTTTCATCGTATCATGTGAGACCTGTCACATAAATGGTTTGGAGTATTATAAATGAATAAGATAAAAAAGCTAGAGCCGTGAGGATGCATAAAATGTACCATCCATTAGGTGTACCGCTCCTTTTATCATGGTCTTAAAACTTGGTCTTATTTTGATTCAACACTTAGAGGAGTCATCTAAAAAATTATACCTACAACCTCTAGATTCATATTGTGTGGCTGAGTTTTGAAATATTCTCATAGGCCATTTGGCATATCTATTAATAAGAGTTTATTTGCTCATATTCTAAAAAAAAAAACTCTTATTTTAAAAAGATTATTTGGTAAAATTATCTATTAATAAGAGTTTATTTGCTCATATTCTAAAAAAATAAACTCTTATTTTAAAAAGATTATTTGGTAAAACTCTAATTTTACTACTTAATTTTTTAGAAATAAGTAAAAAAATCTCTTAAAAAATAAGTAATGGAGATGTCACATTGTTGTTTTTTTTTTTTTTTTTTTAAGAGTTTATTTGACTTACATGGGTAGACATTTTTAGTTAATTTTGGGATAAGTTCATCTTTAAACTTTTTAAGTAATTTTCATCTTATCATCTTGTTGTCTCTTTACAATCTCTTCAAGGTAGGCCTACATAATGAACAACCCATTTTAAAGGTGGAGCCCCACATGTTCCATGGTCCATGACATAGTGGGCCCACATAATGTAAGGTTCACATCAAAGGTGAACCCCCATGATGGATGGCCCACAGCAAAGTGTGGCTTGTCATGATGGACTATCCACATCAAAGGTGGGAACCACATGATGGATGGTGGTCATTGAAGGTGGGACCCCATGATGGGAGGTTGACATCAAAAGTGGGTCCACATGATGAACGATCCACACTGAAGGTTGGGCCCCACATGATGAATGGTCCACACTAGGGTGGGCCCACATAATGCATGGTTCATGTCAAAGGTGGGCCCCACTTTAGACACCCCACCCCATGTTAATAAGTTGATTTAGTTTGAACTGATAGATAGCCAACCAAATCATAACTCTATAAGCCTAAACCCTAAGAACCATAATCTCAAAACCCTAAACTCAACCCAATTAGCCCATTTAGGCTAATCCTAAACTATAGGAACCTAAAACTTTAGAGCTTTGAGTTAGCTCAACAAGTCAACTTACCCAATCAATTTGCTAAGTTAACTCAATTGGTCAGCCTATCCAATCTAACAACACAGTCAACTCACCTAATTAAGCCCAAAACCAAGCATGAACCCAAGCTCAAAAGCAAGCCCAATCGGAGAAATATGCAAAACCTCAAAACAACAACCTTTACATCAGAGCCTCCACATGCTTGGAGGAGGTTGTCTGCTAAAGCAGGGAATCCAAGTGGGGACTGACGATAACTAACTTGCCACCACCCACGTGGCACTCCTCCTCTTTGGGGTAGCATCCCTCAAGTATGTGGAATCTCCATTTTTCAGACCCCTAAGTGTGCAGTTGATGTGTATTTAATCTGATGTCCATTTCCTTACCAAAAATTATCCTTTTATCACCTCTTCCAACCCACAAGACGAAAACATGTGGCAATTTTCAATTCTAAACCCTTCAACCACCTTTTGCCATATGATTATCATAAAATCGAGTTTGGAGGCTATAAATAACCCCCCTCCCCTTTTCATTTCAAGCATCAAGTAGGTTCAGAAGATCCAGAGCATTCATGGAGGATCAAGCATCCCTCATCATCCCTTAGGGCCTTAGCCACCTAGCCATCCTTCCACCAATGAGAGTAAGAGTGAGTGAGAGAGAGAGAGAGAGAGAGAGAGAGAGAGAGTCTAACCCAGACATAGCTTAGCCTAGCCATAGCCAAGCTTCCTGAGCCATTTGAGTTCAAATCTACGTCACTCGATCTAACCTTACGATACTACTGTTCGAGCTTCAATCAATTTCATCAAAGCAGAGCATTAGCATTGTGCAACATTCATTCCCTTCTCAACCCCCTTACTCCACATATACATCAGCATTACATCACATTTTATCATTTTCTCCCATCTAACGGGCGGACGTATGCTCTGCGACTTACTAATATAATCGAAATAGATCTACTAGAAACCTTAGCCAGTTAGTCGTTGTTTTATCATACACATCAATACATCATTAAGCATCCCTTATATCCCATTTCTACATACTTTATACCCTGCATTTGATTGTTTCGAACGTATGCTCTGCAGCTTGCCAATATAACCAAATGTTGTCCGTCAGAAATTCAGATCAATCAATATCATTCCATCGCATTACATTTTTGTACGTGAGAACTAGTCATATTCTTCAAAAATTAGTTAGATATTGTAAAGTAAAGACCGTACACCTGTACGAGCAATGTGAGTGTCTAACACTTCCCTCTCAATAACGTTGTCCCTTACTCGAATTCTCTAAAATATAAACACACGAGTTATCTTAGGATTAATGATCTTTGGGTTCTCAATTCTAAGCGTTTCTACATAGTCTAACTGACTGTAGGATAGTAATAATTAGTTAGTGGAGACTTTAGTTAAATATAACACTCTTTTCCCCCAAACGATAGCCCTTGAGCGAGTCAATCGATGGAAACGAGAGTCGATCTCCTGTCCTCCGAGAAATTCTCCCTCAAGTGTCCACACTCATATGATGGACGACCAAGATCAATGTGTGGCCTCGTATGATGGACCATCTACATCAAGTGAGCCTCACATGATGGATGATGGACATTAAAGGTGGGCTCACATGATGAACGGCCCATATTGAAGGTGGGGCCCCATATGATGAATGGTCCACTTCAAGATGGGACCACATAATGCATGGTTCACATCAAAGGTGGGCCCCAAATGATGGATGGCCCACATTAAAGTGTCACCTAGGATGATGGACCATCCACATCAAGTGGGCCGCACCTAATGGACGGTCCACATCAAAGGTGGGACCCACATGATGAATGATAGACATTGAAGAGGGCCCACGTGATGCACGATTGACATTAAAGGTGGGCCTACATGATGAATGACCCGTATTGAAGGCAGGGCCCCACATAATGAATGGTCGACATCAAGGCAGGCCCACATAATGGATGGAGTGGGCCTCACATGATGGATGACCCACATAAAAGTGTGACTCCTCATGGTCGATGGTCCACATCAAGTGGGCTCCACCTAATTGGACGATACAAATCCCAGATTTCGTGTGATGAATGACCTATATTCAAAGTTGCCCAACATGATGGATGATCCACATAGAGGGTGTGCCCCACACGATGATGGTGGACATAAAAAGTGGGCCCTACATGATAGAGAACCCACTTCGAAGGTGGGGCCCACACGATAAACACATCAAATGTGGACTCCATGTGATGGGTAGTGGACATTGAAGGGATAGACACATCAAAGGCGGACTCCATGTAATGGGTTGTGGACATTGAAAGTCCCCACATAAAGGGCAATTGGCATTAATGGTGGGCCCCTCATGATGGATGACCTACATTAAGGTGGGCCCCACATGGTGGATTGCTGTCAATGGTCAACCCCTAATGATGAATGGTCACATCCAAGACAGACTCGCACGACCCACTTTGAAGGTTTGGCCCACAAGATGGAGGGTGCACATCAAAGTGGGCTCCGGATGGTGGATGATCCACACTAAATGTCCTACATGATGGACGGCCAAAATGTCATAAAATATAAAGATTGTTGTCATCCATTCTTTTACCATTTGGGGCAAATTCTATCTATGGTGAGATCCATCAAAACAATAGTTCGGATTACCCTTATAATGGAACTACTGTAATTTTTAAAATGGCGTCAACTACCTTTAAAAAAAAACTCTTATTTGAACATTTTACGAAGAGTGATTATTTCAAAATAAGTGCTTTTTTTTATTTTTAAAAAGTAATTTTACAAAAAGAACTTATTGTAAAATAAGAGCTAGAGCAAAAAGAGCTTGTTGGGATAACTCTTATATGAAAAGCTTTTATTAAATTAGAATAGAGATGTCAACGGAGCCCTTACTTTTGGTTATTTCTTTAATCCCAGTGAACCATATCAAATGAATGGATTGGATGACACTATGGTGGGCCATATATATATAAAAAAATTAATGGAGAGCATTTCATCCCATTCTGGATCCATAGAACGCCCATTGAAGGTTGAAATTTTAGTTGTGTAATCTCTCTCTAATGAGGGTAGCTAGGCCGAAAGCCCACTTGTTCGCTTATCATGTGTAACAGCAAATTCTCTCTTTCTCACTCTCTTTAGTTGTTGCCACCCTCACACCCTTTTCCTCATTATCTCTTCTTCAAGTACCATCTCTCCTTCCCTATCTTTTTTGTTGATGCAGTGCACATGTCAAACCTGCTAGTAATTATAACGAAGAAACTTTGGCTTGTTACATTTAGGCCTTGTTCGTTTGTTTTTATGAATTACATCGTAATTGAATGTAAATGAGTAATTATTACTTTCAAATGGTGTTAAGAAGATATAGAAATAATCATTTTAATCACACCTCAAAAACCACACTTGCATTCATTTAATTCAACGGAAATTGCATACCTCTAAAACAGGGGTCCCACCATGATATGTCTGATTTATGTTGTCCATCCATTTTACCATCCATTTGAGGGTATGCTCCATCCACAGTGTGGCCACTGTTAGAACATTTTGGGGCAATGTTCCATCCAAAAATTGACACACCGGATGGAGGGTCTGGCCAATGGATTGTGTAGCTTGGAACTCACCATCCTTGTGGGGCCCACTGTGATGGATGTGTCATTATCCACGCAGTCTATTCCATTTATCCGCTTGATTTTAAGTCATAAGTCCAAAATTAAAACATATCTAAAGCTCAAGTGGACCACACCATAGAAAATAATGTGAATTAAACGCATAACTTTGAAAGTTTCTTAGAGTGTTACAGGAGTTTTAGATCAAACTAATATTTATATTTTCCTTTCATACATGTCCATATGACCTTATGAGTCGGTGGGATGATAATAAATATCACCGTGGGCCTTAGGAAGGTTTCAACCGTGGACGTCATTATCCCATTGTTTTTGGTGGCGTGGTTTACTTTAGCATTAGATATGTTTCAATTTTGGCCTGATTACCAAAAACAAGCCATAAAAATGGATGGACGGCGTGGATAATGACAAACATATTATGTGGGCCTCATAGCGTTTACTAGATTGGTGAGTTTCTCTTGAGTGACTTACCACCATTTAAGCGTGAGAGGGACGCACACAAGTAACCTAGCCCGTAGGAAAGAGAGAAGAAATGGAAGCGTAGAAGCATTCCCGTCAGACCTGTGGAACGCGTCAACGATAAGTCAGGCATCCCGAAGCTTCTTCTGCACTTCATGGGCCCCACACACCCCCCATTCACACGGGAGAAGATTCGGCCCAAACCGGGGGCCCATCTTGGTGTATGTATTTTGCATACATGCCTTTCATCCGTTTTTTCATATCATTTTACTACATTATCTCAAAAAATGAAGTAGATCCAATTGTCAAATGGACCATACTATAGAAAACAGTGGTGATTGACTGTTAATGGGCAAAGAAAGTTTTGGATAAAGTGAATACTTGTTTTTTTTTTTTTTTTTTTCCTTCAATCAAGCTTACGTGACCTTATTAACATATTGGATGAAAAAATAATATACAAACATTAAGATATATCAAAAAAAAAGTTTTTAATGATAGAGAGGCCGTTCACCACTGTTTTTAATAGTATAGTTGACTTGATAATTGGATTTGTATTATTTTTGGAGGAATAACCTTAAATGATATCGAAAAAGGGATGAACAGCATAAATACATACAGGATAAATACAACAAGGTGAGCCCCACTGTAAGTGCCGTGCCATCTTGGTTGAGGGATCCGATTGGCTACTCCCCTACCACCAGCTATGTGGACCCTAACATGATGTATGTCTCTCATCCATGCAGTTCATCCATTTTTTAAGAAAATTTTATGGTATGAACTTAAAACTAAAGTAAATCAAAATCTCAAGACAGCCGCACAATGTTGATTACACTCTTGTTATTAAAAACTTTTTGGGGCTATGAAAGTTTTGAATTAAGCTGATATTTGCCTTTTGCGTTCATCTGTTTCGAGGCACGTATGACCTAATATAAAGATTAGATGTCAAATAAACATTACAGTGAGCCCAAGGATGTTTTTAATACTAGACGTTCAATCACTATTATTTTCCATAGTGTGGCTTACCTGAGATTTTGATTTACCTCGTTTATGGGATACATTATTAAAATAATATGTAAAAATGATTGGACGGTATTAATTAAACACAGATCATGGTGGGGCCCACGTAGCACCGACTGGCTAGTGGCAACATTACTGGCCAAACCGCGTCCTTGGGTGAGAACGTGGTCTCAACTAATCCGCTCCCCACCCACACGCCACAGATTACATTCCACCGGAGCAGTTATAACATGTTCCGAAAGAGTACGGCCGATTGTAGTCATGCACCTCAATTGCTTTCCATGGTCGGTTGGGCGGGCTGGATATACAAGACCCATGCACAAAAGCCCACTCAGGCCTACTTATGTCAACCTGACCAGTAACACCTTAACATGTGGGCCCCACCTTGATAAATGTATTGTATACACATTGTGCCTTACATTCATTTTCTCAACTCATTTCATGCCATTATTCCAAAAATTAACCATATGCAAATCTACCCTAGATTACATGATTATAAATTACACAATTGTAAAAAAGTGATGAATAATCATTAAAAAGTTTTAGTAGGTCTAAGATGTTTTGGATCAAGTTGATATTTGTACTTTCCCTTGATTTAGATATGTTTGATTTTATCAAGGGTTATAATAGAAAATAAATGAGATTTGGATCTACTTAAATTATGGAGCTGCCTTCTACAATGAGCTGGAAAAACACATGGACGGCATTTATATACAATATGTTCATCAAGGTGGGCCCTTGGAAAGGATAACTAAGGTGTTACGCTTGTAACAGTTAATCAACTCCCCCATTTGAATGCACTTGTGCAAAAGGGGTTATCGGGGATGAGAAACGAATGGGTATATTCATACCATCAATACACCCTGGTATATAGCTCAAGTGGTAGATTACTCGTTTCAACGCTAAGGGCTTGTTTGGGAGCGTGGATTTGAAACCCCCTGGATTCGAAACCCCCCCTAGATTTGAAATCCTCCTAGGCCCATTTGGCCAGGTGGATTGGAAGGGATTGAATGGTATTAGGGTGGATGGCATGAATTTCTAGGTAATGATGGTGTTGTCAGTGGATCGTCATGAGATCCATGGGATTACTATATCCCTGGATTGTTCTATCCAGTCTGTTTGGCACGCCCGGCCAATCCCGGGATTAAACCTTCCCATCCCTTCCAATCCCTCGAGCCAAACACATCCCAGGCAAATTTGAACGGATTATGGTGGATTGGATGGAATTTAAAGGTAATGATGGTGTTGTCAGTGGATTGTCTTAAGATGCATGGGATTGGGATCAGATCACCGACTCTGTTTGGCATGCCTAGCCAATCCTGGGATTTAATTTCCAATTCCTTCCCATACCATTCAGTCCCTTCCAATCCGACCAGCCAAACGGGCCCCCAGTGTGTTTAGCACCCTGTAGTGTGAATCAACTTTAATCCAAAAGTACATATTCGTAGTATATTTATATGGATTTGAATTTAATTACTAATTCAACTTTAATATCTCTAATTGCTTATATATGTAATTTTTGATACAATGGTTGTGATAAGCTCGTTGAAAAATATGCTTTGCCCAAAAATGATGAAATTCCAAGTCTTAGATGGGCCACAAGCACAAGATCATGTCTGAGTGACTAACTAATGATTTTTAAGGGTCGTTTGACAGCGTGGATTGGAGGGGGTTTCCAATCCCTTGATTATTTGACAGCATAAAGTAAGTGGGGGTTGCAAATCTAGGGGGTTTCCAATCCCCTCTTTGAGGGGGTTTGCAATCCACGATGAGAACTTGGATTACACCTAAAATCATTTCAATAATTGCAGGTGTAACATGTATGTCATTATACACTATCATTCTATTGGGCACATGGCCCACTAATGATGATTAGCACCGTCCAAACATTGTCCATGTAAATCAGCACCATCAAAACATTGTCCAGCACTGTCCAAACATTGTCCATGTAAATCAATGATTAAAAATTGTTGGTTAGTCACTCAGACATGATCTTGTGCTTGTGGCCCATCCGAGACTTGGAATTTTATGATTTTCGAGCAAAACATATATTTCAGCGGGCTTATCACAACCATTGTATTAAAAATTACATATCTCACTAATTAGAAATATTAAAGTTAAATTAGTAATTAAATTCAAATCCCTGTAAATATACTACGGATAGTTACTTTTGGATTAAAGTTGATTCACACTCCAGGGTGTCAAACACACCAGGAGGATTGCAAATCCCGGGGGTTTCTAATCTAGGGGGTTTTGAATCTAGGGGGTTACAAATCCACGCTCCCAAACAGTCCCTTAATCGTTGATTTACATGGACAATGTTTGGACGGTGCTGATCATAATTAGTGGGCCATGTGCCCAATAGAATGATAGTGTATAGTGACACACATATTATATCTGCAACTATTGAAATGACAGGGAGGTGATCAGATCTTAGCTAGACCACACTTTGAAGATATATTTTATATCCACTCTGTCCATCCGATTCTCCGAACCATTTTAGGATTTGTTCTAAAAAATTAAGTAGATCCAAATCTCAGGTGGAACACACCACAAGAAACTTCGATGATTCAGTGCCTCACCCTTAAAAATTCTATGGGTCTTGTAATGTTTATTTTCCAACCAAAAGCCCCTAACAAGCATTTAATTGTCATTTATTACTGTTTCTATTGGTATGATCCACCTGAGATTTGGATCTTCTCAAAAGTTTAGGATAACGTCCAAAGATGAGATGAAAAAACAGATGGACGGCTTGGATATACTAAAAATACATCAACATGCCCCCACACAGGAAACGGATTGGCTACCCCCCTGCCACCAGCCCCCTGGCTGGTGGTCGGTGCTCTGTGGGCCCTACCATGATGTTTGTGTTTCATTTGCAGTTTATTTTAGTGTTTGATACCAAAAATTAGAGGTATATAAGTCTCAGGTGGACCACACCACAGGAAAACAATAGTGATTAGATATCCACCATTAAAATCCTCTCAAGGCCCACCAGACTGTTTATTTGACATCCAATCTGTTGATTAGGTCATACAGACCCATATGAAGGAAAAAAAAAAAAAAAAAAACAAAGACCAGATTGATCCAAAACTTTTATGGCCCTCAAAAGGTTTTTAATAGTCGACGTTCATTCAACACACATTTCCTGTAATGTGATCCACCTGAGATTGGGATATACCTCATTTTTCGTATCATAGCATAAAATGGTCTAGGAAAATAGATGGACGGCGTGGATGAAATACATACATCATGGAGGGGCCCACAGAGCACTGACCACCAGCCATTGGGTGGTGGGGGGAGTAGCCAATCCGTTCCCCCCACACGGTTAGGGCAAAAGGTGACGTGTTACCCGGGTAGCGGACGCGGATTGGCTACTCCCCCTGACACCAGCCCCGGAGCTGGTGGTCGGTGCTCTGTGGGCCCCACCATGATGTACGTGTTTCATCCATTACGTTCATCCATTTTTAAAGATCATTTTAGGGCTTGATACAAAAAATGGGAGGGACATAAATCTCAAGTGGATCACACCACAGGAAAAAAGATATTGAGTGGATATCCATCATTTAAATCCTCCTAAGGCCCGATTTACTGTTTATTTGACATCCAATCCGTTGATTAGGTTATAAAAACCCAGATGAAGGGATAAAACAAATATCAACTTCATCCAATACTTTTATGGCCCCCAAAAAGTTTTTAATGGTCGAAGTTCATTAAACACTGTTTCCTGTAATGTGGTCCACTTGAGACTGGGATATACCTCATTTTTGGTATCAAGCCCTAAAATGATCTTTAAAAATGGATGAATGGAATGGATGAAACACATACATCATGGTGGGCCCACAGAGCACCGACCACCAGCTCCGGGGCTGGTGTCAGGGGGAGTAGCCAATCCGCGTCCCCGGGTAGCGGATTCGGACGAAGGGCGAGTTACGTCCGACAGCGAGTAGCTATCCTCTGCCACAACTCACGCAATCGTGGGAGACGCACACCGAAATTCATTTGAAAGCCTGTGTTTTATTAAGGGAGCCTGTCTGGATCGAGACGACCTAAAAAAAACCCTAGCAATGGCGAACGAACCGCCATTTCCTGACCCCTTCCAGTTCGAACCCGACCCTCCAAACCCTAATTTCGCCTCCGCCTTCGAATCTCTATCTCTGCCCGACGATGAGCTCTCCGTCGATCTCACCTTCCCTGAAGGTTTCATGGACGATCTCGGGTTTGAAGACGACGATCTCGGCTTCTCCATTGAAGACGTCCTCCTTCTCGATTTCCCGGCCGAAGATTTCAACGGTGGATCTGGAATCTCGTCGCTGTCTAATGTTTCCGAAGAACGGAGATCGGTTATCTCTGGGAATTTGAATCCGAACCCTCTGGATTCGCCTGGTCGAGGATGTTCCGAACACGCAACATGCGGTGATCAGTGCTCGGCCGATCGGCGGTTGGATGTTGCTCAGGTTTTGTATTCGGTGCCACCTGATTCTCCGGATCGGGAGTCTTCTGGATCTTTATCTGATGATCAGAGCTTCAGTACTTCTAGGTTTTTGAATTCGCCTTCGCCAGTTTCCGGTAGTCACGATCGAGAATTGACTGGATCTGTATCTGGCAACCGGAGGTCAGATGCTGCTCAGGTTCGAGAGTTTTCTGGATCAGTATCGGATGATGAGAGATCCGATGCTTCTAGGGCTTTGCATCCGCCATCATCAGGTTGTGCTGGTCATGGTGGAGAATTTTCTGGATCTGCATCCAGCGAGCGGACTTCCGAAGCTGTTGTTGTTTCAGATGCACCGTCACCGGGCTGTGGTGGTTTTGATAAAAAAAATTCTGGATCATATGGCAATCAGAGATCAGCTGCTGCTAGGGTTTTGGATTCACCATCTCCGGATTCAGGATCAGTATCTTCTTCACAGGATTCAAGTAATATTACTTCTGATGCCACTGCTGATCAGAAAATAAAGTTGGAAGAAGGAAGTAAAAGGCGTCTGTTGAAGAGGAAGAAGGGAAAGGAGGATGGAAATCCCGACACTCAGAATAACAAATTCCATAGGTCTGTTCCAACTGAGGATGGAATCTCGCCCAATTCTTTTGGTGCAGAGAATGATGAGGAGGATAAAAAGAAAGCAAGGTTGATGAGGAACAGGGAAAGTGCACAGCTTTCTCGGCAACGGAAGAAGCATTATGTCGAGGAGCTTGAAGACAAGGTAAGATCGTTGCATTGTACGATTGCCGATTTGAATGGTAAGATGTCATTTATAATGGCAGAAAATGCGAGTTTACGGCAGCAGCTAAGTGGCGGTAGCATCTGTCCTCCTCAGCCACCTCCTGGTATTTACCCCCCTCCTCCGATGGTGCCCATGCATTTCCCTTGGGTTCCATGTCCTTCTTATCCATTGAAGCCTCAAGGGTCTCAGGTTCCTTTAATTCCGATTCCAAGGTTGAAACCACCGCAACCCGTCTCGGTGCCGAAGGCTAAGGCTGACCGCAAGAAACCTGAGAGTAAGACTAAGAAGGTTTCTAGTGTGAGTTTTATGGGTTTGTTATTTTTCTTGCTGATTTTTGGGGGTTTAGTTCCGGTTGTAAATCTTAGATATGGAGGAAATAGAAGCTCAGTTTCGGGTGGGATAGATTTTGTTAATGATAGGCACGGAGGTCATTCTCAAGGAAGGGTTTTGACAGTTACCGGGCATAATGGATCAGATGGAAGTGATGAATTTGAGTTATGTAATAGTAATTCAGGTTTTGGAAAACATGATCTTGAACGGATAGATAGGGAAACAAATGTTAAACAGAAGGAAAGAGGACCATTGCCTTTGCCTGGTTCAGAAGGGTTTGGATTACCAGGGAATGCCAGCGAACCTCTTGTTGCTTCACTATATGTGCCAAGGAATGACAAGCTAGTGAAGATTGATGGTAATTTGATAATTCATTCTGTTCTTGCTAGTGAGAGGGCTGTTGCGTCTTCCCATGCAGCAGCTAGAAAGAAAAGCAATAAGCCCACTGTGCCTTCTGATAAAGGAGCTGATAGGACTGGTTTGGCGATTGCTGGCAATGTTGCTTCAGCATTTACCTTCTCTAAACCTGGAAGGGATGTAGAGGGGCATTCTCATATGTACAGAAGTGCCACGGAACGTCTAAGAGCACTCGCATCTGGTACTCGGGATGCTTATGGGGACAACGTGAAGTCAGCTGCAACTGACGGAGCGCTGCAACAATGGTTCCGTGAAGGGCTTGCAGGTGAGTTATAGCCTTTATTGATTTTTCTTTTCTTTTCTTTTTTTGTGCTCATTGGATACTTGTGTGAGCTTAGAATTTTCTTTGCTTTGATACTTGTATGTCATTTTATTTGTAATATGGGAAAATTGTATAAATCATGGTCCGATGGAACTTACTAGAAATTAGAGTTCTAAGTAGACTTGGGAATCAGTTACACCCCTTCGAACCACACTCAGTTTTGGAAGGATTAACGTAACTTGCAAATAAAAATAGAATGTTGGAATGCCTATAAATTCACAACTAATCAGGAAGAACCATTGCGACTATTAGTTTATGGATGTCCTTTTGGAACTAAATTTTATTGGGAACGAACAAATTGGCAGAATGTGAAATGAGAATTCTGAGTACTTGGAAGTCTAGTATTTAAGCCTTGGATGCTGTTGATAGTTGATGCTACTAAAGGCAGAACCTTTGTTGTTTTCTAAGTATTTACCTTTCAAAAGAAGAAATGAGCTAATTTGGTGAATGCAGTGATGATTGGAATGAAATATTTAGGTAGCTGTATATAGTAGCATCTTTTGCATACAACCATTTCCCCATTTCCCTTGTTCTCTTTCTCAACTCAGCAGCTGCTAACTATCTTCGCTTTCGTAATGTCCATTTATTATCATTTCCTAACTACTACATTCTTTTGCCTCTTATGTCTGTGATAGTAGACATTAGTATTTTTAAAGGGAATGCTGTCAAGCATTAGTGTTTTATTTGTGTAAAAACTTATATAAAGGCCTCTTTGGACATGTGAATACTTATGGTTGATCCTTTTAGATTTTAAAAAATAAAATTAATTGTGAGCTTTGTGCTTGTGCGTGTGCGTGCACGTGCGCGTGCATGTGTCGCCCGTTGCTTTAGTACCTATTGGTTAGCCATCAGTTACAAGAGACCCAACCACACTGCCTATTGAAACAATAAACATTTGTTTGTTTTTTTTTTTTTGAAGGGAATTTGGTTAGCTTGTTCACATATCTAAAGGCAGAATCCCATTGCTTATGCAGCGGGAACCTAAATCTACCAGGCTGATTCACAAATGAGAAAATAAAAATGAATTTTACGAGTGTCAGATCTAATCTCAAAATTTCATTTGCATAACAAAGAGAACTCCATTATTATATGGTAATAGAAACTTCTTAATTGAAACCTACACCCTTCTACTAATCACGACTTTTATTCTTACTAAACCTATTAACTTCTGATCCTAACCGTTAATAATTTACTCCATTATTATATGTTAATAGAAACTTCTAAATTGAAACCTACACCGTGCTACTAATCACGACTGTTATTCTTACTAAACCTATATTAACTTCTGATCCTAACTGTTAATAATTTCATAATGACAATCTTCAAAAAAAAATTTATTGTCTCCAGAGTACTGCAGATGTTGTTTTGTGGCCCTGGAGGAACACAGACTTGGGCAGCATGATGGAGGGGTTTCTCCATGAAACATGTGCCAAAGTTCCTTATTTGTGAGATCACTAGTGTTTTAAATAGCGAATATTGAATAGCGTAGCGTTCACCCCTCTTAAGCGTGAGGTGGAAGCTACATGGCGTGTAGCGTAAGTTACATGCTACTTTTAGATTTTTAATCAAGGTTGTGCTTGGTTGCACCAATTTCATGATATTCTACACCAAATTAGACTGATTGGTAATGAAATTTAACAAAATTTAATGATATTTGGTGCAACCAAATGCAACCTAAAGTAATAGGAAAGGGCCGAGTATAAAGGTAAAGAATGAGCAATGAATCTGATTTAATATTGTTACTTATATTATTTTACTAAAACCATTGAAAAGATTTAAGTAATTTTTATTTTACTATGCACTGGTTCAAAATTCAGGCTGCTCGACTCTAATCATATGGGCCACACGTGTATGATTTATATGGGCCATTGATCTCTTTTCTAAATGCCCATTTTGCTCAAGTGTGGCCTGCATGATAAGTGGAACCAACCTAATAGGTGGATCAACCTGATTTTTTGTTCTACGACATTTTCATGGTGAGCCCCACCTGATGAAATATCTGGATTGGCAATGTATGCATGCTTTGGCATGTGTCTTGTGAACCCCTCCATCTCATGCATGATTTTCTTGGCCTGGAAATTTCTCGGGAGATTTTTAAAATTTTGAGGTTTTTCTAGGGATATTAATAGGAAAATCTTGCCAATTTTTTTTTATTTTTTTTTATTTTTTTATTTTTTTTTTTTTAATATTTATTCTGAATCATTAGATAAAATTAAATTTTAAACATTTATTTATGTAACAAATTCCTTAATGTTTTTACTATTTTTTGAGTTAATTTCACGATATTATTGCAATAAAAGCATGATATTTTAAAATCTGCCAAGTTTTGAAAACCTTGTGATAATATCGTTTGTTGTATTTCTTGCAATATTATATTCCATATTTTCAAAATCCTAGCAATAGTTGTCACACTGGTGGTAGCATGGCTCATTCCCTGAGAATGCCCAATGGAGGACGGTAAAATAGGGCACATGGTTTTTGTTGCCCAGTATCCTCATGTTTTCAGTTCTGAAAAATAGGGCCTGTGGTTCAGCAATCCAGTCTATTATGACCTAGGGGGATTCATATGACCTGTTGCATGTGGATCGGTGCTGCATTCCATTTCTGAATTGTCTATTTGCAGGCCACAAACTGAAGAGTTAATATTGTTTTATCCATGAGTTTTTTGGGGAAAGGTTTATTTACTGTGTAGCCTGTCCCAGCAACAGGCTGGCTAACTTACCCACGGCTCCCCTACTGTGGACCGAAGACCCAAGTATATGACTTATTGAGCATTTCCCATCTTCTTGACACAATTTTTACTGTTTTACAGTTACAGTTTTTCTCAGCATTTTGCTTACGAATTGCTAATAAATGTTGGTGTGATTTATTTTTCGGCAGGACCCATATTGAGCTCTGGCATGTGCACTGAAGTTTTCCAATTTGATGTCTCACCAGCCTCGGCCAATCCGGGTGCCATTATTCCTGCAAGGCCGGTTGCCAATGTTTCCGGCGAGCATCCTCCCAATTCTGCTAGGCCCAGCAAAAAGAAGAACCGAAGATTCCTCTACCACCCGCCGATACCGCTCAACGGAACCACCCTCAATAGAACGGGAGAGAATGCCACAAAACCTCCAGATGGCAGCACCCACTTCCAAGGCAACAAGTCTGTGTCATCATCCATGGTTGTTTCTGTGCTGGTTGACCCTAGGGAGGCCGGCGTCAGCGACAGGATGATGAGACCAAAGTCTCTACCACGGATCTTTGTTGTTGTGCTCCTAGACAGTGTCAAGTATGTAACCTACTCTTGCGTTCTTCCTCTAAAGGGTGCTGGTGGTGCTCATATTGTAACTACTTGAAAGGAAAATGTTAGTCTGGAGGAGCTTTTATAAAAAATATATATGGAACCCTCCATCCCTATTTCTATCTCTGAGCTTCATATGGAATCTCTGGTTAGAATAACTGTAACTGGGCCCACATAAGTGCCTGTTTGGACTGGGAACTACATCAGTAATACCTTACAAGTGTAATGGTTACAAATTACAATATCCCCTCTTGAGACCAAACAGGTAATTTGACTGACAATTCCTGTGTTTTGTTTATCATGGTAAAACCAAAATCATGTGCATGTTTTGATAGGAGATTTCCACTACAGTGCAATATGAAATTGTGATAATTAAGAGAGTTGAGTAAGCACATAGGCTTTTAATCTCTCTTAAAATTGTGATAATTACTAGAGTTGAGCAAGCAGATATGCTTTTAATCCTCCCATCGTCTTTCAACTCCATCCAACTCACATCTTGTGTTTTGGAGCCAGAGATGATTGGAGAACGTAGGGGCTTGGAGTGAAGAATGGCCAAAGTCACAATACTGGAACAACCGCTTCTCTAATAGTGTAAAAATCACACTAGCCCAAGACAACCAAGAAAGACAATCTAATATAAAGATGTAAAAAGAAAATTGTTATTTCTCATTCAAATGATAATCATTAAGTTAATATAAGGAAGAGTAGAGAAATATACAGGTGTGAATCTCAACTTACATAACAATGGAGCTTAGGAGTTGTTGGAATGGTCTCGGTTTCTTTCATTGTTTTTCTCTCTGTTGAGTTTTAAGTTGCCGGAGGAAGAGAGTAAAAAGAGAGGGCTTGGAAAGATGGTTGCGGTAGCCTTTCTGCACAAAAAAAGGGTTTTTGCATTTAATGAAAATAATGCTCATTAATGCTCACGGGAACTAGTGATTGAAAAAGTAGAGAGAAAACATGTGCCAACCACACGTGTGCAAGTGGGGTCCATAGGGAAAAAAGACAAAAAGTCTCTATCACAAAAAACATCATTCTAATCAAGATTAAAAAAAACTAATCCTAGAAATTGCACATTAACATTTAACTCTCTCTTAAAGTGATTTTTTAGAAATGATACCAAGTTTATTTCTAAGAGATTCAAATGGACCTTTGGAGCAAGGTATCCCGTATCGGTATCGGTTAGCGTAACGGTGCCCTCCGAAACCGATACGGATACGGGGGGGTAACGGCGATACGGGGGTGTAACGGGTCGTAACGGCGCAAATTTTTTTTTTTGCCAAAAAAATATGAATTAAATCCGGAATATTCTAAGCATTCCAAATATGCATTCATTTATAAATTGGAACATGTTTATGGTGGTGTAACGGTCCACTTATTGGTGAGAAGTTGTATCAAACTGTCTGATGAATTTATGAACCAGATAACCTGAATTTGACTATAAAATTCATATATTTAATTTTATAAATATCCAATTTATATACTTAACAAGTTGATATCATTTCTCCCAATAGTTCTTTTAAAAAATGAAATTAAATTCAGGTAGATCGCGTTGCTAATTTGGGGCTAACTTGAAGGACCAATCCATGTCCCAAATCAGCCTCAAATTCATGCAATTTATTGGCATTATCCCACTTGTGAATTGGTGGACATTTATTGGATAGTGGATCATGAAAAAAAATCAAAAGGCCTTATTTTAAAAAATAAGCGTCCACAAATTAACAATTAAAACTATTTAAACAATTTGATTTTGACATTTTAAGTTAGCAATTACAATCCATAATTTAATTGGTAAATTTTAAGTTAATACATGTCTCGTGTACAATTTTTTAAGGGCCCGAATTAGGTAGGACTGAGATTGTGAAGTGTAGCACATGAGTGTCAAAGTTTTTTGGACCCCACTCGTGATGAATGTGTTATATCCACACTGTTCATCCATTTTTCCAAATAATTTTAGGGCATGAGCCCAAAAATGAGGCAGATCCGAAGCTCAAGTGGACCGCACCATAAGAAACAATAATAATTAAACGACTATCATTAAAACTTTATCAAGGCTACAAAAGTTTTGGATCAAGCTGACGTGTGTTTTCCCTTCATCCACGTTAGTGTGACCCTATTAATAAGTTAGATGGAAAATAAATATTACAGTGGACCGTAAGAAATTTTTAATGGTGAGCATTCTATAACCACTGTTTCCTGTGTTGTGGTCCACCTGAGATTTTGATCTTACTAATTTTTTGAATCATAACCTAAAATGATGTGGCAAAATGGATGGACGGCATAGATAAAATACATATGGTGGGCCCATGGGCACACGTACATTTTATTAAAATTGTTCAGCTTGCTTTAGGCATACTAGTTCACTCATTTGACGCAAGCAAGTCACATGGGTCTGATCATGAGGTATGTGTTATATCTAAACCGTCCATTCATTTGACGAGCTCATCTTAAGGCTTGACACGAAAAATAATACAGATCTAATTATCAAGTGGACCACAGTGCAAAAAGCAGTGGGGGATTGAACGTCCACCATTGAAACCTTTTTGGGATCAGAGGACTTTTGGATCAATATGAAATTTGTTTTTCCTCTTCATTAAGGCCTTTTTGGCCTTTTGAACAGATTGGATGGAAAATAAACGTTACGGTGGGCCTATGAATTTTTTAACGGTGAAAATCATCATCTCACTGCTATTTTTGGTGTGGTCCACACGATCTTTGGATACGATTCATTTTTTGGCTAATGCTCTAAAATGATATTTAAAAATAAATGAACGGTGTAGATATAACAAATACATCAATATGGAGCCCACGTAGCTTTGATCTCCTTTGAACCGTTCGTACAACTCGGAGCTCGAGGACTGTCAGCGCTCGTCTTAAGCTGACACGTACTCCAGCGGGTGCGCGGTATGCCTCCGAAAAATGAAAAAAAAAGAAGAAAAGAGTGGAGAGAGGGAAACCGAGAGAGGGAGAGAGGGAAATTGAGACGGAAACCGAGAGAGGGAGAGAAACCGAGAGAAACCGAGAGAGGGAGAGGGAAACCGAGAGAGGGAGAGAAACCGAGGGAGAGGGAAATCGAGAGAGGGAGAGAGGGAAACCGAGAGAGGGAGAGAAGAGAGAAAAGAAAAAAGAGAGAGAGAGAGAGAAGAAGCAACAGCCAGCCATGCATGGCGCCGCAATGGCAATAGCCAAAGTGTGGTGCTGTGACCGCAGACTTCCCGAGAAGAAGAAGAAGAAGAAGAAGAAGAAGGAAAAAAAAAGGTTAGTAAATTTTTTTATTTTATTTTATTTTTTTTTCTATTTTTTAAGGCCCGTAACGCCGTTACGGGTCAGTAACGGTCGTTACGCCCGTAACGGCTCCGTAACGGCCGTTACGTGTACAAAAAAGGGACACGGCCGATACGGCCCCGTATCGCGTAACGGGTACCACCGTTACCGTTACGTATCGGCCGTTACGGCCGATACGTAACCGTTTTGGGACACCCTGCTTTGGAGAGCGACTTGGTGAAGATGTTGGCAATGTTGTTGTTGCTCCACACTTCTAAAAATTCGATCAATCCATTGAGCACTTTTTCATAGATGAAATGATGTTCGATTTCAATATGCTTGGTTCTTGTGGGATAAATTGGATTTGCCGAAAGCTTGAGAGCGCTTTGATTGTCACTGTAGATAATAGTAGGTTTGTGAATTGATGAAGAAACATCCTCGATCAACCATCGTAGCCACACACATTCTTGGGTAACAAGAGAAGCAACCTTGTATTCCGCCATTGTTGTAGAAAGAGACGTTGAATCTTACTTCTTACTACACTATGAAATACATGCCGAGCCAGATGAAAAGACAACCTGATGTAGACTAAACGATCATCTAAGTGACCACCAAAATTGCCATCCGAAGACCAATCAAATCAAGTCCAACTCATTTCTTGAACAGGAAGCCCATGTCAAGAGTAGAGTTCACATATTTCAAGATCTGCTTTGCTGCATCCAAATGCAGTTTGCGAGGAGCTCACATGTAGTGACTAACAATTCCAGCTGAAAATGCAATATTGGGTCTTGTAATAGTCAAGTATATGAGACTACCCACTAAAGCCCAATAAAGATGAGAATTCGAAAGAAGCTTGTCTTCTTCATGCCTTAACTATACTTTGCACCGAGAGGAGTGGAACAGTGCCTACTTTGGTTCAAACCAAACTTGCACAACATTTTCCGCATAGCTTTTTTTTAGATACAAAATCCATTCATGGATTCCACTTCCAAACCAAGGAAGTGACTAAGCTTGCCTAAGTCTTTCATATTGAACCGAATGGAAAGTTCTACTTGAAGCCTTGTAATTTCTTCATCGTCATTGTCGGTAACTATCATGTCGTCCACATACAATAGAACAATAGCAATCTTACCATACCAAACTCTAGGGGCTTGCTTTAGCCTATAAAGTGCATTCTTGAGTTTGCAAACATATTCTGGATGTACATGAGAGACATTGTCAACTAGTTGCTCTATGTATGTCTTTATCAATTTCACCATATAAGAAAGCATTTTTAACGTCAAGTTGCCATAACTTCCACCCATGAAAAGCCGCCAACGAAATGACAACCCGAACCAAAATCATCTTTGCTGTGGGACTAAATGTCTCCTCAAGTCCTCTCCATACCTTTAAGAGAACCAGCAAGCAACAAGTCTTGGTTTGTATCTATCTACTCTTTTATCTTCCTTGCACGTTATCTTATAAACCCACTTACACGTAATAGGCTTCACATCCTTGGGCTTTAGAGCAAGATCCCATTGATTTTGTATGAGAGCATGCATGTCTTCATCCATGTTGCAATCCCATTCTTTAACACCATTTGCTTCATCAAAAGAAGGTTCACTATCATCAATCGCGCTAGCAAGAAAATATGAATGTAACGAGCAGGCAAAACAATCTTTCTCTTAGACCTTTTAAGAGATTATGCACTCTCCACCTCTTCGACCACTTCATCTTGCTCATACAATTCATGATTGGTAGCTTCAATTCTCTAATCACGTTGCTCTCCATAAATGAAGGAGAGGAGCCACTTGACACCATAGGGGCATTTGGAGGTACGGGCAAGCTACCTTCTTCTTATGGCTTCAATTGAACATGAGTGTTACCACCAACACTTTCCATGGCAACACCTTTCACTTTATAATATGAAGGAACTTTATCAAATATGACATCTCTGGAAATAACAAAATTATGAGTCTTGGGATCCATGCACTTCAGCCCTTTTTTCCTTTCATCATAGCTAATGAAAATACATTTCATTGCCTTGGCAACCAACTTGATTATATATTCATCCGAAACATGAACATAACAAATTGAACCAGAGACTTTAAAATGTTTGACACTTGGCTTTTCCCAAAACAACTCATAGGGGGATCTCACGTTAATCGGGCTGAGAGGAACCCGATTGATTACATGAGCAACACATGTCATACCCTCTGCCCATAAGGCCTTAGGTATATTCTTTCCATGCAACCAACTTCTACAAGTCTCTGCAACTTATCTAATTTTTCTTACGGCCACACAATTTTGTTTTGGTGTGTAAACACCAGTCTTTATTAATACCGTTTATTTGACAAAATGAGGAGAAGTCATTAGAGTTAAACTCTCTTCCATTATCAATTCTCAGCTGCTTGATTTTATTGTCAAGAACACCTTCAATGGTCATCTTGAATTCCTTGAAGTTTGAAAACACTTCTGATTTTTCTTTTAGAAAGTAAATCCAAGTATATCTTGTAAAATCATCAACGAACAACATCATGTACCGGAAACCTAAATATGAAGGTGTAAACAGGGTCTCATTAAGTTGCTATGAATAAGCTCCAATGGGGCCTTGCACTTTCAAGAGAACTAATCAAATAAAAGACCATGTGCCTCATCACATAGACACCCTTCACACACTTCACCAGTGCTAAATGTGGTAAGTTTAGGCAGCCCATTCGCTAAATTCTTTGACACCATAACTTTCAACTTATCCATGTTAAGATGCCCCAATCTAGCGTGCCAAGTTGATGCCCCATCATTTGTACTCATCTTACTGGTATGGATGATGTCCGCCTTTAAGCTTGAAATATTCCGAAGGAACTTCACGTCTCTCAGCCCGAACAAAGACATAGTGTCATGAATCAACAACATTGGCAACCGAGAACAGGTTCTTCTTCGTACCAAGTACCTGAAACACACTCTTAGTATAATTTGATCATCTCCATTGCCCTTGGTAGTGACGACCCTCCTTTCTCCACTGAATGAATGGAGTTGTCCACCGTGATAATAGTATTATTGCCCTTGTAATTTCGGAAACTTGAGAACTTGGAGTCATCGTCGATAAGATGATGCCCCCAACCAGAGTCGATAATACAATCATCTTCAAAGTTAATTGACATTAACGCATCAATTATAGTGGTTCCTGCCATGAAGCATTTTCCCCACTCATCACCTTTACATTCACTTCTCTTCTTAGCTACATTTTCACTTTTTAATTTCGCATAACAATTCTTTTTGTGTGCCCAAGTTTACCACACAGTAACACTTGACACCTCTCCAAGTATCATCTACCTAACGGGATGATTCTCTATTACTCCATGCTTAGTGGAAGCATCACTAGGGTTTTCACTATTTTTGAAGCCTTTAACTTTGTCTTTCTCCTTGATAAAGCCATTCTTGTTGCTTGGAAGTAATGCGTCTCCATCACTTCTTGAAATTGAGCATTTGGCTATCTGTTATGTTAATGACTCTTGTGAAGTGAGAAGATTCTCAAACTCCACCAAGGAGGGTTAAACAACCCACCCTTGAATAGATGTAACATAGGGAATGTGCTCCCTCTTTAACCTACAAATGATGTGCCACTTCATTCTTCGCTTTGAAATAGGCTCTTTTAGATCTAGACAATAAATTTTCAAACACAAGTTTTTTGATCTTCAAAAGGAGTTGTGAAATGGAGACATCACCTTGCGTTGAGTTGGCCAACTCATTCTCCAACAATTGCAACTAAGCCATATCTTTCTTATTGAACAACCCATCAAGAGTAGTCCAAATCTCGTGAGCTGATTTGCAGGCCATAATGCAATCAAAAAAACTAGGAGAGATTAACTTCTTTAAAATCGTTTCCACCTTTGCATTCGCCTTTCACTATTTTTTCAAAGCATCAATATTCTCCGGAGTATTTAGAGGAGTCTCCAAATCATTTCCACCAACAACCTCCTACACGTCTTCACCAATAAGTTAAGACTCCATACAAGACCTCCATATTTTGTAGTTTGATTGGTTAAGCAACTCAATACCAAAGTTATGAACCATTCCACCCAAATCCATCTTCAAGAACTGATTGATCTTCAATACCAAAGGGTTGAGATAAAATCACCACCCTTGTGGCTCTGATACTGTGTAGAGAATGGTGGAAGTCACAATACCGGAACAACCGTCTGTCTAAATAGCGTGGCAAAATCACACTAGCCCAAGACTCACAACTAGGAAGAAAGAAAAAGAACAATCTAATATGAAAATGTAAAAAAGGAAAATGATATTTCTCATTCAAATAATGATTATCAAGTTAATACCAGAAGGAGTAGAGACATACACTAGTATGAGTTCCAACTTACACAATAATGAAGCTTGGGAGTTGCTGGAATGGTCTTAGTTTCTCTCTCCCTATTTTTCTCTGTTGGGTTTCAAGTTGCTAGAGAGAGAGAGAGAGAGGTGAAGAGAGCTTGGAGAGATGGCTTTCGTGACCTCTCTTGCACAAAAAGTTTTTTTTTTGCATTTAATGAGAATGATGCCCATTAATGCTCATGGGAACTAGTGATTGAAAATGTGAAGAGAGTGAGCATGTGTAAACCACATATATGTAAGGGGGTCACAGGGAAAAAAGACAAAAAGGTCTCCAACACAAAAAATGCATTATCCTAATCAATATTAAGTAAACTAACCTTAGAAAATGCACTTTAACATTTAACACTTGGCATCATGTATTTTAGTGCGGTGTAAACGATCCAGGATATACTCAAATTGTGTTAAATAATCAAAAGCGGTACGATAGACCTCAACACTAAGAAAGTAATGCAGAGAATTCAAATCATTCAATGCAAATAGACGATTGAGATCGGCGAAGAGAGAGGTATGAGCAGCTAACTGATTGCCTGTGACAATAATGTCATTCACATAAATGAGAATGAAAGTCAATTTTGTAGTCGCAAGGCTAACAAAAGTGAAGTATCAGCCGTGGAGGCCACTAATTGGAGTCCAAGAAGATAGCTTGTAAATTGAAGATACCAAGCACAGGGAGTTTGTTTGAGTCCATAAAGAGCTTTATGCAATTTGCACACATGATCAGGAAGGGATGGATCTACAAATCCTTGAGGCGAATGGTAGTATGCTTATCCACATGACTGAAAGTCTCACAATAGTCAATCCCTGGTTATTAATAGAAGCCTTTGGCAACAAGACGGACCTTGTGTTTTTTAATGGAGCCATTAAACCTCTGTTTAATCTTGTAAATGGAGATCTGTTACTTGATCCTCGTGAGTATCGCTATGTCGTAAGGGCTCTTTAGTATGTCACCTTAACAAGGATGGATATTACTTTTGTTGTTAACCAAGTTTGCCATTTATGCATGCTTCTCGTTCCATGCATTGTGTAGTCGTGAAGCGTATACTTCAATTTCTTAAAGGTATCATCTCTCGTGGTCTCCACTTTTGCAAGGGTCATCTCTTACTTACTGCTTCACTCTGATGCTAATTAAACTGATGATCTTGGTGACCGCCATTCTATGCCGTGCTTTGCGGTCTTTCTTAGTCACAATTTAATTTCATGGAATGCTAAGAAACAAGCTACCATTTCGTGCTCTAGCACTGAATCAGAATATCTCTCATTTGTCTTCACTGCATCTGAATTATTCTGAATATGCGTGGTTCTGCGTTATCTAACTATTTTCTTAAAGGAGTGTCTGTTTTTATATTGTGATAATATTAGTGATATTTCTTTAGCCTTCGGTTGTACTCAATTCAATCAGATTAGGCCACTCGTGTGAGTGAGGGTCAAGTTTTGATACACGTATGTGTGAGTAGGATGCATGGGCATGCCAGAGTATGCCTGACTTAAGGGTTGATTGAATTGTTGGTGTCTCTTTTACCGAGACGGATAAATTGAAGGCTGAAATCAAAGATCCAGAGTCCTCTCGACCACCAATATTGCACTCCGTTCAAGCAATTTGTGAAAGGAAATGAGAATGATCCTTTTGAATGAGTTTTTTTTTTTCCTTATGACAATGGACGTGAGTCTACAGACTTAAAGACCAATTCTTTCACCAACACTTTAAGTTCAAGATAATTCTCAGATTGACAAAGATACGCTTTCAAACTAAAGAAGGCAAAACGTTGCTGATTTTATTAATATTTGGAAATGATGTTCATTATAATCAGCAAATTGTGAGACAACCAAATGAATAAAAAAGGAAAAGATAAATACTTAATGTGCTTATCACAGACGATCAAGGCATGTATGATAAGCTAAATTAGAACTTAGATAATCACGGTCTACAATTTAAGATTGCAAAAAGATTACTTCTACTCCTAAGGTATTGTAGCGGGAGCCACTAGGCAATAGCTATGTAAACTGCGCTATGTTATATTGGGAAAAAGAAATGAAAAATAAATAAAAGATAAGTTGCTATGTTTGGCATAGGGCTTCGAGCTCTTCTTCAATTATTCATTTAATAGATTGTTGAGGTGGTGAAACCCTCGCTAGGGTTTCCTTGTTTCTTTTGGATTATTCATGCTCATGTTATTGTCTTTTTGAATAAGAAATCTCCTTGTCAGTAACCTCTTAACTAGGAAGTTCTCCTAAAAGTCTGACACTGCTGGATCTCGGATTTTCACTCCTATATGTAGATGCTCCCCTATAGGACTCACACTACCCAAGGGGGTATCCGATTTTGAGATCCATCATGGCCATTCATTCGAGTAACATGATCTAGATCACTTAGTCCCTGACCGTAGGAGTGGGATTTGACATCACTATGTATTTGTCACCAACAATGGGCCAGATCCATCAGGTTGAGATCTCATATTCTTTTGGTTCTAATTGGACCATGACCATCAGACCAAATCACCCAATAAGGCATTTGGGTGATCTCCCTGCCTCTTCTGATCTCCTTGGTAAGTGGCCCAAACCTGTCCGATACTAATCCGTCATCAGCCAGATCATATCCTTCTTCAAGGCCCCCTAGTGCTTTCCTTATTCCGATCGAGGTGCAACTCTGGACCCCACTAGGTTGACATGTTTGTTTCTCCTTACCTAGGCTAGGTTCACTTAGGCATTGGTCTGATCTTTGGATCTTTAGAATCTTCTTGAACACTATAGATACTCCGAACATCTTTGGGGAGATCTCCCATTTTGAAAGGATTGCGAGATATGGCCTCGCCAAGAATATCATCGCCAGATTTATGATAGATCCGTTCTCTTAGCATGTCTCTTATAGATGTGGTGGGCATGATGCCTCATTTATGGGCATGATAATCGTGGCCACGTGGTGTATGACTATTCATTCTCCTAAAGGTAGTCATAAGGGCTCGTGCCTTCGTATTTATAATAGAATGCGTATCATTAAAGGAAACACTAACGACACTACTTTCGGATGAGAGTTTTTTTTTGCACCAGTTGCAATCATGTGGTGTCAACATGTGGCGGCCTTTCATTGGCCTACATCAGGGAGTTGAAAATGGGTGTAAACACCTCCAATCCCTTATATCATGTTCACACCAAGCACACCGAAGCCAATTATCATCATGTATGGGAGAAGGTTACTCGTGATAATATTCTAGTCCAGTTTGTTGGTATAATTGACCAAGTGACTGACATCTTCACTAAAGGGTTGACCTCTGCTCCATTTCGTCTCTTATACGACAAGCTTCACATTGTTGAACAGCCGTTTCACTTGCGGGGGCATGTTAGGAATAGTTTTACTATATTACAACCACTTCCACATTGGTTGTAACAGACTTGTTTTATCTCAACTTCCTCCAAACGATTGATTTTCAAATGTTTAAAATGTGTAACTTATCTTATCTGATATTTTTACATATAGTAGGTAGGCCTTGTAATCTGTTAAAGGATTAGAAAATATACACTAAATCATATTATTTTCAGAAGTATCATGATACAAGAGATAACTGTAAGAGATTATGGAAATCTGCACAGCTATGGAATAGTTACTGTTGAAAAATTAGTGGTTTTTAACAATAATAAAAAACAAAAATTCGAATTTTCAAAATTTCGGGATTTTCCCGCCAAAACATTTTTTGAATTAAAAAAGTGCAGTGTGTGTGCTTTGTCCCACATCGGAAATGTAAAAGAAAGTTTTGTGGTTTATATGAGATGTTGTGAAGGATATTCTTACTTGGAGCTTTTTGGAGGAGATGAAACTTGGGTTACGTGTTCCAATGCGAAGCACTGAAACACACGCTTCGCACTGGAACACACGCACGCGCGCGCACTCGGGCACGGGTGTGGGCGTGTGCGAAGGCGAGGGCGTGGGCAGTGAGGCAGTGTGGTTGTAGTAGCGCTAGATGGCGCACTTTGCACTCATTCTGGACCATTGTATACCACACAGCAACGGATCTAAACTTGAGGCCTATATAAACTGGACCATTCCAGTCCGATTTCATCATCTCAACATACCATCTCTCCCATCAGATCAAATACAGTCCATAGCTCCTTTTAGAACACTGTGATCATCTCTACCGTCTAAATCTGTCAGAAGAAATCTACTGCGTTAAAACTGTTCCATAGTGGACCTATCGTGATTGCTGCACGCTGGATCCAGATAAGGCTTGTCTTATCCTGGAAGCAATTCGTCTGTAACCCATCAGCAGTGATAAGGGGACGAATCACGCTTTAAGGACAGCGTATTTTATACGTGATTCAGCCTAGTGAAATTGTTATTTTTTCAATTATTTATTTTGTGATTTTCGGTGTATCCAATCAAATTTTCTAACAATCTTAAAGCGTGATTCCATGGACACCGAAAGTGTTGCATCAGTCAAACTGATGAACCAGGATCTGATCCGATTGGACCGATTCGATGGTTCAAATTTCACTAGATGGCAGGACAAACTGAAATTCCTGCTGACCGCTCTGAAGATCTTCTACATCCTGGACCCAACCCTCCAGCCTCTGCCTGAAGCAAAGGAAACTGACACTCCAGAACAAGTGGCTGCTAGGATCAAGCGACAGGAAGATGAACTGCTGTGTCGTGGCCACATCCTTAATGCTCTCTCTGATTGATTGTATGATTTGTACACGGGGACCACATCAGCGAAAGAAATATGGAGCGCACTGGAATACAAATAGAAGGCTGAAGAGGAAGGTACACAGAAATTTCTAATTGCCAGGTATTTTGACTTCACGATGGTAGACAATCTACCACTACTTGCCCAAATCCAAGAATTACAGCTTATTGTAAATAAAATAAAAGCCATAAAAATCGATCTTCCTGAATCCTTTCAAGTCGGAGATATAATCGCAAAGTTGCCTCTGAGTTGGGAAGACTACAGGAAGAAACTACTGCATAAATCTGAAGAGTTTATCCTGGAACAAATCCAGAAGCATCTTCATATAGAAGAAGAATCCCGTAACCGAGACAAAAAGGATGATGCTAATGGTGCATCCTCATCCAAGGTGAACACAGTAGAATGACCATTTCAAAATAATTCGTATGAGAAAGCAGATTCCCTTAAACCTAACAAAGATCAAGGGAAATTCAAGAAAACCCAAAAGAAGAAAAACGGCAAACCTAAGGGAGCTTGCTATGTCTGTGGCAAGACCGGACATTTCGCCCGAGTCTGTAGGGACCGAAAAAAGCCTAAGAAAGAGGCTAATGCAGTAGACGATGAAATCGTAGCAATGGTCACAGAAGCGAACCTAGTTCAAGAGAAAATTCCTGGTTGGTGGTATGATACAGGTGCCACAGTCCATGTATGCAACGATCGATCTTTTTTCAAAACCTATGAAGACGAGACCAATGGTCAAGAGGTTCAAATGGGAAATGAAGGATGATCGAAAGTTGCAGGCAAAGGAACCGTGGAATTACTATTTACCTCTGGAAAAAAGGTAATTCTGACCAACGTACTGCATGTCCCAGACATAAGGAGGAATCTTGTCTCAGGGGATCTCTTAAGCAAACCTGGGATTAGGGTTGTGTTTGAATCAGGCAAGTTGATCTTGTCCAAGAATGGGAACTTTGTGGATAAGGGATACGCTTGTAATGGGATGATCAAATTATCTTTGAACGAAAAAAATTCTTCTGCTTACATGGTTGAGTCTGTAACATTATGGCATGATAAACTAGCCCATATTGGCTACAGTACCGTAAAACTCATGGCTAAGAACGGCTTAATATCATATAATGATAGTGACAAAGATAAATGTGAAGTATGCATACGGTCTAAAATAATCAAGAAACCATTCCCTAGCGTTGAGAGATCATCTTAAATATTAGACCTAGTGCATACTGACATACGTGAACTAAATGACGTTCTTACCCGTGGAGGTAAAAGGTACTTTATAACGTTTATAGATGATTGTTCAAGATATGTGTATGTATATTTGTTAAAATTGAAATATGAAGCATTTAATACATTCAAGATCTATAAATCTGAAGTAGAAAATCAATTAGATAAAAATGTTAAAATCCTTCATAGTGATCGAGGTGGAGAATATTTCTCTAATGAATTTTCTAACTATTGTGAAGAACACGGCATAATACATCAGTGCACAATACCTTATACACCAAAACAAAATGGTGTAGCGGAGAGAAAAAATAGGACATTAGTAGAAATGGTCAACTCAATGCTAATACAAGTACAGTTGCCATTAAACCTATGGGGAGAAGCACTATTAGCCGCGTGTCATGTTTTAAACAAAATTCCATCTAAGAAAACCAAGACCTCTCCATATGAAATATGGAAAGGAAGAAAACCAAACATAGGGTATCTTAGAGTGTGGGGGTGTCTTGCATACTGCAGAACTCCAGAACCTAAAAGAACTAAGTTAGGACCAAGAGCTATCAAGTGCGTTCTTGTAGGATATGCACAACATAGTAAGGCCTATAGACTTTTAGACTTAGACACCAATGTAATCATAGAGTCTAGAGATGTAGAGTTCTTCGAGAATTCTGTATTCACGGAGAAAAAGAATGCTAAGATTCAATCTCCTAATAGAATTATAAAAGAAACACTAATAGAAGAGAAAGCTCCTAGTGAACTTCGTAGGAGTCAAAGAGCAAGAGTAGAAAAGAGTCTTGATCCTGATCAAATAGACTCTCAACGACTCTCTTTTCATCTAGTAGATGGTGATAGAGAGAATGTGATTAGGAAAATACCTATAGTTTTAACTATAGAAGATGAACCTAAAATCTTTAGTGAAGCTATGTCTTCAAGAGACTCCGCTTTTTGGAAAGAAGCTATTAATGATGAAATGGATTCCATAATATCTAATCAAACATGGGAATTGGTAGATCTACCCCTAGGTTCTAAACCAATAGGTTGTAAGTGGGTATTTAAGAAGAAATATCACACTGATGGTACAATTCAAACCTTTAAGGTAAGATTAGTTGCTAAGGGTTTCCGACAGAAAGAAGGAATCGATTATTTTGACACTTACTCTCCAGTAGCTCGAATAACATCGATTAAGATCTTATTCGCTCTAGCATCCATACATCATCTTCATATCCATCAAATAGACGTGAAGACAACATTCCTGAATGGTGATCTCGATGAGGAGGTTTACATGGAGCAACCAGAAGGGTTTGTTCTACCAGGAAATAAAAGAAAAGTATGTAGACTAGTTAAGTCTTTGTATGGGTTAAAGTAAGCACCCAAACAGTGACATGATAAATTTGATTCTAAAGTTCTGTCTTATGGTTTTGAACATAATATTGCTGATAAATGCATATATTCAAAAGTATGTAATGATTATATTGTAATCATATGCTTGTATGTAGATGATATGTTAATAATTAGTAATAAAATGGAAGGTGTAACTGAAACCAAAAAGTTTCTTTCTTCAGTTTTCAAAATGAAGGATCTTGGACAAGTGGATACCATATTAGGTATCAAAGTTAAAAAACATAGTGGGGATTTCGCATTATGCCAGTCTCATTATATTGAGAAAATAATAAACAAGTTTAATCACTTGAATATTAAAGAGGCAAAGACCCCGTTTGATCCAAGTATTAAGTTAAAAGAAAACAGTGTAAGAGCAGTTGCACAACTAGAGTATGATAGTGCTATAGGCAGTCTTATGTATGCAATGCAATGCACAAGACCGGATATAGCATACGCTGTGAGTAAACCAAGCAGGTTTACGAGTAATCCTAGTGTTGAACACTGGAAAGCAATAAGTAGAGTTCTAGGTTATCTTAAAGAAACCAAAGAACTAGGGTTATTTTATTCAGAATTTCCAGCAGTATTGGAAGGATATACCGATGCAAGTTGAATATTGAGTGCAGGGGACAACAAGTCCACTACAGGGTGGATATTCACCCTAGGAGGTGCAACTGTATCTTGGGGATCAAAGAAACAAACATGCATAACGCACTCAACTATGTAATCTGAGTTCATAGCTTTAGCTGCTACAGGAAAAGAGGCTGAGTGGTTAAGGGATCTTCTATTAGAAATCCCTTTCTATGCGAAACCTATACCGGCTGTTTCACTTCATTGTGATAGTGAAGCCACTCTAGAGAGAGCCTATAACGGTATCTATAATGGAAAGTCCAGACACATAAGTTTGAGACATGACTATATAAGGCAATTGATTTAAGATGGAATCATTGCGATCTCATATATAAAGTCAAGTAATAACTTGACTGATCCTTTTACTAAACCTTTAATGAGAGAGGTAGTAAGGATAACATCTAAAGGGATGGGGTTGAAACTCTTTACTCAAAGTTTCACCAGTGAAAGAAACCCAACCCTAATTTAGAAAATCTCTAAATATTGGGTTTAATGGGTAACAACAATTTACTGATAAGTGAAAAGTTTCAGCACTAAATAAGTTAATAACCTCATCCAGGATGATAGTGCTGGCCGTTACAAAAGAGGGATGAGTATTAAACTCTTAATGAAGTCCAGTTAAACAGGACAAGTGTTTTAATGGAAACATTGGAAGGATTTCACCTATGTGAACGTAGAAGTGGTGCCGCTTCTCATGAGACTTAGAGTTATCTCGGGATCGTTCATGAAACAGGATAAGCACATGGTCATTAAAAGTGCTAAGCAAGATTATAAAGGAACACTTAACGCAGGAGCTATTATGTGTGTGGTATTTTCGGTTATATCATATAGGAATAACTGGTTCAATGCTGCGGCAACCAGGAATTTCGAAATAACTTTAAAATGCCTACACTAAGGAAGGATTCAAATCGCAAGATATCTTTCTTTATGCATAATAACTGTTATTATTCTGACAGAGTTTTCATTATTTTAAAAAACCAGTGGGGGATTGTTGAAAAATTAGTAGTTTTTAACAATAATAAAAAATAAAAATTCGAATTTTCAAAATTTCGGGATTTTTCCGCCAAAACGTTTTTTGAATTTTTTGAATTAAAAAAGTGCGATGTGTGTGCTTTGTCCCACATCGGAAATGCAAAAGAAAGTTTTGTGATTTATATGAGATGTTGTAAAGGGTATTCTTACTTGGAGCTTTTTGGAGGAGATGAAACTTGGGTTATGTGTTCCAGTGCGAAGCATTGGAACACACGCACGCACGCGCGCGCTCGCGCACGGGCGTGGGCGAGGGCGTGGGCAGTGAGGCAGTGTGGCAGTAGTGGCGCTAGATGGCGCACTTTGCACTTCTGTGATCATCTCTACCGTTTAAATCTGTCAGAAGAAATCTACTACGTTAAAACTGTTCCATAGTGGACCTATCGTGATTGCTGCACGCTGGATCCAGATAAGGCTTGTCTTATCCTGGAAGCAATTCGTCTGTAACCCATCAGCAGTGATAAGGGGACGAATCACGCTTTAAGGACAGCGTATTTTATACGTGATTCAGCCTAGTGAAATTGTTATTTTTTCAATTATTTATTTTATGATTTTCGGTGTATCCAATCAAATTTTCTAACAGTTACAACTTGAAGGAAAATCCTATCCTTAGAGATGTTACTATGATACTTATGCAGAGAGTATCTAATCTGGAGGATTCTTCTCTATTATGGAGGTTGAACTTAAAAGAAAAGTTTCAAAAGCATGTAAGAAATTTTAGTACATGTGTGAATTAGGTGGGTTTGACGGGCTGGGTTGTCTAGCCATAAGCGCACCACAAGTGTACAAGAAATGTGCGTTATTGGTCAAATTCTTTCAACTCTCTATGGCTAGAGCAGCCTATTTTCGGGCCATGAAACCTATGTCTATCTAATGAATGACTCCAATCATGTATGAAATAAGAAAGAAAACTAGATAGAGAAAAGATAAATTCTTTTAGCATGATAATGCACTTCTTCTTCACTTTTGAATAAGCAAATCAAAGCCATTTTGTACAAAACAAGTCTCTCCTTCGTCAGGTCCCCTTTCCATGTCTAGAAAAGAAATGGTGGGCTTGTGGTGGCCAAGGCGGCTCTAAATGCCAATTTTTAATGGGCATCACAAAAAGTAGCTTCTCCATTACTTTAGGGGGTGTTTCAACTTTCAATTCCTTTAAATAAACTACTTATGCCTTATGTAACTTATTTTGATTTTTTACTTATTAAGTAAATAAGCTTATTTGGTAAACAAAGTACTTCACAACTAAAAAGTAAGAAGGTATATGTTTTATTTTCAACATCACATAAGTATTTATCCCTCAACTTTGTTTGGTCAAGTAGGAATAAGAAAGGAAAATAAGAAATAGAGAAAATGAAAATTTACTATATGAGCTTCGGAATTGCATGTGGAACTCACCAATGTTCAAGTATGCAACTAGTCTTCTTTTCAAAATGATGGTGGTCTATTTCGATCATGAGATCATATCCAATATTATAGAAACCTTGGATAAATGAGATATGATTGAAAATAACGGGGCATCAAAATTAGAGAAAAACAAAAACTAGCTTCTTAGTAGATGAATCTGATGTTTTTGGCTGAGAGGATAATAAAGAAAAGTTAGTGGGAAGAATATTTCCATCATTCCATGAGAATTTTGAATTAAGAGCATGATTAACGTCCAAGACACATGAGAGCAATGAGAGAGTTGATCATTAAAACTTCTTAAGTCTTAAGGACTCAAAGTCACTCTTGGGTAAGTGATTATATTTCAACGATCAAAACCATGTATATGATGGGACTTGTGGTAGATGAATGGGATATCCCTAAAACCTGCTTAGATCCGACTATCTTAAACCCTTCATCATTTTCACTTTTCATTATAGGGCTGGCCTGGTGCTAAGGCCCTTTTTAGCTTGATTAGGGCCAGGGCTAGCGCACTTCCAACGACAGCCCCGCCCTAGCACCATGCATTGTCACTCTTGTGGAGAAGGAAAGATTACGTTTCTATATTCGTGGGTGGTGTTAATATGGGTGGTGCTAATATGGAATGTGCTTTGTCTGGGATGTGCTATTTTTTATTCTTTTCTTAACCTAGAAGCTTCTTGTATCTCTATATATTGAGGTGCTCTCATATGAGCAACCATGAATAAGAAATCCTTCTCTCTTCTTCCTCCGTGGATGTAAGTTACCAGGCCGAACAGCTTCTTGTATCTCTATATATTGAGGTGCTCTCATATGAGCAACCATGAATAAGAAATCCTTCTCATTTCTACCTCCATGGATGTAAGTTACCAGGCCGAACTACAAAAATTTTCATTGTGTTAAGTGTGTGATTGTGTTTATTAGCTTCTTTATGGTATCAGAGCTACGTTCTGATCCGACCCTCGTTTGTCCGTCGATTTGAGAAGAAGTGAGATCGTGAAAATCAAGCACACTTTTGACAAACATAACTTTTCGCTCCTCTGAATCAATAAGAAGGCAGGGTGATGCCTCTTACATTGGAGATTTTTTAGGCGAGACTTGCACAGTATGACACTTCCTGTAAGTTCTTTCCACTATTTTTTCTTAATGGATGAATCTGATAGTAACAACAACCCAAGCATGAGACTCTCATCGGTTCTCTTAAAGGGTTTAAACTATGTTCCCTGGTCCCGAGCAGTCTTTTTGTCGCTTGGTGGAAAGTTGAAATTAGGGCACATCAATGGAACGAAAAATGCACCTAAGATGGATGACCCTAAGTTCGAAGGATGGCAGTCTCATGACCATCTAGTTATGTCTTGGCTCCTTAACTCCATGGAACTAAAGATTGCTGAGATATTAACGTTTTTTGAATCCGCTAAGGATCTTTTGGAATTTGTTAGGAATTTATATGGCCACCAAAATAATGTTGCCCGAATCTTCCAGTTGAAACAAGAGATCAACAAATGCAAATAGGGAGACAATTTCTTTATTGGGCACTTGGGCAAGATGAAAAGTATGTGGGATGAACCCAATATGTATTGTCCTCCTATAACAGATCTCAAAATACTACAGCAAAGGGCAGAGCAAGACAAGGTGTTTTAGTTATTGGCTAGTTTAAAGCCTGAGCTTGAGAATCTTCGAAACCAGATTTTGATGGGATCAGATGTTCCCTCCCTGTCCAATATTTGTGCTACCATCCAGCAAGAGGAAACCAGAAAAAGGGCCATGAGCATTGAGCGTAACCCTATTTCCATCCCTTTTGAAGCAAGTGCTTTATTGGTGGACAAAAGGAAGGATGACAAGAAGCAAGGGAACAATTCTGGCGAGTATCAAAATCATTCTCGCAATCAAGGAAAAGGATGATGTTGTGAACACTGCAACAAAATTGGGCAAACTAAAGATCATTGTTGGATCGCTCACCCCAATCTCAAGCCAAAGTTTGACAAGGGTGACAAGACTGACAGAGCAGTCAACATTGTGACTTCCAATACCATCATCTCCATTGGACAATTGGCTAAACTTCTACAGCAACTGAGTAAGCCTGACTCCTCCATTCCTAAATCATCACCTTCTACCATTCCTCGGGTGATCTTCAAGCCTTTCTTTCCGCCACCTCTAATTCCCACACTTGGATTATTGATTATGGTGTCACAGATCATATGACAAATGAATCTGTTGGTTTATCCAATATCACCTCACATGTTGATAAAATTGTCTCAGTTGCAAAAAGGCTTGTTCCTGAATCAAAGAAAGAATGTCTTGGATTTGCTATAAGAGACTGGCAAATTGAGTGTCAAACCTATTGATACTCCAACTAATAGATCTGGTAAACTTCCTTTGGAAGGAAATATTTTAAAGAATGTTGGTCAATTTTTAAGGTTGGTAGGAAAACTCATTTATCTAACCATCACTTGCCCAAACATCACTTATGCAGTCAGCTTGGTCAGTCAGTTCATGCATGCTCCTAGGGATAATCATATGAATGCAGTTCATAGAATCCTACAGTACCTCAAAGCCTCCCTTAGACGTGGCATTAATTTTGATGCACAAAAATTGTCATACCTCCATCACAGGCTATATTGATGCTGATTGGGCTGGAAGCCCGGTTGATAGACGGTCTACTACTGGGTATTGCACATTTGTTAGGGGGAACTTAGTCACATGGAGAAGCGAAAATCAAAATGTTGTTGCTCGATCTAGTGTCGAGGCTGAATATAAGGCCATGGCGTCCAATGAGAGCGAGTTAACTTGGCTCTACTCTCTTTTGTAGGATTTGGGCCTTCTGACCCCCCTACCAATGAATATGTTTTGCGACAGTCAATCAGCCATACACGTCACTTTTAACCCAATATTTCATTAACGAACTAAACACATCGAAGTCGATTGTCATTTTGTCAGAGAAAAGGTCCAAGCCAATATTATTCGCACTCCTTACATTTGCAGTGATGATCAACTGGCTGATATCTTTACCAAGGGTCTACCCTCAGCAAAGTTTCATACGATCTTGTCCAAGTCGGGCTCGATCGACATCTATGCTCCAACTTGAGAGGAAGTGTTGTGGAGAAGGAAAGATTATGTTTCTATATTTGTGGGTGATGTTAATATGTGTGGTGCTAATATGGAATGTGCTATGTTTGGGATGTGATATTTTTTATTCTTTTCTTAGCCTAAAAGCTTCTTGTATCTCTATATATTGAGGTGCTCTCATATGAGCAATCATGAATAGGAAATTCTTCTTTCTTCTTCTCCCATAAATGTAAGCTACCAGGCTGAACCACGTAAATTTCCATTGTGTTAAGTGTGTGATTGTGTTTATTAGCTTCTTTAGTCACCCTTGGCTCAAGTAGGGATGGGCCCTTTTTAGCTCAATTAGGGCCAGGTGGGCCTAGAATTACCATAAATAAGATTTTATAAGCTGAGGTTTGATTTATGGGTGGCAATTGGTTGGGTTAGGCCTTGCATGAATGACCTGATTAATTTTATAGCTGGGCCTAAGCTCAAAGAATTTTAGGCTGACCCCACCCAGCCCAGCCAGGCCTAACTTGATTTCATGTGTATATGTGTCATATCCTACAATTATGCCATTTCAATCCTCCCTTAGGAGACCCTATGCATTTTGAACGTAGACCATTGGGTTGATTCCTCTAAAATGTTGGCACACTTGATGAATGGATAGATAGATGAGAAACATTCAGATAATAGAGACTTTATCATTTTTTAGATCAGCCAAGGTCAGGCCCAGGCCAACCATTTTTTCAGGTTTGAGCTTGGGCTGGATCAGGCCTAGCATCGCTTAGGCCATCAGATGGGCTACACTATTTTTCATCTTCTGACCTAAAAAGGTAGGCTTTCTGTCCATCTGTTTTGCAAATTGTGGCCCACCTGAGGACGAAGGGACTGATATGTTTTGCTAGAAAACCTAGTGGTGGAACCCATCTGATTAATCCCCATTTTGGGTTGCCCTGTAGCCTCCTCCATCAGTTTCCGTCACGGTGTGAAAAACGGCTCTTTCCTACTTAATATAAATTGTGTGAAGTTCTAAGAAACTAAAATGATCCATGTAGTATGATTAATCAATTGAAATTGACCAGGACCAGTCCTGTAAGCCCAGCCCAACCAATTCAAAATCCTGGGCAAAACCAACCCAAGCTGGCCCATTTCCAAGCCTCGGCATGAGGCCCGCCAGTTCGAAGGGTTGTCGGCCTATGTCATGCCCCACACACTCAATTTATCAAGCCCAATCCCAAGCTCAAGCCTTTCGTGATGTATTTAATTGTAACTTGGTCGGGCTCGATGGACCTGACCTGACCCAACACGACCTGATATGGGTTTTGTAAGACCCTATACCCCAGAAATCTGGTTTGCACACTGGATAGCCGTTGGTGGTAGGTCCATTGGCCCCGAGAATATTTTGACTTGATCATAATGTTGTTCCATTATCGAGCCGCAAGCCGTATGTCAACCCGATGTCCGAATGTTAAGATACGGACTTAAAATTAAACAATCTGAGAAATGACCATTATGTCCTTATTTTAGGTGAGGCTCCGCCAACATCGAGTTTTCAAATCCGTTAGGTCGAAGAGCCTAACCGTTGTGGTCGTAGTCAAGTTACGGAGTTACTGACGAAAACGGCATGTCAATATGACACCTGGATTGTAAGTTATGCATCGATATGTACATGTATAGTTTAATAAAATAACTCAAATGACCTCGGGTTTGTTTTTAAATCCTTAGAATACTTTTTGTCAAATCACTTACATAACATTTTGTTTATTGCTACCATACATTTAAACTTCTTAAAATTATCCTAAACCATCCCATAAACCTTTTTTTTAAGCTAAAAGCCACTTTAAAACCTTTTTAAGCCCATAAATAGACAAAACTCACTTTCAAACATTTCATTTCCAGCCAACACTCTAGTTGAGGAAAAGAAGAAGAAGAAGAGGAAAAGAAGAAGAAGAAGAAGAAGAAAAAGAAAGAGAAGCTGAGGTTGAGAGCCAAACCTCTGATACTTTCAGGTGAGTGCATAGATTAGGAACATTTAGATGTGTATGTTGAAGTTTCTTTCAAAACCCTATCACTGAAATTTCTGTTTAAGGGTTAGGGTTTTGCTGAATTTTCAGTTTTAAAGTTAAAGAATTGCTGGATTTTGTTTAAGGGTTAGGGTTTTTTTGAATTTATAGTTTTAAGGTTAAAGAATTCTTGGATTTTGTTTAAGGGTTAGGGTTTTCTTGAATTTACAGGTTTAAGGTTAAAGAATTACTGGATTTTGTTTAAGGGTTAGGGTTTTGCTGGATTTTCAATTTTAAGGTTAAAGAATGCTGGATTTTGTTTAAGGGTTAGGATTTTGCTAGATTTTCTGTTGTAGGAATTATATGTTGTTGGAATTAGGTGTTGAAATTATATATTACTGGAATTAGGTGCTGTTGAGGGTCAAATATTACATATTAGACCCCATTTATTACTTGGATTTACGGGTATGATACTGTTTAACTCCCGGTTTTAATTGTGTTTTGTCGCAGGATGCAATCAGGAGCTTAAACTAAAATTGGGTATTAAAAGCGTGGATGTGGCACTCCGATGTCATCAAGGCAAGGGACGGACCCCAGGAGACCAAGATCGACGAATTTACACGCCAGAGATCCGAGAAAATCGAGAAACTGAAGTTCAAGTGGCTCGAAATTGGTTCAAAATGAAAGATCACAGGGTTCCCACTATCTGTTCAGGTCGAAACTTCATACATGACCTGAGGGCCATAAATTAACCGTACAAGTCAAATTTCAGCCATTGGATCTCTCGAGAAGTGGCCCAACGGTCAGATCAGCTATTAAATAATTGATTTGGGACCCACTTGATCTCTGGATATTCTTCAAACTGGGGCTCGCCAACTTTAATGAGATGAAGAATGGGATGGACGGATCGGATCTCTCACGAACATCACGGTGGACCCCGTATGTACAGCGCATGTACATGGGGTACGCGTGACCCGCGCCGCACCGGACGGTCAGCCCGGTCAAAGATGGGCTAACCCGTCTTCCTTCGCGCACAAGAACAGTGGACGCACCAGCGACCGCTGATCTTGGTCAGTGGGCCCCACTCGTTGCTTTTTTGATAATCAGGACCGTTTATTCGGTCCATGAGGTGCTTTATTCCCTCACCTAGGTGTCCTTTTGGACCCATGCATGGATAAACCCGTAGATCTTCGGTTAAACGCAGGATGGACGGTGGAAGAAGAAATTTTGTGGGCCACCACGTTTTGATCCAAAACCGACCCAGTCTAAACGGTTTTTCGTGGAGATAACAGTGAGCGGAATGGATTTGTTCACAAACATCAAGGTGGGGTCCACCGACTTTCACGACATTAACGCGGAAGCTGTCTCGCAACAGAGCATTACGGGAGATCTTGATGGGCCACCAATCTCTGATTATCGGTCCAATCCGAACTGTCCATTCTAATCAGAAGAGGGTCTGAACTCAGATTTAGTTGTTCTTTGTCTGAGAAACGCCAGAAAGAGACTGCAAATGTGTTGAACGGTGGAATCATTGCTACAAGATTAATCAAGTGGGCCACAGTGAAAGCACTCCAAAACCGACTGTCTCAGAACAGTTTTTTGAGACGAGACTAAAGGACGGTGTGGATTTTCCAACCACAAATGATCATGGGCCCCACCAACGTCCCAGCAAACGGTTCCGCAGGCCCTGTTTGCGTGTGACCTGCGGTTGATCCAGATGGGCCACCACCGTTGATCAGACCAAAGATCTGACCCGTTCACCATGAAGGTCTTTCAAAAACGTTCCACGGGATGTTTTTCCTTTTGACAGAAAGTGAGGGAAGAGTGGAGTACAGGCTGACGTGTCGGTGCGAATTTCCTACGCACGCTTGGTTTTTGTTTTGAGGAGTGCGTAAACATCTCCAACAGGAAATCAAAGCCACTCTTCTGTGGTCGAATTTTTGAGGTCCAGACAATGGCTGGAGTGGATCTCTCAATAAGATAGTGAATTGGGGCCCACCATCGTCACTGCGGAATGAATACGCAGGCTCTGTTGCGAGCTGGCTGCGTACATATCTGATGAAGCAGTTTTCAACAAGGACACAGCAACGGACTCTATCGTTTTCCCCACCTGGTGCTTATATAAGAGAGAGAGAGAGAGAGAGAACTACAAGTGAGGCGAGAAGTGGGAGGATCTATTTGGAAATTTGGACGTGAAGAGAGAGACAGAGAGAAAAAGAGTTTGTTTTTTTATTTATTTTTAGCTGTGTTATTTATTTCTTTTATTTTGGGAGATCTAGTCCACTCATGTGTGGCTAAACCTCTTAGCTAGGGCTAAGAGGTGAAGCTTGTAGCGTGATGGGATGCCTCTTTGCTTGTGCCTTTGTTTAGACTGAACTGATGTTGATTTGAGTTTTATTCAGGGAATATTTTTAGTCTTTAATGGTCTGTTGTGACTGAAATTACAATGGGTCTGCGATGGCTTTGAGTATTTCTTTCTCCTTTTATGTTTTATGACGTCAGGAAGCCCTGTTGTTCACCATCGTCTCCTGGGCATTGTTGGATGTCGGTACCCTTCCTAACCTTCATAAACATGTTGATTGGTTGGTAATTAGTCTAATTCTGTTGTTTGCTTTGTCTCCTGGTCATGGTTTAGTGATGGAATCCATTCTAATTCATATACCTCTCATCTCTTGAAAACTTTATCAACGGCAGTTCAGTTAATTTCCCTGATTTTTAATCCAGGCATAAGATCTCCCTGATCTCTACAAGTGGATCCTCTGAATCCCTAGTTTCCCTTCTCTGAATTTTCTTCTCAGTTTAGATTAATATTTCATCATTATTCTTCAAATTATAATCGATTTAGATTTCATCTCATTCTAGTTCTATTTCTACTTAGTTTCAGATAACGTACAAGTTCCAGTCCCTTGGGATTCGACCTCGGTCTTACCGAGTTTATTACTACATCACAACCCTATACTTGGGGAGTGAACAGGTGCTGGAAGTAGGTGCTGGAATTAGGAAGTCTGTATTGCTGAAATTAGGTGCTGGAATTATATAGGTGCTAGAATTAGGTGCTGGAATTAGGAAGTCTGTATTGCTGAAATTAGGTGCTGGAATTATATACTGGAATTAGGTGTTGGAATTATATATTACTAGAATTAGGTGCTGGAATTATATATTGTTGGAATTAGGTGCTGGAATGAGGTTATTGCTGGATTTTCTTACGAGTATGGTTGGCTTTGCTGAGTTAGTTGATTAGGTTATGAATGGAAGATTGGATGATAGATAAGATTTAGTTTTGTTGCAAGTGATACATATTTTTAACGATTTCTTTCTTTATTCCTTCCAATATCCGCCCACTACCTATTTGACAAATTGTTTCAAAGGAATATCCTTCATCCTTTTAATGTAGATCATTCTTGAGAAAAAGCATGCTTGTAGCATGAAGTTTTATAGCAGATTGACTAAGTCATTTGCATATCATATGCATGAATTATAGTTGTTATATCCTTGTTTGCTTGAGAGTGAATGAATTATATCATGATGTGGTGATCATAGTGGGTTGTGGTGCGACACACGATGTGTCTATGATGAGTATGTAAACTGCCTCGATACATGTTGTATTAAATGAGACCCTTATGAGGAACTTAACTGTGGAACTTAAATGTATGACGAATGTATGAGGACACCACATGAGGAAGGTCGTCCTATGCTTGCCTTGAAAATCATGACATATTATGCTTGTATGTAGACTTATGCATATGGTAGTTGTAAATGCGATGAAACATACGTTGTTATAACTTGAGTTGGACACCACACTAGAAATGTGCAATTCAATAGAACATGATTAGAGGGTCCATGGGTGAAAGTCCCTAAACCCCGATTGGTACCATTGGGAGCGACCAATGCTTAGACCGAGTGGAAGAACAGAGCGCTGAAATACCGAAATACCCAAGTAGGCAGCGACTCCCACCGATGCGTGTCGATTGGTTGAGAGGTTTGACCTGACCTGCTTATGGGCAAACAAAGATAGGTTGTGTGTGACGAGCTCGTAAATTGTCTGCTATCGTTTTGCTAGGCGACTTATGACTTCTCGCTGTTAGGCAGATAGTGAGGTTCAACACAAGTGGGTTAGACTAGTTCGGCCCGTGAACTATGTAGTCCCACCTCTGTAGTTGACCACGGTGGAAAAGTCTATACAAGTGTGTAGAAGTCTCACCTCTGTTTTAGACTTTGGTGATCCAATTGAGAAATATGAAAAGTTGTGGATATGTTGAAAGCATGTGTATGTTACAAGTGGGTAGAAGTCCTACCTCTGTATATAAAAATGATTTGGAAGCCTGTGCATTCATGTGCATTAAATGAGCATGACATGAAACATGCATTGTCACGGCACACACGCACTCACTGGGTTTAGTAGCTCAAGCTTTCCTTTCTATTTTTTTCAGGTGAGAGTAGGGAGCTGCAGGAATAGAGGCTACAGACTCTAGACGTCCTTTTTGTTTTGTACATATCAGTGTGTATTTTTTTTGTTTGTAATACCCTGCATATGTACATCAGGTATAGTAAATATGACGTGGTTTATGTTTTAGTTTTGCCCTGAGGTGCTCAGTTGTACACAGTGAATATGATGAAATTTTGAGAAATGCAACGTGTTTGTTGGTTTTACTTTCAGAAATCCTCCTTGTGGAGCCCCGCTTATGGGACTTAGTATGTACTACTTGAAAGTCCCAAAAATCGGAGTTCTATGGAGGTTGTCAACCAAAATCTGGTATTTAATAATCGTGGATTACCAACACTAGATTTAGGGCCGTGACAGGTTTAAAGAATGAAAACATGGGGCTAAAGGTATGCCCAGCCCAGCCCAACTAGTGGTATTGATACTACTGTAAGCTACTGTGATACTGGCAATGGGGCTACAGTAATGCATGAATGAAATCCAACCGTCCATCAGATGTGTCAGCACATGTTACCCTCAGATCCTGAAAATCAGATAGGGGATACAGGTTGGGAGGTAATTTATGTTGACTGATCGCCACGAATCTAGACCGTGTAAGGTCAAAACTCAGGCTGTTTTGCAGTTCATGTTGGGGGACCCTTTCCAAATCAAGGGTAGGAGTTCTCTCTCAGATGGTTCTTGAGTTGTGGCCCACTCGAATGTTGTATACTTAACTTGCATTACTTGTTGTAGGTTTTGGGTCCGGTGGGGTCGGTCATTGGTGCAGCTCATTAATAAGCTATATGCATCATGTGGGAATTGAACACCTACCGTTAAAAATTACTGATTTGGGGGTTTGATTCAAATTTGGATATGTTTCAATTTTGAGCTCATGCCCTAAAATAAGATGGAAAAAAGGATGGCAAGGTGGATGAGAAACATACTTCGTGGTAGGCCCCACAGAGCAGGCTATGGCATGCTGAGTTACTCATTGTGCCGTCCACATTCAGAAGCAGAGGACCTGAGGGCCCACCGTGATGGTTGTGAGAAATCCACCCCATCTGTCCCTTTTTCAAGATTACGTTAGGACATGTGCCCAAAAATGAGACCGATCCAAAACTCTAGTGGGCCACAAAATAGCAAAGAGCAGGGATTGAACGACCACTGTTGAAACATTCATGGGATCCATATGTTTTGGATGATGCTAATATTATTGTGTTTTCAGTTCATCGTGGTAAGAATGACCTTATGAAGGGCTTAGATGGCATACAAACAACGGGTGGATAGGGAGGTTTCAGCCGCAAGCATTTCCCTAATTACTTTTCCTGCTATCTAGCCAACCTGAGTTTTTGATCTTTCTCATTTCCTATAGGCTCATGTGTTCATCTACATCTACGCTTGAAAAATGGATGGGCAGGCTGGATTTCTTACAAACATTAGGCCCCACCTGCAAGTTGATGGTGGCAAAGGACTTAACAAGAGTGAGGTTGAGATTGTTCATGTGACAAAGTTCTGTAGACCCATTGTGATATATATATATATATGGGGAAAAGGTACTATGCGCTCGAGCGTAAAGCGGTCGTCCATGAGGTCGAGCTGGGGTGGGCCCCACCGTGATTCCTTTCGAAGATCCACACCGTCCACCAGATGTATTGCTCCAAGCGGGACCCACACAGCTGGAAATAGACCATCCAAGGGACTCAGGTGGGCCATACCTTCTGAAAACATAAGTATACACGCGAAAACATGTAAAATCACTTGGTGGGGCCCACTTGAGACGTGGATACCACCTGAAAATTGGTCTAAAGTTACATCCAAGTAGGATACACATGATGGACGGTGTTGATCATCAAAAAACGTCTCAAAATGGGGCCACAAGTGGTTTTGAATGTTTGAATGGTGCACGGCCCCTCTCCACTTCTAGACGTGGTGTGGCACACAAAAGTCTCGGATGGACGTGATTTTCAGCCGTGTGGGCCCGTACAGGGATGGTGCATTTGACTGAGGGGATAGATGTTCGAACGGCATCACGGTGGGGCCCACCCCAGCTCAACCTCATGGAGACCGCTTTACGCTCGAGCGCATAGTACCTTTTCCCATATATATATATATATATATATATGGGAAAAGGTACTATGCGCTCGACCTCACGAGTCCGTCCCATGAGGTCGAGTTGTGTGGGCCCCACCGTGATGTGTTTCGAACATCTACCCCATCAGTCAGATGCACCATTCCATCGTGGGCCTAGGTCTTAAAAATCAAGTCAATCCATGACTTGTGTGTGCCACACCACATACAGAAGTGGAGAGGGGCCGTGCACCATTAAAACATTCATAACCATTTTGAGGGCCCACCAAGACGTGGTTTGCAAATCCAGCCCATCCATTATGTGTGTCCCACTTGAATGAGGGTTCATACCAAGTTTTAGGCGCATGCAAAACTCAGGTGGGCCCCACCAAGTGCTTTTATATATTTTAACGGTGTCTTCACATAATTTTAGATGGTATGGTCCACCTAAGTTCTGTATATGGTTGATTTTTGGGATATCCCATAATTTAAAGGGGACCCATCAAATGCACGGTGTTGATGGTCGAAACGCATCACGATGAGGCCCACGCAGCTTGACCTCACGAGAGCTTATCCTCAGCTCAAGCACATTGTACCTTTTCCAATATATATATATATATATATATATATATATATATATATATATATATATATATATATATATATTCAAAATGTCCATCAAGTTTTCCCAATCATTTTAGGGCATGAGTTCAAAAATGAAGCAGACCCAAAGTTTAAGTTGACCATAGCTCAAGTAAATATCCAAAGCTCAAGTTGACCACACCACGTGAAGCAATGAGACAATGACATCCAATGGTGAAACCTCCCAAACATGTTCATAAAATAACATAGACATGAATGAAGGGAAACACAAATATCAGTTTGATCCAAAACTTGAGCTTGGTCCAGTCCCCACTATTTACCATCCTATGGTTCACTAAAGCTTTGAATCTGCCTTATTATTGGTTCATGCTCTAAAATGAACTAAGAAAACAGATGGATTGTGCGGATATAACACATACATCACCGTGGGCCCATAAAGCTTTCCCACATCAACACAGTACCACCTCGGTGGTGTGTTCTACACCATACAATTCGAGTTGGCAGATTAAATGCCACAGGATCTCACCCAACGAGATGCAGTTTGGCTAGTTATGCTGCCACCAGCAGGTGGCTAGTGGTTGGTGCTTCGTTGGCCCCGGCATGATGTGTGTGTTTTATCGGTGTCATCCATCCATTTTTACATATCATTTTAAGGCTTGATTATAATAATGAAGGGGATCTTAATCTTAGGCCGACAACATCATAGGAAAACAATAATACTTGAATGTCTACCATTAAAATCTTCCTCAGCCCAGTGTAATGTTTATTTGACATCCAACCTATTAATTAAGTCATAAGGACTTGGATGAAGGGACAATATAAATATCAAGCAGATCCAAAACTTCTACGACCCCCAAGTTTTTAATGGTGAGCATTCAATCAACACTTTTCCTATAGGTGGTCCACTTGAAATTTAGATCATTTTTAGTCTCATACCATAAAATGAAATGGAAAAGGGATGGACAACCTGAATGAAATACATGCATCTGTTCAGCCCACGGAGTACCAACCACCAGCCATTGGTTAGTCACAAGTTCATTGGCCAATTCGTGTCCCCACCCAATGCGAGGCTTATATATATATATATATATATTATATGTTCCCGCTATCCATTGGTTTTTAATGATAAATTTATGCCATGATCCTTAAAAGTAAGCAGATCCAAATCTCACATGGACCGTATCATAGGAAACAACTACCACTATTCAAAGCTTTCAAGGGTTCATTGGACTGCACAGGGAATGTTTATTTGGCATACAACCTGTTGATTAAGTCATTAGGATGAGATGAAGAGGGAAAAAAAAAAAAACAAATGTCTAATTAATCAAAAATTACACGAGCCCTCGAAAGTTGTTAATGGTCAATCACTACTCTTTCTTGTGATATGGTCGACTTGAGATTTAGTTATGCATTGTTTTTAGAATAGTACACTAGAAGGAGATGGAAAAAGTATGGACAAAATGGATATACAAGATATATATCCTGGTGGCCCCACAATCAAGCCACACCAGTTGGGCTTTTAATTACACCAGCTGAATGAGATTTTTAACGGTGGGACATTCAATCACTACTGGTTTCTATGTTATGGTCCACTTATTTACTTCATTTTTGGGTTCATGTGTTAAAATGACTTGAAAAAAAGACTGATGGGTGTGGATATGGAATACATACATCAAGGTGGCCCTTGTGCAAGTGCGGCAGCTTCTTGTACGGGGTTTTTGGTTTAGATGGCCCTATATTGTGACGAAGTTGTCGCATGAGCTTATATGGATGAAATTTAAGGTTTTATAGCCCTGAAATCACTTTTTCATGTTTTGGAAGATGAAAATACTCATATGACACAGCTACTCCTCGTACAATGACTCTTGTATAGGAAGCAAATAAGTTTTTCGAGAAAGGGACGTGGGACCATAAATATTTGAAAATTTTTCCACCATCTGGTTGATCTGATCTGTTCATTTTAATTGGATTGTCATGAGCCCACAAAATACACTTTTTATATTTTTATTTGAAGCTGTCTGTGATCTACAACTAAACTAACATTGTGTGTTAATTTTAAATTGTTTTCTTTGGTGCGGTCCATCTGTGATCAATTTTACCTTCAAACTTTGACTTATAACATGAAATTAAAATCTCTTACATGTAGACGTTAAATTTGTTTTACGGTAATCTAGGAAGCCCCACATAAGATGTAGATGAGTTTAAAAGTGAGGCCCTTTTACACAAGGGCCATTTGGTTGTTTTCTTCTTCCTTCTCTATTTTTTCATGGGATAGGAGGAGGGTGTAATAGAAAGCATAATGTTTTTTTAGTTCCATTCTTTCTTCCTTATTTATTTCTTCTTCTTTCATTAGTTTTTATTATAAATTTTTTTTTATTGGGTGTAAATGATAAGAGTTTGTAAAATGAAGGAAAGTGTGGAATAATGTTGTAATGGATGAATTTTTATAATATAATGATATTGTAATGGAAGAATATTGTGATGGATTAATATAATGAATGTTGTTATGGATGACTGTTGTAATGGATGATTTATTATTATTATTATTTTTTTAATGGAAGTATATTGTAATGGATGAATATTGTATGATGGATCATTGTTATCTATTGTGGATCGCCCATATTCACCGTGGATTGCCCATATTTAAATAGTAGATTATCAATATTCAGTGTAGATTGTTGATATTTACTATGGATCGCTGATATTCATAGAGGATCGCTTAAATTCTCACTGTGGATCACAAATATTCACTATGGGACACCAATCATATAAAAATGGCCATAACTCCTTCATCATGAGTCCAAGTTAAGTGATCTTATACTGGTTGGAAAGATAATTTGATTAACTTTCAAATGAATTTAGAATCATCTCATTTTGACACAATTTGGTTGCCTAAACGTGGGCCTAAAGTTTATTATTCACCATGAATTACCAATCCGATAAAAATGACCATAACTCCCTTGTTATATGCCTAATTTGGGCTGAGAAGGTTTGACAAACCACCGTGATTTTGTCTGGTGGTGCTCTTCTCATTTATAGAATATACAGAGCAATATTACAGCAAGATGATTTACGTACAGAGTTAACATATCCATTTATAGCTATTGTCTATAATCAAGGGATTGCCTAGAATCATGAGATTGATTTTTAATAAAGGATACAACATGATTTGAGGAGGATCTTGTGGATCCTTCTATATCCGTAATACCCCCCCGCAAGCCTAGTGTCTCGGAATTAGAGTTGCGAAGCTTGGAACATAAAAAAATGAAGGCAGGTCGGCCGAGACTTTTGGTGAACATGTCGGCAATTTGTAAGTGAGTGGGGACATAACGAATCTTGAGTTCTCCGAAGGCCACCAGTTCTCTCACAAAATGATAATCCAAATCAATGTGCTTAGAACGCTTATGAGAGTCTGGATTGACAGCGAGAAAAATGGAGCTTTGATTATCACAAAGCATGACAGGAGGAGATGGAGAAGACACATGAAGATCCCGAAGGAGATGCCGCAGCCACTTAACCTCAGCGGCAGTGAGGGCCAATGCCCGATATTCAGATTCACAGCTGGACCGGGAAACCGTTGGTTGCTTTTTGGAACTCCAGGACACTAGATTACCACCGAAATAAACAGCATAACCAGAAATTGAGCGACGCGTATCGGGACACCCAGCCCAGTCGGCATCTGAATAAGCAATAAGTTCTCTAGAGGAAGATGGAATGAAAGATAAACCAAACCGAAGAGTCCCCTTAACGTAGCGTAGTATCCTTTTAACAGCCTGAAAATGAGAAATAGACGGCTTATGCATGAACTGACTAACAACACTGACAGCGTGAGCAATATCCGGGCGAGTGATGGTGAGATATTAAAGGGCACCTACGAGCGACCGGTAGAGGGATGGATTATCAAAATCTGGGCCAACCGTGGAAAGGTGTTGAGCCACCACCATGGGAGTAGCCACCGGTTTGGAGTCAACTAACTGTGCACGCTGTAAGATCTCATGGGCGTACTTGGCTTGGCTAAGAAAAAGACCAGTAGACGTGCGATGAGCTTCCAAGCTCAAAAAATAGTTCAAGGATCCAAGGTCCTTGGTGGCAAATTCACGAGTCAGCTTGCCAATAAATCCATCGAGGAGTGCTCGAATTGCTTGCCGATCACGACAATGTCGTCAACATAGAGTAATAAATAGATTAAGTCAGCACCCTTGGAGAGAACAAATAAAGATAAGTCAGCACGACTACAAATGAAGCCAATAGCCAAGAGAAAAGAGCTAAAGCGATGGAACCAAGCATGTGGAGCTTGCTTGAGACCATAGAGAGCCCGGCGAAGCCGACAAACATGTGTGGGATATTTAGGATCAACATATCCAGACGGTTGATCCATATAAACCTCTTCCTGCAAAAGACCATTAAGAAATGCATTTTTGACGTCAAGTTGCCGAAGAGGCCAATTATTAGAGACGGTCAGGGATAAAACAATTCTAACTGTGGAAGCCTTGACAACAGGACTAAAGGTATTAGTGAAGTCGAGGCCCGGTTGTTGTGTGTAGCCCTTTGTAATAAGACGAGCCTTAAGACGATCCATAGTGCCATCAGATAGATATTTGATGCGGAAAACCCATTTGGAGCCGACTACATTTTTGTTGGGCGGTTTAGGTACTAGATCCCATGTATGATTTTGATGAAGGGCCTGAATTTCTTCATCCATAGCAGCAATACAACCGGGATGTTTGGCAGCAGACTTGAAGCCTCTGGGCTCGCGTATCATGAGAAGAGAGTGGAACAGGTCGGAGTGAGGAACTGTGCACACATGGGATCGGTGGGTAGGCTTGAAAATTCCTGATTTAGCCCGAGTTTGCATCGGATGAGTGCCAATTAGAAGAGGACGGCCTGAGGCTGTAGGGGAAGATACGTTGGTGACAGGATCTGGGTCAGTGGGCATGATAGTTGAGGCATGCGAAGGCTCATGCACCGAAGGAATAGTGGGCTCAGCATCTGGGGCCTGCAAAACATAAATAGGCACAAAACTAGCAGATGGGTCAGTTAAACAAGAACCACACGGATGTGGTATGGGATCGGGCTGAGTCGGTAATTCGGCCACTGGGATGGTAGTAGGCTCAAGAAATGCACTAATGAGAGAGTTAGACAAGGGCCTAGAGCAAGGAGTTCCCTTAAAAGGGTAATTAAGCTCATCAAAAATAGCATGCCTGGAAATAAAGACATGATTAGTAGAACGATTAAGACAACGAAAGCCATTGTGAGATATACTGTAGCCAAGAAAAACATATGGACGACTGCGAGGGGCTAATTTGTGAGAAGCATAATCGCGTAAGTATGGAAATACAAGGCAACCAAAAGGATGAAAATTGGAATAAATGAGAGATTTACCATATAGAAGCTCAAAAGGAGACAGGCCATCAAGAATAGGCGTGGGCAACCGATTAATGGTGAAAGCAGCCGTGCTAAAGGCATCAACCCAAAATTTCAAAGGGACATGTGAGTGAAAGAGTATCGCTAAACCAGTTTCAGTTATATGACGACGTTTGCGTTCGGCACGGCCGTTTTGGGCCGGTGTATAAGGACAAGACAGTTGATGATGAATGCCACAGTCTTGTAAATGATCCCGAAAATTATGATTGGTAAATTCAGTGCCTCCATTACTTTGAAATACTTTGATTTTAAGAGAAAACTGATTTTCCACAAATTTCTGAAATTGAAGAAAAATGCGGAAAAAATCCGATTTAAATTTCAAAGGATAGAGCCAAGTAAATCGGGAATGATCATCAATAAAAATGACATAATATTTATAACCCAAATTGGACGGAACAGGAGATGGACCCCATAAATCACAATGAATAAGATCCAAAACATGAGATGCCCATTTGTCATTATGTTGAAATGGAAGTCTATGACTTTTTGCAAGTTGACAACTAGAACAAATAGTGGGAGTAGGAAGCAAAGAAGTCACATATAATTGACGATTTTTATTCAAATGAGAAATAATAGAAGAGACACATGACCCAAACGAGCATGCCAAACATCAAATGAAGCGCGAGGACAATTATTGGAGAAAACAGAAATTAAAGATTGATGTCCACGCTCAAGCACATAAAGACCGTTTTCACGCCGTCCGGTTGCCACTGTTGGGATTTTTGGCCTGCGAAATCACACAGATCTAGATCTAGGATAGCAATCCAATGGCACCAAGCACACACACAAGAAAAGAAAACACACAGATTTAACGTGGAAAACCCTTGTGGGAAAAAACCACGAAACAAAGCGACAAATCACCACTATGAAAGCATCAATTACAAAGAGAAAAGACTTACCCGATTCAAACAACCTCGAATCTCACCCTTGCTACACCCTTTGATAACCCTAGAACCCTTTAGAATACCTTTAGGAAGTCTTGGAATAATATTAGAATAGCCCTAGGGACCCCAATTTATAGTTTTGGCAACTTCCCTTTCGTATCCCAGTTGCGAAAGGACTTGCGTCACAAAATCCGCGAAACTCCTTTCGCATCCCAGTTGCGAAAGGACTTGCAACACAAAATCCGTGAAACTCCTTTCGCATCCCAGTTGCGAAAGGACTTGCGTCACAAAATCCGCGAAACTCCTTTCGCATCCCAGTTGCGAAAGGACTTGTAACACAAAATTCGCGAAACTCCTTTCGCATCCCAGTTGTGAAAGGACTCAGATTTAAGACATCTCGCAACAATCTACACCATGTTTTCAATCTTCAACCGTGTAGCTTCTTGGCCTCTTCTCTTATTTCTGCATCACATCATAACTCAAGATCACATTGGCCAACCAGCGTCAATCACGGATCTAATAGATACCTGCTATACCGTCGGCGCGAATATCTCTGAGAAACCGATCTTTTCTCTCTGAGAATAACTCCTCGCTACCAACCTCACCCTGTATCTATACTGTATCCTCTTGAAGGTCCACCTGCATCCAACCGCTCACCGGCCCACTGGAAGCTCCACCCACTCCCATATGTCGGTCTGATACAACAAATCCATCATATCGCCCATAATCACCTTCCACTTCTCAGCACCAGCCTCACCTAGAGCCATCAGAATAAAATATGAGTCCTCTGCGATATTAGAGTCGTCCATGTACCACGCCGATATCCTGCGATCATGCCGTATGATTCTTCACATAGGTGGCTGCTCCACCTGCTCTGTATCTCTGTCCGCACGTCTCAGCCTTCCTGCCATGCCCGCTCATGTGGCCATGCCCATCATGCCACACACGTGCAGAGGTGGAATTCGCTACATCCACTGTAGCTCCACCTTTTGAAGTGCTCCCGATCAACCTGTAAACATGATCAAATCGTTGCGCTTTCATGATTACCCGTGCCCCCTTAGATACTTTAAGAGCACCATCAATACATGTGTACTTGCATCCTTTTGCCTCAAGTACACTAAGAGAAATCAGATTCTGCTTCAAATCAGGAACGTGCCTCACATCTGTCAAGGTACGCTCCACCCCATCAAACATCCTGATGTGCACCGTACCAACAGCCACAACATTACAGGCAAAGCCATTACCCATAAACACTTGTCCACCATCGCACTCCCTGTAGCTGGTGAACCAACTCCAATGAGGAGTCATGTGAAAAGATGCCCCTGTGTCTAGCATCCACTTGTCCTTACGATCATCGTATGACCGTCTGAGCGAAGACACAGACAAAACATCACCATCACATCCACTCGATTCATCTGACATGGCAGTGTTAGCCTCCCTGCATGAAGCCTCAGAATCTTCCCTCTTAGATTTAGGATTTTCACAATCCCTCTTCACATGTTCTTCCTTCCCACAATTCCAGCACTTTACCTTTCTTTTGCCCTTGCCCTTGGATTTAGATCTAGAACCTGAAGAACCTGTACCTTGTTCAGAATTCCTACCCACTGTAAACAGTGCATCAGAAGATGTCCCCATGTTCTTTGTCATTTGTCATTCTCATAACCTTCCTTTGAAAGGCTGAGATAACAGTGTCGACACTCAGGGTTTTATTCATGCTGCACATAGTGTCCTTGAATGACTCATAGGACGCCGGGAGAGAATTCAGCAACATACATGCTTGTTCTTCATCTTTCATCACTTCCTCCATATCCAGCAATTTGCAAACCAATTTATTAAAGTTGCTGATGTGAGCCTCCAGATCTCCACCCTCTGCCATCTTGAAGTTATACCACTGCCGCTTCAAGTGTATTCGATTTTCAGAGGATTTCTTCGCATAGACATCCTCTAACTTCGCCCATAACTTAGCCGCAGTTTTGTCCCTCATGACGTTGTAGAGAACCTCATCCGTGAGACATAAACAGATCGATGATAAAGCCTTCTTATCAAGAGTATTCCAATCACCATCAGTCATAGTGGACTTCCGCTCCTCAAGAGCACCATCTTCGCCTTGTTTGATTAAGGAACTCATCATCTTGATCTTCCATAACTCAAAATTATTTTTCCCTGAGTACTTCTCAATCTCATACCTGGCGCTTGCCATTATTACTAATCCCTCAGATTCAGATCTGTGTCCCAACCGATTGCTCTGATACCACTTGTTGGGATTTTTGGCCTGCAGAATCACACAGATCTAGATCTAGGATAACAATCCAATGGCACCAAGCACACACACAATATAAGAGAACACACAGATTTAACGTGGAAAACCCTTGTGGGAAAAAACCACGAAACAAAGCGACAGATCACCACTATGAAAGCACCAATTACAAAGAGAAAAGACTTACCCGATTCAAACAACCTCGAATCTCACCCTTGCTACACCCTTTGATAACCCTAGAACCCTTTAGAATACCTTTAGGAAGTCTTAGAATAATATTAGAATAGCCCTAGGGACTCCAATTTATAGTTTTGGCAACTTCCCTTACATATCCCAGTTGCGAAAGGACTTGCGTCACAAAATCCACGAAACTCCTTTCGCATCCCAGTTGCGAAAGGACTTGCAACACAAAATCCGCGAAACTCCTTTCGCATCCCAGTTGTGAAAGGACTTGCAACACAAAATCCGCGAAACTCCTTTCGCATCCCAGTTGCGAAAGGACTTAGATTTAAGACATCTCGCAACAGCCACCACCTTTCTTGTGACTTGATTCTGTATAATAAAACTGTCATTAGTAAAGGTGATAGAAAAAGGAAAATCAGAGGTAAGTTTACTGATGGAAATCAGATTTTTGGTTAAGCTAGTCACAACTAAGACATCCTTTAAGGTAAGGGAAGAGGTGAGAGAGAGGGTACCGGTGTGAGAAATGGGAAGAGAGGCACCATTACCGACAGTAACATGATCCTTACCAATATACGTATCAAACTTGTCCAACTGAGCAGCATCATTAGTCATGTGTGCAGTGGCTCCGGTGTCCGTATACCAATCAGAAGCCTAATTATCATTGAGTGTGCATGAGGTAAAAGCCTCCACAAGGTTAGCAGCATTTGAGGAATAAGAGTAGCGGTCACGACAAGAAGTGGCGTAATGCCCTTCCCCATGACAAATCTGACAACGAATAGGACGGTTGCGTTGATGACGACCACCACCACGGCTACGACCCCCATGAGAGGCACGACCACCCCCCACGAGAAAGCAGAGAGGCGATTCGTTCTTGTGAGAGGCGGTGAAGGTCGAAGTGGATCCCGTGGTAGGCAGCTCCAGTGATTTAATAAAATTTTCATAACTCTCCGCCATGAGAACAATCTCAGTAAAAGAAGGGAAAGATGAAACAGATAACTGTGTAGTAGAAAAGGTGGAGAAAGCAGAGCCAAGTCCACGTAAATACCAGTGTATTTTGTCAAGATCATCTATGGAGCGACCCATGGCAGCAAGCTGGTCACAAATGGATTTGAACTCACGGGAATATTCAACAACAGACCGAGCATCTTTCTTCATGTGTTGCAATTCATCTTTTAAACGCAGCTCCCTGGATTTGGAACGATGATTGAAGGTGGTCTCCAGAGTGGACCAGACTGCATGTGAAGAGGTCAGACCAACAACAACAGATAGGGCTTCTTCTGTCAACGAAGCAAGGAGGAGGCTTAGTACAAGTTGATCGGTCTGTTGCCATTCAGTAAATGCTGGATTGACAGTGGCATGAAGGAGGTTTGATGGAGCCATCAACATATCCAAGGAGATGTTGACACTGCAGCAATGGCAGCACTTGACTACGCCAGAGGAGAAAGTTGGAAGAAGATAACTTGATGGTCAAGAGGTGAATCATGGTGTTGAAAGACAGGATAGGGGACGGAGTTTTAAAGGCCATTTGGATCGACGGAGGTGAATCCTTATAGGAGCTCTGATACCATGAGAAGGTTTGAAAAACCACTGTGATTTTGTCTGGTGGTGCTCTTCTCATTTATAGAATATACAGAGCAATATTACAGCAAGATGGTTTACGTACAGAGTCAACATATCCATCTATAACTATTGTTTATAATCAAGAGATTGCCTAGAATCATGGGATTGATTTTTAATAAAGGATACAACATGATTTGAGGAGGATCTTGTGGATCCTTCTATATCCGTAATATGGGCAATCTTATACTTGTTGGAAAAGATAATTTAGTGAAATTTCAAATGTATTTTAAATTATCTCATTTGGACATCATTTGATAGTCTAAAAAGTGGGTCCAAAGTTCAACATTCATTATAAATCGCTGATATTCACTATGATATACTTTTGGGTAATCAAATGGTGTCTAAATGAGATGATTCCAAATCGATTTGAAATTTCATCAAATTATTTTTCCAACGAGTACAAAATACTCAAATTGGACATGTAATGAGTGGATTATGGCCGTTTTCGTCAGATCGGTGACAAACATTGGATGATGAACTTTGGGCCCACTTTGGGTCACTAAATGGTGTCCAAGTGAGATGATTCTAAAGTCATTGAAAGTTCATCAAATTATCTTTCCAACGAGCATAAGATCACTAAAATCGGATATGTAACGAGAGAGTTATGATCATTTTCACGGAATTGGTGCCCATAGCAAATATTTGCAATCCATAGTGGGAATATCTGCGATCCATAATGAGAATATCAGCGATTCACTTGAATATTAACGATCTATAATAAATATAAATGATATACATTGAATATCAGTAATTCACAATGTAAAAATCGAAGATCCACAATAAATATGGGTGATCTATAATAAATATCGATGATCTATCATATAAAATTCATCAATTACAATATCTATTTTAACATTCTTTCGTTACAATAATCATCTATTCCAACATTCATCCATTTCAACATTTATCACATTCATCACTTACAACATTATTTTATTACGAATTTTATCCATTATAACATCTTTCCATCATAAAAACTAATCAACTACAACATTATTTTATACCATCTTCCATTTCACAAGCTCCCATCATTTATACCTGACAAAAGATTATAAAAAATAACTATAAAGTAAGTAAAGTGAAAATGGAGAAGAAAGAAGGAAGAGAATAAAAAATATACTATCCTCCCTTTTACTCCCTCGTCCGCTCGTGTTTCCCAGTCACGTGTGGCTTTATCTTGGATGGTAAATAAATATGCTTATGAGCGCTTTTGGAACGTTTCAACGGTGAGTGTCATTGTTCCCACTGCTTTTCTATTGATTTCTATGGCGTGGTCCACTTAAGCTTTGGATCCCTCTCAGTTTCACATGCGAAAGGTAAAACGATCCGAAAAAATGGATGGGCGGCGTGGATACAATACATACAACGTAGTGGCCCCACGGAACTTTACACCATGCAATCCGTTATCCCGGGTAGTCGGGGCAGGTTCAGTTGTGACGTTACCAAGTACTGTGTCCCTACCATTATCCACACCGTTCATCCATCTGGAGAGAACATACTAGGGTATAACTTAGAGAATGAGTCAGATCCAAGCTTGAGTAGACCTCACCACAGAAAACAGTGGGGAGAGTGACGCCTACCATTAAAAAGTTCTGAGGGCTACAAAAGTTTTTGTTCAACCTGATATTTGTGTTTTACCTTCTTTCATGTCCGCGTTAACATATGAACAGTTGGATCACAATAAACATCATGGTGGACCTTAGGAAGGTTTCAATGGTGGCCGTCACTCTCCCCTTTGTTTTCTGTGGTGGGGTCCACTCCAGCCTTGGATCTGACTCATTCTTTGGATAATACACTGAAATGATCTCTCCAAATGTATGGACGGTGTGGATACAACACATACATCATGGTGGGCCCCATAGAACTTGGTGACGTCACTTCAGTAGCGAGTCTCGCTACTCAACCTGTCAGTAGCTGATCCGCGTCCGCTAGTCGGTGGTTGCGAAGAAAAGAAAAGAAAAAGTAAAGAAAACGCAGCAGCTACTTGTCATTTCATTTGTGAGTAGGCTTCATCTCCGTAAAATCAAGACACGCAGCTTGTCATTTCATTTGCAGGCATTTACCTCTTTGGATGCTTATGTCGAGTCTTCCAGACGAGATATGGAGTCGTATTATAGAAATCGGAACGGAAAAGAAGATATTGAGTTACAGAGACGTATGCTGTATCTCAATGTCCTGCAGACGCTTCTACAGGCTCTCCAACGACGATTCCATCTGGTCTATCTTGTTCTCCCTCGATTTTCCCTCCCCCAAATCCCTCTCCCTTTCCACCAATCCCTCTCCCAAATCCCTCTACAAATCCAGGTAAAGATACTCAACCCCCTCTCTCTAATTTCTTGTGCTCATGGATCGGCAATCTGGAGCAGTGATTAGATGGGCGCCAGAGAGCTTTCTGTTACAGAGACCCCCTGTTAGGGGAATCTCGCGCGCTTCCGAAATTTTCTCGTTTCATGCGCTCATGGATTGGCAATCCGGAACATTGATTAGGTGGGCCCCACATCGAAAATATACGGCGGAAATCGAAAGTAAAAACAGAACGGAGAATTAAAGGTAGAGAAAAAGTGCATGTGCAATGACTCTAACATTTCTATTATTATATTATTTAACCAATCTCAATTGAGATCATATCTCAACAGTTTGCACCCAAAATTTCGGGTGTGAGATTCCCCTAACAGGAGTTAGTGGTTACAGGGAGTTCCTGTAATAGAATGCTCTTTGAGGTCCACCAGGATGTCCGACAGCTGCTCCACTCGTCAGTTTCGCCAGCTCACATGAGCCTCCACTCATCGGTTTCACCAGCTCACGTGAGCCTAAAAAATGAGGCAGATCCAAGACTCAAGTGGGCCACACCACAAGAAACAGTGGGGATGGAAATACCTTTTGTTGAAACGTTCGTGGGGGCCCATTTTTATGTTTATCGTTTGGATGCCTGTAAAGTCATTAAGTTGTAATCCAATTACAAGTAATATGATTACGGGTGTAAAGTGTTTATATGCGGTTCTGTTTGGCTTTAAGCTGTAATCTGATTCTAAGGAAACAGTTGTCTGTGCTTGGATAACTTGAAATCTGTTTACAGCCTATATTTAGGTATTCACTCACAACAGATCTTGTAGTAAATCCTTTTAAAATAATTGAAGGACATATAAAGTTTTTATGTAAGATAGATCATTGGGATAAACCTAAATCAATAAAGCCTGTGGCCAGTTTTTTTAGTAAACAAATCATTTGATGGGCCACAGAAGTGGGCCCACTAATTCAAACACAACACTAAGGTCTGACAACATCTTAATGTATGAGAAGTTTCAACCCTAGCAATACTAACAGAGAGAGGGAGAGGTTTGTCTTCTCTTTCTTCTTCATTTTCTTCTTTTGTTTTGGGTCCTTGTAACCGTTGGAAGATGATCCACAACTCTTCATACTTTGAAAATTTTCAAAAATTATAGCAGTTGCCTGAAATTCCTTTACTTGTAATCCGAAACATAACTTTTTCTTATGTTTCAGATAACAAATAAAAGTTGTAATCAGATTACAGCCTGCAATTTGATTACAGACAGACAGATATACCCATCCAAATGGCCCCTGTAATCTAATTACATATAAACAAATTTTGACTTAAGCACTTTACAAGCATCCAAACGACCCCGTCATCAAGTTGTAATCCGATTACAGGTAATCTGATTATAGGCGTAAAGTGTTTACATGCGGTCCTATTTCGCTTTAAGTTGTAATTTGATTACAGGGAAACAATTGTCCATGTTTGGATAACTTGAAATTTGTTTACAGTCTGTAATTATATATTCACTCACAATAGAGCTTAGAGTATTAAATCCTTTAAAAGTAATCAAAAGACATATAAAGTTTTTACGTAAGATGGATCATTGGGATAAGCCCAACTCAATAAAGCATATGGCCAATTTTTACGGTAAACAGATCATTTGGTGGGCCACAGAAGTGGGTCCACTAATTCAAATATGGCACTAAAGTTTGATAACATCCCAATGTATGAGAAGTTTCAACCCTAGCAATAGTAACAGAGAGAGAGAGAGAGAGAGAGAGAGAGAGAGAGAGAGAGAGAGAGAGAGAGATGTCTTCTTTTTCTTCTTCTTCATCTTCTTCTTTCGTTTTGGGTCATTGTAGCCGTTGGAAGATGATCCACAACTCTCCTTGCTTTGAAAATTTTCAAAAATTGTAGCCGTTGCCCGAAATCCCTTTACCTATAATATGAAACATGACTTTTTCTTATGTTTCAGATTATAGTCTGCATTCTGATTACAAACATATATACCAATCCAAACACTCCCTATAATCTGATTACCCGTAAACAAATTCCTACTTAAGGACTTTACAGGCATGCAAATGACCCCTAAGGTGATTCCCACCATAATGCAAATGGAAGCACCGGGAGGTGATTGGATGGTAAAAGATCTTGCAACAAACTAAGATCAATGGAAAAATATGTCCTTCAATGCAACACATGCAAGAGGATGAATATTTTCTCAATTAGCAAAATGAGATTATGGCTAACAAGTTTTATTTAATTGCTAAGAAATAAAGAAAGCTCTAATATTAATGAAAAAACTAAATTACCCTCACTTATTTTACCCAAGTAGATCTTGGTCGTTACAAGGCTTAAATGAAAACAAAATAAAATAAAAAAGCAAATATACAATACTAAGTTATTATGCATGAGACCATGGGTCCCGACTCACAAACTTGTTCTTGTTAAGAACCTAACCAATAGGCCAAAAGCCCCAGGACTTATGGAACATGTAAAGTTAGGCTCTTTAAACCCTTTGGATCGTAACATTCCACCACACTCTGCAACCGATGTTCGTGGTGGCCCACTTTGTGGTGGCACTCTCTGGCCTCTTTTCTAAGGCATGGTAGCTGCACTCTGGTTATCCAGGTAGGCCTTTCCACTTGGTGGCCTAGGTAGCCTTTTCCACATAGTGACGACTTTCACTCTAGTCCGGGTTGCCCTATCCATATGTTGCCCCTTCTGTGACTCAAACAATGGATGTGATGTTGGCTTTGATACCAATTGTTAAGAACCTAATCAATATGCCAAAAGCCCCAAGACTGATGAAATGTGTAAAGTTAGGCTCTTTAAAACCTTGGGATCATAATAGTTCTCATGTGTGGCCCACATGTGAGATTGGGTGAATCCACGTGGTTTCATCAGTTCCCTTGTCTTCATGAGTTGCAATCCCTTATGCAGGGCCTCTTCACAGTGATTCTCCTTCCTTAACTGAGTTCATCATTCATTGTTACTTCTTTATTGGTAGGGTAATCCTAAGAGTTCATTTGGCATCGAGGGGATTTGAGGGAAGTGAAGGCGTTTGGCATAGATGATTTGAGGGAAAATAGATTTGTAAGTATTTGAATCCTACCAAAAGCACCTTTTCAAAATCTCCGCTCTCAATCGAGATTTGAGAGTATTTGCTCCCAACTGTCTGAAAATTGACCATTGGGCCTCCATAGAAAATAGAAGAGAACTCACACTCTCTCACCTTCTCCAACAGTTTCTCTCTCTCTCTCTCTCTCTCTCTCTCTCTCTCTCTCTCTCTCTCTCTCTCACATCGAAAATAGAAGAGAACTTGCACTCTCTCATCCAACAGTCTCTCTCTCTCTCATCAATTGTTCTCTGTGAAATGAGATCAAGCTGCTTGCCACTGTTAGTTATGACTTTGATGGGTTTCTCCTCACATGTATCCTGTGTGTGGAAGGCATTAGCACACAACCAATCTTCATTATGCTCTTCCTTGGGCACCATCTGGATACGCTTAACAAAATACGACATAGGACTTTAATTTACACCATCAAGCTATAGGTCAACATCATCTATGCCTGTTTCTTGTCTGGTTTTTCCTCATCAATATTCCCTTCACAAAGGTTGAGATTCTTAGTTGAGCACATGGTGGCAAGGTAGCCCTTGTCTCCACAGTCGTAGCAGGTGGCATTATTACAGCTGCTCTTTGATGTTTCTCTAGTTTCCTTTCCCGCCTATAAACATTGTTTTGTGAGGTCCTTTGGCTGTCAAGTAGGATGATTATGGGAGAATTAGATGGTCACCATCGATTCGAGATGACGAATGCTCTTCATGTTGATCTTTGTTGCACCTATTTGTCATCCATCTGTGTTTCTCCTTGTGTTTTAAATAGCGAATAGCTTGTAGAGTATTGTTCACCCCTTTGAGCATGAGGCGTAAGCTACATAGCGTTTATTGCAAGCTATATGCTACTTCTAGATTTTCAATCAAGCTTGCACTTGGTTGCACCAATTTCATGATATTCTCCACCAAATTAGACTGATTAATAATGAAATGTAACAAAATTTCATGATATTTAGTGCAACCGAATGCAACCTAAAGTTATAGGAAATGACAAAGATTAAGTATAAGGGTAAAGAAAGAGCAATGAAACTGATTTAATACTAATACTTACATTATTTTACTAATAGCATTGAAAAGTTTGTTTGTTTTTTTTTTTTTTTTTTTTGAAAAATAGAAAAAATGTAACAAATCATTGAAAACATCAATCGATGTTAATATTGTGGTGATAACTTGTAATGTGAGCTATGTAGTGTGAAGTGTAGTCTATGTAGCATGTAGTGTATGCAAATTATCATGTAACGTAGGCTACACTTGACTTAAGCTATTTTCATGAGATACAAAGCATTAAGGCTAGGTTACGTTACGTAGCGTAAGCTACATGCTACATGCTACATAGCGTAACTATTTAAAACACTGATTTCTCCCATGCTCACTGTGCAATTTGATATGTTCAACCATGCTCTCTAGTTCGAATCTTTACCATCTCATTCCGAATATTCTTCCTGAATCCTCTGCAATAATGAGCTACCTGCTGCATTTCTAGTTTCACAGAATCACTACTCAATGTCAGATCATGATATTTCTGGTTATACTCCTCAAGAGTTACATTATCTTGTTACAAATCTAGAAGCTTCCTGAACATCTTGGTTTCATAACCTGATGGAAGGAATCTTTACTTCATTTTGGCCTTCATTTCTCCTCAACTTGAAATGTAGAAGGCCATAACACCTCAGACCTCTCACTATCGAATTCTACCATTTGAGGACTTGATCCTTTAGTTTCAGCATAGCAAATTGTATCTGAACTTCTTTGACCATCTGAAATGGTTTAAAGTAAATTTACAGCAATTCTATTCAACCATGGAAAAAATTCTGGTCTCTGCTACCATTGAACTCTTCAATTCCACTTTCATGCTTCTTATTGGATCTTTTGGCACGAGGGATGTTAGATGTACTCAAAATAATCATGATGATTACCTCCAGGAATCTAAGACCCTTAGCCTAGGGTATTGGGATTGTTGATACCCTTTGTAAGTGTCGTGCTCATATTTGTGATATGCATCACCTTTACAATTCATTTATGACCTTGGCTGCCTAGGAGATCGGTCTCCTGACTCTTGATTAAGATTAGAGCGAGGATCTGTAATATTTCTCTTGTCATTAGCCTCTAGAGCTGTTACTCTGGTGCTCGTCTTGCGATGTTTATCTTCAATTGATGCTGGTCATGCATTCATTGTCCCAAAATACCCGTCCCTTTTGACCAATCCCCCTCAAGGTCCCTCTTTGAGCACAAGTAAATATAATCAACCCGCACTCTCCCTTTAGGAATTATATGATCCACCGCCTGATTACATTTGCTCATGGATCAGAAATCTGGAGTGTTAATCCAATGTGCCCCACACTGATGGGGACATCCCCAAAATCTCATATGGGAGTTTCCTTAATAGGGGTTACAAAGGGTTCCTATACCCAAAGCTCTGTGGGGCCGACCTTGATGTCCATGTGACATCCATGTTTCATCAGCTCGTGCTTGAACGTGAGCCAAAAAAATGAGGCAGACCCAAGACTCAAGTGGGGATAAAAACTCCACCATTGTAACCTTCCTGGGACCCATCGTGATGTTTGTATGCCATATGACCCGTTCATAAGGTGATTCTCACTAGGATGAAGGGAAAACACACATTTCAGCTTGGGCCCTGAGAAGCTTTCAATGGTGGGCGTTTAATCTCCATTGTTTCCTGTGGTGTGGTCTACTTGAGTTTTGAATTTGACTCATTTTTTGCCTAACGCCATAACATGAGCTGACAAAATTGATGGATGGAGTGCATGTGACATGGACATCGCAATGGTTCCCATAAAGCTTTGCTTTAAAGGAACACCCTGTACCATTTAAGGAGACTCGCATCCCAAAATCCCCCAAGTTCGAAAGATCACAACCATTCAATCAATGGCTTGAAAATAGATGGGGTTAGGGTTGTCCAATCTCGAAACTTTTCGTGTGATAGATCTGCTAGATTGATTAAATCAACGTTCTGGATTTATCAGATTTGATCTTTAGAAAATATGTGATAATGATGCAGGATGAATGATCTAGACTAAATATGATGTAAAGAAATTATAAAAAGATTAAAGAGCAATTCAAAGCATAAAATATACTAACCTTCTGCAAATCTAAGAAATCAAATAAACAATAAAATTCATATTTCAAGCTAACTCACAATCCCCTAATAAACTAAACCATATAAAACAAGGATCAATGGAAGGTAGAACTTTCACCTTAGCATAGGCTTAGGCCTAATTCAAAGTGGCCGATTTGTTGTCTCTAGGGTTAAGGATATGAGAATCTAGGGTTAGGGTTTTAGTTTGTAAGGTTAGAGATTTGAAAGGAATTAGAGCTTTGAAAGGATTTGGGAATTTAAGATCTTATAAGAAATAGGGGATTGGGTTTTCATAAAGAACCAGAGATTAGGGCTTGGGAAAAAAAAAAAAAAAAAACTAGGTTAATGGGTGAATGAGAACTAGGGTTTTAGGCTAAGGTTTAAGGGACAAGAAGAAGAATCGAAAATAGGGAAGACATGAAGTTAGGTGGTTGGTCATACGGTTATACGTGTCAAATAACCATTTACTCTAAAAGCTTTTAGAGTGTCGCGTATCAATGTATATCAAGGGACTTTATCACTCTAACAAGCAGTCCATATATGTGGGGCTTGATAGAGATGGGATGGGTTGGGTTTAAGTGGAGGGAGGGATAAGAGAAGACGAGTTTGGTTTTTGGTGGAGAAAAGAGTAAAGGGGTTGAGGTTTGGAGAAGAAAAGTAGAAGAAAAGAGGGATTTGAGAAGAAGATGAGAAAGACAAGATAGAAGTACCTTTTAAATGAGAGATAAGAGAGGAAAGATTAGGCATCACACCATCAATCTCCATTCACAGGAAGAGAAAGCTTCAAGGGAAGCAAATGAATTTCATTAAAAAAACAATGCATTCCTAGTGCTGGCCATTCCCCCTTTTTTATAGTCTCAGAAATGATTTACACACACACACACATATACACACACACACACAAAAAGACGCTTTGAGATAAAATTTTCAACATAAAGACGCTCAACGAAAGAAAAGTTGTTCGTAACTCCCTAATCTGAACTAAATATCAAAATAAATCCAACATGAATAATCAACTAAATAAAAGAAATGAATCTAAACATCCTAAAGTCGATGATCAATGTAATCGAAGATCACATGATCCAACCGTCCGATCGACGTGTCCTCGCAATCGAACAGTCCAAACTCCTCAATAAGCAACCCACATGTATCTTCTTAGTGTAGGGTCTTTGAAGATGCACGGTCATGCATGTGGGGTCTTCAATGTGGCCCACCTAGCCCATGTAGTGGTCACCAAGCCAAAGTGAAACTGGATGTATACTCTATAAGGTGCTCGGATGTCCTCATTAGATAAGATGCGCATGGGCACCATACATGTATCATACATCCACATCGACTCGAGCCATTGACAGTGGGAGCCTCAGTGTAGATGAGTCATCCCCCGTATATCACAAAGAATGGATGATCATTACCTATCGGTCGATGGCCATCAAATGGATGGTTAAAGCGAAATGCAGTCTGTGGTTGACATCTTGTTCATACTAGTCTCCATTCATCAGAGATTAGGATGTCCAATCAATTTGATTTCCATGGAGGTCCACGAGTTGGATGGTTTGGATTTGGGTACATATCACCCATTTTTCAAAGCATTGGTATCATTACATGTATCGATGATTGTGGATATGGAAACTCGTACGATTGTACCTATATCACAAATATTTGGAAACTGACAAAGGGAAACATTGGGAAAATCATGGAATTTTCCTGTGAAAGTTTAGGAGATGTTAAAAGACAAGTATTTACATGTTTAAGAATCAAAATATTGTGAAAAAGTTTTAAAAAAAGTATCCATTTTATAGGGGGCCCAAATTGTGTGCTTTCAGAAAAAAAAAAAAGAAAGTAGAATGAATTCTTGTTACTCAAATACCATGAAGCAGTAAAACATAAGCAATACATACACAAAGTAAAGAGAATGAAAAAACGAGTCTTACTCACCTGGAGTTATGAGGTGGCTTGAAGTCGTCATCTTTGTCCCCAACATATACAGACATGGTACATCCATGCATCAATCCAGTGGTAGGTAGAGTGCGTTTCAACAGGTCATAGGTTCAAGTGTCCATGTCGTGCGTACGTGTATATAAAAGAAAAAAAAAATTTCCATCCATATATATGTTCCATCCATACATGATACATCTATCCATTTGTCTGTCCGTCCATTGATCTTTCCATCCATTCAGTTTCTCATCCATCCATATAGACATACACATGTACATGCATAACACATTCGTCCATCCATCCATCCATCCATCCATCAATGCATCCATCCACACACATCAATACATAATTAGGAAACAACATTATTATTTTTGAAAGGTAAACAGATTTGTAATTTTTAAATCATTCAACAATATCCCTTGTATCAATGATATCGCTGATGCAAGCAAATTTTTGTACTGGTGAGTTAGCGATTTGTTGGCAATATCATTATTATTGGTGATGCGGGCAATATTACTGCTGATAAAAATGAGAATTCTTTTTTACCTCAATGTCCATATCGGCCACCCGGTGGTACCATTGATATTGCCAAATTTTCTTTAACAGTATGAGCTATATTTGGAGCACTAATGGTATGCAGGCACATGAGTAGTCATGCCCTGCCAGTGTAACTAATTTTAAATGTCCTTGGGCCAGAATCATAGCATTATATCCTCACCATCCTTCTCTCCTCTCTCTGAATGCGAACTTGTTTTAGGTTTGAGACGGAGAGAGCATTGAAGGTTGCGGCCTATCGACGTGCTGTCCTTAATATCGAGAGTCAGATTGCAATTTATTCGATGAACCTTGAAAAATTGCAGCTACAATTGGTAGGAGAGAAGGAGAAAATGAAGGCGGTGATGTCGGAATTGACTAATTTGGAGAAGGTCAGGTACAAATAGCACACACTGTTTATTGCCATGGCATCATGAATGTCATCCCACCTTACTGGTAACAATTTCTGTTGTAATAAAGTGTGGAATTGGTTTATCCAACATTCTTCTAAATTTCTAAACACATCCTTTTCCGATTTGGTGACCTCAAGCTCCTAACATTTGATTTTGGTTTGCCTTCTTGAATGTTGAAGTTCATATCAAAACTGCTGCCATAACCATGAGTGGCTCATTTTTGAGACGATGGTGCTTTTGAGTTGGTGTGGAATCACACTGATTTCACTCCCAATGACCTTCTTGTGGCACTTCTAATGCCTCACCTTTTGCTTTGCAAATATGTGGGCCTTTATTTTTTCTCCCAAAAACATGCTTTTGAAGGGGACACGTCCGAATTCTACCTAAGTAATTGTCATAAATATTTTTAGACCCAGCTTATGATTTTTTATTATAAAAAATGAGACAATCGGTATTGCTTTCTTAATTTGACTCATCTCTTTCTACTTTCTAGAAGACGACTTCCATATCCATGGTTTGGAAGAGCCAAGTGAGGCTTCAGCTCCATACCCTATTAGAAGCATTCGATTGCGTATTAATCAATGTTGTCAAATGGCGTAAGTGATCACACGCGACCAAGGGGGCTGTGCATATATGCAATCGCACAGCCCCCAGTACTATATATATATATCTATATATATATATATTTTTTTTTTTTGAGTCAGGAAAAAATGGAATTTTTTATTATTATAAAAGATTACGTAAAAATACCATAAGTGGAGAGATTTTTTTTTTTTTTTTTTAAATGTTATTACCAATTTTATAAAAATTGTGTTATATTTATTACATCTATTAGACTATTAGACTATAACAAGTCAACTTACAAGTACTCAAACAAATGCATATACTAAAAATGTGAAAAAAAAGAGAATAGAAATGAGGGAGGCTATTCGAGTAAGGAAAATGTGATATTGATGCTGCTTTCCTAATCTGACTCATGCACATACCCATGGTTTGGAAGAGATGAGCAAGGTTGCTGATCTATTCACTTATTAGAGGTTGCAGATCCATTCACTTATTAATTTTGGATAGAATGTGAGTGGGAGGGAGGGAGAGTGGCAGTTGTCACGCGTTACTGGGCCGATACCCTTTTTTCCACAAAAAAAAAGGTGCCGTAATGGCCGTTATAGCTTGTATCATAACTGTAATGGTCGTGGCCATTACGGGCACCATTATTGTTACGGAATACCTTGATATTAAGCGTAATGTACTTTTCGTTTTTCATGCTTCCCCAAACACTCGTATGACTGAAATTCAATGGATAGTTATCCATTTTGTGAGATTATCCATATGGCATGAAGATCCACATGGACATGTTTGCATGGAATTGATAAAGGAACTGCTATTATATTTGGAACATCTTGGTTTTCTATTTCTTTTCTTCTTCTCTCGCTCTCTCTCTCTTTTTCTTTCTTCCTTTTTTCCTTTTTCCAGATCTTGTGAATGATATTGTGTAATTGCTTTGTTTCATTAGGCAAGCATCTGTAGCCTTGAATGTTTGGCAGCCAGAAACTATTCGTGGTAGGCAAAAACAGATTGTTGAGCAATGTGTTGTACCTGTTGAGCATCGCATTAATGATCTACACATGGAACTTAGAGTGTGCAAGTTGCAGATTGAGATATTCAATAAGAGCTATGTAAGTGCTGGACTTCTGTTCCCTTGTTAAAATGATGCGAGATTGGCAGTGTTTGGCTGCATCCATATTTTCTTTTCATGTGTGGAAATGTTCTGGGACAGGAAGATGAAAAGTGCAAGCTCAAAGCAGGCAAGGAAGGGTTGGCATCTTTGAAATATCACCCATTACATGACTACCAGTCAGGGAGAGGAATTGATGGTCGCAACTTGAAACGGAAGAAGAGGAATTTGAAGAAGTAATGCCATGAATGTAAGGCTTTAAAAAAAAAAAATTGCCTTGTCTTTCTTCAGTTTGCTGTTTTCCCCTTGTGTACTTAAGTGGATGTCTCTTTTTTCATTTGTTTTGTTTTGGTTCCTTCATGTTCTCTGATTGTGGTGAAATGATGAATTCTGTGGACCTTGATCTGAGGATGTGCACAGCATCCTTGAGCCTTGAGTATTGACAAGTGGGCTCCAAAGATCGCCAATCCTGCCCATTGACCCGATTGTTGGCAGCATAGATAGATCATGCTCCAAAATCCCTTAAGATGAGAGGCTTGTACCCATCCAATATTTGGTCTTTTTACCATCAATTATGGATCATTGCTGTATCTTCTTGTTGAACTTTCAATTCTGAGGGCACCAATAGAACTGAGCATATAAAAATCCCAAATTATCAAAAAAAAAAAAAAAAGGAGAAGAAGAAAAGAAAAGAAAAGAAATGAGAACTGGTTAGCATTGTTCAGTCAGGAGCTTTTTGGTATTTCCTCCATTCCTGGTGGGGCCTGTCAGTCTGAATCACCAATACATGGACCCCGCCACTTATCCATATTCAGGATTCATAGATATAGTGATGACCTTGGCTTGAGGTCAATCCCTCTAATGTAATTGCTACATAAAGAGACATTTTTGGTTTCTTTTTCTAATTTCTATGTGAATACTTAATGTTGTGAATCTTCTCTTAAGCTTATTGCAATTGGTTACTCGATTTTTTCCTCCCTTTTTAAAGCTTCCATAGAATTATACTTGGCAGATCTCATGAAATCTGTTCATCTTTTCAACAGTGTTGCATTCATGATCATTTCAGTATTATGGGACGACATCGGAATTTTTACTATGCCTCAGCATATTTTTTCCTCCATTTTATGAAGTTGGTATTGGTTGTGAATGTTACCTTTGAGCCAATGGTTATACATGGGACTTAGGCAACATTTCGTTGAGTGGGATATTTTTAGGTTTTAGGGGTTTATTATATACTAGGAATTCATAATCATATGCTGCTCAATTAGCTCATTGTGTTAAGTTTTGCAATTTCTAATGGTTTGTAGATACCCTAGTTTTTCACGGGCCGTAGCTTGATTTTAAAGCCTTCTTTCCAACATAATCCTGGGACCAGGAAAGAAAGTTACCTCTATGTATGTTGACGTATTTAAAGAATGAATGAATTCTTGAAGTTGTGCATATCCTTCATTTCATGTAGCTCAACTCTCTCAGGTTTGTCAAGGCATTAGTTAGAAATACTATGATCCCCCAAAACAGATATTGATATGGAAAAGGTTACGTGAAATGGGTGCACAGTTCCTTGTTTCCCAAAATCCAAGACACTGATAAGGATATCGCTATTCTATTCATAACATGGTATTTAGACTTAAAGGTCATTTGGATGCATGGAAAGTATTCTAGGAAGAGAATTTCTGAAAGTGATTCTCTTTATGATGTTTAGGTGATGGGATTGCAATCCCAATGCATTGTTTGTGTTTGGATTGAAGAGTAAAGAGGATTTCTGGTTGGACATAAAAAAGAAGAAGAAGCTGTTAATGAGGAAGGTTTACTGGGAAAACAACAATCACCTTTTCATAAAGAAACAAGGGCTTTTTAGAGAAATGCTTTCTAATGAAAAACTTATTCTGGTTGATTCCATGCATCTAAACATGATGAGTGCCACTTATGGAATCCATTTTTGAAAGTTGTCTTTTCCACATAGCCAAAGTTTAAAGGTATTGGCCTGATACATACCGGTTCTGGAACTGGGTGATAAGATGCACCCCCTGTAAATAAAGACCACCTCTAAATTGGGCCAAATTGTCCTTGACTTGGTCGACTTGGTGCGAATCGCCCGAGTCAGAATTATTTAAACTGGTATAATGGCTCATTCAGTTCATATAAATACGAGGGGGTTGATTTGGGTTTCATTGTTTCCCATTTGAGACTTTTTAACTCCCCAAAAAACCTTGGATCTAGGATTTTTGGTATCCTGAATAAGATTTCAACCTTCAGAAAACCGCTTCAAATTGCATGAATTGAGCTTGAAAGTGGTTTTTATTTATTTATTTATTTTTAATATTTGGGATTTTCTTCAAGCTACGAAATTCCTTGGTAAAATGGTCATATGTTCTTCTATTGTTTGGTTCTAAATCATATATTTGGTGGAGATCTGTGTAGATTTATAATTTGTTTTCTTGAAGACCGTATGCAAGAGGTATAAAGTGTAGGTGTTAGCTATTCAAGAATCGAAGATGAGCTGTATGTGCCAGTCGGTGGTGAATGAGATTTGGAGAGGTGGAGTGAAGGATTGGGTGGCAAAGGATGCACAGGGATCAGCAGGGGGGATCCTCCTCATATGGAATTCCACCGTATGGGCTACAACAGACGGTTGGGGGATTTCTCAGTCAATGTTGCTCTGCGCGACAGGTCTTTGCGCTTAAAGTGGGTGTTCTCCGCTGTTTATGGTCCTAACCCTCCTGCTGTTAGAAAGTTGTTTTGGTTGGAGATGGATTCGGTGGCTGCTAGATGGGGGCTGCTGTGGTGCGTGGCTGGTGATTTTAATATCCCCAGATTTACATTTGAAAAATCATCGGGAGGAAAAATAACTCGCAGCATGGCAGCGTTTTCTGATTGGGTTCAGAGAAATGGACTTGTGGACCTGCCGATGGGGAGTGTTCGCTTCACGTGGTTGAGTGGCAGAGATCGGCCTGTCCAATCCAAGATTGATAGATTTTTGCTTTCTTAGAGCTGGTTAGTGAAATTCCCTCTTTCCAGTCAGTGTGGTCTGCCGAAAACAATATTGGATCATTACCCTATTTTTCCAGAGGTGGAGATGGACAGCTGGGGGCCCGAAGCCATTCAGATTTGAGCTGGCATGGTTGCGTGTGGAAGGGTTTTGTGATCTTGTGAGGGACTGGTGGAACTCTTGCTCATTTACAGGTCAGCCGGGCTTTGTTCTCTTGCAAAAATTGTGTTTTATTAAAGAGAAAATCTCCATATGGAAGAAAGAATTTTGCCAGGACAGAGAGGCAGCTATGGATAGAGTATTGGCCAAAATCCAAGCGATTGATATCAAAGAAGAATAGTTTGTCTTATTAGAAGAGGAGCGGGCTAGGAGGGACTCGCTGAAGGGTGCTTATAATAATTTCTTGTTACAAGAGGAGATTAAATGGAAGCAGCATTATAGGGCAACGTGGCTACAGGAAGGGGATAAAAACACAAAGTTCTTCCATGGTTTGGCTAGTGAGAGGGGCCGCACTATCAGAATCGAAAGTGTGGTGGTGAATGGGGCTCGTGTTGAAGGAAATGAGGAGGTGCAAGGTGATTGTTTCCTATTATGAGAGACTTCTATCCAACTCCAGTTTCTTGTGCCCTAACTTTTTAATATGGAGTTCAACAAATTGTCAAGGGAAGCTTGGAGAAAGCTTACGATCACGTTGATCGGGCTTTTCTTGATTACATGCTTGGCCGCTGCCGCTTGGGATGTGGAGTCAATTGGAGAAGCTGGATCCGTGAATGCATGGGATCGGCGAAGTTCTCGATTCGACAATGCGATCCTCCCTCGCCGTTTCTTTTTGTGGTGGTAGCAGCAGCATTGAGCAGCATCCTAGCTCCCGGGGGAGGGGGGGGGCGGCGGGTTGTTTCAGGTGGGATCAGGGGACCTCCAAGTGTCTCATCTCCAATTTGCGGATGATACAATTTTATTTTGCTAACCGGACGTGATCCATCTTAGGAATCTTCGAGTGGTAATATTCTGGTTTGAAATGGTGGCAGGCCTTGCTATTAATCTGCAAAAAACTTCGTTATTGGGCATTCATCTTCAAGGTGGGGAGGTGAATGATCTGGTAGAGGTTTTTAGTTGTCATGCGGAATCCTTCCCCACGACTTACCTGGGCCTTCCATTGTGTACTAGGATAGCGAAGAAAAGATCATGGGACCTCGTGATTGAAAGATTTGAGCAGAAATTGTCAGGATGGAAAAGCAACACATTATCATTGTGAGGCCATATTGTGCTAGTTACTGCGATGCTCTCTAATCTCCCCTTTTACTTCATGTCGATGCTCAAATGTCCCACAGGGGTACTCAATAGGTTAAAAGCTTAGAAGGGTTTTCTTTTGGCAAGGTGGGGGAGCTAAGAAGAAGTTCCATCTCATGAAGTGGTTAGATGTGTGCAGGTCGAAAAATGAAGGGGGGTGGGCATTCACCCTTTGGCATCTATGAATGAAGCATTGTTGGGGAAATGGATTTGGAAGTTTGTGTCGGAGGATGGGGGGTTGTGGAAGGAGGTCATTATTAGAAAGTATGGAATGGATAGAGCAGTTTGGTGGCCTAATAGTGCGGGCCTCTATATGGCATTTGGGATTTGGAAGCATATTATGAAGCTCAAAGAAACAATTCTTCAAGGAGTGGTTTACGTAGTGGGGGATGGGGAGAGGGTCAGATTTTGGAAGGATACATGGGTTGGTGATAAAGCATTGCAAGACATCTTTCTGAATCTTGCTCTTGTGGCTGTGGATCCAGACATTTCTATTAGTCGGTCCATTTCTCTCATGGGTTCCCATGGGATTTGGAATCCGTTATGTAGAAGAGCTCTCCGGGAAGTGGAGTTTCAAGAGCTCATGGCGCTTCTATGCCTATTGGAAGGGGTCTCGGTCTCAGATGGGTCTGATTCAGTGTGTTGGAGTAAGGAGAGGTCCGGGAAATTTTCAATGAGATCTCTCAACTCCTTCCTCTTTAGTCCCCAAAGTGGTGTGGCTGCTAGGTTGCACACTTTTCATTTGTGGTCCTATGGCACGCCATCTAAAATGGTAGCTTTTGCATAGTTAGTGGGGTGGAATAAGGTGATGACTATTGCCAACCTTCGTAAGAGGGGCCTCTTCCTTTCTAATGTCTGAACAATGAGGAGACGATTCCTCATTTGTTCATGCATTGCCGTGTTTCCAGGGAGGTGTGGAATCTCGTCCTTAGTTTTTCGGCATTGACTGGTTGGTTCCGGCCTGCATTGAAGATTTCTTTTGGCAATGGCATGGGGGGAGTATAGGCAGGGAAGCCGCTAAAGAGTAGAGAGATGGGGACATCACACGCGCATGCACGCCGCCCTCCTTACGCACGTACGCAGGGAGAAGGAGAGCCCTACTGTCGATTTGGCTCGATGACGACGTCCAGGAAGGGCCTCCTAGTTAGAAGACGGAGTTTTGGTTCAAAAGAGTGAGCCCGATAGTTAAGTAAAGCCCATCATGGGATCTCATGATCGTGACTCACTAGTCGGATTAAGTTCATATTTTAGGTGTTGCTTATTTATGTTATTTAGAACATCATGAATGCTTTAGATTTCTTTGATTGGTTTTTATTTTGGTTTACTTCATCGTCAAATAATAGGTTGCGCACATGGCACGAGTTTGGGGTATAGGTTTTTTCTTATAAATAGGCATCTATTGTAGTTCTTTGGATTCATTGAAGAAATAAAAATTCCTGCGTGTTTTTTTTTTTATTATCTGAGTTTTGAGTTGTGAAAAAATTCAAGTGGGTGCGAAGCTCTCCCTTTTCGAAGGGCTAACTACCGTGGTGCGAAGCCACACCTATCCCGATTCACCCCCACCTTCTTCAATCCATATTTCTTTTCCTACAAGCATTCCATTTGCAAATCCATCAATACCTGCAGCCGTTTTTCTCTCTACAGCAGATTTCTAGAATCTGTCCCTACAGGAGGGCTGAAACTTCGGCAAAGCACCACGCACAAACTGTGCATCAGATCGAGCTGAGATTTGGGGGTTTTGGAGTCCATCCTTGGTCGACCAGGGCCAAGGTGACCTTTTTTGAATAGTGGGCCCCACACACGTGCGGCCATGATCACACGTACGTGCGCCTGGGCCATTGTTGCTGTCCGCGCGCGGGAACTCTCTTCCGGTTCAGGTTTTCTTCTTATTTTACACTCTCATACCAGTTTTTCATAAACCCTAACCTTAGATTACATTATCCTTAATATATTTGTCCCTTTTCTCACCCTAGGGTTCCTTGAATTGAAATTCGTAAATCCCTTGGATCAGGGACTAGTTACTGTGCATGTGTGGATGATTTCTATTTTCCTTTGAGCATCGTTTGGTTGGACTTTACTGATCCAGTCCTAGCCTGTGTAGGCCTGGGGACCCGAACTGATTCCCTTAGCTTGAATGTTTGAACTTTTGTGTGGGACGTGGAATTTTTATGTTATTGTTTCTAAATTAGCGTGATCTAAGGCTGAAATCTTGCATATCATATTTAAATTTCATGTCCTGCATCATGGAGATTATTCTTCTTAGCTGGTTTGTGGGTCATTTGGAAGGAAAGAAATCAGAGGTGCTTTAGGGATATTTCTGGCAACCCATTCGGGGTATTTTGTTGTGCTCATTCTCTTGTATTTTAGTGGAGGACGTGTTCCTCTTGCGTGTAATTTGCGGGAGGGGGTGGGATTCTAATGTTTTGTTTTCGGGTGGCCTTGCTTTCCTTGCTAGGGCTTAGGGGTTTCTTTTTCTTGTTGTTGCTTTTTTTTTTTTTTTTCGCGTTCTTTCAGCGTTTTGCCACACACACACACACACATATGTGTGTGTGTGTGTGTGTGTGTGTGTGTGTGTGTGTGTGTGTGTGTGTGTGAATCTACATCATAGATTATGTGATAAATAGTATAAATTTGTGAAAAATCTTTAAAAATTGTTTTTTGGTGATTTCTTCTTAATTGAAAATGTTAATCTTGATTGAAATAGATCCATTCATTTTAGTGCATTTTTGGGTTTGTAGAAAAATAAAAAATATAATGATTATATATATATATATATATATATATATATATATATATATATATATATATATATATGAAACTGATGTGTCTTTGTTAGTTTTGGAACCAATTGTTGCTAAATTTCTTGTTAAACCATAGAAGACATTTTTGGAAAAAAATATATAAAAATCCCAGGAACGGTTAAGTCTATTATATTTAATGCTAGAAATGGTTATTAAACGGAATTTATGTTATTATTTGGAGAATGTTGAAGGGTGACGAAGACATTAATTGGAGGCATGTAGATAGGGTACATTGAAGTAGGCCCAAGGGTGAAGTGTACATATTGTAATAAGACTATCAGTGGAGGTAATGCTAGATTTAAGGAGACTTGGGAATGTTCTTTTGAACCTACAACAAACACGCTAAGCAATTCATCTACTCAAGCCAATCAAACAGTGTGAATTTGTTGACCACCAACCTTTACACACAATTTCATCAAAATCCGGCATGATCAAGGGTGAATCACACTGAATGGTATTGATCTTTTGATCACTATCACGAGATTCAAAATCTTCAATTGGGCTCCTCACCTGATTCTCATGCTTTGGCCTCTTGCCAAATCCAGCTGTTGTATGTAATGATTTCGAATCATACACAGATCATCGACCACATGGATCGCATGCTTGATTCACGTATGAGATTTTAATATCACCGCATAACTAATCCATTCCTTTTTTAATCCGTTTAAAAAGACCCAATTTTCTTTTCAGACGATCTCACTATTGCTTGTGTGGACCCACCAAATATGTAAAGTAATTGTAAACAATTCATGCATCTCAATAATAAATAAAGTGAAAAAAAATGCTTTTGGAGATGTATGGGCCTAAATCCGTACAAAGCTCCACAATATTACCAAGGTAGCCATTTTCTCTTCTACTATGATATGACACCATAATCTTCTTAGAAAATTTCTTCTCTATTCTATATTTTTCTTCTTCACTTTTTTGTACATTCAGTGCCCATCTTTATTCTTTTTATTGATAATTCAAGTACATCCATATTACAAACAATACATTTATCATCAATTCACTTTTTCAAGATGTGAAAAGTGTCCCAAGGGACTTGGACCTCAAAATATCTGTACTTAGACCTAAGGGACCTATGCACCAATAGCAATCCACATTCAAAACATGTGACCCACCTTTTCTGAAATTAATCCCAACGAGATACCTTGCAGAAAGTAATCTAATTAGGGATATATGAGTTTTATTTTCTTTTAAAGCTGAGATTAGAAAGATGAGATAGATATGATTCTCTCCCTGTTTCATTGCAGAAATCACTTGGGTAATTTTAGATGAGAATTTCCCTAAACTCCCAGTATACTTCTTATTTTCTTTCATGGGCTTGTTTTATTATTAAAATTTGGTTGCACTGATGTAATCTGCTAAATCGTATCGTTACATGAATTTCATCTGTATCATCTTTTGACAATATTTCTCATGACGAGTGAACTGATCCTTGTCCTTTTACATGAATTTCTATCTGTGGCATTGGCAATGATATTTTTTTTTGTGAAGAATGATCTGATCCTTCTACACGTGCCCCTAAGAATCTCCCAGATTCAAAGATCTTAGCCATCAATCTTTGGCATTCTTTTGTTGAATGTCCACCATTAACGTATTTTGCCTTGGAGATTTCTTTTGGGCACTGGGTAACTGAACCATGGTTGCATTTTTTTTATGGACTGGGACTCTGTAAGACACTATAAACATCCACAGTGCTGGATCAGATTTCTCATTTGTTCTTGAGAAAGGTTGCACCAGTGTTTTAAGATCCATTTTGCTGCACCTGGGTCCATATGATTGGTGCCCATGGATCCACTTACAATTTCTTACTTATTTTCTCAATCCTCATTTTATCTTGAGAAGGGTTGCAGCAGTGTTTTAAGCTCCATTGAGCTGTACCTGGGTCCATGTGATTGGTGCCCATGGATTGACTTACATTTCTCATTTATTTTTGGAAAGCATTACACGCTGTACATCTGGTGTAACCGTAAGTCAATCCTGCCCATTCCAAACCCTGGGCCCCATTGTCATTTAAATGGTTCTTCTTTTTCCCCCTTATGCTTTCAATTTTCTTTGGCAAGATATTCTCTTCAATCAGCTTTTGACTAATAAATAACATTGAAACATGGTCTTCATTGCAGCTGATACAAAATCACATCAAGCAGTCCAAAGATGCAGATAAGTTGCATGAGTGGCATCTCTTCTCATGTCCTGCTGTTGGTGCCACCATTTCACATTTCCGGGGAAAATCGAAAAGGATTGACACTGCTCGAGTGACTCGACGCTTAAGCTTTAGTATCATGTGTAAGTCATTTACCTGTATAAACCATAAATCCTATCGCTAACCCTAATCCGATACGTCCTGTTGACACAGGTCAGTAGACTGGCATTTAGCAGGGACTGTATGTTCTGTCACTGAGGACATGTAATATGCCTGGGTATGCAGTTTGTAGAGTTCGGTCAGGCCTATGTTTTTTAGGTACGTGTAGGGAACCTGAAAAGGCCAATATTTTTTTGGCCTGAGCCTCATCCCTCGAGCACGGTCCATTAAGCAATTTCACATGGATTTTAGTAGTATGTAAAAGACTTGTATATGCTAAAATGTGTACTTTGTATCAGATCCGCAGTTGTCCATGATTTTCTACTATTAAACTATTATTATTTTAACTATTATTAATTTAATTATTGAATATTGAGAAGCAAAAGGAGAAGGCATCCTTCAGATCAAGCTTTTCATCGAGCTGCATCACTCTTCAAGGCTCATTGGTGATTCAATGGCGAAAAAAAGGGCCAAGGAAAAGGAGAAGGAAAATCGTCATCTCTCCTTCCCTCCTGACGATTCCCCTGCTCATCAGAATCACAAAGGAAAATCAAAGAAAGGTGAATGACCACCCGACAGACGTTCGAGAAGCAATGGTAACAGATCCAAAGAAAGGGAGAGGACCAGTCGATCATCCAGATCGAGGGACGCTTATTCCTGCCGAGATGGAGTGGAGAATGACAAAGGAAGACCGACTTACAAGACTACCTCTAGATCTAGTGCAAGACCTTCAAGGGCATCCTTCAGGACAGGGTTACAAGGACCTTCTCGAAGTTGTTCCTCTCGTCGGGAGAGGACCCTGTCTCTGGATGGGGATTTTGTTAGGGAGTATGATTCAATGTGAAATAAATGATCCCTGGATCACACAGAATCATGGCGACAAAAATAATCCCCAAGAAGCAAACAGGGGGGGAATCCAAAGGCTCAGAGACGAAATTGGTTCCGGCAGGGGGAAAGACCATCGTGATTTTGAGAGATCTGTGGAAGACAGATTGGTTTAAAGTAGACAAAGCTAAAAAGAAATCTTCAAGCTTCCGAGGTCCAAACGGAAACCCCCTTTGTGTCCTATCCACTCTCTTCCTTAGCAACTTCCTTGAGGACTGGATGGATATTCACTTCAACAGATTTGGAGGGTTTGGTAATGTTTGGGAGGTCGTCATCCCAAAGGAAAGGGTATCTCCTTACATCAGAGGTTTTGCTTTCGTCAGAATGGACTCGGATGAAGATATTGTTAGAGCGGTGGAAGGGTTAAAAGGAAAAGTTTTCTACGGAAAGGAGCTGAAGGTTAATGTGGTGCATTTTGGCCCGAAAAAGATGAACACAGAACTCAGAGTGCAACCATCCACTCCTTTGAGATGGAATCCAAACAAAGTCAAGTTCGCTCTTCTGGCCACTTCATCCCCATTGTTCAATGTAGGGGCGGGGATTCTTCCCACACCTGGTAATGGTTTGACCTTTAGGGACACCCTCTTGGGGGCGGCAACTTCTTCAGGGCAACAATTAAGTGAGGTTTGGGTTGAACCTTGCCCCCCTTCTCCTCCTCCCCCTCCTCAGCCAATCCTTTCCTCTCCTACTCCCCCCATCCCGTCTGAATCCCCCCTTACTTTCGTTCTCCCACCTCCACCCTCGGAGGATTCTCCTCATTTGGTTCAGGAGGAGCGTGCCCCCATTCAGGTTGCTGGGCATTGACGTGCGATAAGGGGGATCCGGGGATCCGGTCATTAACGCTTCTGATGCTTTCCTCAAATCAGCCATGGATAATTTCCAATGGTTGGGGGTGGTCTACCTTCGTCCTGATTTCTCGCTTACAGACTTATCCTGGTGGTTCCAATTCTTCTGTGGGCTCTGACAGGATGACTTTACCCTTTGTTCTCTATTCCCGGCTAACATCTTCGTCTCTTTCCAGCTATTTTCCTCGATCCACAATTTCATCTTGATGACTAACTCGAATAGAGTTGGCCCAATGGAAGGGATGAGGAAATGGTCAGATTGGTCGTGTTTTGGTTAGGAAGATGCCTGGTTTGTCTTCCCTCATGTTCCTCATGAACTCTGGTCTGTTGAGTTTTTCACTGCTTTAGTTTCTTCTTTTGGTGAACTGGTGCAGGTGGACCAAGCAATTTTTAATTGGGAGGAACTTCATTTTGTTAGATTCTATATCGTGGTGAAGAGGACGACTCTTATCCCTCAAATGGTAAGGGTTAACGTGGGGGATACCCATCCCTGTTTTCATGGACAATCAGCCGTTGAGGGTGGTGGAGCAATCAGACATGCAGACGACGAGCCGGGATGTTGTTTCACTGCCATCCATGCATGCGGCACCACCTTCTCTGGTGCCTGGCGAACTACCGAATCCTTCGGCTCCCATGTGCGAACCCTCCGTCAGGATCTCTGCCATGAGCACCTGCTCACTCGGACTACAGATCGAAAGTGTCAGCTAAACGGCGGGAGGAAATCGCCACGCAGATTCAACCCTCTCGATCAGACTCAGGGTGGATATCGAGACAAGATTTTGGCGATATCTTCTTCTTCTTAAGAAACTCGGGGATTGCTGACATTTTATTCCTCGAGATTTCTTCCAGATCTTGTGAGACGCTTGCAATCTCCTCTAATGCCCTGATTCGAGATCTCTGGCAATTGTTTCGACGTCTGCCTCAACCTCCGCCCTAGCCATGTGTCATAAGAAGACGGTTCCTTCCATTCCAGTCTCTTCGGCTAGGGACACACACCTATACTCCAGCCACCTAGCTCGGCCTCGAGCCTCCCAAACCTGATGGTTCAAAAGGTTCCTTCTCTGCAGCCTCACTTGAAACACATGACATCATTTTGTCTCCCGAGCCAAATCGTGTTTTGGAGGATACGAGTGCTATACCTCTTCCGGAACAAAAGATATGCAGCACCAGCATTGCAAATCCAGGAGAGATTGTGTCGTTGATGCCCCTCGACATTGCCTCCCATTCAATCGCTTCGGTTTCTTCTCCCTCCTCTAGTTATGATAGTCTGACTTACATTCTGAGTTGAGACAGGAGGTAGCTAAAGGAGATTACGCTTCCTCTGCCAACAACAGCAGCAGTGTTTTCTCCCCGCAGTTGTCAACAGAAGTGATCGTTCCTCTTGACAGTTGCTTGCAGTCTCCAATCAGTCCATTCCCAGGCTTGTGAGGGCTTCCTTATCCCACCTTCCTCTCCTGTTCTTAATCCCAATAATCTTCTTCCATCTTTCTCACCTCCCTCTACAGATATCCCCTCTCCCTCTGTGAGAATCCGGGCTTTGGTTCAAGCTACGATAACTCTTCCCTATGTGAATAATAATGAAAAGGAATTGGCCCGAACCTTTCTTGAGAAGGCCTTATCATACCCAACCCCCAACACCACCCCACCCCCCCCCCCCCCCCCAGGACAACGCTCCCTTTGGTTCCCTCCACCCTACCTTTTGAGGGAAACATCCAGCTCGTCTATACCACTGGAAGTTCCAGAGGGGCTGGCGGAGGCCATACAACAAAAAAACGTTGGGTGAGGGAAGTGGTGGGACATGTAGGAAGACTCCAGGGAGTGGTGTTCGAAAATACTGACGAAAACTACTTTTCCCTTTTTAAGCTTCTTACTGAAAGGGTTCTCAAGTTGAAGGTGTCTCTCCAGTTTGATCTCAGGGAAAAATCCCCCCTTAACAGGGAATTAGTCAGGTTGGGAGTCTCCCATTCGGGAGAGTGGGAGATCACACCAAGTTAGAATAGAAAGGGAAGAGGCGCCCAAGTAGTTTCCTTATGAAGATCCTTTCCTGGAACGTCTTCCGGCTAGGATGCCCACAGAATCAGGCTCAAGTCAAGGAAATGTGTCACTGCTCGAAAGCTAAGGTGATCGTGCTTCAAGAAACGAAAATGCATTCTATGAACAGAGGTATTGTTAGATCCATCTGGAGAAAGAAAGGTATTGATTGGATTGCGCTTGACTCGATAGGATCTGCTGGAGGAATTCTTCATCTCTGGGACTCCTCTTCTAGATCCATGGAAGACAGTTGGGTGGGGATGTTCTCAATTAATGTTGTTTTCCCAGAAAAATCCGTGTTTCATTGGATATGCTTGGGGGTTTACGGGCCTTCCACTCCCCCTTGGCCTTTCTTCTGGGCAGAACTATCTTTGGTTCCTAATAGATGGCAGTTGCCTTGGGTTGTTAGAGGAGACTTTAATTCGTTTCTCGTTCGAAAAGCTCGACGACTCTGATATCTCGAAATTGATGAGTGTTCTCTGAATGGGTTGCCAAACATGGGATGTTGGACCTCCCAATGGGGGATTGTTAAATACTCTTGGTCTAATGGGAGGTCCTCCCCGTCGATGTCCCTTTCTGACCAGTTTCTGGTTACCCTCGACTGGCTCTCCCACTTCTCCTTCGTGAATCAAAAGGGTATGCCAAAACCGATCTCTGACCATTGTCCAATCCTTCTTGAAACAAAGGAAAGCAACTGGGTCTGAAACCTATTAGATTCGAATTGGCTTGGATGGAAATGGCGGGTTTCAGGGAATTGGTGACAGACTGGTGGTCTTCTTTTCAAATTGAGGGCAGGTATGGGTTCATCCTCCACAAGAAACTTCAAATGCTAAAAGGTAAGTTAAAATCGTGGCACTGGGAAATCTTTGGTCAGGGGAAATCTGAAATGGCCTCCATTCTGGCAGTCATTCAAGATTTCGATTTGCTTGGGGAAGCATGGCAACTAACAGAGGAAGATTTGGATTCCAGAAATCGTTTATTAGTTTAATATTGTTCTAGATTAAAATAGGAGGAAATCAAATGGCGCCAAAAATCCAGGGCCACATGGCTCAAAGGGGAGATCATGATACTAAAATTTTCCACTCTATGGCCAATGCGAGGATTAGAGTTGTACACGAGCAGACTAAGGCTCGAGTACTTGCTCAACTCGACTCGGAATACTTGACTCGTACTCGACTCGTCTGAGTTAGAGCCGAGTACGAGCGGGTTTCATCTACTCGTTTAGATTATGAGTAGAGTACGAGTCTGGAGGTATTCGACTCGGTACTCGACTTCTATACTCGACTTGTACTCAACTCGTACCCATATATATAAGCAAAAAAAAAAAAAAAACCCTACTTCACTCATCCAGTCACCCGTCATTTTCAAGCACCCGCTCGAAACCCTTTTTCCCTCAAGCGGCCGTTTTCAAACCCCCCCCCCCGCTCTCTCTCTCTCTCTCTCTCTCTCTCTCTCTCTCTCTCTCTCTCTCCTGAGCGCCGCACGCCGTCCCTCTTCTTCTCTCTCTCTCTCTCTCTCTCTCTCTCTCTCTCTCTCTCTCTCTCTCTCTCTCTCTCTCTCTCTCTCCGCCCGTCCGATTGCGGGGTGCTAGACGCCCGTCCCCTGTCCGCTCGTTCCTGCAGCCCATATCGGTGCCCCTGCTGTTAAGGAGCTCCTCCCCGCCACTCGTCTGCAGTGCCGCACTCGTCCCCTGCTGTGCCGCCACTCGTCCAGTCCTCCGTCATCGCCCTGCCTTGCACACAGCTGCCGGTCGTTCCTGCCCAGCTCGTCCGGTATGCGTAGGTTTGATTTTTGATTTTTAGAAATTGTTTAATATATGTTAATATAGAAATTGTTTAGTATATATTTGAGATTAACCTGATATTTGTGTTTTTCCTAAATATCTCAAAATAAAAAAGAAACTCGAGGACGGGCGAGCTGGGCAGGAACGACTTGGGAATTAGGATTAACCTGATATTTGGAATTGAGATTAACCTGATATTTGTGTTTTCCCTAAATATTTCCATAAATATTTCAAAATCATTTAGCATAATTGGGATTAACCTAATATTTGGAATTGGGATTAACCTGACATTTGGAATTGGGCAATGAATTGAATAATTCATTTAGCATAGGTCCCATCTTTGATGGTCAAACATGACGAAACAGCAAGAACGAGCTTTTATTTTATTTTGAATAATATAAGAAATGGAATTTATTTATTTAATACTCCAATGGCACATGATGCTTAAACTGTTAAAATCACTTTAGTTAATCACAATTAAATTAGATAAATGGAACAATCCTAACCTTTGATTTGTCAGGAATTATTTACAAAAATTAGGAGTGTCTACACTATTTTTCCACTCAATGTCCAACAAATGCATACCAATCCTTCGAAAACTCGCACTCTACTCGACTCAATTTCTGCTCGTACTCGAACTCGCCTTGAAAACTCGGACTCGACTCGACTCGTTTACTACTCGTACTCGGCTCGTACTCGGGCAAGTAGAGTACGAGCAGGGACTCCCTGCTCGTTGGCTGAGTAGGGCCGAGTACGAGCAGCACTCGGGCGTTAAGAGCCGAGTATGAGTAGGGCGATACTCGACTCGACTCGACTCGTGTACAACTCTAGCGAGGATACGCTCCAATTCAATCTCTTCTCTGTGTTGACGAGGTGGTTTTGTCCGACGGCTGATGATGTTATTGGATCTCGTGTACATAATCTCCCTTTCAGGACCATCTCTGAGTCTGATGTTAATTTTCTCGAGCGCCCTATCCTCATCAAGGATGTCAATGAAGTGGTCTGGAGTTAGGAAGGGATAAAGCCCTTGGATCTGATGGGTTTTTGATTGCTTTCTTCCAATCCTTGTGGGAAGTTATCAAATTTGATTTGTTTAATTTCATTGCCGACTTCTTTGAGCATAATAGATCAGCTACTGAGTTTGGGAGCACCTTCATTGCCTTGATGCCTAAATTGGAAGGAGCTATAAATGTCAAGGACTTTCATTCGATTAGTCTCATTGGATCTCCCTACAAAATTCTATCTAAAATCCTTGGCCAAAGACTGGTGACGATTCTTCCAAAAATCATTGCCCTGTATTAATTTGCTTTCATAGAAGGAAGGCAGATTTTGGACTTTGTTCTTATAGCTAACGAGTGCTTGCATTCCCAAGCTAGATCGAAAAAGCTAGGAATTTTGTACCGACTAGACCTTGAGAAGGCTTATAATCATGTAGAGTAGGCCTTTCTTGACTATGTCTAGGAAAAAATGGAATTTGGCTTCAAGTGGAGGCTTGGATTACAATCTATCCTATGTCCCCTAAATTTTTAGTCTTAATCAATGGTTCCCCTTTTTTTTTTTTCAAGGCCTTGGAGAGGTATTCGTTAGGGTGACCCCTTGTCCCCTTCTTATTTGTAATGGTGACTGGTCACTGAAGTGGGATGATAACTCAAGGGCAGGTAGCAGGCTTATACAGGGGCCTCACTATTGAAAACTTCCACTCCGCTGACCCATCTGCAATTTGCGGATGATGTCCACCCTCTATTGTGTGGGGTGCACCTTCTATGTGGATCATCCATCATGTTGGGCTACTTTGGATATGGGTCATCCATCATGTAAGATCTTGGATGTGGACCGTCTATTAGGTGGGGCCCACTTAATGTGGACCGTCCATCATGAGGGGCCACACTTTGATGTGGGTCATCCATCATGTGTGGCTCACTCTGTCCCCCCCCCCCCCCCCATCCATTATGTGAGTCCCACCTTCAATGTGGACCGTCCATCAAGTGGGACCCACTTAAAGTGGGTGGTCCATCATGTCGGGCCACACTTTGATGTGGGTCATCCATCATGTGGGGCCCACCTTTGATGTGAACCGTGCATTATGTGGGCCCATCTTGATGTGGACCATTCATCATGTGGGAGCACCTTCAATATGGGTCATTCATGATGCGAACCCACCTTAGATCCACCATTCATCATGTGGGTCCCACCTTTGCTAACCGTCGATCATGCGGGGCCCGCTTGATGTGGATAATCTATTATGTAGGGCCACATTTTGATGTGGGCCATCCATCATGTGGGTCAGACTGTCCATCATGTGGAGCCCAACCTTCAATATGGGTGGTTCATCAAGTGGGTTCACCTTTAATATCAACCTTTTATTATGTGGTTCCGCCTTCAATGTTCACCATCCATTATGTGGGCCCCACCTTTGATGTGGGTTGTCCATCATGTGGGGCATCCATCATATGGGGCCCACATTTGATGTGACCATGCACCATGTGAGCCCACCTTGATGTGAACCATTCATCATGTGGAGCCCACCTTTAATATGGGTTGCTCATCACGTGGGTCTACCTTAGAGAGATTGTAAAGAAAAGAGAGAAGGTTAAGATGGAATTATTTAAAAATTTAAAGGCAAACCTTTCCAAAAATTAATTAAAAAAGTCTACTTGATTAAACCAAATAAACTCTAAAAGAAAAAGTGACGTCCCTATCACTTATGTTTTTTAAAGAGCTTTTTGGCTAGTTTTAAAAAAAATATAAACTCTAAAATGAGGGTTTAACCAAACAGTCTATTTCATAAATAAAAACTTAATTTTTTTAGAATAAGTAAATATGTTTTTATTAGTAGAGATGCCAAACGGCCTCCAAGTCTTTGAGTCCATCCAATGTGTCTGGATGTCGAGCTGAGTCCGAGTTTAGAGTTTTTGAACCATGGTTATATGTGAGCCCCAAGAATGTCATGGTTGGTGCCTTACTGTGAATTGTCTCTGTCCACTCTCCACCCAATGTTCCTCTATGGCTGGGGACGATCCTATCCATGAATTGATGGCAAGCTAATGGATGGCGGCTGGAGGTATGATTGGTCCGATTTCAGCACCATGGGCTATCCCATGTTGGGGAATGTAGGTTACCAGCAGTTTGGGTCCCATATAGGGTTGTACACGAGCTAACTCGGTTGCTTGCTCGACTCGACTCGACTTGAAAAGGCTCGATTCGAAATTGAGTTCAAGCTGAGTGGAGCTGATTTTTTGAGCTTGAAAAAAATTTCGAACCGAGTTCAAGCTTGCCCGAGCTCGACTCGAATCGGATCGAACCCAACTCGAATCGAACCAGTTTGGTGACTCGGTTACTTTGATATTGATGTTGCTCACCAAGTGTTTGATGAAATGACTCAATGAAGTGTGACTGGTGGCAAGGAAGGTATGTATATGAAACAAATACCATTTTTTCTTGATTTTGATGTTACCTACAAGGTGTTTGATGAAATACCTGTAAAACTGCTACTGCTATTTTACATATAGTGAGAATTTGAAGTTGCAATTCATGTGTTTGTGAAAATCTTTGCACTGAGCGAACTCATTTGAATGGCCTTGCCTCTTGACCGAATCGAGTCGAGTCCTGGCGGTCGAGCTCAAGGACCAGGCCGAGCCAAGTCGAGTCGTGCCCAGCTCGACTCGGTTCAACTCATGTACACCTCTAGTCCCATAGGAGGGGAATTGGACAATTGTTTGGATGTATGGAACTCTCTAGTTTAGCCTAATAATCCAATCAACAACTACGGAAATAAATGATCCATAATGAATTGGATGCCTCCAAAATATCACTTTGTATGGACGATCCTAATCATTCAATCAACAACTATGAAAATAAACAATATGTAATGATTATAATAGATAAGTATCAATCTTTATGTAGATTGTCCATTATGTGGGACACACCTTTTATTATTTAGCCCTGAAAAAACACATTAATTTTGATCATAACCATCTGATCAATAGCTAGGAAATTGATGATCCATATTTATTATATTAGGAAAAATGTCTTATACTTGCCCATCATGTTGGGCCCACTTTAATTGTCCACCTTCTTAAACATTAACCGGATCGGGTGATGCTAACCATTGGCTTTAAAACTTCATGTTCCAAGTTAATTATACAACTGCTCATCTCTTTCATCATCATTGAGATATGATGATTCTAACCATTTAATTAATGCATAGGAAATATATGGTCCATGTTTTTTTACATTAGAAAAGGTCTGGTTAGTGATTGAACCCTCCATGTGCGACCAACCCTTGAAGGTCAATCCCTCCCAAAAAATCAGTTAGGGCATGTTTGGTCCATGGAATTGAATGTTATTAGATGGGATTAACATCATTATTCCACAATGATTGTAAGTCTGGAAATATCATGGTATTGTAGTCATCCAATCCCATGTTTGGGATAAAATTTTTGCTACAGGAAAACACTGGATTAAGCAAAATCATGTTTGGTGGACCATGAATTATAATCAAGGGAGCAGATTCAAAACGGATGTTGTTCACTTATACACATATATAACTAGAATGTCACATGTAAACGGTGTATATGGATGGACGGCATGGATAAACACATGCATCGATGTGGGGGCCCACATGTGTAGTGGATTTCAAAATCCACGAAAATTCAGCATGGGACCAAATGCAATTCCATGGGACTAAATATAATTACCTCCCACCTAATCCTAACCTTTCCTATCCTCTCCAAATGCTGGATGGAATTGCACGGGACCAAATGCAATTCTATCTTCCCACCTAATCTCATCTAATACTCTGCGCCAAACGCCCCCTTAGACCGGATGGTCCTAACCATTTGATCCATAGCTAGGAAAAATATAAACTGGTATTGTTTGTTATAGCCATATACTAGCCTGATAAATTTCTTTCTGCTTAGGAAGACAATGATTAATATATAGAGATTGCATGGTTATACTAGGAAAATTTGTCTATGTAACATAAGTTAATGGTTATGGATATTTGCACTTAAAAGATGGAAGAAATTGAGTGAAATTAATAGGTGTCCAAGAACAAGGTGTGGAATTTACGAGGACAAAACAACATTATTTGGTAATATAAATTGATGGAAGAAGGAAAGTGGAATATCTAAAAAGTTAAATGTTATGTGGAATGAGATGGCCACGTGCATTAAAATGATGAAAAAATGTTTTGGAGGATCTATAAGGAAAATCAACTTATATAAGGAGCATTGGTGGTGGAATGATGATGTACAACAGGCTATTAACGAGAAACGTTCATGTTTCAAAGCTTGACAAAAAACTAGAAATGATTTTTTTTTTTTTTTTTTAATAACAATATAAAATGCCAAAAAGCATGCTAAGAAAGTAGTGAGGCTGAATTTAGGTTCATGATGATCTTAACAATAGATTGATGATGATAGAAGGTGAGAAAGATATCCCCAAACTTGCAAAAATGTGAGAGAGGAGGGGTAGGAATTTAGATCATATAAGATGCATTAAGAACGATGATTAGAGGGTACTTGTTAAGGACGATGAAATCAAAGAGGGGGAGAACCTATTTCTAGAACTTGTCACATGACAAACACTCTAAGAGCTCAACGATAGAAGGAATCATTGACTCAAATGAGGCTGGAGGCCATATATACTTTTGTAGGACTATGATACCTGAATTGAAAGAAGCTTTGAAAAAATGAAATCAGAAAAGGTATTTTGACCAGACGGTATATCAATAGAGGTTTGTAAGTACTATGGGAGATATTAGTTTATTTGGTTTATTTTAACTGACAGAGTTGTTCAACAAAATTGTAAGATCAAAGAAGATACCTCACGAGTGAAAGAAAAGTACCATGCTACCCATTTATTATAATAAAAGTGACATACAAAGATGCACCAACTTTTGTGGGATTAAACTTATTAAAACTTTTGGAGAGTGGTTGAGCAAAGATTGAGGCATGAGACGAATATATCAAAAGTCAATTTGGTTTCACGCCAAGAAAGATGACCGTTGAGGATATCTTCCTACTTAGAAGCCAGGTAGAGGAAGGATCTGCACATGGTTATTATTGACTCAAAGAAAACATAAGGTAGAATCACTAAAGAGTTAATCTACTAGGTATTGAGAAAGAAATGAGTTTTAATAGGATATATTGGCATGATTAAAGATATGTATGAGGGAGCAGTAACAATTGGGAGGACTACTAGTGGAAAGACAAGTGAATTTCCAATTACTGCAAGCTTGTACAAAGGGTTTTCATTGAGCTTGCACAAAGTTTTTTTATTTTTTACATTGGTTATGAACTAGTTAAGGAGGCATTTACTAGTTAATGTGTGTGCGTGTGTGTGGATAACATAGTTTTGATGGATGAAATGAGTGGGTAAATGCAAAGCTATAACTATGGAGGGACGCTTATCTAAAGATTTTAAAATTAGTTGGGCAGAAATAAATGTAATTGATTTTCTTGTGAATCTCAGTCTGAATGAGCACATGCTATCTAGGAAATGTAGTTATGGATCGAATAATTGAAATAAGTAACCCAATTGTAATCTCTTTAGCATTCATATTGACGCTGTGAGCACCAAATTGCAATTACATTACTTTAAAGTGGGACTTGGATGAAATGTTAGTGCAATTTGAGCACTACTCCCTCATCATGAAAACTAAGAAACATAATTTATTTTGTCATCCCCTCTTGAAAAAAAAAAAAAACTGGTGTTTTACAATTTACTTCACGTGTGGATCCAAACACAGAATTATTTTTGTTGCGATCTGTATCTTACTCATGCTCGCTCCCTCCCTACATCCAAAGCATACTATTGAAAACTGCAACAAATCATATGCTAGACATGCTGATATTATGTGTATGGAAAATAAATGAATCAATGAGGAACAGTTTTTGTTTGACAATTACACTTGAAAAGAATCCAATATGGCTTTGAGAGTTTTCTGAGAGGTTGACCATTGCTTTTCGTTGGCACTCGCCACAAATAAGATGACTGTGTTTCCCTTTGCAGTAGCCTTCGCGAGATTGTGTGAACCCGTCAAGGCCAATGGAGTCTCGAGCACATATTTGTAGTACTGCATGCACCAAGAAGATCTTCAATTTATTAGAGATGTTTTATATTTTTCTTTTAGAATGGAGAAATACAATCAAAGGCATTGCGTGTTACTTCAAACTATAGTAATAAGAAGTGTGAAATAAAGCAACAACAGATTTGGGTGCGAGAGAAGGGAAGTGTTTTGTGTCAAAATGTTGTCAAAGTATACAAAGGCTAGGAAGCAGCAATGGGAGCATGTGAATCCAAGGCGTGATTTGAAGTGGAAGCAGCACCTAGTTAGAAGGATCCCGCAAATAAGCATTAAATGTCTTACTACATCATCTACTAGATATTGGAGCATGGCCATCTACGATGGGGCTCTATACACTAACAGTTTGATAATGGAAACATAGGCCCTACATATATAATGCTTGACACCCAAGTTCAATGATCTGAACCCTTAATAAGGGCCCCAAGTATATATTGCTTAAACCATCTAGTAGATTTTGTACACTATGTTCCGGTTTTCAGTTTGTACAAGTGGGACCCAAGTTCAATGATCCAAACTCTTGATATGATAGCCTCACCATAGATTGTAGGGACGTCAATAAACCAGGCCTAGGCTGGTTGAGGAAATATAATCCCAAGCAAGAACCCTACCCGAATCTAGAACGGGACAACTTCAAGGCCTAAGCCTCATCCAATTAAAAGTTTGTCACAAAAGAGCCCAGCTTGTTAAGAATTTTCTGCATGTATATTGTTGGTATGTAATTCATATATACATATGAATTATCATGGTGCAGGCCCAACGTAGCCTGAGCCACCAGAGCAATGAGCTTGACACAAACCAGGCTTGATTACTAATCAGGCTCGAACTTTTAGACCCAAGCTCGACCTGTGACGGGCCAAGCCCGGTAACCCAACTGGCTGGCTCCGACCCATTGACACACGTAGTGGACGGCGATGGCTGATGCACCAAAAATCAAAGATTGGAAAGAAAAACACAAAAAGGGTCCACAATCAACCGAATTTAAAAAAAAAAAAAAAAATTTTAAAAACGAAGAAGAAGAAGTCAAAATAGATAATGCATGGTGAAAGGCGTAACATCAAAAAGATAGCCAGGCGAAGTGGCTATCCCGTACACAATTCTATGTTTCTCCTTGCTAAACCAGGCGAGAAGTGGAACTAGCAGTTCTCGTGTAAGAAATTGCAATTTTGGTATAGCCACAAAAAAAGGCAAGGCACGAACAAATCATGATTTCACAATTCATGTACCCTTACCAAACAGTCCAATAATGCTAAAAAGAAATACAATTTTGGTTAGTACGGAAGATGAAAATCCTAACATAATTGTGCATTCATGTATGATTTTTTCCATCCCAATGTGCCATATATGCTAATCAAGAAATATGAACATTACTAAGAGACCTGAGCATCGTCTACCTAGAGAAATCAAGGCAGCTCATTAGGTCGTCCCACATGTACATTGCCAAGGCTCAAGAATTAGGACGATCATGTACAAAAATGGACAGTTGGAAATAAATGACCAAGGCTACACATCCTATGTAAATGCATGGCCAACCTGATGTAGGGACCAACCTGTTTTGGCACTAGAGGATGTAAACAAGGGTACTCGTTTGATGAACACTCAGATCTTGCTGCTGAACATATGGTGAAAGTAAGAAAAGAAATCCTACTTGAGCTAGTAGCCTTAGTAGTGGCCATGATAAGAAATCATAGTGTTTGTCTTCAAGGTGAGCAGCCTCCGGTTGGTGTAATAATGTAGGCAAGGGAAGTCAGAAATATACATCAGTAACCTTGGTAAAAGAGTTTGTCTGGCACTACATTTTTATTTTTATTTTTGGAAACGGGTGACAATTTATTAAAAAGCGGCAAAGCTGAAAGAATACAAGAAAAAGAAAAAGAAACGCACAAACAGGCCCGAAAGCCCAACCCCCCACAACCGAGGAGCTAAGAAAGGCACGCTCTCCAGTGGACCACAACAGATCTAGCAGAGCCGAAAACCGAAGAGGGATTGTTGAGATCATCCCTAAAGCACCTTCCATATCTCTCCTTCCAAAGGGCCCACAACCCTGCTAAAAAGGTCTCAAACAATGCATGTTGGAGACCTTAACTATTGGAAATGACCTTTTCTAGGTAATGCGGTATAGTAAGACTTAAGGGCAGTGTTAGCATGATCTGGTTGGCGAGTTGTGTTTGTTAACATGTATTGGTGGCCCCTACTATTGCCTACAACCAGTGTTCGAAATATCGGTATCATGTTACGTATCGCATCCTTGGGATACGGATGCGTATCGGTTATCACACGGGATATATCGTTTGTATCAGGTAATTTATCGCACTTTTTGGAAAAAACATAGGGAAACATTGGGAAAATAGTTGAATTTTTCAATGAAACTTTACGGATTGTTAAAAAAGACTTCAATACACACTTTTAAATCATAACATCTCAAAAATAAATTGCATATAATAGGTTTCCTTTGTATAGGGTCCTAAGCTATGTATTGTTTAACTAAACTAATGCAACTATATTTAAATTGAATGCATAACATTTGTAGTGTATGTGATGATCATTTTATCAAACACTCATAAATACTTCAAAATTAGTCTCAATTGACAGTTGGTTGAAGAGAAAAAAAATATAATTAAAAAATTATTTCTATTTTCTGAAAATTAACAAGGACTTAACAAATTAGTAGATTAGCTCTTATGCATGCTTGATTTCATATTTGGAGTGCAACATTGCAAGCAATTTGAGAGAAACCGGGGAAATTTTTATTTTTATTTTTCCAATTTTCTCCAAATCGGACCGCCTACTCTCCAATTTTGAAATTAGAGTGTATGTGATGATCATTTCATCAAATACTTCAAAATTAGTCTCAATTGATAGCTGGTTGAAGGAAATTTTGGAAAAACATGGAGAACATGAAGAACCAATGGATATCAAAATCAAAGCTTCAACTCCATGATTTTTCATGCAAAACAGGAAGAACCAATGGATTTATAACCACTTGACACTGATTTAATATAATTTCAACAAAAAAAAGGATCGGAAATTGAAAATGCTCACCGGATTGAACATGTGGGATATATAGGCGTTTCGTATCGCACAAGTGGGACACAAGATATATCGTGGGATATATTGGCCAATATCGTCGATATTTAAAACTTTGCCTATAACTAGCTACTTGAACATGTCATTTAGGCGTCATTTGGCACCGTGGATTCTGAATACCGGGACTAAAAATCCCCTGGATTTGAAATACCCTAGATTTATAATCCTCTGGTTGTGTTTGGCACTATGGAATTAGAATCCCCTATAATCCAAAAATCCCTATTTACTTAAATTGTGTAGTATATTTACAGGAGTTTGAATTTAATTACTAAATCAACTTTAATATCCCTAATCAGTGTAAATATATAATGTTTGACACAATGATTGTAATAAGCCCACTGAATTACATACTTTGATTTTTTTTTTTTTTTAAATGATGAAATTCCAAGCCTTAGATGGGCCACAAGCAAAGGATGACAACTGAGCGACTAACTAACATTTCTTAACTGTTGATTTACATGGCCAATGTTTGGACTGTCCAAATCATTCTATCGATGTAATTTTAGTGATGCAGTTGATAATTTGACTATTTTGGGATATCATCAACGGGCCACGTGTACAATAGATAGTAGCCTAGTGACAGATACGTTACGCATGTGACTCTCTTGCCATTAAAAATGAGCAAAAAATGGATAAGATTTGTAATCCAAGCAAAAGGGAGGGATTCCAAAAGTGAGGATTTGAAATCCCATGGATTTGGAATACCCTCTAATCCACCCTTACCAAACGACTAGTGGATTAGGAATACCGTCAAATCCGCAGTGCCAAACCACCCCTTATTATTATTTTGATAATGGTGCATTTGTATGCCTTCATGCTCAGCAGTTTGCTTGGCAGCTGCCCTTCCATGACCCTACTAAGCTTGTTCCCACTTTGGGGCATGAATCTAATGGTCGGGCTGAGGTAGGGGTGCAACTCGGGTTGGTCAATTGAACTCGACTAACCCAACTCAAAACCTTTAGTTGTGTTGGGCTTGGGTTAAAAATACCGACCTAACTCAGGTTGGTTGGGCTTGGGTTGAGGCCTGAAGCAACCTGGCCTTCTATGCATTACTAATACATGATGAGTTACGAATAATATAAATTATGTAAACATAAAATCATGATTTGAATGGAAAATATGGTTCATGAATGCAATTGTTCTTACTATGCACTCTATGCTATATATAGTGTTTGAGATCAGAACCATCCATGCATGGAAACAGTTCATGATCGAAACTAACTTGGGCCCACATACTGAGTGATTCGATGTCTTTTGAATAGTGTATCTAAACATCAATGAACTTTTCTTCATCTATTTCTTTATTTTTTATTTTTTTGAGTGGTGATTATAGACTTTATTCTGCAAATCTCATTTTGGTACTTATAGGTATCACTTCAAAGATATTATTTGATGGTTAGATATTTGATTTTATGTGTTAGTTTACTATTCACAAGTTTGCTAACCTGACTAAACCTGATCTAACTTGACCCAACTCAAATTGTGTTATGGTTGAATATTCAATGCCTTGGGTTAGGATTGGGCTGGGTAGATTGGATAAGGTCTAGGGTCAGGTCAGGCCTCAGGCTGACTCTTGAAGTTGGGTTCGGCTTGGGTTGATCCTCAACCCGACCCGACCCAACCCAACCCACCCATGCTGCACCCCTAGTTAGGGTTCAATACTAGGTGGGATAGTGTTGACATATGAGTGGTGTCAATGTGACCCTCTGCCATGGACAGTTCCAAGAGCCTAAATAAAAGAGGAACATTGATCTATGTTCCCTAGCTGATTGCAACTATGGTGGAGTCGAGTTCGATCCAGACGCTTGAACACCCGACCAACCAATCCAGCCAATCCATTAGGTGCAACATACATTTCAGGAGATACCAAGAAAAAAAAATCAATCAGATGATCAAATCAATTCATAAGATGGCCTCCTTTTTTATAGACATTCATGTCCAAGCCACGAATGGGATGGTTAGGATGACCTGATGAAAGCAATGCTATGGAACCATAAGCAATCCGTGATGAGCCCCACCAAATAAATGAATCAAATTGTTGATTGGACCTATCTTTGGACAAATGATCTTGACCGTCCATTTATTAGGCTGTCGATCAGATTGTTAGAATGGTCTAGCTGGTGTGATATTTTATTTATTTATTTATTTATTTTTGTCGTGGTAGTCCATGAAACATATGTTGCATCTAATGGAAGGTCCCCAGCTGTCAATGGACTATCCACGTCCCGATTTACATCGACTCTACATTAATTGGGGTGGGGTGGGGTGGGGTCAACTCCATGTGATCATTCCCCTAAGAAAGCTTTCCTAATGATAGAGTTTCTGAATTTCATATTTAAACTACCAATAGCAATAAGAGTAACGAGGCAGAAAGGATCTGAATAAGAAAAAAGAGAGAATACAGGTACAACTACAAGGTATCTTACCGTTTGGTCACCAAGTTTTTCCACTGAAATTTCAAGGAGCTCGTCAGAATCGTATGTGTTCCCAGTCACAAAGGGGCCAAGGGAGGCAATCAGTTTTTCAGGGCTTCCAATTTCTTCAATGCTAGCATTGGGCTTGTTAGTCAGACGTATCAATGGAGAAGCTACCACCTGAACTTTGCCTTGCTTTTCATCTTCAAATTTCACCTCCACCCATGGTTCGGCACACTTGGGTTGGCAGTAGTTTCCAGATAAGATGTTAGCAACACGTGTCTGTTTCCAAGTAGGTGGGAGGATGAACTGATAGGGCTGCACATTTCCTACATGGCATAGAACCTTGAGCAAATAGGCCAAAAAGTGGATTGGTTGTACATGGGGACATGTGGCAAACATGCAAAATTAAAATATCCAGATCACTCATCAGCCAAGCCACACCATATATGCGACATGGCCAAAAAGGCTGACCAGACTATTCTAACCACTCAATTCAAACGTGGTCCAAAAAAATGGATGGGAAATGCAATGCAAAGATTCCAAAGCATTCATTATAGTCATGGGAGTATTGGGAAATGCAAATATGAACAGAGTTTCATTGTAATCCTTTAGAAGGAAGTGAAGATATGGCTATTAATAGGCAAAATTACTGGAATCAATGAGAACTCCTGGACAATGATGATGATGGAATATTGGATACTTCAATAATCAAAGGCAATAAACATGAAATTTTTATACAATAGATGGTGTAAACAGAGTCCTAATCTAGCAATCATTCTTGACTAGTTTGGTTGAATTTCTTGAAGATAGGTATGGAGTGTAATTGCAATTTGCTAAAAATGACAATGGTTATCAGAAACCAGCTAAGACTCGTTAATAAGCTCTCACATTTGAAGGCATGGAGGCAGAAGAATCAGACATGGATATTTGTAAGGAAAAGAAAACCCATCAGCTGATAGTGAAATAAACCAGCTATGTATAGAAAGGTGTGTTAGGCTAAAGCAATGAAAAATGAGAAGAATTAACATCATAAACAGCAAGAAGAGAATAATAGTATATAACAACAAGCACTCCATGCAACTTGAACACAAACATGTCTGTCGATGTCATGCATGGATACAGGGTGTTGGACGGTGGCTTTTAAAAGTTATATTTGCCTCACATCTGTACAAATATGAAAGTAATAAATATATTTTAATACTGTATGTTGCTTGTATACACGTTAAAAGATTCCAACAGATAGATAATGATACTAATAAACCTAAAAATCAATTCTTTACGTGTAATAATATATCCCAAAATAAATGATAATGACAATTAAATACCACGAGTTTTATATAGGAGCCATGTCAAGGCTATGATGATGACAATGACATGATGCTGATTGATTTGATCCCTGTAAAGGAGTATCCGACAAGTTGACACAGACATATGCTGACAGGGCGCAATTCAAAAAAGTGCTGCAGGCTGAAATTAAGTATGATTGAACATCGAACAACAACTTATGTAGCAGGAATAAATTCCTAAACAGGGAGATGAGTCAACATTAATCAGTTAAAGGGAATACCAACTAGTAGAAGTAAAGCAATGCAACCTAACATCCAGCCTGCACGAGATACTGCCATCATATCTATACCGAACAAAACTTTTCCCAACCATTCCAAGAGAGGCTCTCAAAGGGAAGGAATTCAGGCATCTGAATGTGCTAAGATGGGCTGGCAATGGAGAAGGGTGGGAGAAGGAGACAAGATAAGTCCCAAGAGGTTGATCCTTTGATTTTGACTTATACAGTGTTCATATAGACCTCAGTGATTGTCATCCGAGTAACAGTCTAAAACATCGTTCACTGCATACCAACGCCCTGTGTCATCACCATCTGGGATGTTCAACATCATATGTCTTAACATGACTACCATGCGAATGAGAGAGAAGACCATCTTACCTGAGTATACATACAGGTACGGGTCCGAGTACAAGTATCGGTCACAGAAAGGATGTGTCTAAATCACATCTTCTCAAAAGGGTACGGGTCACTACGGAATTATTGCTTTAAACTTAAAAACTCAACCGTAATAATGTTAAAGTATTTCCCCAACCCACTCAGGGTTTGGGCAAATGGCTAGTGTCGTGTTTGCTCCCCACAGAAGCAAGTTCGATTCCCCTCCCCGTGCTTTACCCGATGCACATGGTTTGTGGGTGTTGTGTGCATATGCAGGGATTAGTCCTGCCTTAAAGGGGGGCAGGAACACCCTGCCGTCATCAATTAAAAAAATAATAATTTCCCCAACAATATCCTAACATTAGGCTTATCCCAATTGTTTCTATTCACTTCAAATTGTAAGCAACTAATAACTGTTCAAGTCTTAGGTAAGGTACATCCTCTATCCTAGTATCTGAGTATCCAACTTGTCTTTCCAGTAAAAAAGAAAAAAGAAAAAAGAAAAAAAAAAAAGAGTATCTAACTTGTACTTCAGTTGTTTGAGGATCTGAGCATGCCAGGCATGTCCAAGGATCCTTGTTATCTCACTGTACCAGTCATCAAGTCTCATCTCACTGAATTAAATGCAGGCAGGCAAGGTGGGTGAGAGGAGCAAAATCTCACTTTGAATGGGGAGTGGGGAGGATTAAGGTCATAGTTGAACATCTTTCACACTTAGAATGACAGAAGCACAATGGGATGATATGTTTAAGGAGATGATGCACCAATTATAGTGCATCTCAGGTCATATAAATGTTATATGGGACAACCATAAGAAATCCCATGACAAGAATAATCATGACCCTCGAGTAAATGGATTTTCATTCCAATTGGCAGGTCATGTTGAAAGTAGTACCTCTCTTACTCCAACGGTTAATACACTGATAAAGAAGAATATGTCACAGGCATTATGGGCAGATCAATCCTACAAGATGTCAGTTCCACTCCAAACATCACAAATGTAAAAATAGGGATGTGATGCTGAACTTCCATTATTTACTTTATCATCACTACGGTATGCATGATGATCATTGTGATGTGGATCTGAGTTACAGTTGCAGCGAATGTGAAGCGAAACGGCAACATATTCTGCTGTGGAAGCAGGGAAGCATCTGTTTAAAAATGTTAGCAATATAAACAGCAAGGGAGCATGAGTTGAGGTGGAAGCGGCACCTTGTTAGAAGGACCATGCAAGTAGGATCGAAGTGTGTGTGTTTGTGTGTGCGTGTGCGTGTGCGTGTGCGTGTGTGTGTGTGTGTGAGTGTTTCTGTGGAGGTTCATGTTTCTACAAAAAGCTAGACCCGAAAGCTATCCAAGATTGATTCTGTTTATGGTAGCCAACTTTGAAGAAATTGACTCGTCTGATCTGAGTGAGGTACAGTTTGATAAAATGAAACTCAAGGGAAGCTTCTAGTGGATCCAACTCTTCCACCATGGTCTCGATCACTTTGTAAACTGGCTATAGGACGTGTATATGCATATGGATTGGATATGGAGAATCGAGGGAATAGAAAGGCTACCATTTCTCCTCCCCCCGAAGGGGCTTATTATTGGGGATTTAGAGATTTTGCTGTAATGAGAGAATTGAACACTGTAATGGACATGGCCAGGAGGCACCTTAACGACTTTTGCTCTTTTGCTGTTTGTCAAGCCAGCAGACAAGGAACATCCATTGCATGTTGCATGTGTACTGGCATCTACCAATGGCCCATATATATAGGGTGGAGTGATCTGAGAGGAAAGGTGGTCTGTGAACAAGACAGGCAGAAATTTGTCAACACTCAAGAAAACGTGTTTCAAGAATGGGGTTAGGGTGCATTTTGGATTGGCATTTACTACTGCATATTGTGGTTCTGTGAAGAACAAGAAAAGAATACTAGAAGTTGCTAATAAATGGAGAGTACTATCAAGATTGCATAGGGTTGGGGTCCACAGGACCAGTTGGATGATTCTATAGTCCAACCTGGGGGCCCACCTGCACCATATGGTCACACCAGACACAGTTAAGTAGAAATAGCATATCAGTTTCCAAGTGCCTCAATTTAGTAGAAGTTTCCTTTTCCTTTTATGAAATTTGTTTGACAAGTAAAGGCAGTTAGAAGCACACTTAGATTAGGAAAGTTTTGAAGCACAAACATATAAAGACCATGTATGCAATGGACTGGACGATCCTAACTGCCCACTTCGCCCTCCCTTGCTCCCTCAAGGTGGGGACTTCCGCCCGAGATTTTGTTCGATCTCAATAAAAGCAATGGAGGACTTTTTTATTATTATTATTTTTTTTTGGGGGGGGGGGGAGGGAAAGCATCCATAAACATCTCCAACCAAACTGACAAATGACATCCAACTGGTAACAGCCTGGTAGCATCCATAAACTTCTCCAAGCAAACTGACAAAGGAAGCATCTCCTTAAGCTTATAAAACAATGAAGGAACCAACACACACCCAACCGCCCACTTAATAGACTTCTTTTAGTATAGAATGTGCACTGTTGCCCATTTAGCTTTCACTATTCACTTGTAGGCTATGCTCGCTGGCTGCACCCAATCCTCCAATCAGTGGAAATTTTGAACCATGGTCCATGCATGGTGAGAAACATGGGCTTTATATTTGCACAATCCTTCTAACCAGGTTCCACTTCCACTTCGGATCGTGCTTCAGACTCAAACCTTTGCTCAAGTGTCCTAGCTGTTTATACGCGCAACCATCTTGAAACAGACACTCCTGCACCCAAATCCATTTCCTCTTCGCTTCATGCTTCATGCAACTATAGGTCCACCAGTTTGACAGATGCAATCAAACAAGGTAACCTCATATGTGGTGGTGTGAAGAATACTAGACTAAGGTGTGAGCATGCTACACATAAAAAATAAGTGACCTAAGCGACACATCCATGATACAGAACGCATACATTCACGTCAATCCAGACCACTTAAATTGCAGGCCCAACTGTGGATGGACCATCATCCAAAAACCACACTGATCAGATGAACCCCACTGCCCAATCGATGGATGTCGCCGAGGGCAATTAAAACAAAATCCCCAAGAATCCTAATTCCATAGGCGAAATCTGACGGTAGGGATCAAGATTATCCAATCGATTTCATTCCCAGGATAAAGCACCATCCACAAATCGGCCCACAATTTCGACGGTCTTGATCACGAATAACGAAATTGACCTTATAGTGAAATGCGGGACAACTACCGCAGCATCCACAAAGCGGCCCACAATTTGGACGGTCTTGATCATAATAAATTACCAAATTGATCTTATAATGAAGTGCGGGGAAAAGGAGGGAAGAGGGAAATGCCGGTACCTGCACGAAGCGCGGGAGTATCCTTTGGAGTGGCCTTGAAGAGCACGAAAGATGGATCGGACGGTGAGGTAGGAAGGTAAGAGCCAACCTCGACCTCTCGAGCTTCGGCGATTGAGGGGACGATGGGAAGTATGGAGATTAGAGTGATTCCCTTGAGAAATTCTCGTCTGTAGGGGAGATTTTGATGCCATTCGCGGGAGATTTTGGGGGGATTTGAAGGGATGTAGAGGGGTTTGGAAGAAGAAGTGGAAGAGATTTTCAGAGCGGAGAAAATTGGAGTTAGAGTAGCGGTAGCCATGAAGAGAGAGAGAGAGAGAGAGAGAGAGAGAGAGAGAGAGAGTTTGAAGAGGCGACTCGTCGCTCCCGCCCTTATCCATGTAAAAAGGAAAACACTTGGGTCCCACGCGCTATGTACAAACCAGGGTTAGTTTCACTAACTTGGAAGAAAGAAATTATATTGAATAAAATCCAGTCCGTCCTTACGTAGATAATCCAATTTTAGTTTCATATTAAAAAAATCATGATGGCTTAATACTTTGGTTGTCCACTCCCAATAACTTTTTACTGAAACCTATAAATTGTCCTGATGAGGGCTCACCTAAATTTTAAAATAATAATATTATTTTTATTTATTTTATCGTGATAGTTCACATTAAATGAATGGATTGGATAGAAAATAAAAACTACGGTATGTGCTAAATAAAACTAATGGCAGGAATTTCATTCCAAATGTTTCCTATAGTATAGCTTATATGAGGTTTGGATTATCACAAATTTGGTTTCAATGGTTAAGATGATATAAAGTATCTGATGGACGGAGTAGATCTCATGAAAGTTGCATCTACATGGCTCTCTTACTGCGAAAGTAGCGCTTCTGGTACCCAACGGGGTTGACCTTAGCGCGGCTCATGTCCAAAAGGAGCGGATTGCCTCTGACCCCATGTTGTGGGAAGTTGTGTGGGGCCCACGGAGATGGACGTGACAAATCCACTCCGCACATCAGTTTTGAAAGATCAAAACAGGACAGGAATTTAAAATCAGCCAGATTCAAAACTCATGTGGCCTATATCACACAGAACAGTAGGGATTGAACGCACAACTCATGTTGCCTACATCACACAGAACAGCGGGGATTGAATGTACAACATTGGAAACTTTGTGGGGTCCACAGAAGTTTTCAGTCAGTATGATAGTTGTGAATACAGGTTTATCTGAGTGGTAATAACACTATTAACGGTTTGGATTGCATATCGACGTCATGGTCAGATCCAGGAAGGTTTCAACGGTGGAAGATTCCATTCCCACTTTCTCGTTTAGTGTGGCCTATATGAGTTTTGGATATTCCTCATTTTTGTTATGCTGTTCTATAGTGGTATTTCAAAGATGATGGACCGAGTGGATTTATGATGAGAATCTATTTGGGCCCCATACAGCTTCCGACAACAAGGGGCAGGGAAATATCTGTGTCGGGGCAGAGGCAATCCGTACCGTAAAAAGGGATGCGGATTGGCTGGTGTACCACACACCAGATATATAGCTGGTGTACCACACACCAGATATATAGCTGGTGTACTGACCTCAGCAAGTTCTGTGGGTCTCATCATCCGGTATGTGTTATATCCAAACCGTTCATCCATTTGGCAAGCTTGTCGTAAGTGTTGAGACTAAAAATAAGACAGATGTAATGATAAAGTGGACCACACTGAAAAAAGCAGTGGGGGATTGAACGTCTACCATTGAAACCCTCTTGGAGGTCACATAAGTTTTGGATCAACATGAAATTTGTTTATCCTCTTCGTACGTTTGAAACCCTTTTGGAGGTCACATAAGTTTTGGATCAACATGAAATTTTTGACCTTATGAATAGGTTGGATGGACAATAAACGCTTGGGGGACCCTAAGAATTTTTTAAAGGTTAAAATATTATCCCTACTGCTATTTTTCGTGTGGTCCATCTGAGCTTTGGATATGATTCATTTTTTGGCTAATGGTCTAAAATGATCTCCAAAAATGGATGAACGGTGTGGATATAATAAATACATTATCATGGGGCTCATGTTACATTAATCTCCTTTGAACCGTTCCTAGAACTCGGAGCTCGAAGAGCGTAGGCGCTCGTCTTCGCACGACACGTATCTACCTCAGCTATGTAGCTGATGTGTGGTACACCAGCCAATCCGCTTCCCGCAAAAAGATTGCGTACTGAATAAACTGTGAGGCCAAGATGATCTATGTGTCTTATCCACGCCGTCCAACCGTTTTATCATATCATTTTAGGGCATGATACAAAAATAAAAGTATATCCAAAGCACGAGTAGACCACACCATAGGAAACAGTGGGGATAATGATTTCCACCGTTAAAACCTCCCTAGGGCCCACAGTTATGTTTATTTTTCATCTAACCTGTACATAAGTTCACACGGATATGGATGAAGAGAAAAACAATATCACCTTGATCCAAAACTTTTTTAGCCCTCAAGAAGTCTTCAACGGTAGGCGTTCAATTCCTACTATTTCGTATGCTATGGCCCACTTGATATTTAGATATATTTCGAATCTCGTTTCATACTCTAAAATGAGCTGATAAAACAGGTGGACGGCGTGGATAAGACACAAACATCATGGTGGGCCCCACAGAGCGATTATGAGTATCTCAGTAGAGTTATTTGATACTCTGGCAGAGTGTGACGTTTGATACGTAGGCCCTCGTAAATTGCATTAAATCAAATCAAACCGGCCATAACATATTTTTCCATCTTTAACCATGCCAACAGAGTCCACTAATCAAATAATTAGATAATCACTTTTTTTTTTTTTTTTTATGACACATCCAAATTAGGATTCATAATTTGAACAGTTTATTTTGAATTATTTTTATTTGTCATTGTAATTTCTAAGCGCCTGAGTATCATCCATAACACTCTACCCGAGTATCAAAGCCTTTTCTATTGAGAAAAATGATAACATACAGTGGCTATATGAACTTTGAGATACATCATTTCGTTATTGCCCACGTCCAATATGTAGAACATCCACTTAGTGATAAGATGGCAATCCAAGAATTAATCGTCCACAGGGATACAACATCAAAATCGATGGACAACTGACAATATGACTCATGCATAGGTGTGACCCACTCAACAAGTCAATATGGTTAATTTCAATGGTGGATGGTCATCATAAAATGGCCCACCTTTGGAACGGATTGGATATTCTAAAATGTGAACTTTTGGAAGCAAAAAAATGGTTGAACGTTGAAGGTCGCATACAGCCGCTGTATGTGATCGTTTCTCGTGATATGATACTCTGACAGAGTATGATGATTTATACCTACGCAGTATTGAATTGGAAAAATGTTACACATGTAAATCAAACTAGACCGTTGAGAAATTGGGACCCACTACGGATTAGCTTAAATTTCTAAAATAAAACATATTGAGATATTATACTGTCTGATGATGGGAAATTTATTTATTAGATGTGGATCGTTAAAAATTTTCAATTTAATCATTAATTACATGTTCAATAACGGTCCAGTTAAGATCACAGATTCAGTGTAAATTTTAGGTTTGTGATACTAAAGTGGTCGGACAGCTTAGGATAGTTACGAGTAGGGCTGCTGTACACAAATCGGGCTAGCCCGATTAACTCGCTCGACTCGGCTCGAAAAAGCTCAACTCGGCCTGACCCGGAATTGAGTTTGGGCCGAGACGGGCCATTTTCTTCAGCTCGAAACTGAGTTCAAGCCGAGTTCAAACATGTCCCAGTTCGGCACAACTCGGTTATATATATATATATATATATATATATATATATATATATATATATATATATATATATATATATATATATATATATATATATATATATATATATATCCTAAATCTTTATCCTAATAATTTGAGATAGAGAAGTGAGAACGCCGTCTGTCACTTTGTAGATGGAGCAGGCCCATAATTGGCCTGAAATCGGCTCGAACTCGCCCGATTGCTGACCGGGCCAAATTCGAGCCAGGCTGGGTTCGGGCTGGGTGTGGCTGGGGACCGGGGCGGGCCGGGTTGAGCCCAGTTTGACTCGGATCAACTCGTGTACACCCCTAGTTACAGGTACGGACACGTGTGGAAGTTCTGATTACATGCGTATGAACTATGACACTCATGCAGGTATCGAGGTTTGATGATGCATATTGCATCCTGAGCCTGCGAATACTGTCGTCACTAGTGGTTGGTGTTGTGGCCCCATGATGCATCCACGCCATCATCCATTTACCAGCTCAACTTAAGGCGTGAGCCTAAAAATTAGTAGATTCGAATCTAAGGTGGACCTCACCACATAAAACAGCGGCGAATGAATGCCCAATATTAAAAACTTATCAGGGCCACAAAAGTTTTGGATCAATTTGATATTTGTGTTTTTCCTTCATCCAAGTTTGTCTAACCCAATCTTTTGATGGAGAATAAACATTACAATGGGTCCTAAGAAGTTTTTAATGATGGGCGTTCAATTACCACTTCCTACGGTATGGTCCACTTGAGATTTGGATCTACCTAATTTTTTGACTCACGTCTTTAAAATGGTTTAGTAAAAAAGATTAATGGTGTATATATATACACCACACCAAAATTGTCATTTAAGAACGGTTTTTAACCGTTCCTAAATGCTTCAGGAATAGTTTAAAACCGTTCCTAAATGAGGCGTTGCAGAAAAATAAGAACGGTTTAGAACCGTTTTGGGTATCGTTTCCAATTTCAGAGACGGAATTTTAAGAACGGTTTTAAACCATTCTGGTGCCGACGGTCATATTTTAGGAATGAAATTTTAAAAACAGTTTTAAACCTTCTTTAACTTTGCCAACGGTCCAATTTTAAGAACAATTTTAAACCCAGATAAACACAATTTAAGATCAAGGGAAATAAATTAACAGAAGTTTATTACATTCCATCAAAATAGAGATTAATCCAAAGAAAAAACATAAGAAAATAATGTGCTTGAAGATGTTTCATTGCAAAATCAAATTTACAAAATAAGCTAGAGTAAAGGCTAGCACTTTAAATTATAGCTTTGCGGAGATGGCGTGTGAAACTCCCTCCTCAATGCGTTGATCATCCTCTCCTAGACCCACAAGAACAAGGCGCTTCCCACCTAAGAATATAAATAACTATAGAAATTGAAGTTAATTGGTAACTTGAAGTCATACTAACTATTATGCTAGGAATCAAAGATAATTAATCGCCATATAATTAATGAAGGCATCTTATACAGAAAATAGAATTTCAATGAAGGAATCCTTACTGAACCCATATCTTTTTTTTTCTCCTTCAAAATCACAAATATTAAAATTATCCTGGGTCTTACTGAATTTTATTCACCGAAGAGGAGGCAAACCAATTTCTATGCATGCTTTACTTGGGATGCTATTGATCCCTCTTGGATGCAGCTCCGTAATTCCTACCAGAAGCATGAAATTGTTAAAGGAAAGCTACAACATGGAATACTTGTTGCTGATGGATCTTAAGAAGTCTCAATCTCTTTAGACCATAGTTATTAGGAGGATACATTTTTTAGATGTAACAAAGATCAGAAAGTCTCAATGTCCTTGTGACATCCACTTCATCCATCAGTTTTGTCAAGTCATGGTAGTCCATGAGCTAATAAAAAAAACTAGGTAGATAATTAAACCTAGGTGGGCCACACCACAAGAAATACTAGAGGATGGAAACACCTGCTGCAGTTCTGGGGCTGCACCTGCTGCAGTTCAGCTGAATATATGCTTGAACTTGCACCATAAACACAAGTCAAGCCTGAACTAAGATAATCACAAGAGAAGCAAATCTCTCCTATACAGATACCTGAAAATCCATCTTCTAGGAAATCTTACAGATACCTGAAAATCCATCTTCTAGGAAATCTTGGATTTGGCTCAGTACCTAAGCAAGCTGAAAATAGGCAACAACAATGCAGTGTTAGCCAAACAAAATAACCTGACCACCGTTGAATATATACATGATATAGACATGTTAAAACTCTAAATTTACATCAAAACTAGCAGTTGTCTTAAAAATCTAAATCTACATCAAAACTGGTAGTCTACTTTCAGTAAAGTGTTTTATCTGTGATATAATTCCTTACCATGCAGTGATGATCGAAGCCATCAACACATTTGTCCAAAAAAGTGTTAGACTATTGTCCCTAATTGGTGAACTCAGTAAAGCAATGATGCCATGCAACAAATGAGCCAATTCCAACTTCGCCTAAAGTCGAATGATATCCGTCTAGATGGGGCAATTCGATATCTCCTTTGATAATGATATTAATGGCAACCTTGTAAAACTCTTCCCGAAGAGGTTTGCTATATATAGATGTATGTAGCTACATGGCCCACCAGATGACCAAACCAGCCTGAATTTTTCACAATTAATGAGCAGCTTTCCATGTAAACTCTCCAATAAAGCATTGTGAGGTTTGGCAGCTTCTTCAGCTTCGGCAGTGGGTCTTTCTCTAAATAGGAGTATACCAAGGTAAGCTTAGTGAGGTTTTCTAGGAATTCAGGTACCTTGACTAACTTCCCTTCCAAACGCAACTTACTATGTGGAAAAGGTTCTATACATACATACATACATACATACATACATACATACATACATACATACATACATACATACATACATACATATATATATATATATATATATATATATGGGAAAAGGTTCTATGCGGTTGAGCTCAGAGTTGTGTGGGCCCCACCGTAATAGTGGATTTGAAAAATACATTATTAGTAGAAAAAAATTACATTCAATTAGTTTGGTGGTCAAACAGAACCAATATCTGGTTCTTACATCAAAACAGATGGATTGGTAGCATTTTCATGATCAAGGATAGTGACAGAGATACAAGTCCCAATTATGCCTTTCAGCTATTAGATCTCATCCAAAACATGCAGATCAAGCTAAAAGAAGAACAAATTGCATTAGAAAGAAAGAGGATCCGTAAAAATAGTGGTGACTGAACACTCATCATTAAAAACTTCTTAGAACCTACTGTAATGTTTATTTGATATCCAACTTGTTGATTAGGTCACACACACTTGAGTGTAGGAAAAAACATAGGCCTTCCTACAAAAGCCAGCCCAACAGCATACAGCCATAGACAGATAAACTTAATAGGTTTCTGACAACTGAAGATGTCAAAAAGTGATACAACTTCTGCATATGTTGGTGCCTGAATGATTGTTGGTGCCTGAAGGTGCAGGTGAGCGCCAAGTTGTTGGATTCCTACTTGTGGGATTAGCAGTGGCAGGAAACTGAAGAGGGTCTAGTTTTGTGGTGATCACCAAAGCTTCAAAATTGAGCAATTTTTCATGTAGTTCCTCAAAGGTTATAGGCGTGTCACTGGCTTAGACAGCTTATGTTAGTTCTTTGTATTCATCGCCAAGTCCATCAAGGATTTTGTAGGTGAGATCTTCTGCATCTAGAAGTGCTTCAAGAAGGGCAAGCTCATCAGCTTTTGCCTTTATGGATTGTAGGAACACTGTGATATTGTCAGAGCCTTTAGTGATCATCTTGAGTTGGCTTTTGGCCTGTTTGATGCATCCACGAGAAGGCTTGGCGTAGGTGGTGGTCAAGATAGTCCATGCTTCGCGAGAGGTCTTGGCTTGTGCAATGAATGGTATGATAGTGTGGGAAATGGAGCCAATGATGGCATTTAAGATTAACTGGTCTTGTTGGATCCAGAGGGTGTGAGCTGGGTTTGATCTGGTTGTGTCATTGTGTGTGAGAGTGGCTGAGGGACATGGCTTTGAGCCATCAATATAGCCTAAGAGATCATAGCCAATGAAAAGGGTCTGAAATTGCAGTTTCCATGAGAGGTAATTGCTGGAAGTGAGTTTAAGAGGGGTTTGGGCAGCAACATTAATGCTGATAAGGGTGTTGTGGGATTCATTGGTGTTGAGAATGGAGGGTGAAGAGTTACCCATGGCTGTTCGAGATTAAAGAAAGGAGAGAAGAAAGAAAAAATTATATTGAAATTTGTTATCTCTAGTTTTGCTCTGATACCATGATAGAATAACAAAACTGATAATCTTATTATTGAGTAATCAATTGTATAAATATACTAAGGAAATAACCAAGAATGGTTGAAGATCCTACAAACTAGGAAGTTGTTACAAACTGAATCCTATATCTATGGAAGACAACTAAATACATTTGAATAATACAATTTGATAATGAAAGAAGAAGTCAAGCAGTTAAGTACAACTGATTAGCTCTATTAAAAACTACCACATACTATCTGAACATCACTCCAAAGAACAAAAATAATGACAAACAACTTAAACAAGAAAAATGGGAAAAAGGAACAAAAACAGAATCCAAGAAGACAAAAGCCCCTAGTAGCATCACTTATTGAAGAAATCAAGCACCATGTTGTGAATCAAATGACCACAATTAAAGTGATATCCATGGAAAAGATTGATTAAAACACCTTAACAATCCGGTAAAGGGTTGCGTAATGCGGGAGGTCATGGTAAGGAGGGAAACATGTGAGAAGATCAATCACGGTGCAGCCCACACTCCAAATGTTTGACGCAGCACATGACCCTGACAGGTCAATCACCTGCAACCAGATAAATAGGCTCCCTTACGAGACTTTCCATATCATTGCTCCATAATAAATATTGTGCATACTGAAACAGATATAGTTGTAGACAAGGAAATAATGGAAAGTTGTTGACAAGCTCTAAAACAGTTATACCAGCACAAATTCATTTTTCATGCCATTTAAAGATTTGTAAATATTTTTTCTAAAATATTAATAACCTGAAAGACTCGAATCCTATTGACCATTCTTAATATACCACAGCTAAATTTTATCTGATACCCATCTGCAAAGGTGTATACAAACAAAGGGCATGTCTTGAGATTATAACTCACACCAACTCTTCCTTGAAGGAAGATGCCAGATAAGCAAGAGAATAAATTAGATTGCATAGATTACTTTTGTGGCATTATTGAATTCTTTTGTAGTCAATTAACCATCCATTAGAAAAGTTCAAGTCTGATGGTAAGGATGAAAACAAACCATGCAGTGTTTAAAGAACCCTCTTCTTAAGATACAAAACCCCACTGGTTAAAAACCTGACACACAAGTTGGCAAAATTACCAAGGAAACCAAGTTCTAAAACTTGGCAGGTCAACTCAACCTGGCTAGATTTTAAGCCAAATTTCATGGAAACTCACTGAATAGAGTGACTTGGTCAAGTCTCGACAAGACTTGTTGAGTTGGCTCGAAAACTCGGGTATCATTTTAAATAAAACTCGGGTATCATTTTAAATAAAAATAAATGCAGGAGGGCTGAGATTTGAACCCTCATGCCACAACACCAATGGGCCAAATCTTACAAGTTGCTTTCATTTGGCCATTAAAATACTTCTCTTTGTTTTAAATGCTCATTGTTATCTTAAATATCACTTAATTAAATATCATTTAAAATATTTGGCCATTTGGTCACACACACTTGAGTGTAGGGAAAACACAAATATCAAGTTAATTCTAAACTTTTGTGGCCCTAAAGAAGTTTTTAATGGTGGACGTTTAATCACAATCTTTTTTAACCCACTTGGAAGCAAAAAAAAAAAAAAAAAAAAAAAAAAAAAAAAACCTCGAATTTGCTTCAATTGATCCCAGATGTGCAGCAAACAACCACTACTCTACTCACCCACTAGATGCGTAGAAGACTTGTACACCACACCAAAACATAGGCCTTCCTGCAAAAGCCAACCCAACAACATGCAGCCATAGACAGATAAATGGCTTATGTTTAATTTGAAGCATAGGGTATAACGCACCACAAGTGCTGGACCTGATATTGAATATATCAGGTATAATGCATGGATTAAATGAAAGGTGGGCCACACCCCAATGCCACGCTGTGCTGAAAAATTACTAGTTCAGGCCAAGCATCATATATTTCATTGTTTTGTACCAAATCATTTCCAGATTCAGCCTAACTGTCAGAAAACTAAATGCATAATGCAAAAAGGTAAAAAGGAAAATCTGAATTTTTTTACTTTAATTAATCAAATTGAAAATTCAATTACTGATCTACAAGGGAACAACATCAACTACAAATCATCTGATATATAATTTTTTAACATGAAAAGGCCCGAGGATAAGACCAAATAATAAGTAGGAAATTTTCGAAGGAAAATCAGAATAACAGGAGATTTTACTTTTTGCTTGACCATCAGACTTTTATGATCAAGCCGTTTGAAGATAAACTCGAAAACTTCTTTCACGATGCTGACATGCGAAGATCGCAGAAGCTCGCAAACCTCCTCTAATTTGTAAATAAGAGCGACCTTGTCCTCATCTGATGTCACGCCATCAATCATCCGAGATCTCCAGTAAGATTCCATAGCTCTTGTAACGTCTCAAAAAAATCCATACAAAGACCCAAGTACTACCTCAGGCAGAAATCACTCAAGACCAAATCCTTTAGAAATTAGACGAAATTAACTAAGTGCTAAACTAGATTACCTACGAAATTAGCATTAATCACTTTAAATACTATCTGTAAGACCCAAAACAAGTAGAATCATTAATGCTACATTACCCTGAAACCTAGGATCAATCTCTAAACCCGGTTACTCTCGGGAGCACATTGAAACTTCGTATTGGACCTGGATCGTGCGTCGTAAGTTTGTTGACCACAAAACTATACGCTTATGACTGATTTACTGGGCTTGACAACCATCTCGGAAATCAAATCCAGATAGTATCTATAAATACATAACTTGAGCCCGGAGCAAAGTATGCGAGAAACGCGAATATCTTTAGAAAACGTACTCAGATTTAAGTGAATTGAGCCGTTCAGTTGCGGGCCAAATCTAAGATTTCAGACTGTTAGAATCTGACCCAATTATGCCCTCGGATCAGGAAAAATTTCATACACGTGTCAGTGTACTTGTGGCCCTGATTAAGTATCGGTGACCGTTGAACAGAAACTGGTCCGCCACGGTCGATCTGTAAATCCGATTGGACCGAAAACCTAACTCGACTTAGATCCAACGTCAGGAAGCTTAAGTCCAACCGTACACAGAAAATGGGCTTCCAAAAGTGCTCCGATGGATCGAAACAGCCCCTATTTGGCTATAACCTAAGTATACCATGACCCTGGGGCTATTCCCATCAGTTCTGGGCCTATATAAGGGCCTTAAACCCTCTCTCTCTCTCTCTCATTTCATATGAATTTGGGAAAACCCTAAGAGAGAGAAGAAAGAAAAGGAAAGGAAAGAGAGATAGTGAGGGAGAGAGTCAGCGTTTCTTCCTGGGATCTTTCCCTGCCGCTCCACGTGCTTTACCACCTCGTCTGTATCGCTATTTCGGAGATTTTGACTCCATTAGTAGGTAAGAAATCCTAACCCTAATCTATTTTAGGGATACAAGTAGAGTAAATGCTGAAGTAGTTAATCTATTTCATGCTATAGGTTACCGTTGTGCCGTAGGTGAGGACTTAGTGTTTAAACTGAGTTCGTTACAAGTCTATCAGCGAAAGATACGAACTATAAACATTTAGGTTATGGTTTTTAAGGCTTTCAATGTCGGCTAATGATTTATAACTGATTTGGGTGTCGTTTCACATGCTAAATGCGAAGATTTCCTTCGCTTTACAGATATATATGAACTATGTTGAGTCTAGCGTATTCCATGTGTTAGTTGAAATGATTGAATGTGTATAGAATTTGGATTCGTGTTTGACATGATTATCCATCGTGGATAAATGGTTGTATGTGTGACAACCCTTTGGCGAAAGGATTTGCCCAAATACATGTTATGGCCAACATACATCATGTATGTTATAGTGTATAGTCTAAGTATTTGTTGAAATGTTTGTATGAATATGAAATTATGATTTTTGCTTGCCATGATTATTGATTGTGAATACATGATTGTTGTATGCATGGCAAGTCCTTTGTGAAAGGAGTTGCTATAATATGCGTTCAACTAAATTATTACAGGCATGTATTATGTGTAGTTTAAGTGTTTAATAAATTGCCTGAATGAGAAATGCTTGATGTGGTGTATGTAATGAAGGCGTTGAGATAGAATTCTCAACCCCCTCATACATAGTTATAATTTACTTTGTGTAAACTATCTTACTACTACGTCACTTACTGATAACTTGCCTTTGTATAATTGACATGTGTAGCATGTGTTTGTTGAAATGCTTAAATAGAATTTATATTTAGATTTGATTATCATATGTAGTCCATGATTACCACATGTGAGTATTGTTGTTCTGAAATGTGTTTAGGGCTACGTTGTAGTCCAGGCAGTCGGTAATGGCCTACGGTTGGTGGCCGAATTGTTTGAGCCCCGACGTTCGACGAATTTGAGTTGTACATCGTTTGACGACAGTGGTTAGGCCACGTGAAATGCTTATGTACTCCATGTCGATCAAATCAACATGCGCTCATGCTAGTCGAGCCTGTCAAGTAAACCGATTGGCCGTTGTATGTTCACCATGTATGGACGCTACTGCTTGAATCTAAGGTACCAAACTCACCAGTGAAAACCCCGTTAACCATGGTACCTCGATCCGCTAAGACTCATGAGCCGGACATGGTAGTATGGGACACCGTGGTCGAGCTGTCGGCTTACGCTGGGGTGACGAGCCTCCCTGTAGTGACCAGTGAGCAACACCGCCTCGTGAGCCGAATACGGTGGTATGAGACACTATATTCGAGTTGTTGGCCTACACTGATCAGGTGACGAGCCTTTTGTAGTGACCACGAGCATACTCTGAGACTGCATTGAGGCGACGAGCCTTTCTGAGTGACTAGAGTATAAACTAGGCCTACACTGATCAGGTGACGAGCCCTTTATAGTGACCAAGAACCGCAACATCGTATGATATTTATTAGGACTGACGACCTTAGAATGGATCATTGTTTAGGAAATGATATAAGGGAGGTACCTTAGCTTCCCAATTCTGCTGTATGAAAAGGTCTAATAAGAACTCGATAATCACGTTTATGCACCGCATTGCATGTGCCTTTGGCATTGGAGTTGAGCACTATGGAAGGGGTGTATGCCGCGACCGTGAGATGAAGTTCGTAGAGGGAGTGCAGGCGAGGGCATACATCATTAATACATATCATCCTTACATTAACAAGAGTACTTAAGAATGCTTGATTGTATTGCCTTAACTGTTAACCTTTGCTTTATAGTTCCACTGAGTTGATCACTCACTCCCACGTTCTGGGACGGTATTTTAAACACCAACCAGACTGTCTTAGCTGCAGGTGGTAGCGACGCCTATGAGACGGAGCCAGACTTCGAGGATGATGAGAAGACGTTCTCCTACATGCAATTCTCGGGTGAGTTCATGTGAGCCGTGTCCTGATCGCCGGGGCCACAGGGTCACTGACTAGATACCCTTACACTGTTATTCTGTATTTTGGAGCACCCATGTATATCCATTTTGTTCATTTTGGGAGTATACATATATATATTTAACCTGGTAACATGTTCACACTTCGGAGACCTACTACAGTTCATATATCTTACACGTATTTCAGTCTTCCGTTTGTAAAACTCACTTGTCTCTGGAGTATGATATGTTGTTTGGTATAATCCCATTCATGTTTAATGCACTAATACGAACAACATTCAATCATCACTATCTATGTTGCATAAGTGATGTGTTGGAACTCGGGAGTTGGGCTTATGCTCGATCCCTGAAATTCAGGGCGTTACAGCTCTTCTGCTTGAATCCATCAGAAACCCTAATTCCTTCGATATTCTGATCTGGATTATAAGGAAACGACGTTTTGAATCAATCCACAAACCTAGTAAGAAGAAATTCATGGGGTTGAACCTCCGGACGATGAGGAATTAGGATTTCTGAGCCTAGATCGAATCGAAACCCTAATTTCTCCGAACTGGATCGGGAAGAAACCTCTAATCTTTTCGAATCGGCATAATGATATTGCATAATGATCCTTAATGTGCTGGACTAAAGAAAAGAAGAAATAAAAGAAGGAGAGAGAGAGAGAGAGGGAGAGGTATATCGAGCGGAGAGGGAGAGGGAGGGGGGAGGGTTCGAGAGTGAAGAGGGGGAGAGAGATCGAGGGGAGAGGGAGAGGTTGAGAGGTAGATTAAGTAGAGAGGGAGAGGTGCAGAGAGAGAGGGAGAGAGAGAGGCATAGAGAGAGTCGGCGGTGGGGAGAGGAAACCGGTCGAATGAGATAATAGGGTTTTTTTTTTTTGCTTTTATATAGAGCCGTTACCAGCGCCCTGTTCCCATACGGTTCGAAATCTAAAACGGCTTAAAACGTTAAGCCGTTCCAGAACCAAAATAGAATTTCATTCTAGAATTGATATATATATATATATTGTGTGTGTGTGTCTATATATATATATATTTGTATATATATCATTGTGGGCCTACATAGCACTTGCTAGTAGCTAGGTAGATGTAGGACATAACGAAATAGCCATTAATTTTAACATCATAAAAGAGATGACATCAACATCTGGATCCATTATTATTTTAATCATCCGGTGCTATTTAACTTTTTTCAAGACGAGAATGTCTCTTTGCCAACTATCCTCTCATACAATGGTGGCTTTTTGTGAAAGTCGAGAGCCCTACTAAAGTAATGATTGGGGTCACCTCTCTAGCAATTTAATCCATTCACTTTCATTGGATAACTAGGAACCCGCGATAACGTCATTATAAAAAAACTTTAGAGTTATGTGTGGCCCACAACTGCATTAACATTGTGCATTAATTTTGAACCGTTTCCTCTTGTATGGTATATTCGTGATGAGTTTTTCCCTCAAACTTTGGTAAATATCATGAAATTAAAACCTGTAATATCCTGAATTTTCGGTATTTTGAATTTTAAAAAATCCTTGAAAACTTTCGATATGACTAGCCTACGTTATCGCTTATTGGCCATTGACGCTCGAAGTGAGCTTATACGCGGGTGGTACCGGTAAAGAACTAGACAAATCTGATTAATCAACAGTAAGAAGCCAACGAATCCGCCCGATCACTTAAACATTTGGCTTAGCCTCATGATTTGTTCACATAGAGCTCAAATTTAGCCGACTTATCACTGATTAATAAAGACAATCATGGCTAAATAAAGATCTACTTAAAGTCGAGACACCTAAGAGTCAAATCTTAATTAACAAACTAAACTGACCTAGTATCCTTTTAGCCTAAGAACTGACAGTTTATGGTGATTATAATTGAATATTCATTTTCGCTAGTTGCGATTACGCCACACTATGAACTTAGCTAATCCAAACCATAATCATTGCTCACAAGAAATTTAGCTATCCAACTTATTCTAGAAATGTCCTGATTATCTGAATAAGCTCTAGACCGCTCGTTAGTGGATCATTAAACCCGAGGCTATAGAAAAATATTTGTCTTAGTGGGCTTAACGTCCATTGTGTGACATCGAGTCGAGATTATATCTCAAATCGTTCAACTTGGACTCTTAAGGCGGGTACTTGGGTTGTCCGAATACCTAATATGAAAACCTGAAATTTAAGTGAAACTAGCCCATTGTTATTTCGTGAAGTTGTAACTTTCGTAACGTTTATTAACGGTCAAATTCAAGGTACCGACTAAAGATATTTCTCCACACATATCTGTATAGCCACGGCCCCGATTGATCATCAGTGACCGTTGATCTAAGTTAGGGCCTTCTCGATTAATCGAAACGTCCAATCATCAGATGGTTATGTCCAAATATAGATCGTCTATTGGGGCACTTATCTTATGACTTAGATTGACCTGTACACCTCCCAATAGGTCCCGTTAGTTGGAAACAACCCCCTCCAGGGTTAGTATAATGAATAAAGGGTCATTTGTGCAACATCTGGTACTATAAATACCATTTCATTTCACACCCCCTCTTCCCATACGAATTTACCTTAGAAAGAAAGAGAGAAAGAGAAGAAAAAGAGGAGGAAAATCTTGAAAGAGGAGGGATGTCTTGGAGTGTTCTTGATGAGTTTCCTTCAATCAAGCCTTAGCCTCGACCGTTCTCCTCTACCGAATTTACCTCACTCGCGATTGGAAGGTAAGAAATAAATCCTACTTCCCAATATAGGTTTTTCTAGGATAAATTGCATGAATCTCAAATAGTTCTTGGTGTTTATATATGAATTTATGATTTTCCCCAAATCCCTAATCATATAAGCGCTTTGAGTCAGGCGAATCATTGCAAAGGTGCATACCATTATGCTTAGGTTTCTATTTATCGACTCTTGAGGGTTTCAGTTAATGATGTCTTATGTTGAATGGGTTGTAATAGCTGGCGTGTTCATATTTCATGTTTGATTGTATTATGTGTCATTGATTATCTATGGATGCCTACATGTTTAATAAAATGCCCATATGATTAAAGTGTTATTTTAATGATGCTCACATATTTGATTGAATACTCGATTGAATATGTTGATTTGTTGATGTTCACATATTTAATTAAATGCTCTAGTGAATGTATTACTCTAATGAGTCTCACATGTTTGATAAAATGCCTAAGTGAGTGTCTCGTTGAATCTATGTTATGACGGCATGACCAATTGCTAAGTTTGTAGTGTTTTGTAGTGTTATTTAGGATTGCTTATGATGTGGGGTCAGTTGGCTAACTGTCCGAACTAAAGGGGTGGCCCAAGTTAGGGTGGCCACCTTATGCTTGTTTGATCGACCCGAGTTGAACACGGATGACTGATAGTAATTGGATTACACGGGATGCTTACACCCAATGCTTGTTACGTCGGGGTTCTCCCAGATCAATCAAATTAGTTCACTATCCGACTGATCGTGTATGTTCACAATGTATGACATGACCGAATTGAATCTAGCATAGCCTGTTCCCAATGGATGAATTCATTCATAACTATTAGTGTGATATGATCCCACTAAGACCCATGAGCCGGGCATGGTGATATGAGACACCATGTTCGAGCTGTCGGGTTATGCTGAGGTGACGAGCCTCCCCGTAGTGACCAGTGAGCACTAATAGAGGTGAAAAATTATTGTTCGAATAGCCCCTGTCAAATTTTTTGGCCGATGGTTCCGTGTTAGAGTACTGTTCGAACGACCCGAGCGTGAATGGAATTGGGTGACAAGCCATTTCCTTTGTAGTGGTTTAGTTTTATGTGACAAGCCTGCACCTAAGAACTGAGTGATCATACTCGGTGTTTGGGTGATGACCCATACCGGGTTGTAACGTCCTGGATTTTCACTATTTTGGATTTTAAAAAACCCTTACTGACCATTAACACTCAATGCTAGTTTATATGCGGGTAGTACTAGTAAAGAACCACACAAACCCAATTAATCAGCCGTAGGAAGACAACAAATTCGGCCGATCACGAAACCTTAAATCTAGCATCGTGATTTGTTCATCTAGGGCCCAAATCTAGCCAGCCTATTACTGACTAATCGAGACAACCATAACTAAATAAAGACCTACCTAAAGCCGAAAAACCTAGGGGTCAAACCTTAATTAGCAAACCAAATCAATATAGTTAATCCTTTAACGTAAGAACCAACGATTTAGGGTTATTACGATCGAATTGTCGCTTATGCTAATTGTAAATAGGCTATAATATGAACTTAGCTAATCCACACCTTAATCATCACGCACAAAAAATCTCACTATCCAATTTATTCCAGAAATGCCCCAATTATCTAACCGAGCTCTAGACCGCTCGTTAGTGGGCTACTAAATCCGAGACTATAGAAAGACATTCGTCTTCGTGGGCTTGGCGTCCATTGCGGGATATCGAGCCAAGGTTGTATCTTAAATTTCTCAACTTGGACCTGCAAGCCAAGTACATGAGATGTGTGAACGCCTTAAGTGAAAACTTGAAATTTAAGTGAAACTAGCACATTGCTCTTTCGCGAAGTTGTAACTTTCGGATGGTCGGTTAATGGCCAAATTCAGGATACTAATTAAAGATATTTTTATAGCTATGGCCTCGATTGATCATCGGTGACCGTCAATCTAAGTTAGGGCCTTCCTGGTTGATCGGTACGCCTAATCATTGTGTATTTGTATCCAAATAGAGATCACATTGTTAGAAACATTACATTGATTAAATTGACTTATATGCTTTTCATTGGGTCCCATTAGTGAGAATTAACTCCCTCGATGGTCAATATAGTGAATAATGGGCTATTGGGGCCGTTTGCACCACTTCTGGCATTATATAAGGCCCTTATTTGGGCACCCCCTTCCTTCCATACGAATTTCAACAAGAGAAAAATGGAGAAAGGGAGAAGAGAAAGAAGAGAAAAGAGGAGAAAAAGAGAGGGAGAGCTTGGAAGTATGAGAGTTTGTGTACCTTCACCTTCACATCCCCCTCTTTAGCCACCTTACTACTCGCAGATTCTTCGTGGAGTTCTCTCGGTGATAATTGGAGGTAAGAAATAGATTCTACTATCTAATCTAGTATTTTGGGTTAGGTTTTCTAGTCCTTACAATTGTTTGTATGGCTGTTTGGGCTTTGATGGATTTTTTCTATAACTCTAATCCTATGAGCGCTTTGAGTCAGGCGAATCGTTGTAAAGGTATGGACCATTATGCCTAGGTTTCCATTTATCAACCCTTAAGGGTCTTAGTTAATGATGTCTTATGTTGAATAGGTTGTAATAGCTAGCATATCTATATTTCATATTTAATTATATTATGTGTCATTGGTTGTTTATAGATGCCTACATGTTTGATAAAATGCCTATGCGATTAAAAGTGTTATTCTAATGATGCTCACATATTTGATTGAATGTGTTGATTTGTTGATGTTCATGTGTCTGATTAAATGGTCTAGTGAATGTATTACTCTATGAAGATTTACATGTTTGATAAAATGCCTATGTGGTTGTGTAGTTGAATCTATGTTGACGTTATAATGAATTGTTAAGTTTGTAGTGATGCTTAGGTTGCTTATAATGTTGGGTTAGTTGGTTAACTGCCAGAATTAAAAGAGTGATCCGAATTAGGGCCGCTACCCTAGGCTTGTTCGATCAACCCAGGTTGAACACGAATGACCGACAGTAGTTAGACTGTACGAGATGCTTACTCCCAATACTGGTTATGTCGTGGTTCTCCTAAGCCAATCAAATTAGTCCACTAGTCGACTGATCATGTATATTCACAATGTATAACATGACTAAATGGAATCTAGGATACCTCATTTCTAATGGATGAGTCTATTCATAACCGTTAGTGTAATACAATCCCTCTAAGACTCATGAGCCAGGCATGGTGGTATGGGACACCGTGTTTGAGTTATCGACCTATGTCGGGGTGACGAGCCTCCGCATAGTGACCAGTGAGCACTAATGGAGGTGAAAGATTATTGTTCGAACGACCCCCATTAAATTATCCGGCCGATTGTTCGTGCCAGAGTACCGTTCGAACGACCTGGGCGTGAATAGAATTGGGTGATGAGGCTTTTCCTTTGTGGTGGTTTGATTTTATGTGCCAAGCCTGCACCTTATAACTGAGTGATCATACTCGTTGTTTGGGTGATGACCCATACTGAGTTGATCTTCATACATTTGAGTATTATGTTGTACATTTGAAATTGTTGATTGGTGAGATAAACGGGCAATACTTAAAGTTGGATCAATGGATACTATTAAAGAGTCGCTACGTGCGGCAACGAGCCACGTGATCCGGATAAGGACTCGTGATATAACGTTGGTATCCTAATTTTACGAATATGCTCGATGAATGGAACTTAATAATTACTCGGTTAACATACACATCAATCGCATTGCATTAGATAGGATGTGGCGATTTGGCGTTGGAGTCGCGTGATGAGGGAGTGTTGGCATTTACGAAATAGGCGTTGGAGTTGCATGTGAGAGTGTTGGATTGAAAGGTGCATATATTATTTCATAATCTCATTCATACATTTAACAAGAGTATTTAGGAAATGCTTGATGTCTTGTTTATCATTAACTGCGTTGATTGAGTCGATAACATGTGTAACTTAGAACTAATGGAACCACTGAATTAACTACTCACTCCCACCTGGGATGGTGTTTTAAAATACTAACCAGGTAATATTATTGATGCAGATACTAGCGAAACCTTCAGCGGATAGGCTTGGATCGGCTTACACTTTCGTCGTGATGTCTTGAGAGCGTCAAATAAAGATGGAAGTCCTTTCGTTTACTTAATTTTGTGCATGTATATGTTAAAGTCGTACTTTATGTGTAAATCTTTATCGTATATTCATTGTGGCTTGTATAATCCCCATTTTGAGCGACCATCACTATCGGAACTGTATTTTGACTTTTAATCCTATATTTATTGATTTTTGTTATATCCGCCTCGCTTTGGTTCTGTTAAGTTGAATTGTGCAACTCTGATTATCTGTGTATGAAATAAATTTCAATCTAAATGAAGACACATGTGTATTTTATTAAGTTAACTTCTGGGAACTTGGGACCGAAGTTTATGTACTAGAGTACCAATTTTCGGGGCGTTACACGGGTTGATTCTCATACCTTTAGGTATTACGCAGTAACTTTGAAATTATTGATTGGTGAGATAAACGGGTGATACCTAAAGTTGGATCAAGGGACACTGGCAATGAGTCGCTATGTGCGGCAACGGGCCTCATAATCCGGATAAGAACTAGTGATATGACGTCAGTATCCTATCTTTGCCAATATGTTAGATGAATAGAACTTAATAATTACTTGGCTAACATACGTATCAATTGCATTGCATTAGATATGATATGACGATTTAGTATTGGAGTCGCGTGATGAGGAAGTATTGGCGTTTGTGAAATAGGCGTTAAAGTTACTTGGGAGGGAGTGTTGTTTGAAAAGAGCATGCATCATGTCATATCTTTATATGCGCATTTAATAAGAGTATTTAGAAAATGTTTGATTTATTATTTTATTATTACCTGTGCTGATTGGGTTGATAATATGTGTAACTTAGAACTAATGGAACTACCGAGTTAGCTACTAGCTCCCACCTACGATGGTGTTTTAAAACACCAACCAGACATATAATTGATGCAGGTACTAGTGAGACCTCAGACAGGTAGGCTTAGATGTGCCACCACCATTATGTTTTATAGGATTAGACGTAAACTGAAAACTTTACACTTTTAAACCACCTTGGGTATGTATATTGTGGTTTGTATAATCCTCATATGGGCAGACACCACTTTTCAATTGTACTTTGATTGATTGCGACATATTTATTAATTCTTGTTATCTCTAACTCTCATTGGTTCCGCTAAGCTGAATTACACAACTCTGATTATTCGTATATGAACTTAACGTGAATTAGAATGATGACATATGTGCATTTTATTAAGTTAACACCCATGAACTCGAGATCGGAGTATATGTAATCGGGTGCCGATTTTTTGGGTGTTACACAACCTTTTTTATGTGGACAACTTAGATTTTGCTCCAAAGCGATCTAGTGGGCCCACATAAAACGTGAGATGAGTTTAATATGTGGGTCAAAATGCCATTTGATTACACAAAAGTGGGCCTAAAATTGTTATGGGTTGTCGATGCTCACTATGAATCATTGATCCCACAAAAACAGTCATAACTCTCTCGTTACATTTTCGATTTAGGTGATCATATACTTATTGAAAATGTAATTTAATGAACATTCAAATATATTTAGAATCATTTCATTTGAATACCATTTGGTTTTTCAAAATGGGCCCAAAGTTCATTAAAACATTTATCATCGAATGAGATATCCAAATAGATGAACTTTAGGCCCACTTAGATGCAACTAAATTTTATCCAAATAAGATGATTCTAAATTTATTTGAAATTTCATTAAATTACCTTTTCAACAAGTACAAGATTACCAAAATCGAACATGTAACGAGGGAGTTATAACCGTTTTTGTGGGACCAATGATCCATAATAAGCATTGGTGACCCATTGTAATTTTGGGCCCACTTTTGTGTAATCAAATGGTGTTTAAATGAGGTAATTCTAAATTCATTTAGAATTTCATCAAATTACATTTTCAATGAATATAAAATCACCAAAATTGGACATGTAATAAGGGAGTTATGACCATTTTCGTTGGATCAGCAATCCATATGGCGTATCGACAATCCATAGTGCGTATCGTTAATGTTAACCATGAATTATCAATATTCAGTGATGATCACCCATATTCACTGTGGTTTGCCAATATTATTGTAGATCGTTGATGCTCACAGCGGATCTCTGACACTCACTGTGGATCATTAATATACACTATAGATCACCGATTTAATTAAAACAGTCATAACTCTCTTGTTACATATCTGATTTGGACAATATTATACTTGTCGGAAAGGTAATTTGATAAAATTTAAAATGGATTTGGAATCACTCATTTTTATACCATTTGATTATCCAAAAGTGGGGCTAAAGTTACTATAGGTTGCTGATACTTACTGTGAATCATCGGTCCCACAAAAATGCTTATAACTACCTCATTAGATGTTTGATTTAGGTGATCTTCTACTTTTTAAAAAGGTAAATTAATGAAATTTCAAATGGATTTGGAATTAACTCATTTACATACTATTTTTCATTACAATATTCATCAATTTCAATATTTATCAATTTCAATATTCATCACATTCATCCATTACAGCATTCTTTCGTTATAAAATGTATCAATTACAACATTTTTCAATTACAAAAATTCATCAATTACAACATTCTTCAATTGCAAAAATTCATTAATTACATTATTCCAACCCTCCTCTATTTCACAAACTCTTACTATTCATACGCAACCAAATTAAAAAACACATACGAATTGAACTATAACACCCTTATCCCTTTCACAAACTCCCACCATTGATACCCACCAACAAAAATAAACGCAACACACAAAAGAACCCACATTTGGTCACATTATCTTCTACGTCAGAGATTGTGGCTGGAGAACTAAAAAAAACTTCTTTTTTTTTTTTTTTTTTTTTTTTTTTTTTTTTGTATCCAGAGCTTCACCCAAGCATCGATAGAGGTTGGCCAAAGTTTTTCGTCGTCATCGAGGAGTATAATGTCCGTCCATACAAGTACTAACCGTCGAACAGGCTTCAACTCTTTGTGTGGTCCCCTTTTGTGAAAAAAACGGAGAATAAAGAAGAAAAGGCCAAAAGGCCTTCCTCCATAAGGGCCTTACCTTTTGAACTCATATGGGACTCTATATGGGCCATATTGGATTGTCTTAAAGAAAATCCAGTCCGTCCACATGAAAGAGATTTTAATTTTATGTCATTTGTCGGAATTTGAGGGAAAAATTTATCATGGATGAACCATACTAGAGGAAACATTTTAGAATTAACGCACAATGATAATACAGTTGCGGGCTATAAACAACTTTATTTTATTTTTTTAAAAAAATTTTATTATCAGTTCAGGTTGTCTGATAAAAGTGAATAGATCATATCAACAAGAGGTAACCTCAATTATTGATTTAGTGGGGCTGACGCCCTCATTATCAAAATGATCTCTCAACTTCTACGAAAAGTTATTGTGTAAGATGAAAGTACAACTAGCAGAGGAACATTTTCATTATGGAAAAAGCCAAATAATGCCCAGAAAACTAAAATAATAATGACCTCATATATTAAGATTATCACCTTTATGACCTATCATTAATGACTATTTTAATTAATTACCAGTACAAGGGTAGAGCTGTCAACCGGCCTAGTCTGGGCCAGGATGTCTTCCAAGCCCAACCTGCAAATTGACCTACGCCCAAGCCCAGCCCAAGATGTTCATGCATGGCCTAGCTCCAAACTCGGTCCTACCAAAGCCTGGTCATCATCTTTGTGCTAGATCTGAGTTGTTCGTTAGGTGTGCCTAATCATATATGATATTTGCAAAAAATGCCATTGAAATCTTCAACAGGCCAACCCAGCGAGCAAATGGGCTCTTACATACAGCCCGATCCTGGCCCAATAAATAAGCAGCCTTAAATTGTAGGCTCAGACCTAATATTGCAGCCCAAGCCCAGCATGAAGCAGGTCGATCTTGAAAACCCGATGGCCCGGCCGGGCCCATTGACAGTTACCTTGCAAAAGATGTGCAAACGTGGCAGACGGATTCGAGATCTGGGAAATTCATCAGGTGGGGTCTATCACGAACATGTCCTTACCAACAAATCATGGCCGTCCAGTCATCGGACTGGCTGCATGTATATGTTGAATATGCACCATTGATTATATATTTTTTTTCTAACCGTTCATTTTTCTCATAACTCTGTGGCCTGCCTAATGAATGGAACAATCTGAATTTTAGGCCCATGGTGTGTTCACGTGGGGTTCACACGCTTTCCATATTGGCACGTGTGGGGTTCGGAGAGTTGGGGACCTTATGCTATGAGAGATAATCTGTGGGTGAATCGTGGCACGTACGCCAAACACACATGCCAATCAAATCATCAGTTGGGCCACATTGATAACATGAAGATGAACGGTCAGAAACAAAATGGCCTATGGCATGTAATCAATAAGTAGGGGTGGCCAACCTGATGACTGGACCTACAAAGTAATGGGCTGTTATGGGTCGGGCTTAGGTCAGTCCGAGGTTAAATCTAGGCCCGAGTTGGCCATGCCCTTTACGTGCTGAAACAAGCAGGCCCGAGACAGGCCCGTGATAATTATGCACAGCCCGAGCATGAGCCCGGCACCCACTTCGAGATTTACGATGTTCAGTAAGTGGGTCCCATCCTGCATGATGTACGACACAAATGCCCTTGAAATTCTTAATGGGCCGGGCTGACAAGCTCCCTAGTTAAGCCCGAGCACAGATTGGTAGAAGTGCGCCAGGTCCGAAACGTGATAAGCGAGCCTGACCCATTGACAGTCCTCTCTACGAGGAAAAGAGTAGGGCTGAAAGTCAGGCGGGTTGGTGCTCAACCCTAGCCAACCCAAGGTTCCTGTACCTCAACCCTAACCCAACCCAACCTAACCTCGGGTTGGGAATTCTCAACCCAAGCCTGACCCAAGCGGGATCGGTTGGGTTGGCCGGGTAGATATATGTTAATATTTTCATTATTATATTTAGTCTATCATATTTTTAATGCATGTCTTATTTTTTGTACCTATATATATATATATGTATATATATATAGTCATGCTCCCCTGCGCACCTACGCATGTATATATATAGTTATTTATCGTAAAGAAGTTCATTTTTTCTAAACAAGCAAGCTAAAATATAAGGCTACTGTTCATTTAAAAGTCATATTGTGTATCAAGCAATCTATTTGGGAGAGAGAAATCCGGTGTATCTTGTTAGCTTGAGTCATTGGAAATGACGTGTAACAACGAAACCTGAAGGCATTGGAGTTTCTGTGCCTTTAACACAGACAATCCACACTCAATTATAATTAATTTATAAGGAACTTATATATTGATCGGGTTCAGGCAACACAAGCCCAACGGTTTGGTGTTTATATGCCCAAGCCAAAGATCAAACCCAATACGTCCTGCCCAAGCGCAACCTAATGTTGGGTCGGTCACGAGTCTGTCGGGTTGAAGCCGCCCAACTTTCGGCCCTAGAAAAGAGTAATGATAATGTTTGAAATGGGGTGGTGGTGCTCTGTGGGCCCCACTATAATGTCTGTTAGACATCCACACCAAGTATTAGATGCACACTTCTATGGTGGGTGATGAGCCTAAAAATCAGTCCAATCCACAACTTAAGTGATCCACACCATAAACAACAGTTGAGATTGGATGTTCACCCGCCTTCCTGATTGTTTATAGGCTCACAGAGATGTGGTCCAGACATCTAACCCATCCATTGTGTGTCTCCCACTTGGATGAGGCGTCACACCTAATTTTAGACCATTCTAAAACTCAGGTGGACCCTACCAAGTGCTTTTATTACCGAAATGGATAGGCTACTCACCCTCCACTAGCCAACGGCTAGTGATCGGTGCTCCGTGGGTCCCACCATGATATGTGTGTTTCATCCATGCCGTCCACCCATTCTTCCAGATCATTTTATGGTCTGAGCCCAAAATGAGGTTGATCCAAATCTCAGGTGGACCGCACAGTGTTGATTGAACGCCCACCATTAAAAACTTCTGGGGGGCCAAAACTTCTTAGGGCCACAAAAGTTTTGGATTAAGCTAATGTATATTTTTTTCCTTTCATCCAAGTCTGTATGACCTAATCAATAGGTTAGATGTCAAATAACCATTACAGTGGGCCCTAGGAGGTTTTTAATGGTGGAAATTCAATCACAACTCTTTATCCATGGTGTGGTCCACCTAAGATTTAGATATATTTCATTTTTGGGATAAAACCCTAAAATTATCTTTCAAAATGGATGGACGGCATGGATTAAACACATACACCATGGTGGGTCCACATAGCACCGACCACTAACCACCTGGCTAGTGGCAGTGTCACTAGCTAAACCACGTCTTGAGTTTTAAATATGGCTAATTTTTTGAATATCTGACCCACCAAATGTACGATATGATTTTATATGGTTTAAAATTGTGTGGCCTAAATGAGTTTAGATAAGGCTAATTTTTTGAATATGTCGTAACCTAAAGGGACCCACCAAATGTATAATGCTAATGTCTGACAAATCACGATGGACCCACCAAATGTATTGCAAGTTCCCGTAAGGACGAACCAAAAGGTAGGGACGTACATGAATGGTTGTGTCGACAATGCCATGGGGCTCACATGTCTAGCTCTCCTAGCTTTCACCCTAGGAAGATAGGACTGGGGCTGAAAGTCCGGCAGGTTGGGCTGGGTCGGGTTGGTGCTCAACCCTAGCCTAACCCAAGGTTACTATACCTCAACCCTAACCCAACCCAACCCAACCTCGGGTTGGGAATTCTAAACCCAAGCCCAACCCAAGCGAGCTCAGTCGGGTTGTTCGGGTAGATAGATGCTAATATTTTTATTATTACATTAGTCTATCATATTTCAATACATATCTTATTTTTTGTATCTATAATTTTATTAATTATATATGTAGTTATTTATCATAAAAAATTTTATTTTATTTTTCCTAAACAAACAAGCTAAAAAATAGGAAAACTACTCCTTTAAAAGTTGTGTTGTGTAGCACATAATCTATTTGGGAGAGAGAAATTCGAAATATCTTGTTAGCTTGAGTCATCGGAAAGGATGTGACCAATGAGACCCGACAACACTGAAATTTCCTATGCCTTCAACACCGACGATCCATGCTCAATTATAATTTATAAATAACTTATATATTGTTTGGGTTCGGGTTGGGTCGGGCAACCCAAGACCTCAACCTGGGCGTGACCCAAGTTTTATCAGGTTGGTGTTTGTATAACCCAAGCCTGTGATCGGACTCAATACATCCTGCCCAAGCCCAACCCAATGTTGAGTTAGTCATGGGTCGGTCAGGTTGAACCCGCCCAACTTTCAGCCCTAGATAGGACCCTCAGTGCTTGGCTTTGGTTATGTGTATGGTCGTGCGGAATGCTAATGAAGAACTCTGCAGCAAGGCGTAGGTGTTGTTGAGAGTTCTATGCCTAGCGGGCAGGTATTGAATATGGGCTGTGTTTCAATGATCTAAATTGTTTATATGATTGACCTCACTTTATATGTAGATAGGCAATAAATAAAATCTCTCTAGTTTGATTATTTCAACCCTTTCAAATGTGGCTCTTTCGCTTTCAAAATGGACAATCATCATAACTTTTGAATAATCAAATCTTTAAAACATTCACTTTGAAATATTCCTCCAGCATCACCTATCCAAGATAATCCCAATCATATAAGTAGTTTAGGTCATTGAAAATAATTGAATTTTAATGACTAAAGTCCCTACACTCATATTGCAATATATTAAGATGTATTTGTGCAAACCTCTTTAGGGCTGGACTTGGGCTTCTGCCCAGTGGCCTGGATTTATGAGCCAGCCCATTCAAAAATTTGATTTTGCCAGGCCTGAACCTAGCTCATTGATGACAGGCCTCTTGGGATTATGAAAATGGAGTGGAATCGTCTGCAACACTTGTTTTAACCCTTGCCTAAAACAACCAATTTTTTGGGGTCCACCATGTTGTGTATGTAAAATCCACTCCGTCCATCAATGATAAGCTTTATGTCCACTACACAGAGAAAAGATTAGTCTGATGATAGACTAAAATGAGCCATACCAATTGGAACAACGTAAAATTTCCTTTGAAACTTCTAAGTTCACACATTTTGGCTCTCATGAGTTTTGAATTAGCTGGGCTTAGCTAGGTGGGTTGGGGCCGACCATGGTGTTTGTGAGAAATCTATCCTCTCCACCGATTTGCTGGCTCGTGTCAAGACATGAGCAAAACAATGAGGCAGATCAAAAACTCAAGTGAGCCACACCCCAAGAAAAAGTAAGTAGGAAAATGCCCATCGGTGAAACCTTCTCGGGATCCACCGTGATATCTTTTATGTTGCATCGAAACCCTTCGTAAGGTCCATCCTATTGTGATGAATTCAAAATACAAATATTAGCCTGATCCAAAATTTTCTTCGACCAACCAACGGATATTTCAAATATTTCAGCGGTGGCATTCAATCCCCCACTATTTCCAATACCATGGCCCACTTGAGTTTTGGAATTACCTCAATTTTTGGGCTGATGTCCTAACATCAGCAGGAAGATGGGGTGGATTTTGGTCCCAGGCAATGGGCTTCATCTTAAAGAAAGATAACACCAAGATGGTTCCAAACATAAACCTATGGTTGACATCTCACGCCCGTTATTTCCTATGGTGTGGCCCACTCAAGTTATAGATCTAAGTCATTTTTGTTCCCAGCGCCGAGCATGAAGTAGGGCATCTGATGGACGGAAGGAATTTCACATACAAAGCATTGTGGCCCCTAAAAGGTCCATGTCATGCACTCAGGGAAAAGAAGGCAGTGGAGAGGACTCCAGTCATATGAATCAAATCCCAGAAGGGAAGATTTTTTATACTCTTTTATACGTAATTTCCAGAAATTGCATTCGTGGGATACTAGTAAATAAGTTAAACTGTCCAAATTAGGAATCTATGCAGTGGACATTTATTGGACGGTTAAAATGAAAATATTAAATGGTCCCACGAATCAAAGGTTAAGACCGTTCCAAAAACCAAAAAAAAAAAAAAAACCTTTTGGATTTCTCAAATAAACGAAAAAGAAAGAGTGATAAATGAATTATAATAAAATTCAATTTTCAAAAAATTGGAAACCTTTGGAAACATCGCAATCTAAAATACAGTGAATCGAGTAGAGATTTTGGAGAAGCATAGAAAGGGACAGGGTTCTCGCTGTCACACGTGACTCGGCAGTGTCCATTTCTCCCCAGATTCTCAGCCATTCATCATGGCCCACCTGTCCTATTCCCTGTAGCTGTTCCCTTTTTCAGCCGTATTGTTTGTTTAAAGTTCGATCCGTCCTTCTCACGAGAAGCATGATTTAGAAGATAAGCCTCATTGAAAGCAAATCTAGGCCACACCAATGGAAACATCGTAAAATTGCTATTAGAGCCGCTGAGTCCATGTGATGGAGAGTACATGAATGCCGAGTTCCTGTGCTAGGAAGCTAGGTGGGGCCGGCCATCATGTTTGTAAGAAATTCACCTGATCCATCTAGGGGTGCACACATAACCCGTAAAACTGGTAAATCGGACTGGAGTGGACCGGACCGCACGATTTGGTCCCTGTTCCGGTTTCAAAAATCAAAGAAGTGGCTAGTTAGGTTTGGTTCTATTGTAGAACCGAACCGGACCTTAGAACCGAACCTTGGAACTGAAATTGGGACGAGACCCCTTGGTTAATATATATTTAATTTATTATTATTATTTTAATATAAAAAACTATACCATTCATCAATTGATTACAACATGAATAGACATCCGTAACAAAATCATTTTGGGAACATGAAAGGGACGTGAAAACAAACTATGACAAGATTGCTCTCTTGGAAAATTCCAATAGAACTTGTGCTGGATTATATAAAAAAAAACCATGCAATTGGGCTGGATTATAAGGAGCCTAGAACCATAGAATCGAACCGGTTTTTACGCTTCGGTTCCAATTTGGTTCTAGGGTGTGAACAATTCGGTTCCAATTCTAGTTTTCCTGGAACCGTTGGGAATAGTTCTGTTCCATTTTCACCCTAAAACTGAACTAAACCAAACCACATGCACCCCTAGATCTATTCATATTTTCAGCTTATATGAGGACATCATATCAAAAATGAAGTTGATCCAAAACTCAAGGAGACCACACCAGAGAAAAAAGTAGGTTAATATATGCCTCCTGTTGAGACCTTCCTATGGACCACCGTCATGTCTATATGTTACTCAAACCATTTATAAGGTCATTCTCACTTGTATGAAAATTTAGCCAGATATATAACTTTTATAGCCATGCCAATGCTTCAATAATGGCTCACTTGAGTTTTAGACATGCCTCTGTTTCGTCCAATGTTCTAAAGTGTATTGGCGAAATGGATGAATCTTGTAGATTTCTCACAAACATCATGGTGGGCTCCACCTAGCTTTTCCCGCGCACAAAAGCCTTTGTCAGGCAATCATATGCATGGAAAACCTGAACCTATAGTGAAAAATAAATGTTCCCTGCATGAAAGAGACACACATAGCTCTTTTTCATTAGTAGGACACCATTAATGTACTAAATGTAACGTGTGCTACACACAACCATATTTCAATGGCGTGCAGATTGCATGCCAACATTGCATACTATTGGACAATGCTCTATTGACCCTACCATGATGTATGTATTTTATAGCATTTTGTTAGCTCATTTAAGGACATGAGCCCAAAAAATGAGGTAGATTCCAATCTCATTGAACCACACCTGCAAATAGTGGTAATTGATCACCCACCCTTAAAAACTTCTTGGGGGCATAAATTTTTTGAAGCAAAGCTAATATTTGTATTGTCCCTTTATCTAAGGTGTATGTGACATAATCAATATGTTGGATGACAAATAAACTTTACAGTGGACCTTAGAGAAGTTTTTAATGGTAGATGTTCAATCACCACTATTTTCATGTCGTGTGGTCCACCTGAGATTTGAATCTTCATCATTTTTAGGCTCGTGCCTTAAAATAATAATAAAAAGTAGATAAACAGTGTGGATAAAACACACACACACATATATATCATGGTGGGGCCCACAAAGCACTGCCAGTGTCAATATTCAATCAGAGTTCCATTCGGTGGGACTACTGAGTTTAGTATGAGAGTGATTTTTTATAATCTTCTTCTGAAACTCACTTGGTTAACAGGTTTGATGAAGGATAAGTGGAGCCACACAAAAATCTATAGTTGGAGCATCTAAATCCTAATTGTTTCATGTGGTGTGGCCCATTTGAGTTGTGAACATCGAGGATAAAACAGCGAGTGGATTTCACATCTGTAATGGTGAGCCTCATAGATTTATACTTTTCTTCCTGCGTAAAACAGGGGTGTGGTAGACCATAAAGCCCAGGCCAATCATGGGTCCAGTTCTTTTCTGGATCTCTTTGAGTACCCGCCAACCCACTGGCGTACGTTATAAATGGGCTGACTGTGATTTTAATCTACGCAAGCATTCCCCAACCGCCCACTTTCATTGAACACGGTTCTTGCATGATGTAGGGCGGGTCACGGATAGTTTGATGGCTAAGACGGATCAGAAAAGGCCCGGTCAATGACAGAAGTGATCCGGACCGTCAAACCTTAAATCGGGTGTATCTAGCAATATGGAATGAGTTATTGAATGTAAAATATATGATTTTGGGATAAAACGAGCTACTTTAGCCACCCAACCCCGCTACACTGGTTGCACAAACCGGATTTGTGAAATACCATTAAATTAATGTTCATTTCCCTATATTAATTCTGTTTTTATCATAAATAATAAGTTTTAGTTTGATTATAACTCTTCATCGGTTGGCTTTAGGAGTTACGCCCAACACAAAAAGTGCTTAGAATAATTAAGAGAACAACATGGTGAAGCCAATATGGACACTCACTATTTTTTGCCAAAAACCTTACTTGTTAGTATATATACATCCTAACCGTCTATAAATAATAAGTTTACTATTTATAGTAAGTTGTGAATTCTAGTAGTTTTAGTTATAGTTTAATTATGAAATTTCTTCCATTGCTTAATATCACTATTTAAATGGTTGTGAACTCGTTTATTTCATTCATCAATTAAATTATAAATATTTTCATTTATTTCATTCATCAATCAAATTTTGAATTTCGTCCCGTGGATACAAGAAGTTTCAGTGAGGAGTCCAAAGAAGACCCGTGGTTACGGAGTAGTTATCCTTGAGAAAGACTGTACACGACCTCATCAGGTGGTACCACGACGAAGTTTATGAGAAATTCACCATTTCCATCTATTTTACCAGCTCATGCGAGGACAAGAGTCCAAAATTAAAGCTGATCTAAAGTTCAAGTGGGCCACATGACAAGAAACAGTAGGGATTGAATGCCAACCATTGAAACTTCCACGGGCTATACAAGTATTGAATCAGGCTAATATTCATGTATTTTCAGTTCATCCCACTGGAATGACGTTGTAAATAGTTTGGATAGCATATGAATATTACAATAGAAACGGGAAAGGTTTCAACGTCACTGAGCAGGCATTTCCCTAGTCACTTTTTTTCTCTGTGTGGCCCACTTGAGTATTGTATCTGCCTACCTTTTGGCGACTTCCTAGCATAAACCGGCAAAACTGACGGAGGAGAAAAGTTCTCACAAACGTAAAGTTGGGGCCCACCTATCTCCTAACCACAGGAACTAGTTAGGTAGGGACGTGGATTTCCTGCCAAAGCCTTTCGCGCTGGGATGATAGGTGGGGCCCACTGTGATGTTCGTGAGAAATCCACGCCGTTCATCTGTTTGGATCCAAAGCTCAAGGTGTCCATACCATAGGAAAAACTGGAGAAAGAGTTTCCTACCGATGAAACCTTTACTGGGCTCCACCTTGGAGAGTGGCCCTGACTTGGCAATGGGTATGGTCGGTGCTGTGGGCCCCACCATGGTACATTTGTTTCATCCACGCTGTCCATCCACTTTTTCAGACCATTTTAGGGCTTGATCCTAAAAATGAGGTAGATCTAAATCTCAGGTGGACCACATCCAAGGAAACAGTGTTGATTGAATGTCCACCATTAAAAACATTTTGGGACATAAGTTTTGTATCAAGCTGGTATTTGTTTTTTCCCTTTTAATAAGGTCAGTATGGTCTAATCAAAAGGTTGGATGTCAAACGAACATTACAATGGGCCTCATGAGGTTTTTAATGGTGGACATTCAATCACTACTGTTTTCCTGCGGTGTGGTCCACCTGATTTTTAGATCTGTCTCATTTTTAGTATCAAACCATAAAATAGTCTGGAAAAATGAATGGACGGCGTGGATGAAACACATACATCATGGTAGGGCTCACAGATCACCGACCACTACCCTAACCGGGCAGGCAATCCGCGTCCTTCCATTGCAGCATTTGTAGCCAATGAAAGTTCCAAACGCAATATCCGGTAATTTTCGAGATTCTTTCTTTCAACAGGCGACAGATTCCCATTTGCCAGGCTGGCGTGCAAACCAAGCAGCGGTGCACAGTTTAACCTCATATCACCTAAACGCATATATTAGCAAAGGAAGTACAACTATACTAACATGCGCAAAGCTGGACAACTGCCATGCAACTTCCACTGACATGCGCCAGTGCAAGCTGCAGGCACCAGATATTATTTTTTAAGATCCTCTGCCCAGGGACGCATCGTGTCTCAGCCGTTGGATTCGTGTTCTTTTCAATGATCTAAACCGTTGATATGATGGGCCTCGTTCAGCATCCAGATTAAAAAACTAATAATAAATAAAAACATTATATTATAAGATTTAAAACCTTCTGTTATTAATAAATTTACTAGACCGTACAATTTTCAAATAAAAAGAATCTGTTGAAATAGTCTCCTCCAAAGTGAGGCCCAACACATGAACGGCCTGGATCATTTAAAAGATGCATCTTCAAGAGGTTTGTTGGGCTTCGCTTCCTTACAAGCAATGCACGTTATTCCTGTGATCCGGGTCGTTGGTTTATTACATGCCATTCTGCAGATCATACCGACCCTGAAATCTCATCAATGCAATCAAGACCATTGGTCCTATAAATCTATGGCTAGGAAGAAAAGTACAGCAACGTACATATTCTAAAGATTTGAAATCAGTGGCTAGGATCGTCCGATCTAGGCGATCTTGATCTTTTGGGGCATGATCCACCTCCGTAAGAACAAAGCGCAAAATGCAGATTCTCTCGTGTCATGTCGCCATGGGGCGCAAGTTAGCACAATGCATCCACCTTGCGCAAATGGACGACCCAAGAAAGTAAACGGATTTCGACCTTGCTCCACCACACCCTGCTCAAGATAGCTCCAGCTTCCCACATCCGCTAACGTGCGCGAGCACCCGCAGCACATAAACCTCGTCCTCGCGTGCAGCTCGACCAGAAGGAAGCTAGCTTTGCCAAGCATATCCGCTAACGTACGCCAGCACGTGCATAAGACATTTTACCGGGCAGCAACACTTGATTCGCAGCGCCCGGCACAACCCCAGGCGTAAGATAGCTTCGCCCCCGCATGGTCGCTAACGTACACTAGCACTCGACACAGACGCAAGCCGCACGCCGGAACATTTCCGGCAGGTCGGGGCCCCGGCTCCACTCCCCGGGCCCGCTATCATACACCAAAACCAGCCCTTCCTTCAAACCTCTGCAGCCGCGCCCGCTCCTCCTTAGCAGATCGTCTATACACCCAAACACCTGTATAAGCGCCACCCTCTCCCCAATCCCGACGCAGGAGAACCTCACAGCGCTATCCAGTCTAACCTGCGCCGGTAAGGGTGGGCTCTTTAACCTACACCACTCGCCGAACCCGGCGCTCCCCCTCTTCCCATCCCACCTCCAGAAGGACAGCTCCACCGCGTGGCTCGCCAGCACGTACACGTACCCGCCCGCCCCGCACGCGCCAACCACGCACCCGCCACCCGGCACGTGCCGGCTCCGCAACCACGCGCCGGCCTCCACGTCATACAAGTCCATTGAGCTAGCGTACACGTGCGCCTCCATCCTCCCGCCACGTGGCGCACCGATCCTCAGCCCCCCAATCACGTAGAAGATCCCGTCCACGGCCGCCCCCACGCAGCCGTACCGCCTCCTCGGCGCCTCCGCCACGACGCGCCACGTGTCTGATCCCGGATCGTACTCCTCCACCGACGCGGTGCACGCCGCGCCCCCGGCGGCGTAGATCCGGCCGCCGACTGCAGCCGCGGCGAACTTCTTCCGGGGGAAGAGCATCTGCGCCGCTGGAGTGGCGGAGCCCGTCCACGTGTCGTAGCGGACCGTGGCGTTTCGGCCGACGAGGTAGATCGAGCGGCCGAGCGCTAACATGCGCATGTGGGAAATCGAACCGTCGAAGATCTCGGGCGGGAGGGATTCGATTCCAGGGAACGGGGCCGTGGTCCAGGAGGTGTCGGACCCGATTCGGTGCGTCGCAGAAAGGACGCCGAAATCGGAGACGGCGACTGCGTAGAGGGTGTGGCGAATGCGACCATGTGTACGGCGGAGATCGTGGAAGGTCGGGGAATCGAGGGCGTGGGCCCACCTCCGGCAGACGAGGGAGACGGAGGGGAGGGAGGAGGGAGATACTCGAGAGAGGGTTTCGATGAGGAGGTCGTCAGGGAGGGAGGAGAAGGAGGTGAGATTGTGAGGGGTTGGGTGGTTTCCCGGGCGGTTTTCCGGCGTGGAGTTGTCGGAGAGGCGGGGGAGTAAGATGGTTTTCCGGCGAGTGTCGGTGTGGGGATTCGGGATGCAGGACTTCACCAGCCATGAGAGGCTTCGAGGATTGCAGCTCGCGTCTTCCATTGCCAGTGGAAGAGCGCGCGAGAGGGGATTTGTCGGAAGAGGATTTATACTAGAGGAGTACTTTGATAAACTTTGATACTCTGGCGGAGTGTGATTGATGATACGCAGGCAGGTGTTTAGAGATTAATTAGAACGTGGCATACGAGTAACCTGCTACTCTCATTAACTGAAAACTACACTCATATGGTTATCCGACAATTGGACTGGCCATGCTTTGCGGTTAAAAAATAAAAGGTCTTATATTCACATAGATATTTTTGGCACGTGGGCTAATAAGGATTAAGTGTGAGTGAATTGCATTTGGTTCTGTGCAAATTTCATCCGACCACTGTAAGGAACAGACGGAATTGTATTGGGCCATGCACACTCTATATTGATTTTGAAATTCACTATATTTGCCCCCCACGTTGATGCATGTGTTTTATCTATGGTGTACATTTATAAGCATCCTTGATGGATAACACTCGAACTGTATACGTGTGCAAATTATTGACAGCTGAATCATCCGCATCAGCTGTGAATCTGATCCTTTGATTGTAATTTTATAGTTCACTAAGGCTCAATTTGATTTTCCATGATACATATAAATCATGGTAAATAAGTAATTATTACCATTTCACTTGGTTTGAAAATGTGAGAGTAATTTCAGATCGATTATTGATACAAAAGTGTTGACTTAAATTTGTGGACCCCACCATAATGATATGATATATTTGCACCGTCCATCTATTTTATTAAAACATTTTGAGGCGTGCGCCAAAAAAAATGAAGTAGATCCAACACTCAAATGGCCCACATAAAAGGAAAGAATGACATTAATTTATCTACCGTTAAAAGTTATTTCCTTCGCTAGGCCCACATTGAGGTTTTTTCATCATCTAACCCATTCATAGGGTCACATGGACATGGATAAGGGAAAAACACAAATATCAGCTTGATCCAAAACTTTTAAGGGCCCCAATAAGTTTTTAATAGTAGGCGTTTGATTCATGTTTTTTTTTTTTTTTCCTCTTATGGTGTGGTCTGCTTGAGCTTTGGATCTGTCTCATTTTTTTTTTTGCTCATGCCCTAAATTCAACTAGCATAACAAATGAGCGGTGGATAAGTCACATACATCACGGTGGGCCCTACATTAAATTTATAAATTTATCGATTTAAGTGTTAAAAAAGTAAGTTGTCATGTTTGCAGTGAAAAAAATTTGGTAATTACATAGGTAAATAATTATTACCAATTTACATGGTAATTACAGATGAGTCGAAAAATCAAACAGGCCCTAAATAGGGGTTTTACTTAATACATTGTTTTTGCCTCAGAAAGACTTGATTCCAAATATTAAGATTGAATGGTCAAAATATCATGGTATTTTCAAACATGCAATTATTGTGCAATATAAAATTGCATGGTAGGATAAAGTTAACCACAAAGTGTGCGAAAGCTTGGCGGAACTATAGAATTACAGCTAAATTCTAGGGGGACGTTTGGCTCACGGTATTAGATGGGATTAGGTTGGATAGAAGTGCATTTAGTCCCGTGTAAATTCCATTTAGTGTTTGGGGAGAATGAAAAATGCTAGGATTAGGTTAATGGAATTGCATTTGATCCCTCTTGGATTATGAGCATTGTAGCATTGCTTTCCACCTTTGGCATTTGAATTTTTTTTGAAAAGGTTCATTAATGTCTACAAGTTCCATAGGTCCTACTATGATGTATGGGCTATATCCATACTATCCACCTATTTTTCGATATCATTTTAAGGCATGGGCCAAAAAATCAGGTAGATCCAAAGCTCAAGTGGAACTCACCATAAAAAGCAGTGGGTATTGAACGCCTACCATTGGAAACTTCTTGGGGGCCACTGAAGTTTTGGTTCAAGTTGATATTTGTGTTTCGACTTCATTCAAATCTGTTTGACCTTATGAACAGGTTGGATGACTAATAAACATCACGATGGACCCTAGGAAGATTTCAACATTGGGAGTCATTGTCCCCACTACTTTCTATGTTGTGGTACACCTGAGCTTCGTATCTACCTCATTTTTGGGCCCATGCTATAAAATGAGGTTGCAAAATGAATGAACGGTACGGATATAGCACATACATATTATTTTCAATGGTTCTAGATGCTGATTGGTATACTTAATCAATGGCTAGCAAACTAACCCCCGAATGTCACCATGACACAAACAAACCATGGAGTTATGTTTATCCCATGGTATCTTATGATAATAGGGGACAATCCCTGCCACATGCAATGATTATATTTTTTTTAATCCCATACCGCCTAATCTTATCTAATACCATGCGCCAAACACCCCCTAGAGGGGGTGAATAAGACTACTTAAAATTTTACAATTAAAAATACAATTGTATATTTAAACTAATATATCAAATTAAACTAAGAAGGTAATTAACACAAACTTTCAAGCCAAAGTGGGTCCAATCATATATACTATATATAAATATATCCTAATTAAGTAATTAGTCTATAGAAATAGTGAGCTTGCATGTGCTTACAAGTTAAGTGCTTAGCATACAATCCAATTCAAACATTCATATAATTTAACTAAATAATCACATAGGCTTGAATTAAAATTGTATTCAAATACTATCACAAACACAAGAATATATAATGGTTCGGTTTCCTTACTCCACTCTCGGCAGACACACTTTCCCCGAGTGTACCAGTATCGAAGGTTTTAAATCAAGTTCAGCTCTAAACACACGTACTCTCTCGTGTTGGTGGCTCCCACAAGGACTTAAATACACATACTCTCCTATGCTGGTGGTGTGGCACCTGCAAGAGACTTAAGTTGATTTTCTATTAGCTAACCAACAACTATTAGCGGTCATAACTTAAGGACATAAGTACACTCCCATTGGAGGCTCCCACAGAGATTGGATCCACTTTGGTGGTCATAACTCAAGGATGTACGCATCCATGCCCAGTGTACCACGTACACACCCGTGTTAGTAAATTTAGCCTTATACACGAGCCTAGGTCCTATATAAGAACCTATCGAGTTTGGGTCACAAACTCTTACACTTAATCCTACACAAGGAATGAGTATATGAACTCACACTTCACAACTTACTCATCAGATTGAGTTCCTTTGTATTGCCTTGAGTTGCTTCTTCAAATTTCTCCCGTGCTTGAATATATTCCCCAATTGCTTTCATGTCCATTGATGTTGACCGTTCAGCTCCACGAATAAACACCTTGCATGCAATGCTCTGTTGAGGTGACCAAGGTGAGGGAAGATGGTGAATCTCCTATAATTAATAGAAAGTTGTAATCATAGGGGATTAACCTACATAGGTCTCCTATAGAATGTAGACAAGGATATATTAATAGGCGGGTTCCAGTCCTTGCCCGAGTGGTAGACTTTAAGGAGTTTCAACATGAGGTCTTGGGTTCGAAACCCATAGGTGGTGAAATCCCACTACGGCATGCGTGGGCGTGTGGCGGGTACGTGTGTAAAAAAAAAGAGAAAAAAGAAAAAGATATACTAATAGGCTTAATGTCTAATCTCTAGATAATGTGAAGATTGAGTTCATCTTCAGTATGGAGTTTAGAATCCTCATTAGATTGGTAAAGCTTAAAAAAATGAATCAAATCTCATAGGATTAGAGTCATAAGATGAAGTATATGAGCGAGAAATCACCTAAACTTTAAATGCACCAAAAACACATCCCAATGTTCAAGAACTGAATGTCATGTTATAAGAAATAGTGTTCCAATGGCTATAAAACGACTAGTTAAAAGATCTGTTGATAGGATTGAAAGGCCATTCTATGGGATCGAAGGTCCTTCGACGGGATCGAACTGTCCTTTGATCCTATCGAGAAAATTCAAAAATTTATCTATTTGGTTGATGGATCGTTCCTTCAATCGGATCGAGTCGTCCTTTGATGCCATCAAGATCCATCAATAGACTGTTGATGGGATCGAGGACTACTCGAAAACTACTATTTTGGGCAGATATAGTTATAGCAGCTAAGCACATCTTTTAACCTTACTTATCATGTTCTAATTTGGCTCCTAAAGTTAATGGATGTTCAATCAAAGTTTACCTATTAAGGTTATGATCATCTAGAGGTTAATGTTGTTTTAGGTCTAAGGTTAGGGTCACTAAGGCACCTCATTTACCTGTTTTTTACTCTTTGATGCTCCATGTTTACTTGTGTCTTCAGTCCTCAACTTCCAAGGGCTCAACAGATTCCTTAACACACAGGTTCACATTATTGACGAACAAGGTGTATAAATTAGTTCACTAATACAATAATGGTGTTAATCCTATCTAATGCAATTCTATACTATTTAATCTTGCAGACCAAACATGTAGCTCAAGAAGCTCCATGTTAGCATTGTCGAAGTAATTGTTGGTTTCTAAAAATTGAGGTTATTTGGGTGCTTTAAATTGGACTATTGGTAAATGAATTATGGGCTCGTTTAGGAGCGTGTAAATGGGAAATGAAATTAAAGGTAAATGACTTACTCAATTATGTTTAGATGATAGTAAATGGCATGCATCTGTTTGGAGGGGAGTAAATGAGAGGAATTGAAATTTATTAGAATTTTTCAATATATTCACAAGAACATGTGTTATCCCAAACTAGTTTTAATGTCCTAAATTAGTGTACATATGTGTTATTTAACAAAATGATTGTAATAAGCCTATTGAAATATTTAGTTAGAAATAAGAAATTTTGAGCATTAGGAAGGTCATAAATGTAGGAATCACAAATAAGGAAAAGAAAATTTGAGAGAAGGTGAGAGAGCTGAGTGGTGGTGCTATGCCACATTAAGCCGAGTCGTGAACGTGACTTAAGCCGAGAACGGACCGAGTTATGCTAGGCTTGGCATCCACTGTTGGACGTTTCCAGCAGAAATAAAGAAAGAAAAGAGAAGGAAGAAGAATCAGAAAGAAAGAGAGTGAGAGGGTAGGTGTGTTGTTGCACCGGCTTGAACCGAGTCGAGTCACTCGCTACCGAGTTGCAAACTTGAGTCAAGCTGAGTTCTTCTGAGTCCATTGTTGGACATCTTCCAACAGAAAGAGAAGAGAAAAGAGAGAGAGAGAGAGAGAGAGAGAGAGAGAGAGAGAGAGAGAGAGAGAGAGGGTGTGTGTTGCACCAACTTGACCGGGCTGAGTTCGGTCTGAGTTGGGTTTGGTCTAGGCTAGCAACCTTGCTGGTGTACTGGTTCGGGCCATGTTGAGGTTCCAACAAAAGAAGAAAAGAAGAAAGGAAAAGAAAGAAAAGAAAAGAGGAAGATGAGGAGAAAGAGAGGGAGTGTGGTCGCAACACAAAGTTGGGTCGGGGGCTATTGTCAGGTCAACTTGACTCGACACGTTGAATTTGAGTTGTGTTTGGGTCGCTAGTTGGGTGGCTGGACGAGTAAAGAAGTAGGAAGAGAGAGAGAGAGAGAGAGAGAGAGAGAGAGAGAGAGAACAAGGAATAAAAGGAGAAAATGAGAACAGTTAGAGGTTGCTGAGTTTTCAGTTGAGTCGACTCAGTCCTCACCACTTCAGACTTAAATTGGGCTAGTTTTAATGAGATCTTGATCCAGTTAACTTAGGTACGCCAACTTCTAATTTTTTTATTATATACATTTGAATTGTGGAAATCAAATTATCATTATTTTTACTATTGTTAGAAATTATTATTAGATGCTGTTAATTCTACTACTTGATTGTTAGTATTAGATATTAACGTTTATCATTATTAATACTATTCTTATTTTGTCATTGGTAGATTATTGATTATAAGATTACTGTTGTTAGTATTAATTAAAAATTATTACTTATTATTACTTCATTTCTAATATTATTATAAATTAATTATATGAATTAGATTTCAAACTTTAAACCAAAGCCTAAAATTAGATTAGTGGATAAAACCCTAAATCTAAGTAATCCAAACCATAGATTATGATCTTAACCGTGGATAGTGTACAAAACTTGAATATGACCGTACAAATTTTATAATTCACGGTAGGATTCGATTTTAATGGCGCATGTACCTAGTGACACTAGTGGGTGATTCTATTCATCATGTGATGATTTCTTCCCCTTGAGCTTTCCACTTTCCTATTAGTTTAAGTGATAGTTCCTATTTTAATTCCAGCTAATAATTGTTATCTCTATTTGATTATTACTTGTGTTAGTTGTTGGATTTGACTTTTAACTTATATGCTTGACATTTATCTTGTATAAACACATGTATGTTACACTTGTATACCTTCTCATGTTTGTGGATTGCTTATGGAACTTAAACTAGTACGTCTATCAGTGGGAAACCCCACTTATAAATGTGCATCCAGACTTAGGATGTAACTTGACTGATTGTGACTATAATGGACCCTCGACTTAGTGGCCATTTTACCTAAGTTGTTGTGGACTTACCATCTTGCGGACCCTCATGCCCTTTGTGGCTTTGATGTGATATCAGTCATTTGTGCCTTTGATGTGATATTTTTCCTTTGCGGCTTTAATATAATATTTGCCATTTGCGGCTTCGATATGATATTTACCCATGTGGCCTTAATTTGATATTTGCCCTAAGTAGCTTGATGAGATTATTTTCATATAATCATGCGATTGTAAGTTCCACCTATTGAAATATGATTGGCCACTAGTCGATGAGGTTACCATTAAACATCTCAATGTTGGAGTCTCATGAGCCGATGATGGTAGAACGGGACACTATGTCCGAGCTATTGGCCTATGCTGGATGACGAGCCCCCCGTAGTGACCTTTGAGCTTTCTTAAATTGACTGGTTATAATCGGAATAATAACGATCTGACTAATCATGTATTCATAACATACGAGCGATGACGGGTGGTAAATTCTGGATGTTATAGCATGTGCCCTTAAGCCTTACTGTGGCATCGTTTCGTTAGCTCCCAGACCATCGACTATTGACCTACGTAAGTGATGTACGATGGCTTTGTTATTATGTTTGTATGTGATGTACGTATGTGATGTGTTTCGCTAGTGACCGGCCATATGCATGGTTGACGAGCTCAAGTCCGACTGAATGAGCATCCCCAGATCAATGTGCATTCACGCATCCATGTATTTAAACAAGATTGCATCATGCATTATTTTGGATGACTTATTTCCTTAAACTATGCTTAACTAATGCGGCGGTGTGTAATCTTGAGGAGAATTCACACTGAGCTGACCACTCATTCATCGAATATATAACCGTACTGGTAGTGCAGGTGGTTTAAATGATGTTCATATTCAGATTGGTAAGGAGCAAGGTACAATTATCAGGGATGTATGGATGTATCTGCCAAGAGAAGCTACGCGATCTTACAACTCAAGTTTATATGCATTTTATTATTTCTTATGTGTTAAATTGTGTAATTCTTGTATTTGTTAACATAGAGATATTGGTTTGTATAAGTCGTTTGGGCAACCACTCGTATATTCTAAATGTAAATATAAATTTTCCTTTATGTTTGACTTGTCCATCTTATGCTAAACTGCTAATTTTGAGAAAAGAAAAGAAAGAAAACAAATATACGTGGAATTTGGCTACTTTTAAAGGTTAACACTTGAATTTTTAGAAAACGAGTCATATATTCAGGTTTTGAAAACTTGGGGCATTACAGTAGATGCTTGATGCTGGTGATTATGATAAAACGACGGCCAACCGGCTAAGGTTTTTTATGAACTTGCTGCGATTATATCGGTAGGTCTTAGATCATACGCTCGCTAGTCAGGTACGATGAAAAATGATGGAATAAAATGTATATGCTAAAATGATGACTAATTGCCTAAGGTTTCTGATGGACAAGATCCAATTATATCGGCAAGCCACAGAGCATACGCCCACTAGTTAGATGCGTGAAAATAATGAGAACGCACTATGATGTTGATATATATGAAAAGCAAGGAGGTTGAGAAGGGAATGAATATTGCACGATGCTGATACACTAATTCGATGAAACTGATAGATGTTTGGATAGTAGGATGAATGGTTATATGGCAAGGCTAGATTGAGTAGCTCAAATTTGAACTTGAGTGGCTTAGGGGGCTTGGACTCTGGCTAGGCTAGGCTACCAGGGCTGAGATCTCTCTCTCTCTCACTCTCACTCTCCTTGCTGAAAGGATAGCTACGACTAATTGATGAGCTTCTCTAAAATGAGAAGGCTCTCTGAAGCTTGGTGTTTGTGAAATGAGAAAGGGAGGGAGGCTATTTATAGTCTCCCAACCCAATTTTTTGTAATTCTTAGTGATCCTAGGGGTAAAATGTGTTTGAATGGTTGAGATTGGAGATTGCTAAATGGCATCATCTCATGAGTTGAATGAGTTGGTAAAATGGTAATTTTGGGTAAGGAGATTGACATCAGAGTAAGTATATATCAACTGTACACTTAAGGTTCGAAAAAGGAAGAACCCACATGCACGACGGATGCTGCCCGAAAGAGGGAGAGTGCCACATGGCCTGTGGCAACCAGGCTACCACCGGTCCCCACTTAGACTTTCTGCTTTGACAGGTAGTATCCTCCAAGCGTGTGGAGGCTCTACTGTGAGGGTTGGTGCTTTGAAGTTTCGACCATTTCTCTAATTGGGCTTGGTTTTGCGCTTGGGTTCAAGCTTGGTTTTGGGCTTGACTAGGTGAGTTGACTAGGTTATGGGTTTGGGTAGGCTGACCAAGTGACTTGACTTAGTGAGTTGACTCAAAGCTCTAGGATTTTGGGTTCTTAAGGTTTAGGGTTAAGCTTACCGAATTGACTAGGTTTAACTAGATTGGATGGGGTGAGTTTAGGATTGGGGTGTAATTATCCATCCATCCGTTCAAACTCTATCAGCTTATCAGCCTAAGGTGGGGTATCTACAGATGCCCCTCTTTGGCAGAGGTTGTGGGCAACTGATACCAAAGCAAGTAGACACCCCACTTTTGCCAGTTAGTCTTGAATTACGATCTAGATTTGTTGCCTTCCTTTGTGTCTGTGTCAGTTAATCACTTGGCATTGTCCCTGCGCAGGCCACCAATCACAGGGGTTTGAGGAAAACATTGTAATTGTCCTTGTGCGGGCTGCCAATCGCAACCCTTTCACTCCTAATCGGTACTAACATCGGAAAGTTACAATAGAGTCATGCGCTTTCTGCGGCCTTAAAAGGATGCTGACCTAGTACTGGATTGTCTGTTACTTCCCAAATTACCCCAGGAGTATTTATTTTGTTTGATCGTTAAAGTGGACTCGATCAAATTCCGCAAGCATCCACACTTAGGTATGTGCGGGTGACCTCTTTTCATGCAATCTTTTGGTTTTGACATTTAGGTTACAATTTGTCTTTCTCGTTATTTAAATGATTTCTTTTTACTAGGTTTTGGCTTATCATCTTTTCAGTGCATTAGCATTTGATACAATGGAGTTGACATTGGAGTTCAGTCCGATTGTATTTTGATATGCATTTGGATCCAATGATCTCTAGGGAAACCGAGAGATATCGGATCTTATTTGATTTTACGTTGACTCCCTCCCAAAAATATGGAAGATCTCTTAGTGCCTTGGAAGTCCGACGCTTTATTATGCAAATGTTTTATGATTTTGAAAGTCGTCTCACTCTAAGGAGTAATACTCCGTGGGGGTTTTATTGTAAGATGATTTTGAAATGTGTCCAATTATTGGTCATCTCCACTAGAATGCTGGATGATTAATGGAAAGTAAATGGACTAATATAGAACTGGAGTTCTATGATACTAGTAAAGACTAGAAGTTAAAAGAATTACTTAAAAGTGTACAACCCGACGTTTTGAATTAGGCAAACAGAGTCACCATTCTGTGGATCTTTGGTCGCCCAAGGCTTTCCATTAGAGGCTTGAAGTCGGACTGTCTAATGGTTGCATGAGTTGAACGATGTGTGATAGAACTAGGGTTTATTCAAATTTTTGATATGATAGTATTCAAATATCTAGTAAGTCATAACACATACATCTTTCGTAAACCCAGAATATTGTATGTTCAATTGATATGGGCGATAATATATAAAGGCCTAGATTCGAAGTCTATCCAGATCCAATGTAACCCATAGCTAAGACTTCCATATTCGAACCTCATGGAGAGGTTAAGAAGAGAAGGTTAATGGTTTTAGGTGCTTTGTTGATATGGGCGATAACATATGAAGGCTCAGATCCGAAATCTATCCAGACCTAATGAGACCTATAGGTAAGACCTCCATATCCGAACCTCGCAGAGCGGTTGAGAAGCAAAGCTAATAATTATACTTATATCATCTGTAACCCCTTATACAACATGCTCGTATCCTTTGACGTTGAGCCCTGGGGGGGTGTGTACTTGGTTTGCAATAACTCGGTATGATTCTGGGCTATGTACTACCTTTCACAAGATTAATAGAATGACTTAACTGAACACTGTTATAGAGTCGCCACTAGCCAAAAAAAGACTCAAGAATCCATGGTTGGCTACAATTTGTGAGATCGCCCTGAGATCGGGAATATCGAAGAATTCCCGACTCAAGTGACTCTTGGATAGGTTTGCGTCATGGATTCTGGTTAAGAATCTCGATTATAAAAAAAGGAATAGGTTAAGCACCCTTTTACTACCCATGTCAAACACAATCTCTACTTTGCCAAGTTGTACGTTTTTAAAGAGGATTCAAAGAATTTTCAATAAAATACTAAGCTTTAAATGTCTAAACTACAAAAGATAAATGGAAAATAAAATTGAAATGACAAAATGAGTTTTTTGATGGAAATATGGAAAAGAAAAGGAATACAGAGTTTTTTGTTACTCCTTTAAATCATGTTTTCTGAAACAGAAGATCTTCAAGAGAGGTGACTGTAGAGCTTACTTTACATGATGTTAGAGCATAGCCTACTATCTCAAGTACTCAAAGTAAGGGGATGGAACATATAGACTGGAAAAGGATAAATCAAGAATATAGTGTTAACTTTGAAATTGAAATGGGATAGAAGAGATTGAAAGATTAGAAATGATTGAGGGAACAGAGACTTAGAGTCTCAGTCTCAGTCTCGAAACTCTCTCTAGGGGTTTCTCTCTTTCTTGGCTTAAACTATTTGTGGCCTTTTCCTCTCTCAACTCTCGACTCTCTGCCTTTAAAGCCCCCCTATTATGAAGGCGAGAGCCTCCTTTTATAGGGATTTTGGGAAGGATAGGTTTGAACTTGATGAACCACATAGGTTTAATTTTAAAAATAGGTTTGGGTGAATTAGACCATCCCATGGGTCATGGATGAGCATAGTCCATCATTCACGTGAGGCTCTTGTGAACTGTGTCATCATATAAACAATGAGGTTGGTCCAATGCTCACATGTAAACATTGGATTGATCCAGCTTGTAGAATCCAAAACCCACAAACGGCGGAGCCAGGGCTGTTCCGGCATGAAAATAGCTGGGTTGGGGCCATTTCCGCACAGAAACGGCTGGCCACAGTTGTCTTTGCATTTTTTTTTTGTTAAAATTGGCCCCAACGGGACCATTTATATAAGGTTTGCCTTAATATGGTCTGTGAGATGCCGTCTTATGTGTTTTGAGCCGTATGTTTGCTCTTATCGAGAGGTGTAATGCCCTGAAAATCGGGGGTAGAGCATAGCCTCAACTTCCGAGTTCCAACGCATCACTTATGCAACATGGATAAAGATGATTAAATGTTGTCTGTATTAGTGCATTAAACATGAGTGAGATTAAGCCAAATCAGCAAAATATAAACCAGGGACAGTTGTAATACGCAAGCCGAAAACTGAAACAAACAAGTATAACTTATAAACCGGTATAAGTCCCCAAAGTATGTATGCGTTGCCAGGTCAATAATTACAAGTATTATGTCAAAATACAAAATGTTCAAAATGGTAGTCCTCTACAAAGTATGAACCCTGAAGCCTCGTCGATTCAGAACGGCTCACATGAACCCGCCTGAATACTGCATATACGAGAATGCCTCTTCGCCATCACAAAAGTCAGGCTCCACCTTAGGAGTCGCATCGTCATCTACAATCAAGACAAAGTCTGGTTGGTGTTTAAAACACCGTCCCATAACGTGAGAGTGAGTGATCAACTCAGTGGGACTATACAACAAAGGTTAACATGTTATTAATTCAGTCAAACAGTAATGATAAAACAGTAAAATCAAACATCCCTAGGTACTCTGATTAATGCAAAATGGTATGTAAGAATGATGCATGTCCTCACCTACACTCCCTCAGCGTATTCATCTTATGGCGTGCATGACAACTTTTCGAAAGTGCTCTTCCATGCCAAAGCACATGTAATGCAGTGCATGCACATGATTAGCCAGGTTCTTACTTAGGTTTATTCATACAGCAGAATTGAGAAACTAAGGTACCTCCCTTATTCATTTCCCAAACAATGATCCATTCTAGGGTTGTCAGTCCTAGTAAATCTCATATGATGTTGCGGTTCTAGGTCACTGCAAATGGCTCGTCACTTGATCAGTGCAAGCCTAGCTTATACTCTAGTTGTTACGGAAAGACTCGTCGCCTCTACATAGTCTCAGAGTATGCTCGAGGTCACTATAAAGGACTCGTCACCTGATTAGTGTAGGCCGACAGCTGAATACAGTGTCCCATACTACTGTATTCGGCTCACGAGACAGTATTACTCATTGGTCAATACGGGGAGGCTCGTAGCCCCAGTGTAGGCCGACAGCTCGACCACAGTGTCCCATACCACCATGTCCGGCTCATGAGTCTTAGCGGATTGAGGTACCAAGGTTAACAGGATTTCCATTGGTGAGTTTGGTACCTTAGGTTCAAGCAGCAGTGTTCAAACATAGTGAACATACATCGGCCAATCAGGTTACTTGACGAGCTCGACTAGCATGAGTGCACCTTAAGTTGATCGACATGAAGTGCGTAAACATTCCGTGTGGCCTAACCACTGCAGACAACTCTCGTACAACTCGTGTTCATCAAACACGTCCCACATGGCGAACAAATCTCAGCCACGAACTCAAAGCCTATTACCGATTGCCTAGACCATAGCATAGCCCCATACACATTTAGCCTTAACCAATAAGCATGTGAAAGTAGTCCAATCATATTATCGAGCATGTTATAAGATGCAATATAAACAAGAATCTATACACATGCCTTTCACAAGTAAAGCGAAGAAACTAAACAACTTGCATGGAGGAAATCATACACATCCCTAAGGTAGTTGAGAATCCTATCTCAACACCCACCTAAAGCACTATCTCCTAAGTACTTACTTATACAAGCATTTTCACAAACACCTATACTACACTTATTAGCCTACATAACGTAAGTTGGCTCAAACATATATTATGGTGAATCCTTTCGCCAAGGAGTTGTTACACGCATAACTAGTATATACACATGGCGATTAATAATGGCAAACACACTTTCAAATTTCATATGTATACGGTACTTTCTACAAATACAAAGAATACGTTAAACTCCACATAGTTCGTATATAACTGAAACGCAAAACGGACATCGCATTTTGCATGTGAAATAGCATCTACGTTAGGAATCTATCATTAACTGACATTGAAAGCTTCAAAAACCATAACTTATACGTCTATAGTCAGCACCTTACGCCGGTAAACGCATATTGAACTCAGTTTGTAAGACAAGTCGTTGTCTATAACACGAGGGCTACCTATAGCATGCAATAGGTTAGCTATTTCATTACTTAAACTATTTGAAACCCTAGAATGGATTAAGGTTAGTCTTTCTTACCCAAGTACGACATTGGAAACACCGGAAGAACTACATGAGAGTAGTGTTTCAGCAGGTGGATTATCAGGGAAGAATCCCAGGAATCTGCACCAACTTCTGCCTCACTTTCTCTCTCTTTTCTCCCTTCTCTCTCCTAGGGTTTTTCCCAAATTCGTATGGAATGAATGAGAGAGGGTTTAAGGTCCTTATATAGGCCCAAAACTGATGGAAATGGCCCCAGGGCCAAGGTATACTTAGGTTATAGTCAAAAGAGGCTTGTTCCAATCCAACAGAGCACTTCTGGAGGCCCCTTTTCTATGTGCGGTCGAACTTAAGCTCCCTGACCTTTGATCTAGGTCAAGCTGAGTTTTCAGTCCGATCGAATTTATAGATCTACCGCGGCGGACCAGTTTCAATTTGACGGTCACCGGCACTCGATCGGGGTGACAAGTGCACTGGCATGTGTGGAAAATTTCTCCCGATCTGAGGGTGTAATTGGGTCAGATTCTGACGGTCTAAATCCTTACAACTTGTCCGCAAATGGAACGACTCAGATTACTTAAGTTTGAGTTTAATTCTAAAGATATTCACGTTTCTCACACACTTTGCTCCAGGCTCAAGCGAATAGCTTCGGGATTATCTGGACCTAATTTCCGAGGTGGTGGTCAAGTCCAGCAAGACGGTCTTAATTATATAATTTCGTAGCAATCGGACTTTCGACGTGTGGTCCAGGTCTGATACGAAGTTTCAATGTGCTCCCGAGAGCAACTGGGAATAGAGTTTGATCCTAGATTTTAGGGTAACCTAGCGTCAATGATTATACAAGTTTTAGGTCTTGCAGATCGTATTTAAAGTGATTAGTACTAATTTCGCATGAAATCTAGTTTAATACTAGTTAACTCTCACCTAATTTCTAAAGGATTTGGTCCTTAGTGATTTCTGCCTGAGGTGGTACTCGGGTCTTTGTACGAATTTTTCCAAGAAGTTACATGAGGTCTACCTAAGTTACAAAGCCAAGCGATTGTATTTTAGTAGTAGGGTATATGTAGGTAAGGTCCACCAATGCTTTAGGTCTACCTTATTTTTGGGCTCATTGTCTAAAATAAGATCGCAAAATGGATGGACGTTGTCGATGATGCACACATATAAAGGTGACCCCATGGAATCCACGTCATGCTAGTCCCCTTACAATGGGGTAGAATTGTAAAAATGAAAGGGTACAGGGGTAAATATGTCATTTACATGTATTAACGGCGTAGTTCATCATTCAACGTCAAATAGTTAGTTTTTTGTTTATATTTGTAAATGCTAGGCACTTTGATAGAAATATTTTGAAGCATACGTTTACCCTGAAATAGTCTAAAAGGTAGGTGGTTATAAGGCTTAATCTCGATAAATAAAGCATTACACTTGGACCAATTGTACACGAGTCGAACCGAGTCGAGCTTAGCACAACTTGACTCAGCTTGGCCAGTAGCTAACTATAACGCCCCGTCCAAAAAGGAATAGTGTCCTTAGGTGCTTACGTGCGAACCGACGCAGGACCGAATGATTTGACCACATGTGTGGGTCTTTTATTGATAAATTAATCCAAATTTAGCCATTGATGCGATTAAATCAAATCATGGTCGGGCCGAGCACAGGCCGTAGAGCCAGATGCCCAAGCTACACTTGGCTACTGTCTGTACGGGCCGTGTATCACCCGAGGAAGGACCAGAAACTCCGACACTTTGGCAGGCCAAGGGCCTCACTGGGCTTGTGATCTCACACAGATGTCAGGCTCAGACGATGCCCAGAAATGGGCGAACCATGCCATACAGCTAACACTTGAAACTCGCAAGTCACCGGGCTTAAAGAAGAAAAATCTAAAATTTAAATTCTTGAGTTAGCAAATCTGGGCATTTCAGCCGTCGGATTTCTTCTAAATTCACATCGAAGGTCAGAAATAATTCCTTGTCCCTGCCTAGAAAATCTGACCATTGATCGTGGAATAGTGACTGTTGATCGCGAATCGGGCTGCTGCGGCAAAACCTCGCATCCGTTTGCGATCAAACTTTGCCCAACCCTTCATCGGGCCGTGGGGTATGTGTTTCATGAATCAGATGGGCCAGGGGGCCATCAGGACAACCCCAATGATAAAAATGGGCCCACGGGGCCATTGGAGGAAATTACCAAACAATAGGGTCGACTGATATAATTCTAGACATATAAAAGTCCAGCACTCTCCCTCATTTGCTGAAATTTCAACAATATAAATTCTGAGAGAGAGAGAGAGAGAGAGAGAGAGAGAGAGAGAGAGAGAGAGAGAGAGAGCGTGTGTGTGTGTGTGTGTGTGTGAGTGAGTGAGTCAGGAGATTGGGTGGTGCTTGTGGTTTGTGGTGCTTGGGATTTGGGAATTCCTGTACACCTTCCAATTGCCGGAAAGCTCCAACCCAATTATAGTTGGAGTGAAACCCCTTTCAATCCAAGGTAAGATTGAGCTCCAGACCATTTCTCCCTAAATTCTGACTACATGCATGTAACTTACCGCCACTCCATACCATGAAGGGCCCTAACGCGTCGAGCTTACGGACTTGGCGCCGTTAGGACGATCTCAGCAACTTCTAGTCAATAATAGGTGCAGACCATTACCTTTAGGTGGTTGATTATCGTGCCTATCGTAGGCTTAGTGAATGTGTGTGGTGCATTGTTAGTGCGTGTTACTGAATTTTCGTTTGGGCTGCATAATTAGGATAATGGACTAAAAGTTGTTGAAATTATGGAAGGGGATTAGACCATAATACCCAAAATCCGCGACTTATGCATTTACATGCTCATGTAGGGTGCAAATATCTAACCTTCCCCAAAATTATGCTAGTTGATTGTTGATTTCCTGATTTGGTGCTAACTATGCATAAACAATGACATGAAATGCTGTAAATTGTTGATTGTTGGTTGAATTGTTGCTACATGTCAATTATGCTAGGAGTAAAGGCGTGGAATGTTGTCGCATTGCTAATTTGTTGAACTACTTGCTTGATTTCCTCAATTTATAGTTGAATTATGTGATCTATGTTAACTCATGGAAGATTAGTTGTTGTATATAGGTGCCTGGCTGCCCTTATGGTTATATATGTTGGAACATGATGAACATGACCTATATGGGTTAGCAAAACTTGATATATTGTTGTCCATGTCCTTAGATTGCTGATTTATGCCTGCCATGGGTGAACTATCTCTGAATTTGACAATACGTGTTGTGTATTATTGTATAAACCCTTATGGATGGGCCGATTACCTAGAATTACTTGGGCAACCCCTTTCGTTGCACCTGCCCGCGAGTAATCTAACCCGAATTGTTGAACTATAGGTTGTTGGCCGTAGTTGGACTACACGAGACAGTGTTCTCAGGCCGATTAGCTACGGTTCAGCCCATCGGGGCGTATTGATTCTTAAGTCGACCATCCTTGTACGTTAACCATGTCTGATCACACCTGTATGAACCCGAAGTATCCTAAGACCATTACGCCCACTATTAGGTATAATTTACGGCCCACAAAGACTCATGAGTCGAAGATTGTGGTATAGGACACTATGCCCGTGCTGTCGGCCTACGCTAGGATGACGAGCCTCCTCGTAGTGTCCAGTGAGCACTTAGACTCGTGAGCCGAGAACGGTGGTATGCGACACTGTGCCCGTGTTGTCAGCTTGTATTTGGGTGACGACCTCCCCATAGTGACTGCGAGTAGGACATTTAAGTCCCAATTGTGTTTCGTCTGAGATTATGGTTTCTGGGATTGACAACCCCATATATGGCTAAGGATTATGAGAGTTGTATGACCACGATCCTTGAGCCGCGCGATCGAGTTAGGACAACAACTTCACTAAGGGTATTCCGGTTTCTCCAATCTGCTGGACGAATGAACCTAATTAATCAACTGGGCTAACATATTTCATAACATTTGCATTATTATTGTGGTGATTAGGCAATCGAGGTTGCAATTTGAGGGAGTGTTGGTCATTGCGAACGTCAGAGGTCGTCGATTGAGGGAGAGTTGGTAGTGAGAAGCATGCATCATATCATTAAGCCATGCATTTGCATTAACAACAGTATTTAAGATCTATGCTATTTGTTATTCATTAAATGTATTCTATGTATGATAATTTGTGTGGCCTATTGCTAATGGTACCACTGAGTTAGTTACTCACTCCCACTCTGGGACGGTGTTCTAAAACACCAACCAGAATCTGATATAGATGCAGATACCCTGGAGTAGGACTCACTAGACGATGTCGGCACCGATGATGACGAGGAACAAACGTATTTCCAAGTATTTGGCGGACCTTATTAGCACAATTGATGGCTGCGGGATTGGGCCAGAGCTCAGATCATTTTGGGGATTGACATGTAGAAGGGACAGGGTCCCTAGGCGATGACATTCTAGATTATCGGATTTATTTGTCTATGGATAGTTATGAATTTATGTTGAGATGTTTATTTAACTTAGTGACACTTGAATCCTTTCTGAATAATCTAATATTAATGATGCTTAGTTTAATTCTTCATTGTTTCTAATACCTGATAATTGTATGCATTTGTGACTCATTTATGCACACGTGGTACTTGGGAATTCGGGAGCCGAGTTGCTACTCGGTCATCAAATTTCAGGGCACAACACTAACCCCAACTCTAACTTGGCTCGACTTGGTCCTCGAGCCTGACTGGCCAGCTCGGTTCGGTTTGGTCAGCAGCTCGAGTTGAGTTCGAGCCTATGCGACATTTTTTCAAACTCACAGAGTACACTTTCAATTTCTCACAGTATGCAAAACAACATCAGCAGTTTATAGGTATTTTATCAAACACTCGGCACGCAACATCAAAATTAATATACCATGGTAATTTTATCACATAAAGTTTTTATATATTTTTGTAGTGGTTTGTTTCATATACATTCCCTCCTTGCCACTAGCCAATCCGGAGGAGAATGTATGCACCCGAAACAATACTTCGTTGAGTCATTTCATCAAACACTTGGCGAGCAGCGTCAATATCAAAAGAGTCGAGTCACCGAACTGATTCATATGAGACAAGCTTAAACTTGGCTCAAAATTTTTTCGAGCCCACTCTAGTTGTTGCTTTTCTTTCTGTTACTTCGAAAGTAGCTGCTTCAGCTTCAGCCACTCGAATTTTCGATATTCCTTTTTATTTCTCATCAAACGAATGGCATCTTCTTCTGGAAATCCTAGCTATTCTTAGCATAGTATTGGGGAATCTCATTGCGACTCAGTTTCGATTCGAGTTGATTAGAGTTTTTTCAAGTCGAGTCCAACAAGTTAAACGGGCTAACTTGGTTCCTGTATGTAGACACCCGAGCCGATTTCCAGTGTCTACAATGTACAACTCAAATTGCCTGTTAATTCAAATGCGGCTCCGGTGATGGATCATCGGATCCACCAAGGTAGGTAGATCCCTGACTGTGGGGCCCATCCTGATACTTATGACTTACATCCATTCTGTCCATCCGTTTTAAAAACGTATTTTAAAGTATAAACCCAAAAATTAAGTAAATCCAAATGTCGTCTGGACCACACCACAGGAAACAGGGCGAATGATCATAAAAAAACTTCCTGTAGGCCACAGGAGTGTCTGATCAAGATGATTTTTGTATGGTGCCTTCACTCAGGCCTCTGTTACCTTATCAATAGGTTGGATGGAAAACAAACATTCCGGTGGCCGCCAAGAATTTTTAAATGGTGGATATTCAATCACTATTGTTTCCTGTAGTGTGCCCCATATGAGATTGGGATCTGTTTCATTTTTGGGCTCATGCCCTAAAATTAATTTTCAAAACGGATGGACGGATTGGATCTAAGGTGCATGAAAGATAGTGGCGATCCACTTAAAGTCGCGCCCTGTTAATTCTTTTGGTTAGAATCGTTAGACAATCGTGGCTTTTGGCTTACACATTCTCAACGGAGCCATTATTTGGACGGCCTGTATTGAGGTGCGTGCATGCCACCGCGTGCAAACTGCTAAGTGCATGCCTATGATATGGACGTGGATTGCGTCCTACTCCGTGGGACCCACCATGACGTATGTTTTTTTTTTTTTTTTAATCCACACCGTCTTTCCATTTTGACAAGTTATTTTAGTGCATGAGCTCTATAAGGAGGAAGATCAAAGGTTCAAGTGGACCACACTACAGGAAATAGTAACATCCACCGTTGAATCCTCCCTAGGACTCACCGTGAGATTTATTTGCCATCCAACCCGTTCATAAGACCTTATAAACATGAGTGAATAAAGGGACGAAGATTTCCTGCGAAAGCGTTACACAGGAAGTTCTTGTGCAGGGAAGCTAGGTAGGGCCCACTATAATGTTTGTAAGAAATCCACACCATCTACCCTCTTTGAGACACAAAAACAAACGGTAGGGATTCAGTGACAACCGTTTGAACATTGATATGGCCACAAAGTTTCATGTCAGACTAAGTTTTCAGTGTGATCACTTCATCCAAGTGGGAATGTACGTCAAGGTAGAAACCAGGAATTTCTCAACCGTAGAAAACTCTTTCCCCGATTTTCCCTCTAGTATGGTCTCTTGAGTTTTGGATCCACCTGATTTTCAGTATCATATCCTAAATTGATCTGAAAAAACGGATGGACGGTGTGGATTTCTCATAAACATCACGGTGGACCCCACCTAATATTCCACCGCAGAAACTTTCCGCGAAAGGCTTTGGCAGGGAATCCGCGTTGTGTATGAAGGGATAGCACAGATATCATTAATGGTGTCTGTTAAATCCCCAACATGTGGTCCAATTTCGTAATGGATCTACCTCATTTTTCTCCTTATATTCTTAAATTATCTGAAAAAATGGATGGACAGGTTGGATAAAATATATACATCAAGATGGGTCCCACAAAGCACCTGGACGGAGACGCAATCTGCGTCTGATGATATTGCATCTTCTCTTTTTCTAGCTTTCACACACTTCGGAGACTGTGTAGGGGGAAGTCTTTGATACTCTGGAGGAGTACGACATTTGATACATTGGCACTCAGATAAATTACACGTGGCATACGTAAAAAAGCCTAATAATTTGTGGGACCTACTCTCTCCAAGTTCCACAGCCATCCGAAAGGACACCGTTTGAATGATACTGACGTCTGACCGTCCGCACTTGCTTTTCCAAAAAAGACCATAAATGGATTTTTTTCATCTTCTACCGTCCAATAAATGTCCACCAATCTCAACGACAGATAAATAAATAATGTTAATTTCTAGTTTATGAAACATCTAAGCTGGGACCCACAATTTGAAGAGTTTAATTTGAATTATTTAATGCCGCGTGTGCAATTTATAAGTGACTGTGTATCATCCATCATACGCTGCCAAAGTATAAAAGTTTTTCTGCACGGTTAAACTGGCAGAACGGAATCTCGAGTTCGGTGTCGGTTGTCTGTTTGAATTCACGCAGAACCATCTGAATTTGAGATCCTCGAGAATCTCCATATTCGAGGAGAGGTTTTCTTGTTATCATAACCGTTTAGATGGTGGGCCTTACATTGCACTAGCATCTAAAAAAAACTGCAGCAATGGGATTGTATTAATCTAAGATCAGAAACTTGCAAGTGAACGGTTAAGATATCTTCAAAATGTCGTCTGATCCTATAATCAAAGTGCGGGTCACAAGTGAAGCGTATTGTCTGTGCCCAGGGGTGTACATCGAGTCGAACTGAGTGGAGCTCGCCTCAGCTAGACTCGGCTCGGTCCTCGGCCTGATTGTCCAGCTCGGCTTGATTCGGTCAACAGCTCAGGCCAGCTCAAGTCGAGATTGAGCCGAGTTCGCCATTGCAACATTTTACAAACACTTGAACTTCACGTTCAAAATTTCCCTGTATTTGAGATAACAACAATGGTTTTACGGGTATTTTATCAAACACCTTCTAAGCAACGTAAAAATCAAGAAAAAAAGAGTGTTGGTTTCATAAACATACCTTCCTTGCCACCCACCACACTTCTTTGAGTCATTTCATCAAACACTAGGTGAACAACATCAATATTAAAGTAACCGAGTCAACGAATTGGTTCGAACCGAGTTCTATTTGAGCTAGGTTCGATCCAAGTCGAGTTGAGCTAGGGCCAACTCGAACTCATTTTTGAGCTAAAAAAATCAGCTTGACATGGCTCAAACTTAGCTTCGAACCGAGTTGAATTGAGCTTTTTCGAGTCGAGTCGAGTGAGCTAACCGAGTTAGTTAGGTTCGTGTACACCTCTATCTGTGCCCCCAGCCACAGCAAGTTCGTGTGGTCGGAAGCTATGCGGGGCCCAAAGAGATGCCCATGGGAAATCTACTCCGTCCATTAGTTTTTGAACCTCACAATACGATAGGATTCCAAAAATTAGGAAGATCCAAAACTAATGTGGGCCACATGAGGAGAAACAGTGAGATATATATGTCATCCGTTAAAAAATCTTGGAACCTACCATGATGCTTATATGACATCCAAACTGTTCATAATGTTATTATAAATGGGATAACTTGTAGACATAAGTATCATCCTGATTCAACAGTTTTATGGCCCCCACAAAGTTTCAATGATAGCCGTTCACGTGGCCTACATGAGTTTTGGATCTGCTTGATTTTTGGATTCCCATGAGGTTGATAAACTAATGGATGGACTGAGTTTCTCACGTTCATCTCTGTGGGCTCCACATAGCTTTCGACCACATGAACTTCCAATCCCATACTCCACAAGACACCAGTCTTTTTTGATACCTTTACATTGTACGAAAGACATACTTAGAGGTGTACACGAACTGAGCTAGCTCTCACTCGACTCGATTTGAAAAAGCTCGATTCGACTCAGTTTGAAGCTGAGTTCGAGCCGATACAAGCTGATTTTTTAAACTCGAAAATGGGTTCAAGCCGAGTTTGAACTGGCCCCATCTCGACTCGACTCGAATCGAACCCAGCTCGAATCGAACTCGAATCGAACCAGTTCGATGACTTGGTTACTTCTTTTTTTTTTTTTTTTTATGTGTTAGCTTGTTAGTACACCCCACTTTCAGTTGACACTTCACTGTTAGCCACCCCGATATTGATGTTGCTCACCAAGTGCTTGATGAAATGCCTCAAAGAAGTGTGGCCAGTGGCAGGGAAGGTATGTATATGAAACCAACACTATTTTTTTCTTGATTTCTATGTTGCTTAGAAGGTATTTGATAAAATACATGTAAAACCATTGCTGTTGTCTCAAATACAGTGAAATTTTAAAGGTGTAGTCCAGGTGTTTGAAAAAATACTGCAATGGCGAACTTAGCTCGATCTTGGCCCAAACTCGACTCGAACTGGCCCGAGCAGCTGACCGAACCGAGCCGAGATGGCCAATCAGGCTCGAGGACCAAGCCGAGCCGAGTCGAATTCAAGTTGAGGTCAGCTAGTGGCTGAGCCAAGTCGAGCTGAGGCCAATTCGACTCGGTTGGACTTGATGTACACCCCTAGTCATACTCGTGTGAGATCTTCAATTTTACTCGATGTAAATCAAATGCATGTGGATATGATTATTGGAAATTTGCTTTGGCCATTTTGTTCTTAACCATCCAATAGATGTCCACCAATCGAATATTTTAGATATTTTTTAATTCTGATTCTCACCTTATAATTTATCTAATGTGAGGGCTATGATTTAGACGGTTCAAATTGAGTCTTGGGTATGCTAAGCATACTGTAACGCCCTGAAAATTGGGGGTCGTGCATACACTCGACTCCCAAGTTTTCGGGTATTACTTATAACCGATTTTTATTAATTTGCGTTTAAACAGGTTTAAATGCGCAATGTAGAATTACTTGAAACATTAAGCATAATCACAACTAGTTTAATGAGATGTCAGAGGTCAAATATATATAAGTCCAAAAGAATGTAAATGGGTCGTACAAGGCGTTGCCCAACAAAATAACAAAAAAATAGCATGTCCAAAAGAATAGGGCTGAGTCCGCTACTCAGCGATCCGAAACTCGTCCACTAGGCTAGTGGAGGACCGTCCATCAGCTAGAATGTAACGCCCTGAAAATCGGGGGTCAAGCAGGAGCCCAACTCCCAAGTTCCAACATATCACTTATGCAACATAGATGATGATGATTAAATATTGTCTGTATTAGTGCTTTAAACATGAATGAGATTATACCAAATCAGCATATCCTACTCCAGAGATAGTTAAATTATGCAAGCAGAAGATTGTGATAGATATATAAAATATATAAATTGTCGTAAGTTTCCAGAGTGTGAACATGTTACCAGGTTAAATATGTACATGTATACTCCAAAATTGAACAAAATGAATATACATGGGTGTTCCACAAGTGCAAAATGACATGTACAATGGTGTCTAATCAGCATCCCTGTAACCCCGTCGATCAGAGCATGGTCTACATAGACCCACATGATAGCTGCATATAGGAGAACTCCTCCTCATTATCATAAAAGTCTAGCTCCGCTTCGTAAGCATTGCCATCATATACAACTACAACAGAGTCTGGTTGGTGTTTAAAGCACCATCCTAGAACGTGGGAGTGAGTGATAAACTCAGTGGAGCTATAACGTAAAGGTTAACATGTTATCAATTCAGTCAAGCAGTAATGATAAGGTAATACAACAATCAAATCCTAAGTACTCTTATTAATGCAAGGATGGTATGTGATAATGATGCATGCCCTCGCATGCACCCCCTCAGCGACATCATCTCACGATCGCGCATGTTACACTCCCGGTAAACGTGCGCTTCCTCGCCAAAGCACCGTACAATGCGATGCATGGTCGTGTTAACCAAGTTCATATTTAGGCTTATTTGTATAGCAGATTCAGAAAGCTAAGGTACCCCCCTCTATATCATATACCCAAACAATGATCCATCTTGGGTCGTCAATCCTAGTTAATCTCATACAATAGCAGTTCTAGGTAGCTACGGAGAAGCTCATCTCCTTAGCATAGGCCTAGTTATACACGAGGTAACTATGGAAAGGCTTGTCACCTTAACATAGTCCTAGTGTATATTCGAGGTCACTACGGGCTCGTCACCTGATCGTAGGCCGACAGCTCGAATACAGTGTCCCATACCATCGTATTCGGCTCACGAGTTTAGGTTACTCACTGGACACTACGAGGCAGCTCGACCATGGTGTCCCATACCACCATGCACAACTCATGAGTCTTAGCGGATCGAGGTACCGAGGTTAAACGAGCTTTTTCACTAGTAAGATGGTACCTTAGATTCAAGTAGTAGCGTCCATATATGGTGAACATACTTAGGCTAATCGGGTTACTTGACGAGCTCGACTAGTACGAGAGTACGTTAACTTAATCGACATGGAGTACATAAGCATTCCGCGTGACCTAACCATTGTCGTCAAATGATGTACGACTCAAATTTGTCGAAAGCATCCATCGTGGCTAAAACAGTTTAGCCATCGATCGTAAACCATTATCGATTGCCTAGACCACATCGTAGCCCCAATCATAATCCAAACAATAGCATTCACATGTTATAGTCAAAGACAGCAAGTGATAACCAATCTAAATACAATTCTCATTTGAGCATTCCAACAAACACATAGTACACATGTTGTCATTGTAAGACCCGTAACCTAGTCCATACTGTTCCGTCGACTCCCGCGATCCTTTCTATTGAAGTCTGGTAATCCGCGACCTATAATCGATGTTTGCGCGTGACCCTAAGTCATATCCTGTAGATTCGAGTCGGCTTAATTCAAGACTTATACCATTACGACCGCATCGTCGTCGCGGTTCCAACGCCGCGTCTTGCATACCAATCTAATACCCTAGCAGGGAGATGTGGGCCGATGTTTATTTCAAAGAAAATATCGCATGTTTGCAATCTTAAGAGAATCTCTACAACATGTCTCATCAATCAATGACTCAAATCAATCAATCAATCAATCGATGCTTTCTTTCTCCCCAAGTCAAGCAACCACTTAGTCAACTCTTCTCACCCTCTCTCTTACACACCCATACATGTAAAGTACACCATCACCTCACCCATCACTCACATCCATCACTCTCTCTCTCTCCCTTACAACCCTCTCTCTCTCTATATAATTTCTCATCACATTTTCCAAGCAAGTAAGAGAGATACTAGTCCATGCATTCCAAGAGAGAAAAGTGATTTTGTGTGGCCCACTTTCCCATCCTAAATCCTTCATCCTAGCCTTTCATCCCTCATCACCCTCCATCAAAGTAAAGCACAAGGAGACCGACGTTTCAACGGACTGAGAAGATCGAATGATGGGTACTCTATTAGGCCTAGATTTCCTTTTTTTTTAATGAAGGGCCAAGTGAGGCTTACCAATTGATGATATGGATCTCATTTTGGACCCTAGGTGTGGCCGATGGCCCACCTTGATTCTCATGATCATTCCATGATGGGGCCATTCTCCATGGACCCTATTATGATGTTTATTTCCCTTGCATGAAAAGAGGTCATCTAGACCGTCCATTTTGGGTGGAGAAGGAATCTCCACTGTTGATCTTTGATTTGGTGGGCCCACATGTATTGGGACCCACTTGATGGATGATTGAATGCTTAAAAAGGAGGGCTCATAGTGTCGGAGTCCCTCCATCACACGTGTGCCCCACTTTCTCTCTCTCTCTCTCTCTCTCTCTCTCTCCCTCTCTTTCATTTCTTCCTATTTGTGTGTGATGATATGGCCGTGTGACCCACCCGGATGGACCCCACCATGAAGCATTTATTTTATTCAAGCCATTTATAGGTGGGGCCCACTTTTTATGTGTTGTATCCACATCATTCATCATTTGGTGGCCCACCTAAGCAGGGTCCACCTTTTATGCTTGGAATGCGCAAATCGTCCAACGTCCCTGGACGCTGGATGTTTAGAGAAAATACAAATATTAGCTTGGTTCAAAGCTCCTTGGGTGGACCGCTTATGTAGGCATCACCTTGATGTATGTATTCAATCCATGCCGTCTATTCCATTCCTCAGCCTGTTTTAGGCGTTGAGTTGAAAAATGAAGCTGATCCAACTAACTGGTGGGCCGTACCTTAGCAAAAAGTGATTTTCACCGTTTAAATTCACTCAAATTTTTCTACACGTCGAAAGATGCCCAATATTAGGCATGATGGATTTGTTATGGGCTGTAGAAACCAATGGGTGGGGTGGATTCTTCCGATGTGGGCCCCATGTACGAAAAACCTAAAAAAAATGAGATTTCAAAAAAAAAAAAAAATATATATATATAGGTGCAGCGCCTACTGCTGCTGGCGTCACCATGAAAAATCCACAGTCCTAGCCATGGGCCCCACCATGATGTTTGTTCGTCATCCAACCCATTCATTAGGTGGGCCCCTTCCTTAAGCAGGCCCCACCCAAAAATCAGCCACATCCAAAGTTCAGGTGTCCCACGTCATAGGGGTTGAACCGTCTGCCATTGAAACCCATTTTTTGGGTTCACAGAAGTTTTGGGTCAATATGAAATTTGTTTTTCCTTCCATCTAGGTCAGCGTGACCTTATCAATAGGTTGGACGGTAAGTAAACATTATGGTGGGCCCTGAAATAGCGGTGAAGACCGCTTAAGTTGAAGTCGGAATATGCCAATATCTCCTAGAGGGGGGTGAATAGGACTTTTTAAATATTTATGAGTTATATTAAAAATTCTATCACTCTAATCCTATCATGTATGCAATTTTCAAGATTACTCAGATGTAACTCTAATAGCTTCCAAGCCAGGTAGAGGATCCAATCACAAACTAATCAAGATATAGCAATATGCAACTTAGTCTATGTTGGATGTGACTGTGTATATGTGTGAGATGTGATCAGATATATGAATATGAATGCATTGTCATGAATCACACATATAGAAAAGCAATCACAAACACAGTCATTTTATAGTGGTTCGACGATAAGTCCACTCCACTCCCGGCTGCCGCACTCAACCCTTGAGTGTACCGGATTTCACTAAGGAGGTTTCCCAGGGTTCACCTCAAACCTAAGGTTTTAAATCAGGTTCACCTTCAACTTTTACACGGAGGTTTCTACACGGTTGACCTCAAACCCTAAGGTTTTAACAGGTTCACCTAAGACCTAGAGTTGTACTGGTTCACTCCAAACCAGATGTTTATGCTCTCTATAGAGCAAGGGTCCACACAATGCACCCGGGAGTTTTACTGGTTCACTCCTAACCAGATGTTTATGCTCTTCATAGAGCAAGGGTCCACACAACGCACCCATCACGTACACTCCTACCGGAGGCCTCATTGAGGACTTCAAAGGGTGAGAACCACTTAAGACCCAATCATAGAAAGGAATGATCGCAAGTATCCTCTTGGACTCTAGATACTTACAGATAAGTTGATGAGTCCCGTTAAGCACAATGCCGAAAATCTGCCAAAAATCTCCTCCTCCTTGTTGACGAAGAATCTTCTGCTTCCTTGATCCGCAATACAAAAGATATACCAAGACTAGGCTTAGGTTGGGTCAAGGTTAAGATGGAATCCTACTCTCAAAATATTTTCCTATCAGGAATGTAGAGCGATTCCAATCTAATGCATTCAAGGCATCCCAACTTAATGATTTGCCATTAAGGTAGTAGCTGGAGGATCCTTGAATGCGGAAGTTCATTCCCCAATCCACTCTATTGAATATCAATGATGAGGGTGGATTGGAGGATGAACTCCCTCGAGAGAAAGGGCTTAGGGTATAAGATGTAAGTTAAAACGCACAAAAGCTCTCTCTTTTCTCTCTTACAGCAACAAAAGACAAGTCCTCTATATATAGGCAAAAAGTTCCAACGGATATAAAATGGTCACATTTATGACAGAGTTCGATATCATCGAACGTATACTCTCGATAACATCGATGGTCTGCTCGATGACTCGGACTCAATGTCATACGCTTTTGAAACTTCTTGCCAATAGGTCGATGAATCGAAGTTATTGTCGATGTCATCGGATTTCGAACTCCGATTCCATCGATGACAGATTCGATTAATCGACACTTGAAAAATGAGAGAGACTTGACTTTGAGATATTTCAGGTTTTCATGAATGATCGGGGGAACCGTCGAAATCATCGGAATTTGAATATCGTTGATATCGAGATCAGAGTCGATGCATCAATAAATCCAGCAGATTTGTCTTTAAGCTTGCTGGACAATTTGTGTCCTTGTTTGATGCAATCGACCTGGTGCCGATATCATCGATATTTGAATATCGATTCTATCGAAGGGCCCCTGATCATAGTTAAGAACAACTTGAAATATCTGCTGTAAGATATGTGTGCCTATGATCGATATTATCGATGGACTTTCGATGTTATCAATATTTGAATTCAGATCATATTGGAAGAGCATTGATGCTATCGAAGACTTTTGAGATTTTCTTTAAAAAACAGGGGCTCCGAAAATCTGCCTGTCGATCTTATCGAGCCAATCTCGATGGGCTCGAAATTTGAATATCGATGATATCGATAGGTGTATCGATACATCAATAATTCCTCTAGATATGTTATGAAGTTGCTAGACATATTTAGTGCTTTTATCGATGATATCGATATGTGTATCGATACATCGATAAATCCGTCCAGATGAATATTTAGTTGCTGGATATTTTTGGTTCTCTTATCGATATATCATTAAGGTATCGAGGACATCGACAGAACAAGTCGATCATATTGAGGGTGTTTCGATAGGATCGACAAGGCGAGAAAGACAGAGATTGTCCTATTTTGAAAAAGTTCTCACCTCAAAAACCCTAAGATGTCTATCTTGTTTTAAGGGTTTTAATCACTTGGTGTTTTGGGACATGGGATGTGAGGCTATGATTTACCTATTGCGAACTTCCACACATCTGGTTAAGGCAGATGCTTGAAATAATCTTCCTATCAAGTTTTGTAGCCAGTCTGACCTACCATTCACATAACTTGACAAACTAGGGCTCTAGCAGGTGCACTTTCAGGCCCCACGTGGGACCCCAAGATGTATGTGTTCTATCCTCACCGTCCACAGCAGTGGATGGTGGAACCCACTATGATGTATGTGTTTTAGTCACACCGTCCATAGCAGTGGACGGTGGAAACCACCGTGATTTATGTATTTTATCTACACCGTCCACACCTGGACGGTGGGACCCACCATGATGCATGTGCTGCATCCAAACTGTTCAGCCACTTGAAAGCTCATTTTGTGGCATGAGCTAAAGAATGAGTCAGATCCATAGTTCAGTGGACCCTACCCTTGATGCATGTGTTGCATCCAAACCGTCCAACCACTTGGCCAGCTTGCCTTAACAGTCTTGACACTAAAAATAAGTCAGATCTAAAGCTCAAGTGGACCCCAACATTTAATGTAGTGGACAATGACGTCCACCGTTCAAAATTTCTAAGGGCCATAATAGTTCCCTATTAGGCTGATATTTGTTTCCACTTCATCTATCACTATGATAATCTTTGAACAGGTTGGATGGGAAACATATGTTATGGTGGGCCTTAGGAACTTTAAATGGTGGAAATCATTATCACCACTCTTATTTGGTTGTGGCCCATTTGATGTACATATGGGGCCCAATTGGTGTGGCCCATCTGATATACATAAGGCCCATGTGATTAAGCCCATCTTAATGTATTTGTGGTCCGTTGTTGAGGTCCACTTTGATATATATGAATCCCAGTTACGAGGCCCATTGTGAGCAACATCAATATTAAAGTAACCGAGTCAACAAACTGGTTCAATCCGAGTTCCATTCAAGCTAGGTTCGATCCAAGTCAAGTTGAGCTAGGGCCAGCTCGAACTCATTTTCGAGCTAAAAAAATCAGCTCGACTCAACTCAAACTTAGCTTCAAACCGAGTTGAATCGAGCTTTTTCGAGTCGAGTCAAGCGAGCTAACCGAGTTAGCTAGGTTCATGTACACCTCTATCTGTGCCCTCAACCACAACAAGTTCGTGTGGTCGGAAGCTATGCATAGAGCTGGGCAACGGTCCGGATTGGATTGGATTTGGCTTAACTCGGTTCGATCCGAAATTCCACTGGTTTGACCCGAACTTGATTCGATCCGAGACCGAATCCGGGTCACCTGACTCGGACCGATCCAATACTTGATTGACTTGACCCAAACCGAGTCCGACTCAGTAAGGGAAACTGAGTCGGATCTAGTTGGGTACAATTCGGATCATTTGATATGGTGTGGTCCACTTTAGTCTTCAATATATCGTATTTTTTGTGTTCAGCGTCTAAAATGATACGTAAAAAATGGATGAATAACTTAGATAAAATATATAAATCAAGGTGGGCCCCACATGACTATGAAAGAAGTGGTGGTTTCTCTGGTCGTACGTATGTTGACGTTCACTGTAGTGACTCTTTTTTCACGTGACTTGCTGGATTGAGATTGGCAAGTTTTATGGGTCTGATGGTAGGGTATGTGTTATATCCAAACCGTCCATTCATTTGGTGAACTAGTCTTAAGGCTTGAGACTAAAAATAAGATAAATCTAACTATCATATGGACCACACAAACTGTTTAATGGTGAAAATCATTCTCTGCTGCTATTTGTGGTGTGGTCCAGATGATCTTTGGATATTATTCATTTTTTGGACAATACTCTATAATGGTCTCTAAAAATATATGAACGGTGTAGATATAATAAATACATCACTGTGGGGCCCATGTAACTTTGATATCCTTTGAACAGTTCATACAACTCAGGGCTCGAGGAGCGTCAGTGCTCGTCTTGGCACGACATGTACCTACAGCTAGCCCATAGAGCCAGCTACATAGGCATAACTGATAGCTGTGTTCGGTACACCAGCAAATCCATTTGTTATGTATACCCTAAACTCTGTTGGGGCCCACCTTGAATGCATGTGATTTATCCATGCCGTCCATTCGTTTTTGCAGATCATTTTAATGGTTGAACTCAAAATTGATGCATATCCAAAGCTCAAGTGGACCATACCATAGGAAAAAGTAGGAGGATTAATAAGAACTACTCCAGATAGGGTAGGATCGGATCGGTCCGGATCCATTCGGATCTGGTTTTCCGGTTGGGTTGGGTTGGATTAGGGCCAATCCAAACTCGACCCGAAAAGATTCGGATCTGGATGGGGCTACCTGATCCACACCGATCCAGACCGTCGGTTCGGTTCTGATCGGGTCAGATAGGGTTGGATCCACCGAATTGGGTCCGTTTTGCCCAGCTCTAGCTATGCAGGGCCCAAAGAGATGCCCATGAGAAATCTACTCCGTCCATTAGTTTTTGAACCTCACAACATGATAGGATTCCAAAAATTAGGAAGATCCAAAACTCATGTGGGCCACATGAGGAGAAACAGTGAGATTATAAATGTCAATCGTTAAAAACATTTTGGAGCCTACCATGATGCTTATATGCCATCCAAACTGTTCATAATGTTATTAAAAATGGGATAACCTGTAGACATAAGTATCATCCTGATTCAACAGTTTTATGGCCCTCACAAAGTTTCAATGATAGCCATTCGCGTGGCCTACATGAGTTTTGGATCTGCTTGATTTTTGGATTCCTATGAGGTTGATAAACTAATGGACGGACTGAGTTTCTCACGTTCATCTTTGTGGGCTCCACATAGCTTTCGACCACATGAACTTCCTGGGGCAGGGCACTAGCAATCCCATACTCCACAAGACACCAGTCTTTTTTGATACCTTTATGTAACATCCCGAATTTTTACTGTTTTGAATTTTCAAAAAAAATCCTTAAATTAATTTTTTTTATGTAATTAACTTATATTATCACTTATTAACCATTAACACCCAATGCTAGCTTATACACGAGTGGTTCTGTCTGGTCACGATCAGACCATGTGCGGGCCGTCAAGCCAGGTAGCCCGATTACACTTAGTGACAGCCCGTGTGAGCCGCCCAGCGACCGAGGAAGGTCAGAAAAATCTAAAAATTTAGGAAATCTTAGATCTCACTGGGCTTGTGGTCCATCGCGGACTACGGACCCAATGGACACCCAGAAGTACCATCTGACGCTTGCCCAATGCGCCCCACCAATGCCAGATTAAAATCTGGCACTGACAAAAGAAACTGAGACTCCGGGCTTTCCAGCCGTCGGATTTCTTCCAAATTTACGGTGAAGGTTTAATGTATTTTTCAACGCTTGCCCACCAAATCTGGGCCCCGATCGTAGCACGATGACCGTTGATCGCGAATCGGACCCGTACGACCAAACCCCGCATCCGTTCGTTCCCAAATTTTGTAAAGCCCCTCATCGGGTCATGGACCACTTATCCTATAAATTTCATGGCCAGAGGGCCATCAGAAATGCTCCAATCACCAAAATGGGCCCCACAGGACCACTTAAAGGTCAGAAACTCTTTCTCAGATCATATATCCGTTCATCCGTTCGTCCTTAATTTTTGCATGGGCCCTAATCGGGCCATAAGGCACCTACACGCCGAATTTGGTGGCCAGAGGGGTGATAGGGCCCTAGATCCTAGAAATACCCTCCCATAAGTCTAGTATAGTAAAAACCTAGCCCTTGGGGCCATTTACACCAAACTTGACATTATAAAAAGGCCCCATTTGGGCACCCCCTCTCCCCATACGATTTTGCCCTAGAGAAGAAAAGAGAGAAGAGAGAAAAGGGAGAAGAGAAAGAGGAGAAAGGAGAAGAAAGAGAGAGGGAAGAAGGGTAGGGTGGACCTTAGATCGTGGTGGGGCCCAAGGAAATCAAACCTCACATCTTCCTACCTTATCTCCAAGAAGAAATCTCATCCGCAACCGCCCTTTTCATTCCGTTGATCGCCTAGGTAAGATCCAACACTCATTCTCCTTGAAACCCTTATGATAAGAAGAGTTTTGCCTGAGATTCTAACATGCAAATGTTGTTTTAGGGATTCCAACCGATCAACCCCCAAAATCTACCCTCCTAGGGCGTTCCCAAGCCTTCAACGAATCCGAAGGTGCGGACTATTGCTCTTAGGTGACCTAGCACCAATTTTAGTATGTATTTAATGATTTTGTTTGCATTAGATGCTATGTTAGGAGGATCTAGAGAAACCCTAGGGATTGCATGCTTGTTAGAATTGTATGTTTGATTCTCTCATGATGTTGATCTTGTTTCTTATATGGTTTTGTGTATGGATGATCACATGCTCATGCCTTGTTTGATTTTCCATGTATTGTTGCTTCATAGTATGTATGATGTCATTATTCCATGCATATGATTTTGTAATATGGAGGAAGTACTTACATCCTCACAAACCCACACACTTACATGCACTTTGTTCTTGATAATGCCTTGTTTGCTTGTAGGAGTATCCATATGTATGTTTCAGATGCATGAGAACATGTGGTTGTTATGCTGTGGATAATTTATAGAGTTGGCATGCTAGGGATCCCCTCACGCCCTTGGGTTGGTCAGGAACATGAGGAGAGATGGTAGTCCCATCGGTAGGACTATGCTAGGGTTAGACCCGTGGATTTGGGCGGGTGTGTCGGGTGGCTGTAGTTTGACTACATGGGTCTCTTGTACCCGATGTCACTCGTCTCACGCTCGCCTGATTCATGCGGTCTAGCCCACTGTCTGGTCAACCCTGTTTGTTAACCCTGTGTGCCCACATATGAACGGAACCTGAACCACCCTACAACCGTTGTAGCCCATCACTAACCCACTTGAAACTGGTCCACAGTCTCGTGAGCCGGGCATGGTGGAATGGGACACTATGTCCGAGCTGTCGGCCTACGCTGGGGTACCGCGCCTCCCCGTTGTGACCGCGAGCGATCCCTTCCTTTCGGCACTCCTCATGTGCTTGGTGTCGGGGATGAGGAACCCGACGGGATCACGGACCGCGAGGTCTCGGCCTCACGCGTTGATGGGGTCTTGGCCTCGAAACCAGTTTAGGGCATTGATACGTAGGGTGAATCAGAATCCCCAACCTGCTGGATGAATGGACTTAACTAATAACTCGGCTAACACGATCGCATTGCACGCATTAGTTAGGGTGGCGACTCGGAAGTCGAGGTCGCTCTGAGGGAGTATTGTCATATGCGATCGTTAGATGGAGTCGCTTGAGGGAGTGTTGTGGCGAGGGCATGCATCATATCATCCCGCATGCATGCATTTTAAATAAGAGTTATTAGGTGTTGATGAATGTATGATTTTCATTAAGTTCATATTACAATTGATGCTTGTTGTAACTTGAGACCAATAGTTCACACTGAGTTGATCACTCACTCCCACTCTGGGACGGTGTTTTAAAACACCAACCAGACTCATTCATAGATGCAGGTGACTCAGGGCATGAGGAGCCTGGCGAGGCGAGTTTGGACAAGGAGGACGGACTCTCCTACTTGCAGCTGATGGGCGGCTCTCCATCGGCTTGATCGGGCTGAATTTTGATTTGCTGAGCCGCGGGCTCAGCATTACTCTTTTTGGACATAGCCTTCTTTTATTATCTTGTTGGGCAACGCCTTGGGCGACCCTTTATTATTTTTGGACCTGTATATTTGTGAGATTTCCTTCATTTCAGTAGACTGGTACGATTGTGCTTTATGCTTCAGGTAATTCCAAACTACGCAGTAAAATTTGATTAATAAAAAAAAAAACCATAAATGCATGATAAGTGACACTCGGGAACTCGGGAGTCGAGCGTATGCACGACCCCTGATTTTTCGGGGCGTTACAGATGGTATCAGAGCAATAGTTTGGAATCCCTTGGGCCATGGGTCATGAACTCACCAACGCGTCTGCTGACTTGTGAGGAAACACAATAACGATACAGAAACGATAGGAAAGGCAACGAAGACTTAGAATGGTAGGAACCATCCTTGAACCGGAACTGGCGACCTTAGACGAACGGTAAGACTTCCCAGGGATTAGGATTGGGTAGCGAGAGATAGTAGAGACGCTAGGAAACAGGTCCGAGAAACTTACAATACCTTAGCCCGATGATAGGAACAAACCAGAACTGAATGATTAGAGGGTCAAGGTCACCGTCCAAGTCCAAACGAGCTAACACCAAACTAAATTTAATAGTTTCGACCCATTGGGGGGTAAGGACTTAAGGGAGAATGAAATTTCAATGAAAATAGTGGAAATATAGAAAAATCTAATTTTGACCTCTAACTAGGAAGAATCTCATGGAATGGATAGGCCCATTGCGTAGATCAGCTCGTTCTACCCCAAAATCATATATGGCATGTCCCGGGGAGCCTTACCGGTACCCGGAAAAACACCCGACAAGTTGCCCCCGCCAATCGGAGGGGTCACCCCGCCGACCCGCGTGGCCGCCCCGCCGAGGCTCCAGCAGCCCGCGTGGCCCCGCCACTCACCCCGCCCGCCGGCGTTGTCACCCCGCCGAAATTTTTACAATTTTAGGTCAACTTCAAAAATCCATATCTCCTTCGTTACAACTCTAATTTAGGTGATTCAAAAGCCAGATTAAAGATGAATGAGTCTAGTTTTATATAAAAATGAGAAAAAAATAAAATAAAAATTATAATATAGCTAAAATTAAGCTGTTCTATCAACTATCCAAAAAAATTTTCTGATTTCGGACAGCTGTTGCTCCTAGAATTTTAATAATTTATTTACAACTCCAAATGAGATGAAATTTTGTGAGATGTCTTTAAACTCAATGATAAAACATTATAAAAATTATAAAAATTAATTTAGTTACCAAAAGTACAAGAAACCTTACAAGAAATAGATCCCCTTCCCACTACTCCCACTCCATCATCTTCACTCTCCCATACCCAAACCCATCTCTTCAAAATTCATCTTCTCCTCCTACAAACTCCCCATCTCCTCTTCCTCATCTTCCCAAACCCTTTCTAAACCATTTTATTTTTCTCAACCCTGTTCTCAAGTCCATCCACAGAATCTCATTCATAAAGCCAACATCAAACCTACTCTCTCTAACTAACTCCCATTATTTTTTTTTTCTCATACTCAACCCAAATCCATTTCCAACATACATTCCCCAAGACCCAACCTCAGACTTCATTCTCAAACCCCACTCCATTCACTCATTCACTCTCAAAACCCATTATAAAAAAAAATCCCTTCTCCATTTCTTTAACTTTTCTCAAATCTCACTACCCACTCTCTCAAATTTGCATCTTCTCAAACTCCATTCTCCCAACCCATCTCCAAACTTCATTTCTAAGATCCACCAAGCCTAACCCATACTTATTCTAAAACCCAATCCTCCAAACCATCTTCTTTTCTTTTTCAAAACCCATTTCTTTTGTTTATTCCCACCTATAAACTCTCAACTCATTTTCCAAATCTCTCTCATCACCCATATTTCCTTCTAGACCCATTTACTAAAACCCCACTCCTTTCACTCTCTTCTCCCCATTTCCAAATTTCACTTCCCACAACCTACCTCAATACTATCCTCAACTTCGTTTTCCTAAACACCATTCCAATATCACTTTCAAAGCCCATTGCTAAAACAAACTCCCAAAACCATTCCATCCCCATTTCCCAAAACCCATCTCAAATCCCAATCTCTACTCAAACCTCATATCTCAACTCACCTTCCATTTCATCTTACACAACCTTATTCTTAAACTCATTTCCATTTTTACACATTCTCCACAACCATCCGTCTCCTTGCCAAAGAAATGGCATATCTAGCAACCGTCGCCGTCTTCTTCGCCATTCCGGTGATCTTTTCCCTCAAGAGGAAGAAGCACCCCCACCCGCATCCGACCCAGAAGAATAGTATCTTAACCTAACGAACAATTAGTAGATTGTTCGAGTCAGTTAGAATTGCTCTCATGTGATTGAATGATAGTTATAACCTTTTCCTGCTTTGATTAGGCTGTGTTTCCTTTAAGTTGCGGTATTTAGTGATGCTTGTAATCCATGCTATAACATGTAACTGGCCATACTAATGGCATTTTGAAATCGATGTGGATGTATGGATTGAAATTCTCTTGTCACTTGGTGAATGCTTGCATGTATGGGTGCCTATAGACGAGTCATGACTTTTCATATTAAAGTTTAACATTGGGGGTCTATTTGAAAATTATTTATAATCGTGCTAGGAATCATCCCGTGATTAAATTGATTACACACACACACATATATATATATATGCTTAAGTTGTACCGTAAGTAGGATTGAGTTTCATAGTTTAGTGCTCGATAAGCTCAGGTTAGGGATGAACTAAAGTAAAATATATTGAGTTTTCCTATTCTCTTATGGACTCAAGGTTCGAACAACATCGAGAAGATAATGTCCTTCATCTTTGCCTTCCTGCGGCCTTAGTAGCGTTGTTAACCCTTCCAACCGCCAGAATACCTTAAAACTTTTGATTCTTCCTCCCCTGTTAAAATTCATGAAACCAAAGCGTGATTTGCCCATAACCCACTAGCCATAGGATTGAAATGGTAATTCATATAAAAATTTGCGACTTTAAAAACTTTTTAGGATGATCGTTGCCCATAGGCATGTTGAGAGAATTATTAAACCCCAAATTAAATATAAATTAAATCGAGAACTCTCGTAGGCCAAAACCCAAAAGTGTAACCTTATAAATAGGAGATCTAAACTTTTCAACGAGAGTCGTTCCTTAAACATTTAGGTTGATGGGACTACGGAATTATGATACCATACACTTGCGAAGTATTCGCGGCTTGACCCAATTCTCAATCCTGAGTAACTACCAACGGACTCACTGCTTTGACCGAGCAGAAGACCAGGATCCATCAGGATTCAGAAGGGATACAACGTGTTGTCTGTCCTGGTCAGGCGGACAATCGACGTATCGGATTTGAGCCTACCACAACCGTTATTTTTTCCGTATTAGCTTGATCATAAAGAGTAGAATGCACCACCCTTAGGTAAACTTTATTAGCAAACACTTAGCACGATAATCATGATTTTGACATTATTTTCAAATCTCAAGGGTGAAATTTTTATTTATTTTTTTTTGGGTAGAATATAATAAGCAAGGCTAGTATAGTTAATATACACCTTACCACGCATATAAACCTGAAATCAATAAAACTTAGGCAAACAAAATGATAATATATTTATTTATCACCCTTAGGCAATTTCGGGGACGAAATTATTTTTAAGGGGGGTAGATTGTAACATCCCGAATTTTTACTGTTTTGAATTTTCAAAAAAAATTCTTAAATTAATTTTTTTTATGTAATTAACTTATATTATCACTTATTAACCATTAACACCCAATGCTAGCTTATACACGAGTGGTTAAATGCGTCAGGTCACGATCAGACCATGTGCGGCCGTCAAGCCAGGTAGCCCGATTACACTTAGTGACAGCTCGTGTGAGCCGCCCAGCGACCGAGGAAGGTCAGAAAAATCTAAAAATTTAGGAAATCTTAGATCTCACTGGGCTTGTGGTCCATCGCGGACTACGGACCCAATGGACACCCAGAAGTACCATCTGACGCTTGCCCAATGCGCCCCACCAATGCCAGATTAAAATCTGGCACTGACAAAAGAAACTGAGACTCCGGGCTTTCCAGCCGTCGGATTTCTTCCAAATTTACGGTGAAGGTTTAATATATTTTTCAACGCTTGCCCACCAAATCTGGGCCCCGATCGTAGCACGATGACCGTTGATCGCGAATCGGACCCGTATGACCAAACCCCGCATCCGTTCGTTCCCAAATTTTGTAAAGCCCCTCATCGGGTCATGGACCACTTATCCTATAAATTTCATGGCCAGAGGGCCATCAGAAATGCTCCAATCACCAAAATGGGCCCCACAGGACCACTTAAAGGTCAGAAACTCTTTCTCAGATCATATATCCGTTCATCCGTTCGTCCTTAATTTTTGCATGGGCCCTAATCGGGCCATAAGGCACCTACACGCCGAATTTGGTGGCCAGAGGGGTGATAGGGCCCTAGATCCTAGAAATACCCTCCCATAAGTCTAGTATAGTAAAAACCTAGCCCTTGGGGCCATTTACACCAAACCTGACATTATAAAAAGGCCCCATTTGGGCACCCCCTCTCCCCATACGATTTTGCCCTAGAGAAGAAAAGAGAGAAGAGAGAAAAGGGAGAAGAGAAAGAGGAGAAAGGAGAAGAAAGAGAGAGGGAAGAAGGGTAGGGTGGACCTTAGATCGTGGTGGGGCCCAAGGAAATCAAACCTCACATCTTCCTACCTTATCTCCAAGAAGAAATCTCATCCGCAACCGCCCTTTTCATTCCGTTGATCGCCTAGGTAAGATCCAACACTCATTCTCCTTGAAACCCTTATGATAAGAAGAGTTTTGCCTGAGATTCTAACATGCAAATGTTGTTTTAGGGATTCTAACCGATCAACCCCCAAAATCTACCCTCCTAGGGCGTTCCCAAGCCTTCAACGAATCCGAAGGTGCGGACTATTGCTCTTAGGTGACCTAGCACCAATTTTAGTATGTATTTAATGATTTTGTTTGCATTAGATGCTATGTTAGGAGGATCTAGAGAAACCCTAGGGATTGCATGCTTGTTAGAATTGTATGTTTGATTCTCTCATGATGTTGATCTTGTTTCTTATATGGTTTTGTGTATGGATGATCACATGCTCATGCCTTGTTTGATTTTCCATGTATTGTTGCTTCATAGTATGTATGATGTCATTATTCCTTGCATATGATTTTGTAATATGGAGGAAGTACTTACATCCTCACAAACCCACACACTTACATGCACTTTGTTCTTGATAATGCCTTGTTTGCTTGTAGGAGTATCCATATGTATGTTTCAGATGCATGAGAACATGTGGTTGTTATGCTGTGGATAATTTATAGAGTTGGCATGCTAGGGATCCCCTCACGCCCTTGGGTTGGTCAGGAACATGAGGAGAGATGGTAGTCCCATCGGTAGGACTATGCTAGGGTTAGACCCGTGGATTTGGGCGGGTGTGTCGGGTGGCTGTAGTTTGACTACATGGGTCTCTTGTACCCGATGTCACTCGTCTCACGCTCGCCTGATTCATGCGGTCTAGCCCACTGTCTGGTCAACCCTGTTTGTTAACCCTGTGTGCCCACATATGAACGGAACCTGAACCACCCTACAACCGTTGTAGCCCATCACTAACCCACTTGAAACTGGTCCACAGTCTCGTGAGCCGGGCATGGTGGAATGGGACACTATGTCCGAGCTGTCGGCCTACGCTGGGGTACCGCGCCTCCCCGTTGTGACCGCGAGCGATCCCTTCCTTTCGGCACTCCTCATGTGCTTGGTGTCGGGGATGAGGAACCCGACGGGATCACGGACCGCGAGGTCTCGGCCTCACGCGTTGATGGGGTCTTGGCCTCGAAACCAGTTTAGGGCATTGATACGTAGGGTGAATCAGAATCCCCAACCTGCTGGATGAATGGACTTAACTAATAACTCGGCTAACACGATCGCATTGCACGCATTAGTTAGGGTGGCGACTCGGAAGTCGAGGTCGCCCGACGGGAGTGTTGTCATATGCGATCGTTAGATGGAGTCGCTTGAGGGAGTGTTGTGGCGAGGGCATGCATCATATCATCCCGCATGCATGCATTTTAAATAAGAGTTATTAGGTGTTGATGAATGTTTGCTTTTCATTAAGTTCATATTACAATTGATGCTTGTTGTAACTTGAGACCAATAGTTCACACTGAGTTGATCACTCACTCCCACTCTGGGACGGTGTTTTAAAACACCAACCAGACTCATTCATAGATGCAGGTGACTCAGGGCATGAGGAGCCTGGCGAGGCGAGTTTGGACAAGGAGGACGGACTCTCCTACTTGCAGCTGATGAGCTGCTCTCCATCGGCTTGATCGGGCTGAATTTTGATTTGCTGAGCCGCGGGCTCAGCATTACTCTTTTTGGACATAGCCTTCTTTTATTATCTTGTTGGGCAACGCCTTGGGCGACCCTTTATTATTTTTGGACCTGTATATTTGTGAGATTTCCTTCATTTCAGTAGACTGGTACGATTGTGCTTTATGCTTCAGGTAATTCCAAACTACGCAGTAAAATTTGATTAATCAAAAAAAAAAACCATAAATGCATGATAAGTGACACTCGGGAACTCGGGAGTCGAGCGTATGCACGACCCCTGATTTTTCGGGGCGTTACACTTTACGTTGTACAAAAGACATACTTACAGGTGTACACGAATCGAGCTAGCTCTCACTTGACTCGATTTGAAAAAGCTCGATTCAACTCGATTTGAAGTTGAGCTTAAGCCAAGTTGAGCTGATTTTTTGAGCTCGAAAATGAGTTCGAGTGGAGTTTGAACTGGCCCCAGCTTGACTCGACTCGAATCGAACCCAACTCAAATCGAACTCAGATCGAACCAGTTTGGTGACTTCGTTAGTTTTTTTTTTTTTTTGGTTAGCTTGTTAGTACACCCCACTTTCAGTTGACACTTCGCTGTTAGCCACCCCGATATTGATGTTGCTCACCAAGTGTTTGATGAAATGCCTCAAAGAAGTGTGGCTAGTGGCAAGGAAGGTATGTATATGAAACCAACACTATTTTTTTCTTGATTTTTATGTTGCTTAGAAGGAATTTGATAAAATACTTGCAAAACCATTGTTGTTGTCTCAAATATAGTAAAATTTTAAAGGTGCAATTCAGGTGTTTGAAAAAAATGCTGCAATGGCGAATGTGGCTCGATCTTGGCCCAAACTCGACTCGAATTGGCTGAGCAGCTGACCGAACCGAGCCGAGCTGGCCAATCAGGCTCGAGGACCGAGCCAAGCCAAATTCGAGTTAAGGTCAGCCGAGTCGAGGTGAGGTCAGTTCGACTCGGTTAGACTTGATGTACACCCATAGCCATACTCATGCGAGATCTTCAATTTTACTCAATGTAAATCAAATGCATGTGGATCTGATTATTGGAAATTTGCTTTGGCCATTTTGTTCTTAACCGTCCAATAGATGTCCACCAATCGGAAATTTTAGATATTTTTTAATTCCGATTCTCACCTTATAATTTATCTAATGTGAGGGCTATGATTTGGTCGGTTCAAATTGAGTCTTGGGTATGCTAAGCATACAGTATCTAAGTGCACGTTTAGGAGCATCACGCTCTGTCAGAGTATCAAATTTTTGTCTTTTGTCTGCTTTTTTTTTAATATAATCTTTTTTATATTACTTTTTTACTTTTCTTAGGGAAGGGATGGATTTCCAAAAGTGATAAGTGATGTTTTCCACTAATGAGGAAATGCTATTATGCAGCTAGTGCCGTATAAGTTCTGTGCAGCTCCCTTCCCATGGTACAAGTGGCAAGTTTTAGATGATCTGGACCGTTGATCATTGGTCGCAACATGGATAGACTGTCTCTCAAAATCAGTGTGAAGTTTTACGTATTTCTCATGAACAAATTGGCCCAAAAAATCAACAGTCCAGATCTCCTTAAGTGATCTCGACTTCCACGTAGAGAGAGCTGCATCAAATTCTATGAGTTGTACAGCAGAATTCCAGTGACAGCAGCACTGTGCAGATGTAGGGCCTACGTGAGGTTTACAGGCCATCCAACCACTCTATCAGATCTGTCACCTATATGAACATTAGATACTAAAAATCAGCCCGATCCAACGGTCAGCTGGGTCAAAACACAGGGAATGATGTGAGAGTGTAATCTCACCCTTGATTTTCAGGGTGGCCCACATGAATTGCAAAACAGACTGAATTTTAGCATGACCGTTCGTGCAAGCCAGATAAAGAGATGGAACGGCCTAGATCCATATAAACAACATGGCGAACCCTCCAAGCAAATCAACGGTGGGCCTTCCTCCCAACTTGCTCCTCGTGGCGTGGCCTAACTGATTGACGGATAAGACTGGTTTTCTGTATATAGGGGCAACATGCGCAGACGGACCTGATGGACGGATTGAATTTCATTCATCCATTGGCCCAATACCACCATTTCTATCGCCGTAGCTTACAGTGGTACCTGTACCACTGGAGCCAGGCCCTTAAAAAATCGGCGGTGACTCTTCAACCGTACACGTGGCATAGTTGTACAGCCATCCATAACTTCCAAATCTCTGAACCAATCATGGATGGCCAAAAAATAAACCAAGTAAACGATGGAAACAACCTGAGTTCCCTCTTTGAATTTTGACCGCTCACTGTTTTAGTTTCAACCATTCATTTAATAGCCATCAATTGAATGGTTAGGATTTATTTATCAGTGTGATGTTAAGGATACGCACCATCCACAATTCATCCATCTGTTTGAACGGTATGGATGCTGGCACATGAGTATCAAATGTGAGGAGAATGAGTGGCCACAATTTTCAAAATGGTGGTGAACCATCATGAGTCTAGCCCAAAAGGAGGAGAAATGGACCACTGTACATACCACCTTTTACCCAGCGTCTTTTCAAAGCACTCCCAAACTTTACTTTCCCAAAGTAAACCATTCTGTACGGACACACATTTCCAGACGAAATTCCCATGACATATAGCTACGGATTATAACCGTCGCTATAGTTTTTAAGCCTCCGCAATGAGGGGTATTTTCGTCTGCAAATAGTGTGTCCGTACATAATACTATACTTTGGGAAAGTAAAGTTTGGGAGTACGATGAAAAGACGCCAGGTAAAAGGTGGCATCTACAGTGGTCAATTTCTCCCCAAAGGAGGGGGTAAAAGCATTCACCGAAGTAGATGCATAAATCATTGTACGGTACATCTCTGCAGTCCCATCAATCTGGACTGTCCAATTCATGGGCCACCACTTTGATTAGACCATACCCAAAAATCCAAATTCATTCATGATAGTACCAATGAGATAAGGGTTTGCTTTTTGAATGCCGACAAATCTACGGTCAGAGTGGACAAACATGTCCGACCAAAGTGTTGGGGTCCATTGGACGGTCCCATTTTAAAGCTATACAGCAATTGAACGGTTCGGATGGGTCCGTGAGAAATTATATGATCCTCGAACATAACAGGATATACGGGTTTTATCTGGACCATTGGTGTATTGAGCCTCAGTGTCTGGACCATATGGACGCGGATGGATTACATACTCACTCTGCCCGTAGTGATTCGCTACTGAATGGTGCTCTGTGGGTCCCACCACGTTGTATTTTTTTTAAATCCGTGTGGTCCATTCATGTTTCAAGCTCATTTTAGTTTATGAAACAAAAAATGAGGTAGATCCAAATCTCATGAGGACCACATCACAGGAAACAGTGGTGATTGAACGTCCACCGTTAAAAACTTCTTGAGGACCACCAAAGTTTTGGATCAAGCTGATACTTATGTTTTTTCCATTCATCCATGTGTGTGACCTAATCAACGGTTTAGATGACAAATAAATATTACTGCGGGATATGCGTTCAATCACAGCTGTTTTCCATTTTTGAGCACAAGCCCTAAATAATGATCCAAAATGGATGTACGGCGTGGATTAACGGAAACGGATTGGCTACTCCCCCTGCCACCAGCCAATGGCTGGTGGTTGGTGCTCTGTGAGCCCCACCATGATGTACGTGTTTCATCCAAATGTTGTAGACCAAAAATGAGGTATATCCCAATCTCAAGTGGACCACATTACAGGAAACAGGGTTGAATGAAACTCGACCACTAAAAAAAAATTTAGGGCAATAAAAGTTTTGGACCAAGCTGATATTTGCTTTTTCACTTCATCTAGGTCAGAATGACCAAATCAATAGATTGGATGTCAAATAAACAGTGCAGCGGCCCTTAGGAGGATTTTAATAGTGGGTATCGAGTTACTATTGTTTTCCAGTGGTGTGGTCCACCTGAGATTTATTTCCCTCTCAGTTTTTAGATCAGGCCCTAAAATGATAGGTACAAATGGATGAAAGACATCATAGTGGGCCTGCAGAGTACGGACCACCAGCCACCGGGCGGGTGATAAGGGGAGTGGCCGGCCAATCTGTTTCGGGATAAAACACATGCTAGGAAGCGTTTGGCGCATGGCATTGGGAAGAGTGGAAAAGCTTGGAATTAGATTAGATGGAATTGCATAGGGTTCTCTGCCAATTTTACTCAATGTTAGCAAGTTGCATAGGTCCCACCATGATGTGTGGGCTATATCCACATCATCCACCCATTTTTTGAGATCATTTTAGAGCATGAGCCAAAAATCAGGTGTATCTAAAGCTCAAGTGGAGCCCACCATAGAAAGCAGCGAGGATTGAATACATACTGTTGAAAACTTTTTTGGAGCCACATAAGTTTTGAATTTGCCTCATTTTTAGGCCCATGCCATAAAATAAGGTTACAAAATAGATGAACGGTTTGGATATAACACATATATGTTATTCTTAATAGTTTCAAATGATTATAGATATATTCATTCAATGTACCACCTTATTACAAACATAGCATGGAATTAAGCTCTTCCTTGTGGTGACAGGTACAATCCCTCACATATGTAATAATCATGTTTTCTTATTACGGTGTGGGGCCACATAGCACTATCCATCAGCGACGTGGCCTCATCATGCAATCTGCATACTATATGGACGCGGATTGCGTAGCTCCCAACGGAAATGGATTGGCTACTCCCCCAGCCACCAGCTCTGTGGCCGGTGGTCAGTGCTCTATGGGCCCTAGCATGATGTATGTGTTTCATCCATTCTGTTCATCCATATTTACATATCATTTTATGGCTTGATCCTAAAAATTAGAGAAATATAAATCTCATGTGGACAACACCACATGAAAATAATAGTGATTGGATATCCACCATTAAAATCCTCCTAAGGCCCACTATACTATTTATTTGACATCCAATCTGTTTATTAGGTCATACGGGCCTAGATGAAGAGAAAAAACAAAGAACAGCTCGATCCAAAACTTTTATGGCCCCCAAAATGTTTTTAATGGTCGACCCTCATTCAACATTGTTTCTTATAATGTGGTCCACTTGATATTTGGATATAACTCAAATTTGTAATTGTTCTGTAAAATGATCTATAAAAATAGATGGACGACATGGATGAAACACATACATCATAGTGGGGCCCACATAGCACCGACCACTAGCCATTGGCTGGTGTCAGGGGGAGTAGCCATTCCGTTTTCGCTCCGAACGGGCAGTTCTGTGGGTAGGCCCACCGTGATGTAAGCCGTCAATCCCTTTTCTCGGATTATTTAAAGGGATGAGCACAAAAATGAGGCAGATCCAACGCTCAAGTGGACCACACCAAATAATAAGCTTGGTTGCATTAAAATGCACAAAGCATTAAATGTCAGTTGCATTAAATGCAAGACTCATCTGTGGTGTGGTCTAATTGACGGTTGGATCTGCTTCATTTTTGTTTTGATGCCTTAAAATAATCTGAGAAAAGGGATAGATGGCTTGGATGTATAGATACATCACAGTGGACCGGCCATGAAGCGCCGTTGGGAGCTTGGGAGGGGGGGGGGGGTGTGTGTAGTACGCAATCCACGTCCCCGAAAATCCTTTAACGTTGGCCGGAAAATAGCCTATCACGACATAAATATATCAAGGTCTACATTCAATTGTAGAAAGACCTCGTGCTGGTTATCGGATCTCGTGCTTTAAGGACTTTATTATTATTATTATTATTATTATTTTATGGCCATCTTCAGCTAATCATATTACTTAGTATCTGCCTTTCACATCAACAAAGCTTGTGCTCTTGCTGTAAACCAGAACCGTTCCAGGGCAATTTGGACAAGTAAAATTTTCTTATGCAACCAATCACAATATACTGTTTTGAATATGCTATTCAGGTTACGTTATTTTTAACTAACTATTTTATTGCACTGGGTCTTTGACCAAAGTAACCTGGTGTTGTTGGCAAACACACCAAAAAGCAGGCCTTTTCAAAAAATTCTTCTTAATGGGATTCTAACCATTTTTATTTTTTAAAATTTTTTGGACGAAATTGCTCTGCCTTGGAGCTTTGCGCCTCGGCTGTAACGATGGCGGGGTCGGAATTTTGAAAGCATACTATAACTCGTTGAGTTACGATGTGGGGCCAATTATGATTGAAGTCTTTTATCCATATAGCCCATCCGTTTTACACGATCATTGTAACGGGCACCACAAAATTGAAGCATATCTAAAGATCAAGTGGACTAGCCCATGGGAAAAAGTGTAATTTCATGCTATCTTTGAAAATTTATTGGTGGGCGACAGACATCTTGGATATGATTGAATTTTGGGACCATGTCTTAAAATAATTTGTAAAAATATATGTACGGCATGGATAAGATACATACATATATAGATAGCCCCACAGAGCATACTATGCACGTTAATTATAAGTTGGAACATAATTCGATTGCGAGCATGAGAAGCTTCCAAGGAACCAAATCTCGATGGACAAAGTTGCATCCGTTTGATCACGGGGCCTATCAGAAGGTAGATTCATTGTCCCGTTTGATCACGGGGCCAATCGGAAGATAGATTCAATCCGTTGACAATGTTTGTGGCCCAAGATTTCTTTAATTGGGTGTTATTTGCACGTTGTTATGAGCTATCCGTGGCCCACAATGAAAAGAAATTCTCAACGGTGGTCGGAACATTACCGATTGTTTCGTTGTGGTGTAGTCTATTTAATAGGAAGATGGTGGTTATTCTCCAGAGGCTTTCCTTCCTCATCATTTTGGTGTAACGCCCTGAATTTCGGGGGCCGAGTAGATACTAAACTCCCGATATCCCAGGTGCCACTTATGCTTTGCGGAAGTGGGGTTCTATAGTTCGTTTTACCTGACATTTAAGCAATCCCTGAAATTAAAATATACTATGCGATGTACTCTGGAATAAATGTAAATTTTAACGCAAGTAAATCATCTAACAAGTAAAATATGTTTATCTAGATTATGAGACTACAACTGAGCAAAATATACGGTTTCAAAAAATACAAAATGTATCAACTCTAACATCTCATTAATGTCCTAAGAGTGTTCTATATCGGCCCACCTAACAATTGGAAGTACGAGGACTCTTTCGAGTCTGTGTGCGCCTCTTCTAACGCATTAGACTCCATAGTACCTGCATCTACAAAAGTGTTTGGTTGGTGTTTTAAAACATCGTCCTAGAGTGGGAGTGAGTGATCAATTCAGTGGTTCCATTAACTCTAAGTTACACATGTTATCATATCCATATGCAGAATTAATGAAAAATAACTTAAGCATATAATCCCTCTTGTTAATGCATATGCATGATATTATGATATGATGCATGCCCTGGCCATCCAACACTCCCTCAAGCGACTCCATTTATACGTTCACATATGACTAACTCTCCCTCAATGCGACCTCGACTGCCGAGTCACCAACCTATGCTAATGCAATGCTATGAATGTTCATGTTAGTTGAGTATTTAATTAAGTCCGTTCATCCAACAAGATTGGGGAAGCCGAAACATCTCCATTTAATCAATGACCTTATCCAGATCACTTGGCCCAGGGCCGCCGTAATGGCTACGAGCCTGCGATCCATAATCCAAATTTAAGTATCACCCATTTATCTCACAAATCACTAAGTACAAAGGTAAGACATGATACCCGAAAGTACGAGGATTAACTCGGTATGGGTTGTCACCTAAACACTGAGTATGAACACTTAGTTCTGAGGTTCGGGCTTATCGCATAATCAAATCACTATAAGGAAAAGGGCTCATCACCCAATTTCATTCATGCTTGGGTCGGTACTCTGACACGGAACCATCGACCGAGTAGTTTGACGGGGGCCATTCAAACAACGATCTATCACCTCCTGTGCTCGCTGGTCACTACGGGGAGACTTGTCACCTCAGCATAGGCCGACAGCACGGACACAGTGTCCCATGCTATCATGTCCGGCTCTTGAGACTTGGGGATCGTATCACTAACAGTTATTAGTAGGCCTTTTTATGATATGGGGGTTCTCAAGATTCAAGTAGACGTGAATATACATGGTGGGCACACATGATTGGTCGACTATTAGGCTAATTCGGTTGACTCGGACTAACTCCGGCGTAACCGGCATTGGGTGCAAGAATCCCATGTAGTTCGCCTACTGTCGGTTATTCATGTTCGGCCTAGATCAATCAAACTAGTCTGGGGCGGCCAGCCCAAATAGGGTTGTCCTCATAAAATTTTGATTTGCCGGCCAACCCGATTAACTAAATAGCCACAATAAATTAATAACATTAATAAATCAACTATGCATCTATATGAACAGATATAAGCAACAAATTAGGAAACTCTACTCTATTGAGCATTTTATCAAACATGCAGGCCGCATTACAACTAACATAGCAATTAATGTGAGGTAAGGCATATTGAGTACATAGACATGTGAGTAATAGGAAGCATGAGTAACAAATTTTGTAATTTCAACTTATTCTAGCATCTAATTGAACATTCGAGCTACATTACACATGATTAGTAATATATGGGAGGCGAAGGGCCATACGAGCATACACTGGTTAACATGCAATCATCTATTCACTATACAATAATTGATCATGACATGGGGTTCGATAAACAGAAACCTAGGGATAATGGTCCGCACCTAGAAGTGATTCATCAATTTTTGGTAGCGCTTATAAGGTTGGGATTCGTAGGTTAGCGTGCCGGTGCCCTATGCTAGTGAAATTACCTTGTAAGGGGTGCATGCAATTGGCTTATAAGGCTCAAATCATAAAGATGACCTGATAGTTACCTCTTTTCTACCGCCGGGCTGTCCATTATGGCGTGGTGGTGTCGTGAGCTCCATCGTGGCCAGTGATGGCGAGGAAATCTCCCACACAAGCTCCCTCAAAATCTCTTTCTTCTCCACTCTTCACTCCCTCTCTCCCTTTTGCAATTGAATTTTTGTATGAGAGTATGGGAGAGAATTTCTAGGCTTTTATAGTCTCAAATTTTATGCCCAAATGGCCTTGGGGGCCTCTTTTTCTAGCATGCATGCCCCTAGTGGAGTTAATTTTGGCTTATAGGGCTATTTTAGGGGCCCATTGGTCCATCTGCACCATGGGGCAGGTGCCCCATCATAAGATGAGCGATTGGTCCAAATTAGGTGGAGATCGGATGCCTCAATTGACCGCGGGGGCCCTACTTGCTATGGATGGTTGTCGGTGATCGATCGGGGCCACAGTTATAGGGATATGAGCAGGAAAATATCCTTAACGCATGCGTCAAGTTTCGTTGCGATCTAATGGTTGGAAAGCCATAACTTCGCGAAAGAGTGAAAGGTCTATTTCACTTAAGTTTTCAGATTTCAGCCTAAGGGATTCACTTGTTTCAAGTACTTGGCCTCTGGTCCAAGTTGTGCAGTTCTGGGTACTATCTTGATTCGCTACCCGCGATGGATGTCAAGCCCGATGAGACGGACATTATTCTATAGTTTTGAAACTAGTGGCCCGCTAACGAGCGGTTTAGAGCTTGTTTGGATAATAAAGAATTTCTATAATGAATTAGGTAGTGAGATTTCTTGTGCACAATGATTACGGTTTGGATTAACTATATTCATAGTGTGGCCTATTCAAAATTTACAAAAATGGTGGTTCGATCATGATCACTCTAAACTGTTGGTTCTTAGGCTAAATGAGTAAATAGGTTGACTGGATTCATTAGTTAAGATCCAGCCCATAACTGTCTTTGCTTTAGGTAGATCTTTAATTTAGTTATGGTTGTCTTGCTTAGTCAGTGATAGGTCGGTTAGATTTGGGCCCTAGATGAACAATTTACGAGGTTAGACTTGAGGTTTAAGTGATCAGTTGGATTTGTTGGTTTTATGCGGTTGGTTAATCGAATTTATGCAGTACTTCTTTATCATACCACCCATGTATAGGCTCACTTCGAGCATCAAAGGTCAGTAAGTGATGACGTAGGCTAGTTATATATAAAAAAAAAGATTTTTTTGCAATCCAGAATAGCGAAAATTCAGGACGTTACATCTAACGAGAATGGACGAAGTGAATTTGACTGAAAGAAGGGACACACAACGGTCAACAAATCTCATTTATCTAGGTCCATACCTAACCCCGCAAGGGCATTCTAAATCCTAACCTCTACCGAACTTCTTCTCCGGGACCCATCACCACCTAGTCCGACACCATTGTTCGGTGTGATCTTCTTTGACATCAACTTCGGCAAAAAAAAAAGAAGAAGATCTTCATCAACCAAATTTCATATGGATAATGGCCCTTAGTAGGTGGATGTCACATGGAAGACAATGAAGGAATAATGGTGGTTTTTTAATGGATTATGTTGGTTATTGAATTTGCGTGGATTATTTAATATGATATCATGACATGCGAAAGTTTATGGGCTTAGAATTATGGCTAGGTCCTAAAGGGAGGTGGATATAACGGATTTAAAATTATTTACAAATTAATGCAATTACGCCTCAAAGGTTAAATGTTTTAAAATCATAAACCTAATAAGATACAACTAATTGAGCAACTAGTCTATGAGGTGAGATATGAAATATCAATTGTATGTATGCTATGAATTAAGTGCCTAACATACAATCTATTCATGCATCTATAATAAATAATTCAAATAAAAGCATAATAGAAATGCATCCACATAAGCAATCATAAACACAATGATGTATAATGGTTTGGTTAAATACCCACTTCACTTCTGGTGGAGGCACTCTCCTCGAGTGTACCAGATTTCACTATCTCGATGGTTTTCAATAGATTTACTACTAACCTTTATAATGTTTTTTAATGGATTCACCACAAACTGTCGGTCTTATGTAGGAACCTATATATATATGCCCTTGTTGGTGGAACACATACACATTCATGTCGATGTATCATGTTTTCACTCCTGTCAGTGGCTCCCACTAAGACTTAATTGGTTTTCTATTGGTTCACCAATAACCCTTATAGTCCTATTCAAGGATCTACGTACACTCCCGTCGGAAGCTCCCATGGAGAGTAACACGTACACACCCGTGCCCAGTGGTGACCCTACATAAGAACATATTCGAGTTTGGGTTGCAAACTCTATACCCAATCCTACACAAGGAGAGACTATATGATGGACTATAAATTAATCTCTTACAAGTTTAGATTGAGCCCTGTTGATGCACCTTTGTAGAGATGCTTCTTCAATCTTGAATCCACTTCTCCTATGCTCCATTGATATTTGAAGTCAATCTTGTTTCGCTTCTTTGAATCAGTTACCAATAATGATCTTCCTATTAATATGCCGAGGTAATTGGAGAAAGGTTAAATCTCCTACAACTAATGGTGGTAGTTGGTTTCCAATGGGGATTCATCTATATGAGAATTCTAGATGATATAGACAAGAATTTACTTGTAGATTTAGTGTCTAATATTTAGAAAAAAGGAAGAGTTCAAGCACACCTCATAATGGAGCTTGTAATGCTCATTAGAGTGATTAATTACAAGAAGGGAGACATGAAACTCTTTGGTTTGGAGTCTAGGAGAGGGATAAAGAGTGATGAATCACCTATGCTTTAATTATAGAAAAAATCCATCCACAAGCTCAAGGTCTGAATGCCCAATTTATAGGAAAAAGTTTATAATGACTATAAAACAAGCAAATAATAAATCTGTTGATAGGATCGAGCATGCCTTCAATATGATAGAAGAACTCTTGATTTAGGTAGTTTTTTCGCTTGAATAATTTGGCAATCTTCGATCGAATCAAGAGGGGCCTTCAATACCATCGAGTCTTACCGACGGCCTGTCGATAATATCGAGATCCACTTGAAAAAGCCAAGAGTTTTGCTATTTTGGGCAATTGATTTACAACAATTCTGAACCTCTAAAGACTATCTTAGCATGATTAAATTAAGGTGTTAAGGCTATGGGATGGTCATGCAAATGTTTACTTATTTGAGAATGGATCATCTAGAGGCTAAGGTTTTTTTGGACGTAAAGGGGTATAAGGTTAGGGTTACCGTGGTTTGAGACTTCATGGATGTGTTTAGGGCGATACCTAGACTCCCTCTACAGCGTGAGATTGACTTCACTATTGACCTCATCTCGGGTGCAGTTCCCATCACCCTTCTGACCTATCACATGCCTCTGTGTGAGATGGAGGAATCGAGGACCTAGATTGATGATTTATTGGAGTCTAGCTTCATACAGCCGAGTGTCTTGCTGTGGGGAGCTCCAGTATTGTTTTTGAAGAAGAAGGATGGGTTGTTATGGTTATGCATCAATTACTACAAGTTAAACCACGTTATGGTGAAGAACAAGTGCCCTCTGCCTAAGATAGACAACATGTTTGATCAGTTAAAGGGTGCCCAATACTTATTGAAAATAGACTTACAGTCCGGGTATCACCAGTTGCGAGTTAGGAAGGAAAATGTGAAGAAGACGGCTGTTAGGACTATTGTAAGGCCCGTATCATAGTCTGTACTGTTCCGTAGGCTTCCGTAGTCCTCCCGGTCGAATTTCAGCAACCCTCGACTTGTAATTGTCATTTGTGCATAATCATAAGTTGCAGGCCGTAGATCTAAGTTGGCTCGACTCGAAACTTTTATCATAGCGACTGCGCCGTTGCCGCGGTTCCAACGCCACGACTCATGCACCGATTCGATACCCAGGCCAGGAGATGTAGGCCCGCATTCATTTCAAAAAAAATGTATTATGTTGCGAATTTTGAGAGAATCTCTTCAACCCATCACATCAATCAATCAAGTACACATTAATCATAAGTCAAGTACACCACCCATACCCATGCCACCTCACCCCTCGCAAGTCAACTCTATCTCTCTCTCCACCCATCCCTTTTTTACCTAAAATTTAACCAACCCATACCCTAACCATCCCTTTCTTACAACATCCATTCCACCCATCCCTTATCATCCCATCACTTCTCTCTCTCCCTCATTTCTCAAACAATTTCTCATGCGACCAAGAGATCCAACGTCCAATCCTCCCAAGGAGAAGCTAGGTGTGGCCCACTTCCCTACCCCAAAACCCCTCATCTCCACCATCCAACCTTCATTATCCACCCATAAAGAAGAAGCTTTGGAGCCAAGAAAGCCAAGGGACCAAGAATATTAGCAATCGGTGGGTGAATCTTCATTGTTTATGGGTGATCCACCGTTGATTTTCGTTTTATGGCCCACTTGTGATGGGACCAAATTTGATGTATGTGATGTAATCATATGAGGTGCCCATAGTGGCGGGGTCCCTCCACTACGCCGATCTCTCTCTCTCTCTCTCTCTCTCTCTCTCTCTCTCTCCCTCTCTTGTTTATGATGGAGTAGACCCCACCAATATATGTGTTATATTTACTTCGTCCATCTGACGGTGTGGCCCATTGTATTGCATGAGATGATCCACACCGTCCACTGTTGGGATAGTGGGAATCCCACCTGGTCGCTAGACAACAACTGTGTAAATAAATAAATAATTATATGTGTGTGTGTGTGTATATATATGGTGGGCCACGTATGTGGGACCCACCTGATGAGCGGATTGGATGGAGTACCTCACATAGCAAGAGCTGGTGTGAAGTGACGTCAGCAAGTTTTGATGGCCCCCACCGTGATGAAAGGGTCCCATCCACACCGTCCAGCACTCTGGATGGGTGGGACCCATCTTGATGTATATAATTTACACCGTCCATAGGGACGGTGCTGTTTGAGCCACACCATGATGTAAGGGTATAACCCCCACCGTCCTTCCATTGGTGGACCCACCCCACACTTGTTGCACATGTGGGGTGGGGCCCACCCTAATGTATGTATTATATCAGCACCGTCCAATGGACGGGTTATGTGGGGCCGATCGTGATGTATATGCCTTGCATTTGTACCATCCAGTAATCTGGACGGTGGAAACCCACCTCAAATGTATGTGCTCTATCTACACCATCCATCTAGACGGTGCCATGTACGGCCACACCATCATGCAGTGTTGCATCTACACTGTTCGTACTATGGCCCACCTTAATGTTTGTGTTTTATCATCGTCCACCCTGCATGTGGTCTGGATGCTGGACAAATTGTAAAAAAAAAAAAGAGAAGAAATAATAATATAGTATTATATATATATATATTATATGTATGTGGTGGGCCCCATGTGAGACCCACCTACTGGACGAACTAGCTGGGGTACCACACACCAGCTATATGGCTGTGTATTGATGTGAGCAGGGCCGTGGGACCCACTGACATGATGTGTGTTTTGTAGTCCACTTATGTGGACCCACCTTGATGTATGTGATTCATCTAAACCGTCCATCCATTTGGTGAGCTCGTCCTCGAGCTTCAAGAAAAATAAGACAGATCTACCTATCAAGTGGACCACACTGCCATAAACTGTGGGGATTGAACGTCCAGCATTGAAACCTTTTAGGTCACAGAAGTTTTGGACCAATATGAAATTTGTTTATCCTCTTAGTTCAGGTCTCCCTGACCTTATGAACAAATTGGATGGAAAATAAATGCTATGGTGGGCCCACTGGAGTTTTAATAGTGGAAATCATTATCACCACTGTTATTTGTGGTTTGATCCAGATGATATTTTGATATGATTCATTTTTTTTGGATAATACTCTAAAATGATCTCTAAAAATAGATGAATGGTGTAGTTGGTGTGGCTCAATGATGCGACCCATATATTTGATGTTTATTGGCCCATTAGTGCAGCCCATATGATGTATATTGGCCCATTAGTGCGGCTCATATGATGCGGTCCATTTGATGTATATGGGCTCATTGGTGAGGCCCATATGATGTATGTTGGCCCATTAGAGCGGCCCACATGATGCGGCCCACTTGATGTAATGAGGCCCATTGAGATGTATTTGATGCCCATGGGTTGAGGCCCAATGTAATGCATATAAAGACCATGAGTGAGGGCCAATGAGACGTATGTGAGGCCTTTATGTGGGCCGAATGTGATGTACATGAGGCCCATTGCGATGTAAGATTCCACCATGATGTATGTAATGATGTTTATGGCGGCCATGCCTTGGGAGCAATGATGTTTGACGTCCATATTGTAAGAGCAATAATGGTTAAATGTCCGCATTGTAACTCTCACTAGGGCCCATTGTTAGGTCCATACTTGTAGTGTGTAGGCCGTCTAGGCCCATCTTCGTTATGAATAGAGTCCATCACCATATAACATGTTTAGTATAGCTCCATGATTCATGCTCATACACATCATATGTATGCTTGATATGAGAAGTGACTTATCATATCATATGCCTTTGGGCAGATTGTTTATGGGTTCCCTGATAGGCGAAGTTGCCCCACATGATTGCACGGTACGCGCAGGATTGTTGCATGATTTATAGTGTGATTCATACACTTCGCATTTGTATAATATGATTACTATACGCCATAGCGATATCAAGGTCGTGGCCTCCACATGCACATCGTGGATGGCAAGATTGGATATCGAAAATACTGTTACTAGCATCGGAGCGCCATAGATGTCCTTGGGTGAAAATTTCTAAACCCAATGGTACCAGAGGATGACTCCAGCGTCAAAACCGAGTGGATACATGAGCGCGTGAGGGCCATATACTAGTAGGTCACGTCTCCCACTGTGTCGTGGTCAGTTGGAAAGGGGCGTGACCTTACCCGCCTGAGTGAGAGGGCAATATCTAAGTTGATTTTGACCAGCTTGAGGAATGAGTCCGCTATCGATGAGCCGGGCCCAATATTGGCAGGTGGATAGTGAGGTCTCTTCCACTTACCCAGTTGTGCCCTCGGATAAGAGCGACAAGCTAGCGTAGAGTAAACTAGACCCTGGTGATTGTCCAGCATGAGAACTGTACTGATATTTGATGCTCTAGTGATGAGTTGCATTGATATGTGAATTTGGATAAGGATTGGTGTGCTTGAGTTGCATCTCGCATCGCATGGCCTTGGTATGGTCGACATCATTTACTCCTTGCATCGCATGGTCTTGATATGGCCGACAGCATTCATGCCTTGCATCATATAGCCTTGGCACGGCTGATGACATTCATGGACTTACCAGTATTTTCGCATTACTCTGATATTGTAAACTTACATTTCTACCATATGCACACACTTTCACTACCCTCTAAGCTTTCTATAAGCTTATGCACGACCGTTGCGTGCAGGTAACGCTAGGCAGTAGCTGTTCAGGAGCAGGACCGTGCTGCAGAGCTTCCAGAGTTTTGGCTTTATTATCACTGTATTTCCCTTTATGCGCATTGTACTCAAAGTTTTTGATTATAATGGATTTGTGATGATGTTGTTGGTTGTTGTTTGTGGGTTATACTTATGGTTATACTTACTATGAATCAAATTCATATTGAAAATCCTCCTTGTAGGATCCTAGGATTGGAACCTAGTGTAGGGGTGCCAGGAGCCGAGAATAGGGTATTACGGAGGCTGTTGGTGCCGGATTCGGCGATCGAAAATTTTGTGAGCCCGGTTCCCCAGTTTAGGGTGTGATAACTATCTTCGAACAGTATGAGTTCCTCGTGATGCCTTTTGGCCTCACGAATGCACCGACAGTGTTCATGGACATTATAAACATGGTATTTCAGCCATATCCTTATCGGTATGTCATTGTGTTCACCGATGACATCCTAATATACTCAAGGAGTTAGGAGGATCACGAGGAACATCTATAGACAATCTTTCATACGCTCAGACAGAAACAGATGTTTGCGCAGTTCCACAAGTGTGAAATTTAGAAAGAGGAACTTAAATTCCCGAGACATGTCGTTTTAAAGGAGGGCATAGTTGTAGACCTCGCCAAAGTGGCAACAAAGCAGGATTTGGAACAACCTGATTCGATTACGGAAGTGAGAAGCTTCCTCGGGCTTCCGGGCTATTATCACTAATTTATCAAAGACTTCTCGAAGATAGCTTAGCCAATATCCGAACTTACCCGGAAGGATCTCAAGTTTGCTTGGAATGAGAAAGTGGAGGCGGCCTTTTAAGAGCTGAAGGACAAACTGACGTCCAAACCTATGCTTAAATTGCCAGAGCAAGGGGTTAAGTATACCATCTACACCGACGCTTCTCGGGTTAGTTTGTGATGCGTGCTCATGCAAAAGGATAGGGCGATCGCCTATGCCTCCTGACAGTTGAGAAAGCACGAAGAAAACTAACCCACTCATGACCTAAAGTTGGTGGTGATTATCTTTGCATTGAAGCTTTGGAGGCACTACCTCGACGGCAAAGAATTCAAAGCCTCAAGTACATCTTAACACAGAGGGACCTAAACATAAGGTAGTGCCATTGGATGAAGATACTGAAGGACTTCAAATTCGATGTGTCATACCGCACGGGTAAGGCCAACCTAGTGGCTGATGCCTTGAGCCGCAAGAAAGCCCTAGAGTTTGCAGTCTTGTTAATGGTAGGGGAGTGGAACATGGTAGAATTTGTGTGGGATTTTGAGTTGAAATTGACCGTGGAAGAGCCATACAAGAGCATAGCCCACCTCCGCATATAGCCGGTGATCGACAGTCAAATTATTAAAGCCTAAGAAGGGTATGAACTGCTAATGAGAATGAGAAAGTAGGCAGATGATGATGGAGAACCTGATTGGAGAGTTGGCTCTGATGGGGGTTTGCAGCATCGCGTCGATTGTGCGTCCTAAACATCCACGAGCTAAGGAAAGAAGTTCTCGATGCCGCTCACAATTCCAATCTAGAGATGCACCCGAGGGAGCATGAAAATATGTCTGGATGTGAGACGAGCTTATTGGCGGGACAACATGAAAGGCCAAATAGTGGACTACATGTCTCGATGCCTGACCTGTTAGCAGGTTAAGGTTGAGCATCGCCGACCCTGGGCCTCCTACAACCCATGCCCATAGCAAAGTGGAAGTGAGATTTTATATCCATGGACTTCATTTTCAGTTTGCCAAAGACAAGGAAGGTGCATGACTCTATTTGGGTAATCATGGATCGGTTAACGAAATCGACTCATTTCCTCTCAATTCGAGTGTCTAACTCCATAAATGAGCTAGCCAAGTTATACATCAAGGAGATAATGAGATCGTATGGTGTTCCTTTGGAGATTATGTCAGATCGGGACATGTGATTCATGTCTATTTTATGGACCCGAATCCAAGAGGCAATGGGTGTGAAGTTAAAGTTTAGTACTGCATTACACCCTCGGACCGACGGGCAGACAGAGTGGGTGAATCAGGTGCTAGAAGACATGTTGTGGGCGTGCATACTCGACTTTAAGGATAACTGGGATGATTGCCTCCCCTATGCCGAGTTTGCCTACAACAAAAACTTTTAAGCGAGTATGACATGATGCCTTACTAGGCCTTATATGGACGCCCATGTCGAGCTCTACATTGTTGGGCAGAGGTCGTCGAGAAGAGCTTAGTTGGGCTAGACTTGGTGCAGGCGACCTAAGAAAAGATAAACATTATTCGACGTCACCTCTTGGCGGCCTAAAGTAGACAAAAGAGCTATGTAGATGCAAGGCAGAGACACTTGGAATTCGAAGTCGGGGATCACGTGTTCCTTAAAGTCTCTCCGATGAAAGGGGTCCTACATTTTGGCAAGAAGGGAAAGCTCATTCCGTGATTCATTGGGCCATTTCAGATCCTAAATCGGGTGGGGATCATGGCATATTGCCTCGCCGTACCCACACCGCTCGTAGGCATGCATAATGTATTCCATATCTTGATGTTGAAGAAGTACATTCCTGTCCCAACGCATATTATCAGGTGGGAGTAAGTAGAGCTTATGGAAGATGCTACCGATATCCTGCGGCCTATGCATATTTTGGATAAAAGGGAACAAGTGTTGCACAACAAAGTCATCCCGCTTATAAAAGTGTTGTAGACGCGCCACATTGAAGAAGAGGCTACATGGGAGATGGAAGTCGAAGTTCGTAAGAACTACTCGTAGATACTTGAGGAGTACGAGAAGGTACAAATTTCAAGGCTCGAGGGTGGTAGATTGTAACATCTGGAAAAAATATATATTAAAACCCCAATACGTCCATGAGCGGAGCCGCCCGAGGACTATGCTAGTCAGACTAGAAATGGCAAAACGTATTAAAACTTGGGAAGTTAGGGTAATTAGGACCGGATAGACATTTTCACAAGTCATGGATGGCTACAACCATGAGCGTAGCTAACCCTAAAGGTAGTTGGGACCTGAAAGAAGCCTCAGGGATTCACTCCTTCCGAGATTGCCTTGGCTAGTTGTATTGGGATTTGACCACTCATTAGAGATCCATTAAACCTGAAATCATAGGATAATCTCCGTCTCGCCGGGCTCAACATCCATCGTGGTTGGCGAGCCGGGATATCGTCTATAATCGCTCAACTTGGGCTAGAAGCCTGATGCGGAGGATGTGCGAATACCCTAGGTGAAAACTTGGAACTTAAGTGGAATGAGTCCCTTACTTTTTCGCAAAGTTATAGCTTTCAGGCCGTTAGGTTATGACCAAACTCAGGGTGTAGGCTAAGGACATTTCCCTACTCATATTTGTATAATTACGGTCCTGATCGATTGTCGACAATCGTTGATCGAAAGTGGGGCCCCCACGACTGATTAACGCGCCTAATCGTCACTTGGTTGTGTTTGAATGTGGATCTCTTAGTGTTCCATCTACCCCATGGCGTGGATGAGCATGTGGGTCTCCAAGAGGCCTTGTCGGTCGGAAACAACCTCCCCTGGGGTATTTATATTGGACAAAGGCTCATTGGGCTATATGTACACATTCTAGCACTATAAATAGGCCCCAAATTCACCCTCTCTCCCCCCATACGAATTTTGCAACCCTAGCTTGTGAGGGGGGGGGGGGGGGGGGGAGAGAGAGAGAGAGAGAGAGAGAGAGAGAGAGTTACTCCTCCCCTTTTTCTAACCTGTAATCTAGCCGTAATCGAGTTACATCATCGGAGTTACTTCGGCGATGGATATAGGTAATTAGCACATCTTGCTTTTAATTGATTTGTACCAAATTCTTATAAGCTAGTGTACTTGTTTAGGTCATCGGTGATCCTTTCATGAAACCCTAACGCTAGGAGCAAGTCTCAATCGGATGAGCTAGCGAAAGGTGCAGACTATTACTCTTAGGCTACTGTTTATCAAGTCTTATATTTTCAGTCAATGGTTCGTGTTTGTGAATACGTAAATGCATGTTAACTTGTTTATGTTCGACTTATGTCTCATAAAATGCTACTTCTCACATTGTGATGCTTGCATGTTTGATGAAATGCCTTAATGAGTGAATTGCTAGGAATAACGTTCATGCTTCATTCTCATATCTACAGTCGTCGATTAGTTAGATTTGTTGTGTAATTAAGACTACTCGAGTAGTCGGTTTAGTCAGCAAATCACAGAACACGGGAGTGCCCCAAGATAGATTGGCCATTCCAGACTCATTCGATCGATTCGAGTTGAACACGACCAACCGCCAATAGCTAGGCTATGTGGGATGCTTTCACCCAATGTCGGTTTTACCGGGGTTCACCTAAGTCAACCAGATTCAACTAATAGTCATCTAATCACGTACGTTCACCATATATGGTCATGACATTCTGAGGCTAGGATACCCCATACCTGTTTAAAGAGTTTACTGATAACCATTAGCGATACGATACATAAGTCTCATGAGCCAAGCATGGTGGTATGAGACACTGTGTCCATGTTGTTGGCCTATGTTGGGGTGACGAGCATCCCTGTAGTGACTGTGAGTAATGTCACTTACAACTTGCCTATTGTATGTGTACAATCAGGAGTGACGAATTCAAACGGATCAAGGGACATACGTAAGGGACCGACACAACTGTTCTAAGCTCGGTGATCTAGATGATACAAATGGCCAACGTGGCGGTACTCTAGTCTTCTCAAATATGCTGGGTGAATAGGACTAATTAACTACTCGAGTAAACATAACCATCCACCACATTGCACTAGACTAGGTCATGGCGAATTGGCATTGTAGTCGCGTGATAAGAGAGTGTTGGCATTTGCGACATGGCGTCAAAGTCACTTGTGAGGGAGTCTTGAATTGTAAGGGCATGCATCATTTTATAAACTCATCCATATGTTAATAGATTGGATAACTTAGGATTAATGGAACAACTGAGTTGATCACTCTCTCCCACCCTAGGATGGTGTTTTAAAACATCAATTAAAAAATGTTGTATATGCAGGTACCATCGAGGTTGACGTGTTGGAGGAGGCGTACATGGACCTGAAGGAGGAGTTTTCATACTTTCAGTTGTCAGACGGGCCGATGTAGCCGATACGCTGCTCGACTAGACGTGTCGAGTGTTTTAGTTTTTATTGGGCGCCATGTTGCGAATTTTGTTTACCCTCGAACTTTGTATATTGGGCACAGTGTCAACAAAAAGCCCTAGCCACCTCATCCTTCTTTTCCACTACTGGAGACGGCACCAGACACTTAGAAACATCAATCAGAATGCCACTGATATCCCCAGAAAACTCCATTGAAGAGATCGAAGACACAAGGGTTATAATTTTCATCACCGTCAATGGTCATAAGATGGATTTGAGAGGAAATAATGATCATCGTCAATGGCAGTTTGATGAGATTCTAGGGTTAAAGATTGTTGAGGGTCAAATATTGCATATTAGACCCCAGTTATTACCTGATTTTACGAACATGATATTGTTTAATATCCTATTTTAATTGTGTTTGTATTGCAAGGTGAATTTAAGAGATTAGATTGCTCATCTTCGGAATGTGTTGAGGCTACATCATGCACTAAAAAAGGAAGATCGCACAGTAAACTTCATAGTCAAGTTTTTGTCTAGTAATAAGGAAGATGAAATAGGGAGAGAGGGATGAAGATTGCCAGAACAAGTGGGTTGCTGCCTGCACAACCACACATGACTGCCAGGCGAAAACGAGGGGAGTCTGCTAGTCGTAACTCGGCATATGTAGGGTTTCATAAAACCCCTTACATTCTATAATGTTGAAACCATCCCCTGCTATGATCGATAACAATAGTGTTTTATCTCAATGTATTGTCGAAAACCAGCTTTAGCTAATCAAAATTTGGCTAGATAGAGCTATCGACTGTTGCTGTTGACATAACATGATTTTATTTTATTTTTTAAATTGAGGCCACGACAAAGGAAACTACTGATCATGAACTACTGCAAAGAAGGGATTCGAAACCCCTCATTGGTACTGAATGGAGATGCAATAAACCTTAATGCAATAGTCTCTCTACTTGACAGATTGCAACTTCGGCAACAATGGCTGACCATGCCACTGTTGTGATTGGATGTCGAAAAAAGTATGAAAATGAGCCCATGGTCCATATCTAAGTCTAGTTAAACTAAAAACAAATTACACAAGTCTAGCCCCTAGTGTTCTGGAATAGCTTCAAGAATTGAATCAATCTGCCATAACCGATGCACAGTTGGCTCTGATACTAACTATGAAACTTAGATTGCGGAATCAAAAGGACTGTGCAGTGCATCAGAGATGGGGATCGATTAAACGCCATTACTGTAGAATTGATGTTGTAGTAGTCTTACGCACCTTACACCCTCCAGAGAAGCATCATGATGGTAATAGAAGCTTCGGTCATGTGTAGGTTTGGGGACCCAACCCTACTTATATAACTTATATAGTTTAGAGGGTTGAGGAGTTTGAATCTCATCAAAACTCCTCTCTCTTTAGGCTCCACACGAATTTGTCAATCCTAGTCCAACTAGAACACTGTGCATGTGACGCAGTTGTAACGCACCACCCCTTACATGATTTTAGATGAGTCACAACTTTGTAGTGTCTGTTAGTATGGCCAATCACATTATCCAGCCCTTAGGGAGATCCAAATTGTTAATCAATAAGGCCCACCTTATAGAATTCTTACAACAATAACTTCGTCAAAATTTCCTCACAAATTGCCCAAATAGAGAAAGGAAAGAAACCTTCTAAACTCCTTATTAATGCATTATTAGCGAAGATACATAGATTTTAACTACATATATAAAAAGAAAAGCTTCTTATTTACTGGTGGCTGATGAAAACATGTTCTTCCTCTTGCCAAGCAAGGTGGTCATCATCTTATCACGAGGTGGGACATTCTCTTTGATAACTGGAACTTCCATGAAATTCTTGCCCCATGCATCGAGTGATGGGAATCGATACGCATCAAGTAGCTTCTTGCCCGCCACTTCCTCTAACACAGGGAGCCAGTGTGGGATCCAGCCGGCCACTAAATCAACGAACCCGATCGTCTCTCCTCCGAAGAATTTCTTCCCTTCAAGCTCTGCATCGAGGGTCTTGAGCACTTCTAACAACGATTCTAATGCTTGTTCTTGCTCTTTTCCTTGTGAGTAGAAAGCAGTGCGTACGCCAACCACACACTGCATCATTAGGAATGCGTTATTGAGAATTAGCCTATTGGAGATAAAATCCTGTTTGGCTCTTCTTAACTTTTGACAGTGCGATTCTCATGTGGGGCCCACCAAAATGGGTGAAGTATGACAAAAACAGCCCAAGTGGAGCCCAAAGATTACCCTGATTGGAAGATCACAACCACTTGAACATGGTTCTTCTTCAGAATGGAAGGAAATTAAGAATGAAAATGATCTTACTTAGGACTTGAATGGTTACAATCATCTAATTAGACCATGTGCAAGACATGGTGGAACCCACCTATCCAAATGTAAGATGATCGTAGGTGGGCCGACTCGATCGCCACGTTGGAATTTGCACTATAATGGATCATTTTTACCTTAGAATACATACCCTAAAAGAAATTGATCTAATTCTCTAAAAACCACAACTTGAATTTGTAATCGGGCTGCGTTTGGATGCTCAATGGAATTGAATTTCAATAATTTAATTCAACTAAGAGTAAACAATCATAGTGGCCAAAACTAGCTTGACTCACAACTCCATTTTTCATCCCTTTTCATGTTAGAGATAAGGGCGCGTTTGGTTGCATTAAATATATCGACATTTCATGATATTTCACGATTAAACAGTCTAATTTGATGCAAATTTTCATGATATTTCATGAAACTCGATCGACCCAAACACACCCAAAAATAAAATTAAATAACTCGAATAATGAATGATAGAAGAATCACCTTCTCATCGGCGAACTTCGCCCAAAACCGTGCCATTGCTCGCTCATAAGGGTCTTCGGGCAATATTGGATTCTCCTTCCATATTTCATCGATGTATTCGAGAATGACGAGCGATTCGACGACTGGATTTCCGTTGTGTAAGAGCACTGGAACCTTGTTGTGAACAGGATTGTATTCCAAAAGCAGTGGACTTTTGTTACTTAGATCTTCTTCAATGTATTCGTATGTGATTTCCTTGTGCTTAAGTGCCCATTCAATCCTATAACAGTATGGGCTTGGGAATGTTCCAAACACCTTCACTTCTCCTCCCATCTCAATGGAAATTTCTGTGTGGAAGCTCATCTTCTTCCCCTCCGTATTTATATAGATACGTTTAAATAACTCAACATGATGCATGCACGTACGTCACTCTGGCCATAAAAACTAGTGATTCGATGATATCAACCATCTGATTTGGCCTTTTCTGAATTTGGGCTGGTCATTATTTTATTTTTAATTATCCACTTGATCAGTCAACAGTAGTTGGATGGTTTGGACCGTCCATTCATCGTGAATCATTTTCATCATTTGGACAGTCCAGATTGCAGTATATCCGCGCCCTTGTAGGGTGGATGGGCTTAACCGATCAAATGATGGTGATTATTAGGGAGGATTTCATTTCTCATGCATATATTAAGTGTTGAAAGTTGATTTTTTGAAAATAAAAAATATTCGAAAATTTTTAAATATTTTGTTTTGCTGTCAAAATGCTTTTTAGAAAATTTTAAATTAAAGTGCGGTGTGCTTTTGTTCCACATCAGAATTAAAAACTTGTGATTTAAACGTTGAGGGGTTTATAAGTGTTATTAGAGTTTTGAAGATTCAGGCACTTGGGTTATGTATTCCAGTACTACACACATGCGAGGGCGTGGGCAGTATAGCTGTAGTCGGTACAAACGTCTTTCAAATGTATATTTCCAAGACATTATTTTTCCAAGAATAAGAAAATACTTCATTACTTTTTATATTTTTTTTTCTCTGTTATAGTATTTAGTATTTATTGTATTATTTCATACAAGTTCAATCACTCGTGTATAAATACAGACCGACACTCAGTAAAATATAAGCAATCATTCCATTTAATAATGGTGTCTATTAAAAAAATGTGAATTGCAGTGAAATAAATGGTTTTTATACAAACGGTCCCGTGGGCTGTGTATGGAAGCCTTTCAATGCCTATAAGTTTCACTTGGACATGTCCAAAATCCATATCATTAATCTGGACCGTCCACTAGGACAATGCTACTCTTCCAGAGCTTCTATTGAAAAATCTCAGCAATTGGATGCTCCTAAACATCACTAACTGGACCTATCTCTTATAACTGATCTAGTCCATCCATTTGCATTGCTACTTTCCAGGCTTTTTCGATCTTCCGATTTGAATTATTTGTCAAGGTAGCCTGCTATGAGTGGCCCGGGCCATATGGGCGGCCCAGATTGATGATATGGATGGTCCACATCTCTAAATGCAACTTAATGCATTGGAAGGCTGTCATCCACTGACGAATAGCTGCTTGATGTAAAACTTCTGGGCCCAAAAAGTTTTGAACGGTAGACATTCAATTTCCACCGTTTCCTGTGGTGTGGTCCACTTGAGCCTTGGATCTTCCTCATTTTAGAGATGGAAAGGATGAACGGTATGGATAAGTCCTGTACATCACGGTGGACCCCATAGTTTACTCCCTCGGATTGTCTCTAAATAATTTTAAACAATGCCTGTCATTATATCACATTGGGATGGTCCAATGAATTACGAAAGAAAAGGACGCGGATTGCTTACTGACAACGTCAGTAGCGAGGTGGTGGCTACTGACAGTACTCTGTAGGCCCTAACATAATGTGCATGTCCTATCCTCGCCGTCCATCTATTTTTTTCAAATAATTTTATGTTATGATACTGAAAATGAAGCAGATCTAAATCTCATATGGACCACACTACAGGAAGGAGTAGTGATTGAACACTCACCATTAAAAGAAGAGTCACAGAAGTAATGGATTAAGATGATACTTGTGTTTTCTCTTCATCGTGACCTAATCAGTAGGCCGATGAGAAATAAACATTACAGTGACCTTTAATTATTTTTTTTTAATGATGGGCATTCAATCTCTACTGTTTTCTTGTGGTGTGGTCCACTTGAGATTTGGATCTTTCTCATTTTTGGGCTCATGCTCTATAATAATCTTGAAAAATAGATAGACGACTTAGATAAAACAAATATATATCATGAGGGTCCACAGAGCATTGTCAGTAGCCACCTTGCTACTGACTCTGTCAATATTAGAGCTGAGCATTTCATACCCAAACCGGTGGATCCGGCCCGATCAGACCTGATCCAACCCGATTCGAACAGAACCGATGGTCATGATTAATCAGGATCGGGTAGCGTAATTCAAATCCGAATTATTTTCAAGTCGAATCTGGGTAAGCCCTATTCCAAACCGACCTTATCCGATTGGATCCGATTCGGACCGACCCGATTCGGACCGCATATATTAGTGTGTGTGTGTGTGTGTGTAAAACTTTTACCGCCTAAACTTTAGGCTCGGCGCCAAAAAATCCCGCCCAATGTACTCTCTATCTCTCTTTATATATCTGTGATTCTCTCTCTGTATGTCTCTCTATTTCTGTTGAAGAAGAAGGTAAGAAGAAGGTTTTGGAGCTTGGATATCTCTGCTGGAGAGAGATATATTGAGAAATGATCTTGTGTATGGAAGAGAGAAAGAGGGAATGTAACGCCCTGAAATTCGAGGGTCGAGCATAAACTCAACTCCCGATTTCCAACGCATCACTTATGCAGCATAATGAATGATGATTGAATGTTGTCTGTGTTAGTGCATTAAACATGAGTGAGATTATACCAAAACAGTAATTCATACTCCAGATCAATTGTATAAAGGCAAGCAGAAGACTAAAACTGTATATATATATATATATATATATATATATATATATATATATATGTATGTATGTAGAAGAAACAAAACCATCTCAATCTCCAGAGTATGAACCCATCTGAGTCACCATATACATATATCTGTTTTATAAACAAAATGTCAAAAGTACAACTAAGGAAATAAGTCCTGTAAATCCCGTCGATCCAGCAGTCTAGTCGAAGCCACCAGAATACTGCATAAATGAGAACTCGTCCTGGTCCTCGTCATAGTCCGGCTTAGCCTCTTGAGTTGTCATCTCATCTACACCTGAGACAGAGTCTGGTTGGTGTGTACAACACCGTCCCGTAACGTGGGAGTGAGTAGCTAACTCAGTGGAACAGTAAAGCATAGGTTAACATGTTATCAATTCAATTAAGCAGTAATGATAAAGAGGTACAATCAAACACTCCTAACTACTCTTATTAATGCAAGTATGAATGCAATCATGATGTATGCCCTCACCACACACTCCCTCGTGCGACACCATCTTATGTTCGCGGCATGCTTGCATTCCTCAGTGCTCCACATCTTCCAGGCACATGCAATGCATGATGAGCATGATTACCGAGTTGTTAGTCCATTTTAAACAGCAGGATTGAGAAACTAAGGTACCTCCCTTGTATCATTCCCAAACATGATCCATTCTAGGGTCGTCAAACCTAAATAATCTAATACGATAGTGTGGTTCTAGGACGCTGCAAAGGCTGTCAGGGTTGTTACACACAATGGTTACACCACTCCCTCATCACCTTTTTAACGATTCATCACTAATTGGATACAGGCCTAGTTTATACTCTATACACTGCGGTAAAACTCGTCGCCTCACCGCAATTCAGAGTATGCTCGAGGTCACTACAAAGGTCTCGTCACCAATCAGTGTAGGCCGACAGCTCGAATATAGTGTCCCATACCACCATAATCAGCTCACGAGTCTAGTTGCTCACTAGTCACTACGGGGAGGCACGTGGCTCCAGCGTAGGCCGATAGCTCGACCACGGTGTCCCATACCACCATGCCCGACTCATTAGTCTTAGCGGATCGAGGTACCATGGTTAACGGGATTTCACTGGTAAGTTTGGTACCCTAGGTTCAAGCAGTAACGTCCAAACAGGGTGAACATACATTAGACATATCGGGTTACTTGACGAGCCTGACTAGCTCGAGCGCCCAATCGACTGAACGACATGAAGTGCATAAGCACTTTGTGTAGCCTAATCACTGTCGCCAACCGAAGTACGACTCGGGTTCGTCAAACACATCCTACGTGGTGAAATGAATCTCAACCATGATCTCAAGTCCGGTACCGATTGTCTAGACTATAATCATAGTCCCAAACTCAATCAATCCTTATTTAGAGCATGTAGAGTAAAGCATAATAAACAAAGTAATTCAAGCATGTTAACAAGCATGTCATAAAGCATATTATAAAGCACCATGTAAACAAGAAATACAAACACATATATTTCATAAGTAAGCGGTTAAGTTAAACAATCAACATGGAGGAAATCATATACGTCTCTAAGGTAGTTGAGAATCCCATCTCAACACCTACCTAAGACACCATCATCCAAACACTTACTCTCACAAGCATTTTCACAAACACTTAGAATACACTATTTCAACATACATAGTGTACATTAGCAAAATATGTATTAGGGCGAGTCCTTTCGCCAAACAAGTATTTTATCCATATATAATATATTCATATAGCAATTAATCATGGCAAATACATCTCCAAAATTTATACATATACAGTACTTTCTACAAATACCTAGAATATGTAAAATTTTATATTCTACGTTTTTAATCGAAGTGAAAAACAGACAGCACTTTGTACATGTGCAATTGCATGCGGATCATGAATCTATCATTATTTGACATTGAAAGTGTTGAAAACCGTAACCTATACACCTAAAGTCCTCACCTTTTACCATAGAATCGTAACGAATCTGATAGGTTTGCTAAACTTCCATATTCGGCAGTTCGGTAACCTATAGATGAAATAGGTTAGCTATTTCATAACCTACAACCTTCACAACCCCAAAACAGATTAGGGTTAGGGTTTCTTACCTAGAAACGAAGTCGGATTCCCCGAGAAAGCGTCTAGACTTGCGTGGTTAAGCTTGTAGAACGACAGGGAATAGTAGTAGGGAGCTTCTCCCACTTCTCTCAGTCTTTCTCTCTCTTTTCTCTCTTCTCTCTAGGATTTCTCTCAAATTCATATGGCTGTAAGAGAAAGGGTTCTAAGGTCCTTATATAGCCTAAAACACACTAAAATAGACTTAAGGTCAAGATATACTTAGGTTATAACCAAAGCGACTATTTTCCAGCTCAATGGAGGACTTCTGGCGGGCCCCCTTGAGCCAAAAGTCAGACTTAAGCTCACAGACTTTGGATCTAGGTGGAGTTAAGTTTTTGTTTCAGTCGGATTCCCAGATCACGCGTGGCGGACCGGTTTCAGTTCAACGGTCAGCAGATCTCGATCAGAAATTCCAAGTACATGGATATGTTTATGAAATTTTTCCTAATCCGAGGGTGTATTTGGGTCAGATTCTGACGGTCTATTTTCTTACAAAATGTCCGCAAGTAACAAGTCTCAGATCACTATTTGAGATATTTATTTTGTAAAGAAAAACAAGTGTTTTCACACTCCTCGCTCCGGACTCAAGCGAACAGCCGTGGGACACTGTCTGGATTTGATTTCCGAGATGGTTGTCAAGCCCAGCGAGGCGGTCCTAAGTCCTTAACTTCGTATTATTCGGACTCCTGATGTGCGGTCTAGACCTGATACGGAGTTTCAATGTGCTCCCAAGAGCAGTCGGGTAATGAGTTTGATCCTAGGTTTTAGGATAACCTAGCGTCAATGATTCTACAAGTTTTGGGTCTTGCAGATCGTATTTAAAGCGATTCAAACGGATTTCATGGCTAATCTAGTTTAGCACTTAGTTAACTTTGTCAATTTTCTAAAGGATTTAATCCTAAGTGATTTCTGGTCGAGGTGGTACTCGGGCCATTGTACGGAAATTTTCGAGTCGTTACAGGGAAAGAGAAAGAGAGTTGCAGGTATGTTTTATATCCAAACCATCCATCCATTTGGCGAGCTCATTTTAAGGCTTTGGATATTCATCAATTTTAGGTTCAACCACTAAAATGATATAGAAAAACGAATGGACGGCGTGGATAAATCACATGCATTCATGGTGGGCCCCAACAGAGTTTACTCGAGGATTCGCCGATGTACCACGAAACAGATTGGCTACTCCCCTTGACACTTGCTCTGTGGGCCCCACCATGATGTATTTGTTTCATCCATGACGTCCGTATATTTTTAAAGATCATTTTAAGGCTTGAGACCAAAGATGAGGTATATCTCAATCTCAAGTGGACCACATTAGAGGAAACAGTTTTGAATGAGTATCGACCATTAAAAACATTTTGGGGCCATAACAGTTTTGGATCAAGCTGATTTTTGTTTTTACCCTTTATTTGAGCCTGTATGACCTAATCAACAGATTAGATGTCAAATAAACAATATAGTAGGCCTTAGGAGGATTTTAATGGTGGATATCCAATAACTATTGTTTTTATGTGGTGTGGTCCACCTGAGATTTATATATCTCTCAATTTTGGGATCAAGCACTAAAATGATCTTTAAAAATGGATGAACGGAATGGATGAAACACATACATCATGGTGGGGCCCACAGAGCACCGACCACTAGCCACAGGGCTGGTGGCAAGGGGAGTAGCCAATCCGTTTCCGTGTACCACACAAGCTAGTTATAGCTAGCTGTAGGTACGTGTCGTGCCCAGACGGACGCGGATTTCTTGTGATAGGAAGTTCCTACGCTGGGAACCCATGTGGGACCCACTGCGATGTTTGTGCGAAATCCTCCCCGTCCATACGTTTTGTGAGTTCATTTCAGTACATGAGGCTAAAAATTAACCGTATCCAATGCGCAAGTGGGCTAAAAAAGTGATAATTGAACGTCCACAGTTGAAATATTCGTGGGGCCACAGACGTTTTGAATCATGCTAATATTTGTTTTTTCAGTTCATCCCAGTAGGAATGAAGTTATTAACGGTATGGATGTCATGTAAACATCACCGTCGAGCCCAGGGAGGTTTCAACGGTAGGAATTTACCTAACCACCTTTTCCTTTAATACGGCCCACTTAAGTCTTGGATCCTGCTCACTTTTGGTCCAATGTTCTAAAATGATCTCAAAAAACGGATGAACGGAGTGGATTCCCGAAAAACATCATGGTGAGCCCCACCTACGATCCCATCACACGAACTTTATGTGAAACGCTTTCGCAGGAAATCCGCATCCCTGCTAGCGTGTCGTGCACATCAATACAAGCCAGCCGTATTCTCGAGCTCCGAGTTGTATGGACGGCTTAAATGAGATCCATGTTACATGGCCCCACAATTATGTATTTAATATATCCATACCGTTTATCCATTTTTTGTAATCATTTTAAAGCATTTGGAAAAAAAAATGAATCATATTTAAAGCTCGAATGGACCACACCGAAAATAGCAGCGAGGATAATGATTTTCACCGTTAAAAAATTCGATCCTTAGCCAATCTGATCCGACTCGGTTTCCTTGACCAAGTCGGACTCGGTTCGGATAAGGCTAAGCATGTAATGGATTTGTTCGGGTAAGGTGTTCTGGACTCGCTCGCAGATTGGGTTAGGTTCGGATCAGTCCAGGCATCTTTCGGACCATACCAAGTTGGACCAAATCCGATCCAACTCGGTTCGATGCCTAACTCTAGTCAATATGCAATCCGCGTAGCTACCGAAGTGATGTCACCAAGTTCTGTGGAACTCACCATAGCATATGTGTTGTATCCACACCGTCCATCCATTTGGAGAGATCATTATAGTGCTTGAGCCAATGAATGAATAAAATCCAATGCTCAAGTCGACCTCACGACAGAAAACGGTTTCCCATCGTTGAAATCTTCCAAGGACTCACCATGATGTTTATTTGAGATCCAACCTATTCATAAGTTCACACAAAAATAGACGAAGGGACAGCACAAATACCAGCTTGATCAAAAGCTCCTGCGTCCCTCTATAAGTTTTTAATGGTAGGCCTTCAGTCCTGACCTTTTCTGTGGTGGGGTCCACTTCAGCATTGTATCCTACTCATTTTTTCTTTTGACTAAAATGATCTCTCCAAATAGATGGACAATATAGATACAATGCATACATCATGATGGGTCCCACGGAACTTGGTGATGTCACCACTGAAGCCGTAGTAGCTAGTCCGTGTCCCCCATGGAGCAAGGCATATTCTTTTGACGTCATCATGTTCAGAACACTATTAAAAACAATGTGGAACTAAAACTAGCATGCAAGTATAGTTGAACTGTCCAAATCGTATCAGATTGATCGGATGATTCCAACCGTTATCATTAACTAGCCTTTGGTTTTTTACTTTGAATATGCACTATATATATATATATATATATATATATATATATATATATATATATATATATATATATATAAGGTTTTGGATCAAAGTAAAAATTGAGCCCATGTAATCTCATGAGGTGCTGCTTCACGCTTCACGTGGACCGTTCATATTTTGAAATCACATCACGTATGATGAGTTCTCAAAAAAGTTCACACGAGTTCAATGGGAATGGGTGTGCGGCTAAGCATTATATATGTATATATATATATATATATATATATATATATAATTTCAACTGTCTATTAGAGTACTCACTAAATTAGACCACCGTTGAGGTTTTTCTACAACTCTCAGCACTGGGGCAAACTCATCAAAAGGTACGTGTACACGTAAATCCAAGGTGTGAAATGATCAAAGGGGTACATGGTAACTTTTGGTGCAGGCCTTTCCCAGCACAAAAGCCAGGCCTGTTTATACAAAATATTAACGCGGCCTATTGCACCCAATTTCTGATCATTCTTAAAATAGCCAGTAAAGAATGGAAACAAATATAGGGGGAAAAATAATGAGATTTGATAATATCAAATTACATATTTATAATTGTAACACCCCGGGTTTTCAGGGGCCGTGTAGGAACTCGGCCTCTAAATTTCGGGTGTCGCTTATATCCTAATTATGGTGATTTGTACATAAATCAGTTTAAATGAGCAATAAAAGAATCGACTAGAACATAAACCACAATCACAACTAATCTACTAAAATAAATGCGACTAAGAAATACCAGTCTATAGGAATATCAAATGGGTTGCACAAGGCGTCGCCCAAAATTTTTTATAAAATAAATGTCTAAAAGAAATGGTGCGCTACATCCACAGCTCAACAACCTATAATCAAACCGCACAGTCTACGGTAATCTGCCCATAAGCTGGAAGTAGGAAGCTTCTCTTCCTCATCTATGCTCACCCCGCTCAGCTCGTCGAGCTCCACCTCACCTGCATCTAATGACGGGTTTGGTTGGTAATTTAAAACATCGTCCCAAAGTAGGAGTGCGTACCTAACTCAGTAGGTACCATTAGCCATAAGTTACATCAAATAACAATTCCATGATGAATTTAATGAAAAGCATAAATTCACACATCTCTAACTAATCTGTTAAATGCGTATGCTTGAATTATGGTATGATGCATGACCTCACCCACAACATTCCCTCGAGTGACTTCGTCTCATGGTCGCACATGACCAACATTCCCTCATTACGACCTCAACTGCCAAGTCGCCAAATTCTAGCTAATGCGATGCATGAATAATGTTAGCCGAGTATTTGATTAATTTCGTTCATCCATCAGGTTGAGAAAACTGGTATACCCCGACGATATCAATGCCCCCATCCATTTGTGAGGCTAGGACCCCTCAACATACGAGGCCAAGACCCCATGATCATTAATCCCATCGGAGTCCCCACCCTCGATTGCAAGCACGTGGGGAGTGCTAAGAAGCGGGATCGCTCGCGGTCACTACGGAGAGGCTCATCACCCCAGCGTAGGGCAATAGCTCGAACACAGTGTCCCGTTCTACCATGCCCGACTCACAAGACAGTGGATATGTTTCTAATAGTTGTCAGTGGGCTTCAGTAGGCAAGGAGTGTTTCAGATTCCATACAAGCGTGAGTAGACATGGTTAACAAACATTGTTGGTGAGTCAGTGGACTAGACCGTCCAAGTTCAGGCAAGCACGTAACACACAACATCGGGCGCAAGTAGCCCATGTAGTCCCACTACTGTCACCCATTCACATCCGCCCAAATCAGTCAGTCTAGTCAGAGGATGGTCCAACCAATGGAACCACCGTCATAAATCTCGATCATCTGACCAACCAAGAAAATGGGTTACATTTAATAACACTTCTAGCAATTATGAGTTCATCTTTTAGTATAGGTAGAATCATGCGTACAATACATCTAACATAAGATTTCAGGTTATTAAAATGAATACAACTACTCTTAATATCATAAGTTAGACGTGTGTATGTGTGGTGTTGGATTACCTAAGAGTCCAAGGACAACACCTCTCTTATAGTACAAAAATACAATAAGAAATAATGCAATCATACATGTTATAGGGAAGATGATGTAAAAATCAGATGTGATGAAGAGCATGCAACACCAATTTCATGCCCAAATATGTTAAAGACTAATTAAACAAAAATTCATCATTGCAAGCAAGTTGGTGAACCTAACGTGTAAGTTCCTAGCTAGAGTTTCCCTAAATCACTCATGCACATCACTTAATATTCATAATCATTAAATTTATCATAAAATTGGTACTTATCCACCTAATGATAATAGTCCGCACCTTAAGAGGAGATTTTCATTCTTTGAGATCTTAGGATTTGAGGATTTGGGTAAAACCACCAATTCCTAAATCAAAATCAAGAAAAACAACATTAATGACTAGAAATCTATACTAGGTTGTTTAATTGAAGGGAAAATATACTATTCTTACCTCCGATTCTTGGCATGGGTGGATTTGGTGGAGGTTTTGTAGTAGCCACCGGTTTGGTTGAGGAAATACTAACCCTACAAGCATTAAGATTTCCCTCACTCACACAAACAATCTCTCCCTTATCATTCTCTTCATTTCTTTCCATCTCTCTTTCTCTTCCAAGGTAGGGCATGAAATTTGTATGGGAGAAAGGGGTTGTGAGACCCATATCCTAGCCCGTACCGTTCCGTAGGTTTCCATGGTCCTCCCGGTCAAATTCCAGAGACCCGCGATCTGTTATTGGCATTTGCTCGTGATCCTGAGTCGTGTCTCATATATTAGAGTCGGCTTGACTCGAAACTTGTACCCTTGCGACCGCGCCGTCGCTGCGGTTCCGATGCCGCGTCTCGCGCGCCGAGAAAATACCCAAGCCAAGAGATGTGGGCCTGCATTCAGTTCGAGAAAAATGCCGCACGTTATAAATATCAGAGAAATTTCTATGACACATCACATCAATCCATCAATCAAATGTCAAGTACAACACCCATTCCTAAGTACAACTACCCTCCCCTAAAGTCAACTCTCTCTTATACAACCAAGTACAATCATCCATCACTCACCATCCCTCTCTCCCATCACTTCTCTCCCATCACCCCTCTCTCTCTCTCTCTCTCTCTCTCCATTTTCAAGCAACTCCATGAGAGTGCAATGTCCATGGCTTTCATGGGAGAGCTAGTATGGCCCACTCCCTACCACTTAAATCCAACCCTTCAAAGCCAAATTCAACAATTAGATTGACTCTCTTGAAGCTCTAGAGGCTATAGGCGGAAGAAGGAAGATGAGATTAAAGGTGGGTGTTCATCATCTTGATCTTTGATGATTTGAGGGCCCACATGTGGTGGAACCCATCTTAATGTATGCATTGTTTAGGGAGGGGCCCATAATGGCAAGGTCCCTCCACCATCTGACGTCTCTCTCTCTCTCTCTCTCTCTCTCTCTCTCTCTCTCTCTCTCTCTCTCTTTCTCTCTCCCTCTTGTGATGCTGTGTGGCCCACCTAATTTATGTATTTCACCCAGCCGTTCAGCTGGGACGGTGGGCCACACGCTGATGCATGTGTTTGATCCACACCGTGGACACCACCATGATGTATTTATTTCATCCACACCGTCTAGATTATGTTGGATGGTGCTGGACAATGTTTGGACAGTGGTGTCCAATGTTTGGACAATGCTGTGGACCCCACGCTGACGCATGTGTTCTAGGTCCACCCCGTCCATGCATTGGACATGGGGCCCACCTTGTTGCTGCCACGTGTGGCCTGCCATGATGTGTATATCCCAACCGTCCATCCCTTCCTGGACGCTGTAGATCAGCCATTCGAAAAGAAAAAACTAACAAACAAATAAAATAATAAATTATGCTAATATATATATATATATAATATGTGTAATACATATCAAGTGGGGTGGCCCACCATGTGGGACCCACTTTAAAGAATATATAAATATATGATATCTGGGCCATCCATCTACTGGATGGCCAGCTATGGCCAACAACGGCCAGCAGCTACTTAGTTGTTGGACTGACGTCACCAGGTCCTATGGGACCCACCATGATGGATGTGTCCTGAATCCCCACCGTCCATCTGTCTGATGGTGGCCAACAGCCACTGCCTATAGCTGCTGCACGTGTAATTAGTAGCTCAGGGGTCCACTGTGATATATGTATTCCTCTAAGCCGCTCATCTGTATTGCCATGTGGGCCACACCGTGATGCATTTGTGTCATCCACATTGTCCAGATGTGCTGGACGGTGCTGGACTGTTTGAACGGTACTACCAGGACCCATTGTGATGTATGTTTTGTAATCTACACTGTTCGGATTGTGCTGGACAATGGTTGGATGGTGCTGATTCACATGGATAATGGTTGGACAGTGCTGATTTACATAGACAATGTTTGGATGGTGTTGATTTACATGGGAAATGTTTGGATGGTGTTGATTTACATGGGAAATGTTTGGATGGTGCTGATATACCTGGACAATGTTTGGATAGTGCTGATCATCATTAGTGGGCAATATGCCCCATGGGATTATAGTGTGCAGTGATACACATGTTGCACCCGCAACTATTGAAATGATTTTAGTTTTAATTCCAAGCTCCCATCTCTACGGCCCACCCTAATGTATTTGAGGCCCATTGGTGCAGCCCATTGATGCAGCCCACTTGATGTATATGAGGCCCATTGGTGTGGCCCACTTGATGTACATGAGGCCCATCTTGATGTATTTGAGGCCCATGAGCATGGCCCATTGTGATGTATCTCCGACCTATACGATCAAGCCCATTGTGATGTGAATTAGGCCCATGGGTCATGGACCATCGTGATATACTTGAAGCCCATTTGGTATAACCCAATGTAATGTATGTATGGCCTATGTAATGCGGCCCACTTGATGTATGAGACCCTTGTGTGAGGTCATGGGCCCACTATATGTTTGGCTCTACGCAAGGCACTCCTGGGAGTAATATTGGTTAAATGTCCACATTGATGGGCAATGATGGTTAAATGTCCTCATTGTGACCTTCCCTTAGGCCTTTTGTTAGGCCGATTGCTGAGGCCGATTCTGATTATCGAGGTTAACTGTGATTATTGAGGCCGATTCTGATTATTGAGGCTGATTTCGATTGTTAAGGCCGATTGTTAAGGCCGATTTTGATTGTCGAGGCCGATTCTGATTGTTGAGGCCCATCCTGATTATCGAGATCGATTTCGATTATCGTGGCCAATTGCCGATTAGTAATCGAGGCCGATTATCGTGACCAATTACTGATTTCAATTATTGAGCCCGATTATCGTGGCTAATTGTCGATTCCGATTGTCGTGGCCGATTGCCGATTCCGATTGTTTAGGCCCAGTGTGATGTATATGCGGCCCGTATTTGAGGCTCATTGTGATGTGTGTTCAGCCCGTGTTTAAGGCCCAATGTGATGTATATGAGGCCTATGTGATGAGGCCCATTGTGTGCATTTGAGGGTCAGGCAATGAAGCCCATTATGATGTATATTAGGCCCATGTGAGAGGCCTATCATGATGTGTATTAAGCTCTTGAGTAACGCCCATGGTGTTGCATATTAAGACCTTGTGTGAGGCCATGGGTCCACTATACGTTAAGCTCTATGTGGGTCATTCCTTAGGGGTAATGTTGGTTAAATGTTCACATTGTTGAGGTCGATTGTTGATGCCGGTTATTGATACTGATTATGAGTATGAGACAACATAGCATCATGATACATACCCATATGCATCATCTACATGTTTACTATGAGATGTGATTGACCATTGCATATGCTATAGTACAGATGGTTTATGGGACTCCCTAATAGGTGGAGTTATCCCACATGAGCGCACGGTATGCGTAGGATTGATGCATGATTGGACAACATGATTCATGCATCTTGCATTGTGTGATTGTGACTACTATACGCCCTAGCGACAACAGGGCTGTGACTTCCACAGACATGTTGTGGATGACCAGATGAGACACCAAAAATGTTTGGGTTCGAGCATCTGGGCACTTTAGATGTCCATGGGTGAAAGTCTTTAAACCTCCAAGGTTAGGAGATGCCCCAACGTCGAGACCAAGTGGATACATGAGAGCCCGAGTGCCGAATACCAGTAAGCCGCGTCTCCCACTGTGTCTTGGTCAGTTGGGAGGGGGTGTGGCCTTATCCACCCGATTCGTAGTGGGCAAAACTAGGCTAAATTTGATCAGCTCATAAATGAGTTCGCTATCGATATGGTAGGTATTTGCTGACTACTGGCCAGGCGAATAGTGAGGTCTTTCCACTCACTTGGTTGCGCGCGATGAGGTGACAATTTGGTTTGGAGTGTACTAGACCCTGATGATGATCCTAGAGATGTACAGTACTGATTTGTGGAGTAGGTGTTGCATACTCATTCACTATCCACTGGGGCTGGCGGTGCGTAACTATTTGTTACGTGTACCTTCGCAATGGCCAGGATTTCGGTTGGGGCGTGCGACTAACCTGAGATCAGGAGTTTACCACATTGAGTCTGACTATCCAAATTTAGGTATGTGACTGGTTTAGATAGAAGTCCCTTGTGGTGGGCCCCATAGCTTGTGATACTACGTACCATCATCCCGACTTCACACTCCAGCATGGTCATTCCATTCACACCGTATATTGCATTACATCCTCGGCATCTGATATTTGGCTCTTTATGACTCCTCATTTACATAGTTGATCTATATTATGTACTCTGATATTGTATGACTCATGGACTCATCAGTATTTCTGCTTACTCTGATATCGTATGATTCATGATCTTGCCAGTATTTGTGATATTGTATGATTATGGCATTGTATTGAATACTTGGCACTTACCTTGTGCACACACTTACACCACCCACTAAGCTTTCTATAAGCTTATGCACGATAGATGCATGCAGGTGATGTTAGGTTGCAGCAGTATTGAGCTTAGAACGTGCAGCGATCTTCTAGAGCTTTGATTTTCGATATATATTTTCCTTTTCAGCACTGTATTCAAATGTTTATATTAGTGGATATGTGATGATGATGTTGCTTTTATGATTTGGGTAAACTTGTGGTTATACTTCTTATGAGATAAATGTATGTTGGAAAAATCCTCCTTGCAGGATCCCAGGATCGGAATCTGGTGTATGGGCGCTGGGAGCCGAGAATGGGGTACCACGGAGGCTAGCGACATTGGATTCGGCGATCAAAAATTTTGTGAGTCTGGTTTCTGAGTTTGGGGCGTGACAGGAGTGCTCAAATGAGGCTCTTTTATAGTATTAAATTAGGTGTAAATGGCCCCAAGGGTTGGGTTTTTACTGTACTAGCCATATGGAAGGGTTTTTCTAACTTCTAGGGCCCACTATGGGGTGTACATATTGATATACATAGTAAGATAATTAGCCCTAATGATGATCTACGTATGGATATGATTGGCCCGCCATTTGGATGCGCTGATCAACAAATATGATTAGAAGTCTGTTTAATAGTTACCGATGGTCGATCGAGGCCGCGACTATACGGATATGAGTAGGGAAATATCCTTACTATATGTGTGAAGTTTGGTCGTAAACCGACGGTCCGAAATTCTTAACTTTGCATAAGAGTGGACGACCCAATTCACTTAAGTTTCAGCTTCTTTCTTTAGGGTATTTGCACTTCTCGTGCACTCGTCCCTCTGCTCAAGTTGGCTGGTTCTGAACACTACTCAGGTCCGACTCCCGCGATGGACGTCAAGCCTAGTAAGACGGACATTATTCTATAGTTTTGGAACTAGTGGCCCACTAATGAGCGGTCTAAAGCTTGTTTAGAAAATCGGGGCATTTCTAAAATAAATTAGGTGTTAAGATTTCTTGTGTGTAATTATTAGAGTTTGAATTAGCTAAGTTCATAATATGACCTATTCACGACCAGTGGAAATAAAGATTTGATAATAATCACTCTAAACCGTCGGTTCTTAGGCTAAAAGGATATTGACTCAGTTTGGTTTGTTAATTAAGATCTGACTCTTAGTTGTCACAACTTTTGACATATTTTTATTTAGTTATGGTCATCTTAATTAGTCGGTGATAGGTCAGCTAGAATTGGACCCTACGTGAACAAATTTCGAGGCTAAGCTTAATGTTTAAGTGATCGGGCGGATTCGTTAGTCTTCTACGGTCGATCAATTTTATATATACGGTTCTTTATCGGTATCAGCCGCATATAAGCCCATCTCAAGTGTCGAGGGTTAGTAAGTGATGATGTGGCTAGTTAAAGAAGAAAATTTAAGGATTTTTTTTGGAAATTTCAAAATAGCGAAAATTCGGAGTGTTATGCATGTGTGATCATATTGTCCTTAAAGCATTATTTGTCCATTCTCAAAGTAATTAAAACTGTCAACAGGTTGCAAGCAAATAACTTTTAGGATATGATGAGTTTTTGTGTGGTTTTACTTTTGGCAAGTATGAAGGAATCACTGATGAAACTCTATAAATATAATTTTACTAGCAGATGAAAGGTGAGAAGAAAATTCCATAATGAAAAGAGATATAAAAAATAGAATATTGACTTTGCTGGCTTAGATCACTGCACTGGTCTGATTCTTATGGGTTGGCTTTGGTTGGCTCAATTACGTATTGAACTTACTAGCTTGATTAGAAAACACTTGGAGCTTGTTGGTTCACTAGATTTTTTATTTTTATTTTCAATGATGGAATGAATCAATCAAACTCCATTTATATAGGCAAGGGTGGCTAAACGTTTTGGTCTAAGGTCATAAATGTATTGGATCAATTTTTATTGTTGGTGACAAACTAGCCAGTTTTTAGTAGTTTTATTTTTTATTACTATTTTGCATGTGGGTGACTAGTTACATGCTAGCAGTTTAGACATAATGGCTAACCGTTTCTGACTGTTGGGTTAGCCACATATAGCAATTTCTGCATCGTCAGGTTAATTACTGCATGAACAGTTATACCGGGCCTCTTAAACAGCTCTACAACTTCTATATAAGGCAGAGAGGACTCTCGCAGAACTCTTTCCCACAACACTACGAACCCAGCTACCTAACTCATCTTTCTTACCCACTATCGCACTACGACTTGTACCTGTTTTACACAAGATCGCGAGGGGGTGAGCCATCTGCCCACGTACGAAGTGTAAAGTGCACCACTAGCGCCTCTACAACCACACTACCTCACATGCCCATGCCCTCACACTAAATCCGAGTCCGAGACCATGACCGTGATCGTGCTCGTGCTCGAGCCTAAGCTCATGCCGTGCGCGTGTGCGTGCATTCGAATGACACTAGAACACACAAATCTTGGTACTCCTCTATCTCACCAAGCAAATATTAAGGTACTCAACACCTTATTAAGAGATTTTTTTTCTTCTCTCTATAGGACTATTCCTAAAGGTAAAAAAACTAACTTTTCTCACAAACTATATATATATATATATATATATATATATATATATATATATATATATATATATATATATATATATAACAAAACTAATTTCCATAATAATCCCCTACTTAGTTGAAAAATAATTTTTAAAGAGAAGACATCTGCAAGACTAGACTGCTTAAATGCATAAATAAATGTATCTTTTGATTTGAATATTTCTTTAGTGTAAGTATCTAGAAGTTCTATTGAAATTTCTGGTAGTCGCAGCTTTGAACCAGTTATTCCTAGATGACAGAGTCGGAGATACCATACACATATTCACTTTGTGTTATTTGAGTTTCCAAAAATCTTGCTCAACACATTTTATGACCATGTGCTTATCCTGCTTCAGGAAGAATCCCTAAAGAAACTCTAACTTTAATGAGACATGGTACCACCTCTACGATCACATAGGTGAAATTGTGAAATCCTTCCAGTGTCTCCGTTACTATTAAGACACTTGTACTTTTAGACTAAATTTCATTAAGAGCTTTAAGATTTAACCCAGTATTTATATTGTCCAGCACTACTTATTCTGAATGGGGTTGTATATACTTTTAGTGCTGAAACTGTCCACATATCAGTAACTTATTTTTACCCATTGAACACGTATTTAGGGATTTCTAATTTTGGGTTGGGTTTTCATCACTAGTGGAACTTTAGTTGAATGTTGTCCTTACTACCTCTCTTATTAGAGGTTTAGTAAAACAATTAGCCAAATTATTACTAGATTTCACATAGAAAATTGCAATGATTCCATCTTAAATTAATTGTTTCACATAATTGTGTCATAGACTTATATGTCTAGAGTTTCCATTACATGTGTCGTTATAGGCTCTAGCTAATGTGACTTTACTATCACAATATTGTAAATTAAATAGCCAGTATAAACTTCACACAACTGAACTTTTAATAAAAGATCTCTAAGATATTTACCTTCTTTGATTGTCACAACTAAGGATATAAACTCAGACTCTATAGTCAAGTGAGTTATGCAAGTTTGTTTCTCAGAACCGCCCTGTAGTGGACTTACTGTCCCCTACACTCGATATCCAATTCACATCAATATATCCTTTCAATACGGCTAAAAACTCTGAGTAAAATAATCTTAAGTATTTATTTACTTTTAAGTAACCAAGAACTCTACTGATTCCATTCTAGTGTTCCACACTAGGGTTGCTAGTAAACCTACTGAGTTTACTCATAGCATATGCAATATCTAGTTTATTGCATTGAATATCATACATTAGACTGCTCATAACAATTGCGTATTTAAGTTGTGCAACTTTTCTTCTGTTATTCTCATTTAGCTTGATTCTTGGATTAAATAGGGTTTTTACCTCTTTTATTTTTAGATGGTTAAACTTCTTTAATATCTTTTCAATGTAATGAGACTAACACAACGCATAACCATCACTATGTTTCTTAACTTTGATACCTAGGATGATATTGACTTGTCCAAAATCCTTCATTTTGAATACAAAAGACAAAAACTTCTTTATTCCAATCTCACCTTCTATTTTATTACTTACAATTAATATGTCATCAACATAACAGACAAATAATAATATTATCACTAACTATAGAATATATACATTTGTCAACTACATTATACATGAACCATGAGATAATATTTTGGAATCAAACTTCTCATGCCACTATTTGGGTGCTTCTTTTGGTCCATACAAAGATTTAATTAGTTTACAAACTTTCTTCTCATTTTCTGGTAGAATGAATCCTTCAAGTTGTTTCATGTATACCTCTTCATTAAAGTCACAATTTAGGAAAGTTGTCTTTACATCCATTTGGTGGATATGAAGATGATGTATGGATGCTAGCACAAATAAAATCCTAATGGATGTTATTCTAGCTAATGGATAATATGTATCAAAATAATCCATTCATTCTTTTTTGTCTGTACCCCTTGGCTACTAATCTAGCTTTAAAGGTTTGGATAGTCTCATCAGAATGGTATTTCTTGCTAAATACCAACTTACATCTTATGGGTATATAACCTAGAGGTAAGTCCACTAGTTCCCATGTTTGATTTGACTCTATCGAGTCCATCTAATCATCGATGGCTTCCTTCCAAAAAGTTGAGTATCTAGAAGACATAACCTCACTAAAGGTTTTAGGGTCATCTTCTATAATAATTACTATAAGTATCTTCCTAGTAACATTCTCTCTATCACCTTCTATGAGATGAAAAAGGATATGCTAAAAGTATATTTGTTCAGAGTAAAGACTCTACTTTACCCTTACCCTCTAGCTCCTACAAGGTTCGCTTGGAGCTTCAACATTTTGTAGAGCTTTAATCGTTGGTTCACTTCTAAGAGTTTGGATTTTATTATCCTTTAACTCCAAAGATAGTGGGTCCTCAAAGAACTCAATGTCTCTTTATTATCCTTTAACAATTGTTATTTTGTGCATACCCTACAAAGGCGCACTCATAGCTCTAGGTCCTAACTTAGTTCTTTTGGGATCAATTTTCCTACAATACGCGAGACACCTCCACACAAAAGATACTATAGGTTAGGTTTTTCACATTTTCATACCTCATATGGTGAGGTTTTACTTTCTTAGATGGGATCCTATTTAGGATGTGACATGCTGCAAGTAGTGCTTCCCCATATATAATTAGTGACAACTCTGCTTGTTTTAGCATTAAGTTGACCATCTCTACTAAGGTCCTCTTTTTTTTTTTTTTTCCTGCTACACCGTTTTGTTGTGATGTGTATGTAGTGCATTGGTGTACTAAGTCGTGTTCTTCACAAAAGTTGGAGAATTCACTTGAAAAGTATTCTCCCCCTCTGTCTATGGGGAGAATCTTTATTTTCTTATTCAATTGATTTTCTACTTCCGCTTTATATAGCTTAAACATACTCAGTGTTCTATCTTTGTTCCTTAGTAAGTATACATACACGTATCTAGAGTAATCATTAATAAATGTTATAAAATACCTTCTACATCCACGAGTAAGAATGTTGTTCAAGTCACAGATATCAGTGTACACTACATCTAATATTTGAGATGATCTCTCAACACTTGGAAACAATTTCTTTGCTATTTTAGACCATATGCACACTTCACATTTATCATTCTCATTATCAGTGTATAAGATTAGTCCACTCATAACCATAAATTTTAAGGTACTATATCTTATATGTGTTAATTTTTCATGCAATAATACTACATATTCAACCATCTAGAAGTGCTAATTTCATTCAAAGAAAACTTAATCATGTTGTTACAAGCATATCCCTTTCTGAAAAAGTTCTTAATGTTTGACAAAATCAGCTTGCCCGATTTGTTCACTACTCCTATCCCAAGTTTTCCCAGAAGACTTACAGAATCTAAGTTTCACCTCATATCTGAGACATGCAGCACGTTAGTCCAATCACGTTCTTACTAGAGAAAAACACCGGTTCCACGGTTCCTTTGCCTACGACCTTTAATCAGACTACATTACTCATTTGTACTTCTTAATCATTGGTCACATCTTCATAGGTTTTGAAGGCTAACCTGTCATAGTAGACACGGACTGTGGCAGCCGTATCATACCACCAACTGAGGATTTTTCCTTGGATTGTGTTAACCTAAGTGATCATTACAACTATTTCATCTTCAATTGCACTTGCTTCTTTCTTCGATTTATGAAATTGACATACTTGAGCATAATGCCCGGTATTTCCATATACATGGTAAGGGCCTTTAAACTTTTTATTCTTCTTTTGTGATTTCTTGAATTTTCCTTTATTAGGTTTTGGGGAATCGTCCTTATCGGGATTCTTATTTTGTATTTTTTCTATTACTTGTACCTTAGACGAAGAATTCTCATTTTTAGCTTTCTTATCACGGTTGTGGGATTCTTCCTTAATTCTCAAATGTTTCTAGATTTGTTCCAGTGTGGAGTCATCGGTCCTATGCAACAATTTCTTCATGTAGTCTTTTCACATCAGGTACAATTTTGCAATTATAGCATCAACTTGGAATGACTCAAGGAGATTAATTTTTATGGCCTTAATTTTATTTACAATTAGCTGCAATTCTTGGATTTGGAATATGAATGGTTTTATTATCCACCATATTAAAGTCGAAGTACCTAGTTATTAAGAACTTGTTGTTACCTTCTTTTTCGGCTCTGTATTTAAATTTTAATGCGATCTAACTTTCTTTTGTAGACATAGTTTGCATGTACAGATCGTACAAACGGTCAGATAGCACATTTAGAATGTGTCCACAATACAACGGTTCATCCTTAGCTTGTTTATTACATGCAACAACTTGTTCAGGTGTGTCCTCGTCAGTTGCTTCAAGTAGCGAATCAAGATTAGGTTCCAAGATGTAATAAATCTTCACTACCTTCAATAGAAACTTTATCTAGTATTGCTACCTTATAAGGTAGTTTCATTGAATTGATCGAGGCAAGTCGGATCTTGGTTCATCAATTTGATAGATGATACACCTTTGGTTTCCATTATAATAATGCTTTAAAAATGTTGAGATTTAATAATCTCAAATTACAGATTTATAATTATTGCAAATAGAAGAAAATAAGAAACCAAAAAATATAATATTAAGGACAGGCTAAAGCACGTGTGATCACGCTATCCTTAAAGCATTATTTTCCCATTCTCAAAATAATTGAGACTGCTAATAGGTTCCAGGAAAATATATTCCAAAATATGACGAGCCTATGTGTGGTTTTGCATTCCGCAAGCATAAAGGTGTTGCGTAGCACGCCAACAATGCAGTGAGCCTAGATCCAATCTCAGGCCTCACCCACAAACGATAAATAAGAAGAAATATAAAGAAGTAGATCAAAGTAATCCAAAATAAACCACAAGACAAGATATACGTGGAAAAATCCTAAACTAGGGTAAAAAACCATAGATGCAAACTTCCACTATTAAGAACAAAGATTATAAGGCATTATACTAACCTCTCCCTTGGAAGTACATAGAAAACCCTTTGCCCACACCTTAGAATAACTATCCCTTGCTTTTTTAATATATAAAAAAAACCCTAGGAACCCCTATTTATAGTTTAGGTAACTCCCCTTTCCACATCCCAGTTGCAAAAGGACCTGCGACACGCAATCCGCGCAAAATCGCGGAACAAATCTGCGTAACCTCGACTGGTCGTGCAGTCTGCACGACCGGTCGAGGGGACCCACGATCAGTCGAGCACCTCGGGATTAAAAATGATGCTCACTGGACTTTGAGTCAAACCGGTCCACGACTGGTCGAGTCGGACCCACGACCGGTCAAGGACGGTCCCAGATGTGGCTCCACATCTTACCAATCTCCCACTTGGAGACACATCGCCTTAAACCTTCGTCTTCTTCATCCGGAGTTCACCACCTCCCTGTCTTCAAGCCTGAAGACTAATCAAAGCTGAACAGAGCTTTAGCTTCTCTCGTGTGACTGCCTTGGTCAACATATCCGCAGAATTCTCACTTGTATGAATCTTCTCTAGAGCAATCGATCCATCTTCTAGTAACGAACATATGAAGTGATATCTGATGGCAATATGCTTGATCTTTGAATGAAAGGTAGAATTCTTAGCCAAGTGTATTGCACTCTAACTGTCACTGTACAGCTTGCAATCTGCTTACTTCTTACCCAACTCTTTTATGAAGCCTTACATCCATACCATTTCCTTGCACGCTTCTGTAGCTGTAACATATTCTGCCTCTATCGTACTGATAGATACTATCTTCTGTAACTAAGAGACCCACTGACTGCAGCACTACCTAGAGTAAAGACATAACCTGTAGTGCTTCTTCTGTTGTCGATGTCTCCTGCCAAATCTGAGTCTATGTAGCCTTATAGCTTGATTTCCGATCCACCATAGTGCAACCCTACATCCTTAGTACCTACTAAGTATCTAAGGATCCACATCACAGCTTCCCAATGTTCCTTCCAGGGGTTGTTCATGAACCTGCTAACAACTCTCACTGCTTGAGCAATGTCTGGCCTCGTGCTCACCATAGCATACATGAGACTCCCAATAGTTGACGCGTATGGGACTTTAGCCATGTAGTCTCGTTCCTCCCGCGTCTTTGTACCTTGCTCCTTAGATAGCTTAAAGTGGTTGACTAATGGAGTGCTAACCAGCTTAGCACCTCCCATATTGAATCGATCAAGTACCTTAGCTATGTACTCTGTCTGTGATAAAACTAGCTTCTTATTTTTCCTATCACGCTTTACCCTCATGCCTAGGATTCGTTTTGCAGCTCCCAAATCCTTCATGGAAAATTCTCTAGACAGTTGTCTTTTGAGATCTGAGATGTCCTTCATGCTTAAACCGGCCACAAGCATATCATCAACGTACAGAAGAAGGATGATGTACGATGTATCAAACTTCTTCAAATAGCAACAGTGGTCAGCATGACATCTCCTGTAACCGTTTCCCGACATGAAACTGTCGAACTTCTTATACCACTGCCTTGAGGCCTGCTTCAGGCCATATAGACTCTTCTTCAGTCTGCACACCTTGTTCTCTTTTTCTGGTGCCACGTATCCTATCGGCTGATGCATATATATCTCTTCTTCAAGGTCCCCATAAAGAAATATTGTTTTAACATCTAACTGCTCTAGATGTAAGTCCTCTGTAGCCACTATACTCAAAACCATACGAATCGTATACATTTTCACTACAGGTGAAAATATTTCAGTGAAATCGATACTCGCCTTTTGTTGAAACCTTTTCACAACCAATCTGGCCTTGTACCGTTTCGAACCATTGTGCTCCTCCTTCAGTTTGTAAACCTACTTGTTATGAAGAGCTTTCTTACCCTTGGGTAGAGTGACTAGCTCCCATGTACGATTTAACTCAAGAGAGTCCATCTCATCATCCATGGCCTGCTTCCACTTAACCCATGTATCTGACTGTAATGCCTCTTCAAAACACTCTAGCTCACCATTATCTGTCAGTAGTAGATAATATAAGGAGGGTGAGTATCGGACCATGGGCCTCCTCTCCCGAGTAGACCTCACAATCGGTGTTTGTGGCTCTGCCACATAATGCTCACGCACATCCTGTGGCACTATAACACCCTTGTCTGATAACTCTTCCAACTCTACGAATTCCTTTTCCTCGACCTTATTTTCTTGCACATTGTCCTTATGCATCACTTTTTTATTGAAGATTACGTCATTGCTTCTGATAATTTTCATATTTTCTTCATCCCAAAACCTGTAGCCAAAATCATGCTGCCCGTAGCCTATAAACGTGCACCTCCTGAATTTCACATCCAGCTTGTTTCTGTGCTCTGCATCAATGTGAACATATGAAGTGCAACCGAACACTTTGAGATGTGCAAGGTTCACTTCTTTTCCAATCCACGTTTCTTCTGATAGCCCACCATCCAATGGTGTTGAGGGACTGATGGTCCTGTTAATGCGCTCAGCCACACCATTCTGCTGCGGTGTCCCTGGAATCATTTTTTGATGTTTGATTCCATTTGCCGCACAATACTCCTTAAACCTCTTATCACAGTACTCTCCCCCATTATCAAATCTGAGACATTTTACTGTTTTACCTGTCTCGTTTTCTACCATAACTTTTCACTTCTTAAATACATCAAATACATCAAATTTATGATTTAAGAAATAGACCCACAATTTTCTACTAACATCATCAATAAAAGTAACAAAATAACGTGAGCCACCAAGAGATAATACCTGTGTCGATCCCCACACATTAGTGTGTACAAGCTCTAACAGATGCGTCTTTGGAGCGCGTCTCGCCTTCTTGAAGCTCGCCCTCTTTTGCTTGTCATACACGCAGTCCTCGCAGAATTCCAAGTCAATAGACTTTAGCCCTGGTAGCTTTCCTTTAGACAATAGCACTTTCATCCCTTTCTCACTCATATGTCCCAACCTCTGATGCCATAACTGCCCATTCACTCCAGTTGATGCGACTGTGAGTGAACTATACGATCCTGAAGTCTTGTATAAAGTACCTTCCTTTTTACCTCGAGATATCACCAAGGCACCTTTTGTGATCTTCTAGAAATCACTGGTAAATGTCGTCACATAACCAGTATCGGCCAACTGCCCCACTGAGATCAAGTTACGTTTCAAACTCGGTACATGTCTGACATCCTTCAATTTTAAAACTGTTCCGTCTTTCTGATTAACATGAACATCTCCCTTTCCAACAATACTGCACGGCTCATCATTACCCAGGTAGACTCTCCCAAAGTCACCTGACACATAATCACGCAGAACTTCCTTACACGAAGTAGCATGAAACGAAGCACCCGAGTCTATAACCCAAGACTCATTCCTCGCATCAAGAGACAAGATCAACGCCTCTATGTCACTCTCCTCAGATAGATTCATTAAATCCTTTCCACCTTAAGAGCTTCCTTCTTGTTTCTTGAGTGCCCTGCAATCACGTTTCATGTGCCCCTTCTTGCCGCAATGCCAACACCCGTCTTTGTCTTTCAGTCCCTTGGACTTCTTCCTCGACTTAGAACGCCCATATTTATTACCTCCTTTGTTCAGCGATCTTCCTCTTCATTCAATGTTTAGAGCATTCTTTGAATTCCCTGAAACTCCTGATGCCTTTCTTCTAGATTCTTCACTGAGAATTAGACCGGCCACATCATCAAATTTCAGTTTTGTTGACCCAGAAGAATTGCTCACAGCAATCACCAAACCATCCCAACTGTCTGACAAACTGGATAAGATCAATAACGCCCTGACCTCATCCTCAAAAATAATGCCAACGGATTCTGACTGGCTCGTGACTGTATTGAACTCGTTTAGATGTTCAGCCACGCTCCCACCATCTGACATCTTCATGTTAAATAGTTGTTTCATAAGATGAACCTTGTTAGATGCAGAGGATTTTTCATACATGGTGGCTAGGGCTTCCATTAATTCTTTTATGGTTTTCACCTTAGATATGTTGAAGGTGACGCTCTTAGACAAAGAGAGTCGGATCGTTCCTAAAGCCTTCCTATCCAATAAAAACCATTCATCATCTGTCATCTTTTCTGATTTCTTCTCTTTTCCTCCTAGAGGAATATAGAGGTCCTTCTGATACAGATAATCCTCCATTTGCATCTTCCAGAAGGTAAAGTTTGAACCATCAAACTTCTCAATTTTAGTTTTCCCTTCTTCCGTCATCGCTCCCAATAGAACTAAACCATACCAGTTGTTGCGCAGCACACCAACAATGTAGTGAGCCTAGATCCAATCTCAGGCCTCACCCACAAACGATAAATAAGAAGAAATATAAACTAGAAGTAGATCAAAGCAATCCAAAATAAACCACAAGACAAGATATACGTGAAAAAACCCCAAACTAGGGTAAAAAACCACGGATGCAAACTTTCACTATGAAGAACAAAGATTACAAGGCGTTATACTAACCTCTCCCTTGGAAGTACATAGAAAACCCTTTACCCACACCTTAGAATAACTATCCCTTACTTTTTCAATACATAGAAAAACCCTAAGAACCCCTATTTATAGTTTAGGTAACTCCCCTTTCCGCATCCCAGTTGCGAAAGGACTTGCGACACACAATCTGCGCAAAATCGCGAAACAAATCTGTGTAACCTCGACTGGTCGTGCAGTCTGCACGACCGGTCGAGAGGACCCATGACCGGTCATGAATGGGCCATGACAGGTCGAGCACCTCGGGATAAAAAATGATGCTCGTTGGACTTTGAGTCGAACCGGTCCACGACCGGTCGAGCCGGACCCTACGACCGGTCGAGCATGGCTCACGACCGGTCGAAGACGGTCCCAGATGTGGCTCCACATCTTAACAGAAGGAACCAGTAATGGAACTCTATAAACACAGTTTTACTGCCAGATGAGAGCTAAGGAGAAGGTTTCCAAATGGAAAGAGAGATAAAAAAAATAAATAAAATATTGGCTTTGCTGGCTTAGACCACTACACTGGTCTGATTCTTATGGACCTGCTAGTCTTGGCTAGCTTTAGTTCGTATTGAACTTGCTGGATTGATTAGAAAATACTTGGAGCTTGCTGGTTCATATTAAAGAATGAGTTGATTTGTTTTTTTATGATGGAATGAACCAGTCAATATCTTTTTTATATAAGGCTGGCTAAACGTTTTGGTTCAGGGTCATAAATGCAATGGATCGTTTCTAACTGTTGGTGAGAAACTAGCCAATATTTTTACAATTTTTGACCATGTTGCATGTGGGATACTAGCTGCATGCTAGTCATTTAGACATAATGTCTAGCTGTTTCTGACTATTGGGCTAGGCATATACAATAATTTTTGCATGGTCTAGTTAATTATTGCATGAGTACTTACATCAGGCCTCTTAAACAGCTCTACAACTCCTATATAAGGCAAATAGGTCTCTCTCAGACCTCTTACCCACGACACTCTGAACCCAGCTACCTGATCCATCTCTCTTAGCCATCGTCGCACTGCGACTTGCACCTACCTCATGATGGTTCGCATAAGGTTGTGAGGGAGCAACCCATCTGCAACATGATGTGCACGTGCGAAGTGTAAAGTGTGTCATTAACGCCTTTATGACCACACTGCCTCACATGCCCACGCCCTCTATCTTGCCAAGCAAATATTAAGGTACTCAAACACCTTACTTATTAAGAAGATTTTTCTTCTCTCCTATTTGATATGGGACTATTCCCAAAGGTGAAAAACTAAGTTTTTTTTTTTCACAAACACTAATACATATATATAGTATTTTTTAAAATATATATTTTTTCCATAACAAGAAATAGCATGTGAAAGATCTTCAACGCTTTCCATGGAAGTACAGTTGACTTTGGGCAGGATGATACAATCATCTGATGACGCGGCACGACCAAGAAGTCCAAGTGGCGGAAATAGGTTAAGCAAAAAAGAAGGGTTAGAGGGACATAAATAGATAGAAGGATCTAAAAGACAAACATAGCAACAATTCAACTGCCTTGACCATTGAAATAAAAAAGAGAAACACCTGAAAAAAATGCAATAAAGGACGTATAAATAGTAAGAAATTCAACAAAGCAAATTATCTCATACCGATCAAATAAACAAATCAATTTATCTTTCCTTATCGTATCTTGGCTTTATCCTAAGAGTAGCAGTAATCCTTAGTCATAATTCATATTTTTGGCACATCTTAATCTTGTTAGTTGTTATAATTCATATTGTATTCTGTAAAACTTTAATTTTTATTATTTTTGGAGTAACTTAACATTGACATTTGAATATTGAACGTACTATAATTTATTTCTTGTAAATTATGTTGGCTTCATGACTTCGCCTAAAAAAGTAATTCTCTATTAACAGAAGGCCTTGTGAAGAAATATCGTCTGATGACCCATCTACTGACATTTGAGATTACGGTACCCAAGTATATATATTCCCAAACATATGGAAGAATGAAGATTAAATGTTGTTTTTGTGTAGACAAATTCATTAACAAAACAAACCGGATTAGAATACACTTATTTGTTCGGGGAGGAGACACAAAACCATGTCCCAATACATCACAGGAAGTACGAATTCTATTCCAGGATCTTTTGGACTCAAACAAGAAAAAGTCCACCCCTCTATACCAAATTCAACTAGCCATTAAAAAAATATAATAACAAGCCTACTATAATAAGATTGAGAAATAGAGAGAGCGCAACAAATTAGTAGGGAAGAAGAAGATGAGAATGCTAGATTAAAAGCTCCTGAAGAAGAACAATTAAAAGTTGCCTTTAAGATAAGTAGGTAAGAGGTGGAGACATGTAAATATCGATGTCTTCTAAAAAAACATGATGCTGAGGAAGGGCCGAGCATGGGAAGTAAGAAGAGCCATAAAATATCAAAGTTTCTCTCCAGGCTCTCTTCATTATATAAGATTTTAGAAACTCCTTATAAATTGGCTCATAAAAAAGGCTTGAAAAAGTTAGTTAAATCTATACAGGAACATAATGGTAAAGTTTCATCACCTTCTAATTTAGAAGAAGTAAACAATTATTTAAGAGAAGATAGCACCTCCAAATCTGCAAACGTATCTCCAATTATTGATGAAACTAGAAACGCATTTAGTGGATGAGACAATAAAAGCGATGCTAATGGATCTGATTTAGATGAAGGTGATAACTCTTTTATTTTTCGATCGGGAATGTGCTCCTCATATGGACCATATTAACAAGTCGTTGATGAATGTTGAGTGGGTTTAAGTTTTTGTAATAACAAACATTCTTATGTTGTTTCTTGCTAACTTGTAATAACTTGTTATTCACTACCACTACACCTATATTGGTTCTAATAATCTTGATTTTATTATTTTAATGATTTTATTATGATTTTTTAAACAATATTTAAAAAAAATCATATAACTCAACTCGACTCGACTTGAACAACTCACTCGATCTAACTCGATCCTAGCTCAACTCAGCTTCAACCAGCGAGCCAAGGTGAGCTACAGGGGTGAGCTCAAAGACTGAGTCGAGCTGAGCTTGAGCTTGGGTCATGGTGGGGTCAAGCTGAACTGAGCTTGCCCTAGCTTGACCTAGAAAACCTTCAACCCTCCTTCGAAACTGAGCGATCTTCCATACGATCTAGCTAGATGTCGTGAATGAAGGTTGGAAAGATAAACTAAGAAGTAAAACTAATTAGCAGCCCCATGCTATGAGCAGTGATGGAGTTATGCTAAACTAAAATAAATAAATAAAAAGATAAAGGTCTATAATAGATAAATAAAGCTAGGTTTGATTGTAATGGAGTGGGGCTTGTAGCTCTTCATCAATAGTTGCTTTTATAGGCTTTTATGGGACGGTGGCCTTGCGTAGTCTTCAGCATCATGAAGGATGTAGTCGTTCGATTGTGTAAATCTCCTTGATTCTCTCACATCAAAGTAATCTATCGCATACAACCACATGTACAAGAGAGAGATTCTCACGTGCGTCAACTGAAATCCTCATGTCTTTAGACTCATGCATTGGAAAGTCACTAGAGTCCTTACGTTACTTGGCAGTGGCATTCATAGAGAGCTACTTTTGGCGAGGCTCTAACATTTAATTTTATATAGATATCTCATTTGATGGAGATCAAGCATTTAATGCTCTAAGAGGGAGAGAATCTTGCTTTAATGAGAGCCTTGTTTTTGCAGAAAAAGAACATTTGATAAAAATTTAGCAACTAATGCTCTCTCATGTGCACATCTCTAAATCCTATTGAAGTTGAACTACACCACACACGCCACTGCTACCATGTGGCGTTTCCTGTGCCTGTTTGATATGACTGTGCCAAATCGCATATAAATAATGATAGAATACGTGAGTAGGATTTCACCTCTCGTTTAGCACGTGATGCCGACACGTGGTGGCATCTCATTGGCCAACGTAAGTGTAGTAAAAATGAGTACAACTAGTAGGCATAATCAATTATATTAAACAACATGTACCAAAAAGATCATGTTTTCCTTATGTAAAAACTTTTGTTGTTGAAGTTCTTACTTTGCATAGTTTTGATTTTGTTGACTCTTTTAGGTAAAGAATTATCCTTGTGTAGGATTTTCTTTATAAAGAGTTGCTTTCCATCAAGGCTACAAGCAAGAGGTGGCGAATAGTACATGGTTTGGTCCTCCAAATGGATGGTTTGGTCCTCCAAATGGATGGCTCATATCATAGATGATTGTGATCTTAGATATGGAATATCCACAAAAGGGGCCGACCTGCCAATAAATGTTCCAATCCGAGTCATGTGAACCAAATGGAGGTCCCCGGTCTCATGTTAGGAGAAGCTTTCTTTGTAATACAATACCCGTTATAAGAGGTAGAATTAGCTTATTCAAACATTGCGGTGCGTGGGGCCTACCCATGATATATAGCTAACATCCAATCTATCAGTAAGCTGTCTCCATTCAAAATACAGTTGGATCACACCACACATAACAGTTAAGATCGGGATCCCACCGTAAAAAACTTTCAGCCTAATCCATTCAGGACATCACCCAACCAGGAGATATAGACACCCAAAAAACAGACCATTGAAAAACTCAAATGGCATACACAACATAGTTTTAGGGGTTTTATGATGATTTTACATGGTGTGGCCCACATGTGTTTTGGGTCGACCTAATCTTTGGTAAACAACGAGAAATTCAGTGGGTGGACATGATGGGCAGATTTGATATCATGAATAAATCACGGTGGAACCTATACACACGTTGTAGAATAAGCTTATTCTACAAACGCTGCAGAGAACTTTATGATGATTTTACATAGTGTGGCTCACATGAGTTTTGGGTCGGCCTCATATTTGGTCAACAAGGAGAAATTGAGTGGTTGGACATGATGGACGGATTGGATATCATGAATACATCATGGTGGAATCTACACACACGTTGTAGAATAAGCTTATTCTACAAAAGCTGCAGAAAACTTTTATGATGATTTTACATGGTGTGGCCCATTTAAGTTTTGGTACAGCCTAATATTTGGTAAAAAAGGATAAATTTAGTGGGTGGACATGATGGACGGATTTGATTCATGAATACATCATGGTAGAACCTACACACACGTTGTAGAATAAGCTAAATCTACAAACGCTGCCGAGAACTGGCTTCTTAAATTAACGGTCATACCAACCGCACCCTAGAAATTCATCCTTCCCTTTCACTATACGGTAAACTCGTTTACCAAACAAAAACAGGTATGCTTAGCTTATAAGCGTGTACAAGGCAACTCGTGTGCACGCAATAACACGTGTGCCATCATGGAATATCGTATGAGATCCCATTCACCCATCAGATGGGTCGAAGTATGTAGAATCCATCACCCAATTATCAGGTCATTTTATTCCAATAGTAAAGTGGGCCATCCTTCATGTACTAAATGTACGGGTGAAAAATCTTAGTGGATGTTTTATGACCCATCTAACACCATGGTCCACCAGATCAGTGCATCAATTAAAAAAATATACATTGGAAAAACTAATGGACGGTTTGGATATTGCACATGTCTTCAATGCTGGTACATTTACATGAGCTGTCTCCTTCTTTCACTAGTAAGGTATACAAGGTATTGATACACGATTCGAAATAATCGAATCCTAGATCACCGACGTTGATTGGGTCTACCCGCCCGTACCTAGATAGTAATGGACATGTGCTCTGAGGGGCCACCCTGATGTATGGATTTTATCCACACCGTCCAACCATTTTTGTATATCATTTTAATGAATAAGACAAAAAATAACTCAGTTCCAAGGCTCAAGTGGACCACACAATGGTTATTAAACATCTACGGTTGAAAAACTTTTGGGGGCCACAGAAGTTTTAGATCAAGCTGATATTTGTTTTTTACCATTCATCTAGGTCTATGTTAACTTATGAACCGGTTGGATGGAAATCAACCATCACGTTAGGCTCTAGGAAGCTTTCAATGGTGGGTGTCATTATTACGTTGATTGGGTCTACCCGCCCGTACCTAGATAGTAATGGACATGTGCTCTGAGGGGCCACCCTGATGTATGGATTTTATCCATACCGTCCAACCATTTTTGTATATCATTTTAATGAATAAGACAAAAAATAACTCAGTTCCAAGGCTCAAGTGGACCACACAATGGTTATTAAACATCTACGGTTGAAAAACTTTTGGGGGCCACAGAAGTTTTAGATCAAGCTGATATTTGTTTTTTACCGTTCATCTAGGTCTATGTTAACTTATGAACCGGTTGGATGGAAATCAACCATCACGTTAGGCTCTAGGAAGCTTTCAATGGTGGGTGTCATTATTACGTTGATTGGGTCTACCCGCCCGTACCTAGATAGTAATGGACATGTGCTCTGAGGGGCCACCCTGATGTATGGATTTTATCCATACCGTCCAACCATTTTTGTATATCATTTTAATGAATAAGACAAAAAATAACTCAGTTCCAAGGCTCAAGTGGACCACACAATGGTTATTAAACATCTACGGTTGAAAAACTTTTGGGGGCCACAGAAGTTTTAGATCAAGCTGATCTTTGTTTTTTACCGTTCATCTAGGTCTATGTTAACTTATGAACCGGTTGGATGGAAATCAACCATCACGTTAGGCTCTAGGAAGCTTTCAATGGTGGGTGTCATTATTATTACTGTTTCCTGTAGTGTGGTCCACTTGAACCTTCGAATTTCCTCGTTTTTGGGACTGTGCCCTGAAAAAATGGATGGACGGTGTGGATAAATCCCATACATCACGGCTGCCCCTCAGAGCCCCTATCCTTTCCTAGCTAGTGAGGGGGTGGTCCCCAATCCGCGGCCGTAGATCACTCACAGATGAGACACTCTCTCCGCCAGCTCAGACACAATTATTTTTATTTTTTTATTTCTGTAAATGTGCCTCCATTTTTCTAACTAATATTTTAAATTATAAAATGCCCTCGAGCAGGAAACCTAAGCCATGCAAGTGGTGGGGCCCACCATGCAGATCACCCAGCCCAAAAACCATGTCAGTACACTCGCAGAACAGACAACACCGTCCAAATCAATAGTAACTGATGTGGCCCATCTAACCAGTGGGTCAGCCTGATTATGAAGACATGTAATCTTCACGGTGGGGTCCACCATTTCAACCATCCGAATTGAGACAAACTTATGCCACGTGTACAATTACTGTGTGCATGAATATTGACCATCACACTCCGCCAGAGTATCAAACAAGCCTCATCTTATACAATGTATTGATCCTTGGAGCCTTGGAAAAAGCTAGAGGTAGGGATGAGAGAGGGCTCGAAGAAATGATCATTCAACCCACGAGATCACGTGACCATATGATACTCTCACGCATGTGACTTCACCACCTAAAACAAACAAAAGGACCCATCACTACTCTCATTGTTCCCATGTGACCCTTTCTCTTCAAATCTACAAAAGAGCTTCCAAACGCCTTCCTTTTTCTATTTTTATTGGGAGCTATGATTCCCTCTCATCTTTCATCATATAGATGTTTTTGTTGGATAGGGGCTTGTGGGGCCCACTTATGGAGAATTATTAGTTGGGTGAGTTCCACTCATTTTTCTCTGTTATATTTCTCTTTTAGTATGTGTGAGGTGTTTAAAAATTAATGGCGGTACAAAAGGCAGGTGTGGGTGCTTAGACATGAATAGTCATTCATGTAGAATATTTCGCACATATGACACATTTGAATGGAACATTAATATTCCACCATGAATCATACAAGGCTTTTAACCTACATGGTCTATGGATCTCTTGAGCAATGATAGGTCATATTATTTCTATTGATAGTCAATCCAACCATTTTCTTGCATCATTTTGGCAAAGATGGTCTATCTACTCATCTTGGATGTGTTTTTTTATTCTTGTTTATTATTTAAAAAAAAAGTAGATATTTGGATGCATGTGAAGTCATGTACTACACATACTAGCTTGCATATGCTATGTGAGTGCAATATATGCTTACTTATCTATGCTGTGTCTGTCAAGTACCCTAAAAATGGAAGAGCTAAACATATGTAGAGCTTAAGATGGTTGATAATGCATATAGGTGAACCCTTATGTAGAGCTTAAGATGGTTGATATTACATTTATGTAGAGCTTAAGATGGTTGATATTACATTTAGGTGTAGAAACCTCACCTGGAATAGCACAACTGATCGGTACATAGCCAAACTCTTTCGAAACCTTGAAATCCAAACTAATTTAAAGCAATTTTGAAGCCTAAACCTAAGCTCATTTGTTACATACCATTGGCAGTTCAAAGGAGAAGCCTAGAAGGTACTTACGTCTCACTGAAGCTCTTGATGAAATCTGAATGCAATTCATGAGACAGTGGTTCATCATGAGCTGTCTGTAACACGGCTCATTTTGAAAATCAATGTCTAGTGAGATTGATCATCACAAAAACTCAATGAGCTTAAGATAGTTTGTAATACACGTTAGATTATGGTGCATTTGTACATTGATTTTCAAATATATATAAGATGTGAGGTGCTTGAAGATTGATGGTAGCATAAGCTTTGGATGAATGTTGCTTTCCAACACCACATTATAAGATCCAAACGGTCCATTAGGTCTCAGTAAATTTTATGGGATTCCATTAAAAAAACATAACAATATTGAATGGTAAAGATCATTTATATAAAAATAAGTACAATCAATAATTAATTACTTTATTCAATAGGCACCATTGTGGATCACCTATTATTCTAAAGCCTAAAGCATCACTATCATCAGGTCATTCTAGCTATTCCATCCATGGCTTGAGAAATGAATGGCTATAAAAAGAAGGCCATCGATGGATATGATCATTCAATCAATCGGTTTGATTTCATGTAAGCCCATGGAATGTGTGTTGGACCTAATGGACGTTTAAGATTGGTTGGTTGGATGCCACGTGTTCCAATTGACCTCGACTCTGGTGGAGTATGAATCCGTGAGATTTTCTCCTGTTCTTGAGAGATATGATTACGCACCCATCCAAATGGGGCGCACGTGTAAGAGATCAGAGCCGATCATCAGGCTATCCACACTTAATAGATGCCATTTCCGAGAAATCAAGCCCATCTGATCATTAAGTGGGCCATTTCATGTGTTTTGTAAATATGTATAGCCCACATGATGATGATGTGATTTATTAGATCTTGCATCTAAAACGTGGGAACAGACTTCCTTGACAGGCGTGGATTAGGTGAATCCTGGGTAACAGCTTAGTGGGTGAGTCTTTAACTGTGGGGCCCACCTTGATTTATTTCTTATATATCCACTCCATCCATTAGTGTTTCCATTCAATTTAGGGAGTGGTCCCAAAAATGAAATAGATACAAATCACAAGTGGGCCACACCACAGGAAACAGTGGGCCTAGGAAATTTTTAATGGAGGGCATTCAATGATAACGGTTTCCTGTGGTGTGGTCCACTTGAGATTTGTATCTGCTTCATTTTTGGACCGTACCAAATAAGCCGGAAAAACTGATGAACGGAGTGGATTTACAACACATACATCAAGGTGGGCCCCACGGTAAGGGACTCACTTAATCCGCACCCTTCCTTGACTGGACGTGTGTTCAAACGTAACTTTGATGGGGATGGAGGCCCACTTGAAATGCAACCGGAACCACTCATCTAATGGGCCATCATGAATACAAGCCATAGTCCAAAGTTCATGGTAATACAACAATTAATCCTAGCCATTAGATTGGTGTGCTTTTAGCCTATTCAATTTAGGCCCCTCCCAATCTATTCTCAGGACCTTTTCTAACAACCAACGTGATGGCTAACGTAGTCATATGGCCGTGATTATTAATTGCATCTCCTTTTTATGGTGGGCCACATGATCAACGGTTTCAAATGTCTTAGAAATGCGACACGTGTGAATTGGAGACGTTATTGACTTATGGTAGAAGCAATATCAAACTCACCAAACTAATTTGACAATCTTGTTTTTGTCCCAATAAATGTCTTTAACTCATACCTAACAGAAAGAAATAGTGGGAATGGTTACATGAGCTGGAAACATATGTTAACTACCATAAGTTCAAGCTATGTGGGGCCTACCTTGATGTTTAAGTGCCATCTAATCCATTCATTAGACGTCACTCCATGTTAGGTCAACACCCATAAATCAAGCTTGATCCGTAACTCAAGTGGGCCACACCAAATAGAACAAGGGTGACACCCACAATAAAAACTTCTAGATGGATTGTGGGGTCCACTATGTTCTGTATATGTCATCCAATCCGTTCATCATGTGTGGCCCACTAGAATGAAGAGATACACCCAAACTCAAGATATTTCAAATTTTAAGTGTGCCACAAAATTTGAATATAAGTTTTAGGAGTGACCATATATTTCTCTGTGATCCCACATGAGATTTGGATTGGGATGATTATTGGGGTGCAAGGTGAACATGAAGAGTCGAATCAGATTCACGGTTTTGATTCCACATTAACATTTATCGTCGGCCCACACAACTCGAATCGTATGGTAGTGATGCATTATGCCCCACCAATCATTTTGAACCGTTGGACAAGAGGGGGGATAAGTATATTTTGAAAATGGCCCAAAATCATCGCAATCAAAGTGTCAGAACCATTCAATTAAGGGGCTACCAAATGGATGATATATGTCTGTTGTGGGTGATAATAGACTGACCAGGATGACTCAAGATGGGTGGACGGCTTCCATCAAAAGACTTGTCAAACGATGACTCACTCAACCTCAAAGTTGACCTGGATTCAATCAACATCACCTGTAGCCTGAATTCAAGTCCGACCTCAACCTCGGTCTAAAAGACTCCGACGTCAGTCTATCCGACCTAGACGTCGGTTTGTCCAATCTGAGCTTGACCTCAACTTTGGTCCGCCCAAGTTTAAGGTCAAGCTCAACCTTATGCCCCGGCTTAGTTGATTGCCCACTGCCTAGGAATCTAGTAGAAAATTCCCCTCTAAATTTTCTCCAGGGATTTCAGAGGAACAATTGTGCATCCTTAAAATTAGCTTATTAGTATGATACGGTATCGGATGCTGGATTCATTGCTATACCTGACATCACCTCCAAGGGACCTATTGTTGGGGGCCTTGCACAAAACCTTAGGATCTAGCCCTTCAGAACAAACCAGAATTATGGATAATAAAGCAATGAAAACAATCAATGCATCAATTACACACCACACAAGAGATTTTTACGTGGAAAACCCTCAAAGAGGTAAAAACCACGGGACCTCGTCCAGATCAACAATCCACTATGAAGTAGAACGTTACAACCTTCTTCACTCATGCAGGAGTGGATAAACAATAAGAGAAATAGAGAAAATGGAGAGATCTAACCGATTACGAAGACATAGAAGTGCTGAGATATAGATTGCACAGTAGATAACCTCTACAAGCAGAACCTCCCTTCTATAAGCTTCCTCTCTCTCTTCCTCTCTCTCTCTCACCTTTTGATAGCCCTAAACCTTTTAGCAAATCCCTTGTAAAGCTTTAGGAAACCCTCTTGTTATGCCTAGAAAATTCTAAGCAACCCCTTTTATAGTTTAGGAAACTTCCCTTTCGTATCCCAGTTGCGAAAGGATTCAAATTCGCAGTTTCGCGTAAAATCGCAGAACAAACTGCGTAACCTACGACTAGTCCTGAAAATTCCAGGACTGGTCTTAGCCTCCTTCGACTAGTCGAAGCTCACCTACGACTGGTCGAAGACTGCGAAGAAAAATAGTCCGAACTTGTTGGACTTTGAGTCGTACCACGATCGAACCCATGACTGGTCAAACACCAGCCCACGACCGGTCTAGCAGGGCTCATGACTGGTCGAAGACAGGTCAAAAAAAATCCATCAAATCTCCCCCTTTTTGACCAAGGAGGGATCCACCTTCTTCAAGCCAGCCAGGTTTCTACAAACCTCATATTTGCCCTTGAGCAAAGCCTTGGTCATCATGTCTGACCCATTAACGTCTGTTTGGACCTTCTCAAGTTGTAACACCTTTTGTTCCAAAATATCTCCGATCCAGTGATACCGAACCTCTATGTGCTTCGACTTAGAGTGCTGACTTGGATTCTTGCTCAAGTGTATAGCACTCTGACTATCGCAATAGACCACGTGCACCTCCTGCTTCAGGCTAAGTTCCTGTAGGAACCTCTTCATCCAAAATATCTCTTTACATGTCTCTATGACTGCAATGTATTCGGACTCTATCGTTGACAATGCTACGACCTTCTATAGCTTGCTCTGCTAAGAAACTGCTCCCCCTGCAAACGTGAACATGAACCCCGATGTAGACTTCCTGGAGTCTATGTCACCTGCCATATCTGCATCTGTGTAGCCCTCTAACACAGGTTTACCGTCACCATAGCATAGGCTCAACCTGGATGAGCCTCTTAGATACCGTAATATCCATTTCACCGCTGCCCAATGCTCTTTGTCGGGATTGATAAGATACAGGCTGACAACACTAATCACATATGCTATATCTGGGCATGTACACACCATAGCATACATCAAACTTCCTACCGCTAACGCGTAGGGTATCTTCTGCATCTCTTCCACCTCTGCCTTCGTCTTGGGACACTGCCTGTCGCTCAATCTGAAGTGACCATCTAGTGGAGTACTGACCGGCTTCGCTATATTCATATTGAACCGCTCTAGGACTTTCTCAATATACCGCTATTGTGACAGCCAGAGCTTCCTGCTGCTTCTGTCACGGGTTATCTTCATTCCTAGGATCTGTCTAGCTGGGCCCAAGTCTTTCATCACAAAAGACTTGCCTAACTCCTGTTTTAGCCTGTCGATCTTCTTGATGCCTTTTCTAATGATGAGCATGTCATCAACATATAATAGCAGAACTAAAAAATCACCATCTGAGAACTTGCGCGTGAACACATAGTGGTCTGACTCCGTTCTGTCATACCCATGTTTCAATATAAATGAGTCGAACTTCTTGTACCATTGCTGTAACATCCCGGATTTTTGCCAACCTGGGATTAGACGTCCTTAGGCAATGGGTCGATCCTAGCACCTATTAACTTGTCAGAACTCAATCCCAAAGTCTAAAACCGCTTTTAAACTCATTTCCTTCACAAATCCCACCCTTCTTTCACTTTTTCTAAGTACTTTCACCCTAGACGCTATCTTAAACTAGCTAAGTAGTATAATTTGGATCACTTTATACACAAACTACAAAGGACTAAGTACCACCTCAGACAGAAATCTTATAGGAATAAATCCTATAGAAATGAGACAAAGTAACTAAGTGCTAAACTAGATTAGCCATGAAATCCACTAGAATCGCTTTAATACGATCTGCAAGACTCAAAACTTGTAGAATCATTGACGCTAGGTTACCCTAAAATCTAGGATCAATCTCATTACCCGGTTACTCTCGGGAGCACATTGAAACTCCGTATCAGGTCTGGACCGCACATTGGGAGTCCGAATAATACGAAGTTAAGGACTTAGGACCGCCTTGCTGGACTTGACAACCATCTCGGAAATCAAATCCAGATAGTGTCCCAGCGCTATTCGCTTGAGCTCGGAGCGAGGAGTGTGAGAAATATGAAAATATTTCTAAATTAAATTCAAAATAAATAAATTTGAGATTTGTCGCTTACGAGTCATTTTTAACCAACCAGACCATCAGGATCAGGCCAAATTACACCCTCGGATCAGGGATATTTCCCTAAACATATCCATGTACTCGGAATCTCCGATCGAGATCCACTGACGGTTGAACTAAAACTGGTCTGCCAGGCATGATCTGGAAACCCGACCGGAACGAAACTTCAGCTGAACCTAGATCCAATGTCTGTGAGCTAAAGCCCGGCTTTTGGCTCAAGGAGGCCCACCAGAAGTCCTCCGTTAAGCTGAAAAATACTCACTTTAGTTATAACCTAAGTATACCTTGACCTGAAGTCTATTTCAGTGACTTTTTAGGCTATATAAGGACCTTAGAACTCTCTCTCTCTCTCTCAGCCATACGAATTTGAGAGAAACCCTAGAGAGAGAAGAGAGAAAAGAGAGAGAAAGTGTGGGAGATGTGGGAGGATCTCCCTGTCATGCTTCCCTACTGCTATACGTGTTCAACCACCTCGTTCTTGTCACTTTCCCGACGATTCCAGCTTCGTTTCTAGGTAAGAAACTCTAACCCTAATCTGATTTGGGGTGTTGATAGTTGTAGGTTATAAAATAGCTAACATATTTCATTCTATAGGTTGTCAAACTGTCGAATACGGAAGCTTAGCAAACCTATCGACTCCGTTACGATTCTACGACAAAAGGTGCGGACTTTAGGTGTATAGGTTATGGTTTTCAATGCTTTCAATGTCAGATAATAATAGATTTATGATCATCATGCAATTGCACATGTACAAAGTGCTGTCTATTTTCCGTTTCGATTAAAGACGAAGAATATGGAATTTTACATATTCTAGGTATTTGTAGAAAGTACCGTATACATATAAATTTTAGAAATATGTTTGCCATGATTATTTGTTGTATGAACATATTATATATGTGTAAAATACTTGTTTGGTAATAAGGGTTCGCCCTAATACATGTTTTTGCTAATATACACTATGTATGTTAAAAGAGTGTATTCTAAGTGTTTGTGAAAATGACTGAATGAATATAGAATTCGCATTCGTGCTCGCCATGACTGATTGTCATGGATACATGATTGTTGTATAGGCGACACCCCTTTGACGAAAGGATTTGCCCCAATATACACTATATATGCTAAAACGTGTAGTTTGTGGAAATGACTGAATGAACATGGAACTTGGATTCCTGCTTGCCATGACTATCTGTCGTGGGTGCACGCGTATTATGATTGGGGCAACTCCCTAGTGAAAGGATTTGGCCTCATACCTACGTGACCAACATACGTCATGTATGTTGATGTATGTAGTTTAAAGTGTTTGTTGAAATGACTAAATAAATATGGATTTATGATTTATGTTTGCCAAATGTATTGAATATAAGGACATGATTGATGTGTATGCGACAATTCCATGCTATAAGGATTTGCCATATTCTATGTTGAAATCAACATACGTCATGTATGTTGGAGTGGTGTAGTTTAAGTGTTTGCTAAAATGACTGTGTAAGAAATTGTGTGATGAACTAAGTTTGATAGGGTGTTGAGATAGGATTCTCAACTACCTTAGAGATGTATATGATTTCCTCCATGTTGCTTGTTTAATTTAACCGCTTACTTATGAAATATATGTGTTTGTATTTCCTGTTTATATTGTGCTTTATTACATGTTTTATGACGTGCTTGTCAACATGCTTAAATTACGTTGTTTATTCTGCTTTACGCTACATGCTTCTGGTCATGGACTGATTGTGTTTGAGGCTATGATTATAGTCCAGGCAATCGGTAACGGGATTGAATTCGTGGCTGAGATTCATTTGCCACGTGAGATGTGTTCGACGAACCCGAGTTGTACTTCGGTTGGCGATAGTGGTTGGCCACGTGAAATGCTTATGCACTTTATGTAGTTCAACTTATTGTACGCTCGAGCTAGTTGAGCTCGTCAAATAACCCGATCTGTCTAATATATGTTCACCATGTTTAGACACCCCTGCTTGACCTAGGGTACCAAACTTACCAGTAAAATTCCGTTAACCATGGTACCTCGATCCGCTAAGACTCATGAGCCGGGCATGGTGGTATGGGACACCGTGGTCATGCTGTCGGCCTACGCTGGCGCCATATGCCTCCCCGTATTGACCAGTGAGTAACCAGACTCATGAGCCGATTATGGTGGTATGAGACATTATATTCGTGTTGTTGGCCTACATTGATAAGGTGATGGAGGAGTGGCATAACGAATGTGTGTAACAGCCCTGGTAGCCCTTTGTAGTGACCTCGAGCATACTCTGAATTTACGGTGAGCCTTAGAGTTTTTCCGCGGTGTATAGAGTATGAACTAGGCCTGTATCTGTATAGTGATGAACCGTTAAAGAGGTGATGGGGGAGTGGTGTAACCATTGTGCGTAACAGCCCTGGCAGCCTTTGCAGCGACCTAGAAACACACCATCGTATAAGATTAACTAAGACTAACGACCCTAGAATGGATCATGTTTGGGAATGATACAAGGGAGGTACCTTAGTTTCCCAATCCTTCTGTTTGAAATGGACTAATAATAACTCAATAATCATACTCATCATCGTATTGCATGTGCTTGGAAGATGTGGAGCATTGAGGAATGCAAGCATGCCGCGATCATAAGATGGTGTCGCACGAGAAAGTATGTGGTGAGGGCATCCATCATGACTGCATTCATAGTTGCATTAATAAGAGTAGTTAGGAGTGTTTGATTGTACTGCTTTATCATTACTGCTTGACTGTTTTGATAACATGTTAACCTATACTTTATTATTCCACTGAGTTAATCACTCACTCCCACGTTACGGGATGGTGTTCCGAACACCCACCAGACATTATCTGATTACAAATGGCGACGCTACTTTTGAGGCGGAGCCGAACTTTTATAACGACGAGGATGTTTTCTCATGTATACTATTTTCTGGCGGCTTCATGTGAGCCGTGTCTTGATCGACGGGATTACAGAGATGTCTAGATGACACTACACCTTTAGTACATTTTGAAATTATACTTGTAATTCATTAACCTGGTAACATTATCACACTCTGGAGACTCACCACAGTTTATATAATTTATACATCTATCATAGTCTTCCGCTTGTAAATTTAACTGTCTCTGAAGTATGATATGCTGTTTTGGTATAATCTCTTTCATGTTTCAATGCTCTCATCATAATCATCATTATCTGTGTTGCATAAGTGATGCGTTGGAACTCGGGAGCTGAGCTTTGCTCGACCCCCGATTTTCAGGGCATTACAATTACCGTGGAGCTTGTTTCAGCCCAGACAAGCTCTTCCTCAGCCTACACACCATATGCTCCTTGCCCTTGACTTTGAACACCTCTGGTTGGTGCATGTAGAGCTCTTCTTCCAGGTCACCATGGAGAAAGGCAGTTTTAACATCTAACTGCTCTATCTCCAGATCCATGCTAACCGCCAACCCAAGCAACACTCGTATGGATGTTATCTTCACCACTGGTGAGAATAACTCCTCGAAGTCTATGCCTTTCCTCTGACCAAAACCTTTCACCACAAGTCTGACTTTGAACCTCGTCTATGAATTCTTCTGCTCAATCTTCTTTCTGAACACCCACTTGTTGCTCAAAGCTTTCTTGGCCTTAGGTAATTTCACCATATCATAGGTGTGGTTCTTATGCAAGGATTTCATCTCCTCTTGCATAGCTTTCAACCACTCCCCCTTATGCTCGTCGGCTAGGGCCTCAGAATAATCTTCTGGCTCTCCCCCATCAGTCAGCATAATGTACTCATGTGGCGAGTACCTCTTGGATGGTTGTCTGTCCCTAGATGACCTCCTCACATGTGGCTCAACAGGTGGATCAAGTGATGGCTGCTCCCTTGGTCCATCTTCTGAAGAAACTCTCTCGTCCTCTGCACCTCGTTGTATTCTCCCATCATCAGGCACCACAGGAGGAGTAACCGGATCCATGTCCTCTAGCTCACCTGAACTAGGCTAGTTCTTCTCTGGCTTACCAATGTCTTCTATACACTAATCTTCAAAGAAAACCACATCTCTGCTCCTGACGAGCTTTCTCTCGGTCGGATCCCACAACCTGTAACTGAATTTTTCATCACCGTACCCTAAGAACATACACTGCCTGATCTTCATATAGAGCTTGGACCTCTCGTCCTTTGGTACGTGAATGGATGTCCTGCATCCAAACACCCTGAGATGACTGTACGATGGATCTGTCCAGTCCACACCTTCTCAGGTACTTCTCCATTCAATGGGGCTGATGAAGACCTGTTTATCAAATACACCGCCGTGTGCATTGCTTCTCCCCAAAACGTCTTGGGCAATTTTGCATGGGATAACATACATCTGATTCTCTCAACAATGGTGCGATTCATTCGCTCAGCCACACCATTATGCTAGGGGGTCTTGGGAACCGTCTGTTCATGCAATATACCCAGGGACTTGCAGTACTCATGAAAGTCGCCAATATATTCACCACCATTGTCAGTGCGAATGCACTTCAATGATCTACCTGTATCTCTCTCGACCATAGCATGAAACAATTTAAACACACCAAAGACCTCGTCCTTGGATTTCAAAGCATAAACCCAAACCCTCCTAGATGCATCATCTAAAAAAGTAACAAAATACAATGCCCCACCCAAGGTTTTTGTCCTCATAGGACCACAACATCAGAATAAACCAAATCTAATGCATGCACTTTATTAACATGAGAAGCAGATTTAACAAATGAAACTCTATGCTGTTTCTCTGATAAACAATCAAGACAGGTTTTGAGAGGTGTACCTGTCACGTCTGAAAGGAGCCGCTTATTTTCTAGTACCTGAAGCCCTTTTTCACTCATGTGGCCTAGACGCCTGTGCCACATGTCAATAGCTGAATCTTCCGCTGCGTTTAACCCACCCTTGCACATACTGACACTTGCCTTGTAAAGGGTGCAACACTTCTTTCCTCTGGCCATGATCAATGAACCCTTGATGAGCTTTCAGCGCCCACCTACAAACTGGCTTTCATAGTCATCATCATCCAACCTTCCTGCCGACATCAAGTTGAGTCGAAGGTCTGGGATATGCTTCAATCCCTGAGAACCAATGTGCAGCCCACATCGGTCTTCACACAAATATCACCGACTCCCACAATTTTTGATACGCCAGAATTTCTCATCTTCACAGTCTCATAGTCACCTGACTTGTAGCTTGTGAAGAAGTCTCTGCGTGGAGTCACATGAAACGAAGCTCCCGAGTCAACCACCCAGTTGGTGTCCTAACTCGTAGCCGTGAGACATACGTCATGATCTGCAGAAAGAATAATGACAACGTCGCCATCTGAAGCGACCGCAGTGGAATCTGATTCATCTTCCTTCCCTTTTCTTTTTTTGTCGTTCTTCTTACCACGACATTCATACTTGTAGTGGCCCTTCTTGCCACAATTCCAGCATTCAACATCTTTTCTATTACTCAACTTACCTCTTGATTTATCTCAGGCCTTTCCGCCCTTCCTGTTCTTTCCTCTCCCCTGTTCCTGTGTCACAAGAGCCTCTTGCTGAGTAGACCCCTGAGACTTCCTCCTTGTCTCTTCATTGAAGAGACAGCTAGTCACCTGTTCCATGGATATCTTTCCATCTGGCGTGGAATTACTTAAAGACACCACCAATGTCTCCTGACTGTCAGGCAATGAACTAAGCAATAGTAAAGCCTGCAATTCATCATCCAGGACCATCTTCATAGAGGTGAGTTGGTTCACTATATTGCTAACCTCATTCATATGCTCGGCTACAGAACCACCACTTTTGAATTTGAGATTCACAAGTCGCCTTATCAGAAAAATCTTATTACCGGCTGTCTTCCTCTCATACAGCCCTTGTAATTTCAGCCATAGGCTAGTGGCTGAGGTTTCCGTGGACACATGGTGGAACACAGAATCATCCAACCATTGTCTAATAAACCCCACCGCCTTTCGATGCATCTTCTTCCAATCATCATCAATCATATCCTTGGATTTTGCTGATATGCCTAAAATTGGAGAATATATGTCCTTGCAATAAAGCAAGTCCTCCATCTTAGCCTTTCATATGATCTAGTTAGAACCATTGAGGCTGATCATCCTTGATGAGCCACCTTCCACAATTCAAAACCGATCCTACTCGTTCAATGAACTTAGCTCTGATACCACTTTGTTGGGGGCCTTGCACAAAACCTTAGGATCTAGCCCTCCAAAACAAACCAAAATTATAGATAATAAAGCAATGAAAATAATCAATGCATCAATCACACACCACACAAGAGATTTTTACGTGGAAAACCCTCAAAGAGGTAAAAACCACGGGACCTCATCCAGATCAACAATCCACTATGAAGTAGAACATTACAACCTTCTTCACTCACGCAGGAGTGGATAAACAATAAGAGAAATAGAGAAAACGAAGAGATCTAACCGATTACGAAGACATAGAAGCGCTGAGATATAGATTGCACAGTAAATAACCTCCACGAGCAGAACCTCCCTTCTATAAGCTTCCTCTTTCTCTTCCTCTCTCTCTCTCTCTCTCACCTTTTGATAGTCTTAAACCCTTTAGCAAATCCCTTATAAAGCTTTAGGAAACCCTCTTGTTATGCCTAGAAAACCCTACGCAACCCCTTTTATAGTTTAGGAAACTTCTTTTTCGCATCCCAGTTGCAAAAGGACTCAAATCTGCAGTTTCGCGCAAAATCGCGGAATAAACTGCGTAATCTACGACTAGTCGTGAAAATTTCAGGACTGGTCTTAGCCTCCTTCGACTGGTCGAAGCTCACCTACGACTAGTGGAAGCCCACCTTCGACTGGTCGAAGTTCACTTACGACTGGTCGAAGACCGCGGAGAAAAATAGTCCGAACTTGCTGGACTTTGAGTCGTACCACGACTCGAACCCACGACTGGTCGAACACCAGCCCACGACCGGTCGAGAAGGGCTCACGACCGGTCGAAGACGTCAAAAACTCCATCACCTATATATATATATATATATATATATATATATATATATATATATATATATATATATATATATATATATATATATATGCCCCTTCCACGAAAGAAAGGTACGCAAAATCTCTCACCTAAAACTCCTCAATACTATTAGACCTAGATTCCTAGCCTAACTTTAGCATCGGAGGGTCTCATGCTTTAACCAGGGTATTTTTTGTCTTCTTCTTTTGCAGGTACACGAAGATCCAAAAAGAATGGATCAGATTTTTGCATCAACAAAGTCCATTTTAGTTATGCAGTCGATTCTGGGGGTCCTTAATTAGATGGTTCTAATTAGGTGTTATTTGAGGTCCATTTGTAACTAGTAGTGGATCCTGCCAATCCAATGGCTCACAAAGCTAAAGGTTGGCATTAGAGAAGGAATCATCACCATGATAATGGGTCCCTAAATTAGGAGTGACAATGAGCCAAGCTGCTCGTCCTGGTCCTATGGGCCCCTAAACTTGGCTTGAGCCATGGCTCGGGCTTAAAATCTAGGATTGGTGTCCAAGTGGGCCATGCTGGAGTATATGTTGAATAACCCAGTCCAATAATCAAATGAGTCATTGTTATATAAAAGAATGTGCCATTAAAGACACTTGCAAGTGGCCCATTTAATATATACGCGCATTTTAAAGGCATTTTTGGATATAGTGTCAAGTTTCGGTGATATCAAAACCGTTTATAGGACGGAATTCATCATCGATGGAGAGGATATTATAAATAATTCCTTACATTTGGACTATTTAAAACCTTTTATCTTGTTATTTTTCTTCATAGGTCTAGGTTGGTAGGGCTAGGACCACAGCCTAAGCCATTCTATCTGGACTAGGGCAAGGGTAAGGGCAAGCGCTTAGGGCAGATATATAATGCAAACCAACTAGGATGCATTGGTGCTAATTTACACAATTTATGAGCTTTGTTTGAAGGAGATACGACAATTCCAAAGTCTACCACACGTGTGCAAGGCATCTCATGTACATGCCACCGTATATGCTGTTTGGCAGAGAGGGTTGACCTATGATCATGATGGACCATTTGATAGGAGAGGGTGGATGGATTGCACACGTCCAGCTCCCCCTGATCAGATGATCAGGGCCATTCAAACAGAGAACTGATTACCTAAAATGTGTGGTATTTAACAACCCTTAAGCATTTCGAATTTTCATTTGGGATTTTTTTTTTTTTTTCCGGCAAAATTCCTAAGAAATCTAAAGTTTACTTTTTTTGCTTTTTTTTTTTGGGATGAAATTATAAAAATGCCTTTTATATATATATATATATATATATATATATATATATATATATATATATATATATATATACACACACACACACACACACACGCACTTAAAACTTATGGGACCACGTGGTATGTTTATAACATCCAATCCATTAAACGTATGTACACCGTGATCCTAATATGAGCAAAATATTAGGTATGTATATGCCCATCTTACAATTAGATTTTTCATGTTTCTAATTCGTATAAAAATAATGTTTGTGTGCATCTGCTGGGCAGGTTGGATGTAAGATACATACCACGTGGGCCCATAACATACCATTTTCCACTTTGCTGAAAAGAAAAGTAGGGAAGGGCAGTATTGTAATTTCAATTATTTAAAAAATATTGGTTGTTGGTAAATCTTAATCCTTTGAGTTTAGCTGTAAAAATTCCTTTTTTTCTTTTTCCTCATTTAAAATTATGATTTTTATTGAAATATCCTCAACAGTTCTGATTTGACCAATAAGTACAAGAACAAAAAATCCTGGATGGTGCTTTTTAGGGGAGGAATTACTTAAACGTCGTTATTTAATTTTTCTTTAAAAAGTAGAGAATCGGGAATTGTGGGACTGCATGGTATGTGTATGACATCTAAACTATCTAATATATGCATCCCACCAAGATTATGAGGCAAGTGAAAAATATTGGCCAGATTTTTTGTTCTTGCGATCGCCGTTATGGGTTGTATAAGATGAATGGGTCAGAAGTTATACATATACCATATAGGCCCCACAATTCTCGATTTCACTACTTTTAAAGAAACAATATTAGGTGAGGGCATTTTGTTCATTTCCTCCCTCAAAGTCAGAAGTATCTCCCTAGAATTTCTTGTTGTCCAGTCGTTATTCAGAAAAAAAAAAACACACAAATTCTTGAGGAATTTTGTGGTAAAAATCCCTATTGGACAACCAAGTTCTTGTAAAAATGCATAAGTTAGTCTACAATCGGTTGCAAGTGATCCAAAATAGAGCTTGATAAATGAATGGAAAGGCAGTGTATATTCATGCCCTTAATTGTACGGCTGTGATTATCCATTCTTGGGGTCATGCGCGGTATATGACGCCAAGAGAAGATTTTAAAAAATTAAAAAAAAAAAATTAAAAAATTAAAAAAAAATCTAATTATTCATAGCCCTTAGCAAGCATGCATGTGAAGATACCAAATTAATAAAATTCTTTTCCCCAAAAGAAAATTGTTGATTTATACATTGACTTTTGCATGGCACACTCAACGGCCATGATCTTCTTGGCGGTGGTGCTAAACTTGGATGATGGGTTGGCAGGTTAATTCCTGTTTTCATGTTTGAAATGATGGGAATAGGAGTAAGCACTTGGAAGGGAGGCGGATTGCAATGATTTCTCTGAAGAAATTAAAACAGATATTTTCAGCCAGATCTAATTGGATTCAGCTATCCATTCGGGTCTAATTTGGAATATGAATTTGGACAGTCATTTCTATGTTTTCTCAATGATAAATATAATTAAGGGTGTGTTTGGTTGCAACAAGAATCATGAAATTTCGTGATTAATCAGTCTAATTTTATCCAAAATTTTATTATATTTCGTCAAACCAAACACATCCCAAATATAGGATAAAACTAATTAAATATTATATATTCTCGCACAAATGAGTACCTGACCCGAATTCATTTATAGTCGTGTGTGTATTGTTGATGGAGCTAATTAAATCTAATAGATTATTAATCAATCATTGAGCTTGAAATATAAATTGTTTTCAATTAATCGGGTTTGTATTTGAATATATGTCTTAACACTCTCCTCACACTCAAGGTGGTTCGGGAGAACAAATTTTGAAAGGAATTGGTATATTTTTATTTGAAAGAAACGCCTATAAATTTTAATTAATGACAATATAAGACAAGCAACGAAGAAAATTAGAGATCATATTAAAAGACAAACGATCATATTCAAATTCAGATGTGGGATATTGACAAGTCAGTCAATAACATACAAGTGTGTCGAAACGGGTTTGCGAATGATTTGTAGGTGCATAATGATTCATATTTCCATATTTGGTCTACTATGATAATTGAAAATAGAAGATCCAACAATTAGAAATAAGATCTAATTGGAAGTGGAAGATAAAAGAAGAAACACATAATCAAAACTTGTACCGTGAGAGCAAAAAGTCTTGAACATCAGAAACTATGTCCAGGTAATATGCTAGGGCAGATTTTAAAAAAAAAAAAAAAATCATACTAGAAGGATCCAGCACAACAAAGATTTAGACCAACCAAAAGGACTATCATGATGGAAAATAGATCAAGTCGAAAGGATTAATAATGAAGGAATTTGGATGGTTGGAGTGAATGGAGTAGGAAAGTATATGGACATCATTCAAGCAAGGTGAATATATGTTTATAGAGTAGTGGAGCATCATATAAGGTATATCCTCCTCCAACCCAGACTCTTTTTAAGATCTTATCAAAATGGGGGAAGGGAGAGAAAGCCTTGGACGTCCACACCTATGCCTTTGTGGTGGATGTCCATACCCAATAGGAAAAAAAAAAAAAAAACAATAGGAAGGAGAGAGAGGAAGTGCGCCACTCTCAAGGCCTCTTTGTACATCACGTTGTGAACGCCCTCCCCCTGATGCGCATGTGCGCACGGTGTTGGATATGGCAGTGGAAAATTGCCTTTCACGGGATGGTGTTTTTGTTGTTATGTGTTGTTGATCTATTTTGGGTGTTAACGGCCTTATGTGTATAGTTTATTTAGTTTTTTTTTTTTGGCTTCCTTTGCCGTGCAATACCTTTATAAGATGACCAGAATAATATGTTTGAAATAGTTAGAGTAGCCAATAGCTGATTTGGCAAAATAATAGTTCACGATCGACCAGAGTCATAAACACTCCTAGTAAGGCCGAAGAATCGTTAAAATCCTTCGACCTGAATGACTCTTTGATTGGCCTGCAATCCTAGATATCTAAGTAAGGGTCTCAGTTATAAGAGAAGAAAGGGTTAGTCATCTTCTCTTGTCGGCACTTTCGTGTGATCTCTACTTTAAGAGATGAACAGTTTTCAAAGAAATCATATATTTATAAGAAATGTTTATCATATGGTAATGTTTCGCATAACCCTACGAGAAGGCCAAGCAGGCAAAAAGGAAAAAGTAAGAAGATACTAACCTTGCTTCACACAGTCAAAAGATAATGGGCAGACAAACAAAATAAGAAATAAAGTCAATAAAAAGTAGATGCAAAAAATAATAAAAGGTCTTATGTAAGACCCGTATTCTAAACCGTACCGTTTCGTAGGCTTCCGCGGTCCTCTCAATCGAATTCCGGCAACCCTCGACCTGTATCCGAGGTTTGGGCGCGATCCTAAGCTGAGTTCCGCATACCGAAGTCGGCTCGACTCGAAACTTATACCCCTACGACCGCGTTGTTGCCGTTGTTCCAATGCTGCGACTCGTGCACCGATCCGATACTCAAGCTAGAAGTTATGAGGCCACGTTCATTTCGAGAAAAATACCGCACGTATAAATTCTGAGAGAATCTCTACGACCTATCCCATTAATCAATCAATCAAGTACACATCACATATCAAGTCAAGTACAAGCAACCCATACTCTTTCTCTACCTCTCTCTTACACAAGCTACCCTAAAGTCAACCCTTACATCACTTCATCCATGACTCCACCCATCACTCATCCCATATCACCCCATCACTTCATCCATCACTCCACCCATCCCACCGTTGATTTCAATTTTTAAGGCCCACTTGTTGTGGGACCTACTTTGATGTACACAATGTAGAGAGGGGCTCATAGTGGCGGGGTCCTTCTATCTCACTGTTTCTCTCTCTTTCTCTCTCTCTTGTATGGATGGTATATGTGTGTGTGGCCCACCATGAAGTAGGTATCTTATCCATGCCATCCACTTTTGTGGGACCCACCTGATGGATGTGTTATATCTACACCGTTCAGCCCGTTACTGGGCCTAGACGGAAAGGAAAAATATAAATATTAGAGCGACCCAAATTAGGTGGGCCACGTCCGTGTGGGACCCACCATGATGCTTGTGTTATATCCATGTTGTCCACAGTAGAGTGTGGCTAACATGGAGTATGTGCACTGACATGGTTGTGTACTAACAAGCTAAAAATAAAAAATAAAAAAATAAAAAAGGGAAACGTATGATATATGTTAATATAATATATATATTTTACATTATATATATGAGAGGTGGGCCACACGTGTGGGACCCACCACGTCATATGCATCAGATATGCACCGTCCAGAACATCAGACCCTCTGGACGGTGGCTCTTTTATATATATATATATATATATATATATATATATATATATATATATATATATATATATATATATATGACATAATATATTATATTATACTATATTATATCATATTATATTATAATACATGTATATCCAAACCCTCTGGAGGTGGCCACGTGCGTGGGACCCACCTGATGAGCGGACTGGCAGCGTCCTCACTACCCCATACTGGTAGATTTTATCCATCCAGGCCGTCCATGCATTGACGTCCATGTGGACCCCGCCGTCCATGCATTGACGTCCATGTGGACCCCACACTGATGGCTTCATCCATCCAAGCCGTCCATCCATCTTAAATCTCAACCGTCCATCTGATTTGATATGGGCCAGCAGCTGATGCCAGCTGCTGTTGCACGTGCAGCAGCAGCACTTTGGGACTAAAACGAAGCAGATTCATTTATCTGGTGGACCACCTACGTGGGCCCCACCCCCTGGTGTGTTTGAGCATCCATGCCGTCCATCCATTTTTACGGTGGGCCCTTTTGACGCCTCCATGTCGTCCATCCATCTGACATGCATATGGCCCCCACCCTTTGATACATGTGTTGCATCCAACCGTCCATCCATTTGGTGACCTTGTCTCATGGCTTGAGACTATAAATAAGTCAGATCTAGCATCAAGTGGACCACACTACAGCAAATAGTGGGTTTGAACATCTACCATTGAAACCCTTTTTTGGGATTACAGAAGTTTTGAATCGATATGATATTTGTCTTTCCTCTATATCCAGGTCTTTGTGACCTTATGCACAGACTGGATGGAAAATAAATACCATGGTGGGCCCACTGAAAAAAAAATTTTGAAATAATGCTCTAAACTGATCTCTAGTAGTAGTTGAATGGTGTACTGGACTCAGCCTATTCAACTCGGCCTATTCGACTCGGCCCATGCGACTTGGCCCATTCAACTTTGCCTATTTGACTCGGCCTATTCGACTCGGCCCATTGATTCGGCCCATTGATCCGACTCTTTGATTCGGCCCATTGATTCGGCCCATTTGATATATATGAGGCCTAATGAGACATATGTGAGGCCTTTGTGTGGGCCGACTGTGATGTATATGAGGCCCATTGCGATGTGAGATTCCACCATGAAGTATGTAATGATGTTTTGGCGGCCATGCCTTAGAAGCAATGATGGTTTGACGTCCACATTATAAGAGCAATGATGGTTAAATGTCCGCATTGTAACTCTCCATAGGAATCCATTGATAGGCCCATACTTGTAGTGTGTAGGCCATCTAGACCCATCTTCGTTATGAACAGAGTCCATCACCATATAACATGCTTAGTATAATTCCATAATTCACACCCATTCGCATCATATGTATGCTTGATATGAGGAGTGACTGATCATAACATATGCTTTCGGGCAGATAGTTTATGGGCTCCCTAATAGGCAAAATTGCCCTTCATGAGCACGCGGTATGCGTAAGATTGTTGCATGACTAGTAGTGTGACTCATGCACTTTGCATTTGTGTGATAGTGATTACCATATGACCTAACGACATCAGGGCTGTAGCCTCCACAGACACATCGTGGATGGCTGGATTGGATACCGGAAATACTATTCTAAGCATTGGGGCGTCATAGATGTCCCTGGGTGAAAATCTCTAAACCAGATGGTACCAGAGGATGACTCCAACGTCGAGATCGAGTGGATACATGAGCGCACGAGGGCTAAATACCAGGAGGTCGCGTCTACCACTGTGTCGTGGTCGGTTGGAAAGGGGTATGGCCTTACTCGCCTGAGGGCAGGGGGTAATACTAGGCTGAGTATGACCAGCTCGTGAATGGGTCCGCTACCGATGTGCCGAATAGGTATTAGCAGACTATTGGTCAGGCGGATAGTGAGGTTTCTTATGCTCACTTGGACTGCGCGCCTAGAAAGGAGCAGGGCCATTTGAAGGGTACTAAACCCCGGTGATTATCCAGACTGAGAACCGTACTAATATTTAATGTTCTAGTGAGGAGCTGCATTGATATGTGGATGAGGATTGGCATGCTTGACTTGCATTTCGTATCACATGGTTTTGATATGGCTGATAGCATTCGTATCTTGTACTGCATAGCCTTGGTAGGGCTGATTGCATTCATGTACTCATCAGCATGATTCTGCATTACTCTGACCTTGCATTTTGAGCACGCTCACATTACGCACACACTTACACCACCCTCTAAGCTTTCTATAAGTTTATGCACGATTGATGCGTGCAGGTGACGTCCGGACGTAGCCGTAGCCTCGTCACTGTTGGAGCGTGCGGTCGAGCTTTTGGAGTTTCTGTTATTATCATTATCTTGTATTTTTCTTCATACGCATTGTACTCAAAGTTTTTTATTATAGTGGATTTTATGATGGTGTTCTTATGGTTATTGTTCCTGGGTTATGCTTATGGTTGTACTTATACTGAATCAAAATTATATTTGAAATCCTCCTCGTAGGATCTCAGGATCGGAACCTGGCATATTGGTGCCGGGAGCCGAGAATAGGGTACTACAAAGGCTGTCGGCGTCGGATTCAGCGATCAGGAATTTTGTGAACCCGGTTTTCGAGTTCGGGGCGTGACATCCTAGCCTTGCTCCGCAGAGCCAAGGCCCCGGGCAGACAAACAAAATAAAAAAAAAATAAAGGTAATAGAAAGTAAATGTAGTAAAAGAAATAAAATATTATTTACAGATGTCCCTAATCTTGACTCTACTCTTGATGTGATGAGGTGGGCTTTGCTGAATCGGATTATTATGATTGACTGAGGCAAAACCTAGGCATAGGTATTAGTTGTTGTAAGGGAGCCTAGGTGGCAGAATCTCCTCGCTATCGGAAAACGAAAGAAAAAAAATTTTTAGAGTATTTCTTTTGTCATTTCTATCTCTTCCTGGATAGGGGACGAATGCCTGTTTAAATAGGCTTGAAAACCGTCAGCTGATGTGTAATACCCTATTTTTTTCAACAGTGAGTTCCATTGTTCCCTGTGGTGTGGCCCACTTGAGCTTTGGATCAACCTCATTTTTTTGGGCTAATGCCCTAACCTGATCTGAAGAAATAAATGGACAGAGTGGATTTTTCATAAACTTCATGAGTGGGGCCGACTGCGTTTTTTTTTTTTAAGAAAGAAAAAAAAATTAAGTGACGTGCCTCAGCACGTCACTGCCATGACCAAATCATCTCCCGCTTATCTCTCTCCCTCCTTCGACAAAATTTCACTCCAAACAACTGCCACGATTTGTGGGAGCATCTCCATGTTATCTCAACTGTCTAAGTACCTAGCAAACTTCTCCAACAAGCGACTCTCAATCCTCTAGCTTCTGTTGTTGGATGATCTAGACAAGAAATTCAAAAGAAAAACAGAGAGTAGAAAACAGAAGAGAAAGAAAGAAGAAAGATAGGACCGAGAGAAAAAGATGCACTTGGGTGTGACGAGTTGAACACGATCTAACCATTGAGTCGACTTCTGCCTTGGCGTTTGGGTTGATTTCCAGAGCCTTAACAACTCTTATAGAATCACTAGTTTAACGATAGTTAAAAATTTCGTGACTGGTTGAGTCGAAGCCATATAATCTGGACCATTCAAATCAACCACTGAGAGCTTAGATCTTCATCAATTATCCACAGTCATAATAGGTAGGTGATCTTCCCGGTTGAAAAGCCTACATTAGTATGTATTTTGATTTTCATTGATTATTATTTCATATTATTGATTCAAGTCATTTGATTTTGGGTGCACGTAAAATAAAATGCATTTATTTGATTATTAATATGTGAAATTAATTCAATTGATTATTGCTACATTCTTTTAAATATGATTAAGTTATGGGTGCTCTGCCCGGATCACTCCCGAAAAGGATGTTTATTTCATGCCGCATTTTTTTAGCAATTGTGGACATTCGACCCCTGGCCCGTGTTATAGGATGTGTCATATCTAAATATTCAATCCCTGGCCCATGTTCCAGAATGAAAGTCATATTTTCTTTATTTAAGATTAAATGAATGTACACGTGGGTGCTTTGCCCGGACTCCTTAAAATGTTGGATGCACGGTGCCCTGCCTTGGGAGGTCCTAAATAGTCACGGTGCTCTGCCTTGGGTTAATCCCTAAAATGGGTGCACGGGTGCTCTGCCCTGGTAAAGTCCAAAAACGGATCAAAAGTTATTTTGTTTCATTTGAATTCATTTTCAGAATTTCATTTATATTAGTAGAATATTAATGTCATCTTCTATTCAAATTGTGGATGCGTAAATACAGTTTTGGTGCACACATTCGTGGGCCACGATCCCCAATAGCTATGGGACTATTCGAGATCAGGAGTCTATCATCTTGGAATCGCTTCTCACGTTAGGTATGGGACTAACGCGAGTTTGGCCCTTGGTGCGAGGCCCCTACCGGCTTGCGATACTACACACTATGAATTGACCTTTCATTATGTATTCATTGTTACATGCTGATATAGAAGTTTTAATTTTGGGAATGATGTGACCCTACGAGCCGTCGTGCTCACACCCGTATAGATTTTTGCAAGGTTTATACATGAAGAGCTAATTGAGCAAGATCAAAGACCTTTCCTTTTGTTTATTTGAATATTAATTAAACTTCATTGCATTTTATTATTTTTATATATATATATATATATATATATATATTAATGTAAGTAAAATTTTAAGGATTGATTAGTGGACATTATTTAATGACAATGATTTTTATTCTTTTAGTTGCTCTAATTACCTTGAAAATACATGATTATAATGTGAGTTACATTGTATATTTTGTTTAAGTACAACTCACAATCCTGGAATTCGGGTTCGGGCCTGACCAACTCGGGTACCGAATTTCAGGGCGTGACATGATGGGCGGCCGACGGACACTTGGAGAAATTTTTACATGTAGGATTTGTCAGAAAATCTCCAGGTGTCAAACTTACGGCGCCAGCTATCCGTCGATTGTTCTATTGAGTCCAGTGTGGGGTGTCTACAAATGCCCATCTTTGCCAGAGGTTGTTGGCAATCGAATGCTAAAGCAAGTTAAATCAAAGTAAACTAAGATATTAAGAATAATTACAAGTTTCATCTCTTAGCCCTATCTAAGAGATTAGTCAATTAAAGACATAATTGAACTAAAAATCATATATATATATATATATATATATAAACTAACTAGAACCGAATGATTGGAGAGGAGGTGAGAATCCTTGGAGGCTCCACAACTCCTTGTTCTATACCTACCCTAATTCGTCTCTAAAAAAGCCTAAAACATCTATTTAAATAGGAAACATTGCAACTAACTTGGAATTGACTTTAATTTATGCACTTAGGCTATACATCGCCTTCATCTAACCTATCTAACAGATTCAAGTGTATGCTCTGTAGCTTACCAGTATATCGGATCTTGCCAAAAAAAAAAAAAAAAAACACTTAGACTAAATTATAGGCTTCGATCGATTTCTTCAAGTGGGTGCGTTAAGGTAATTTATCTGACTCGGGCCATCACTTGTTATAAGCACTGCAACGCAACACAGTATTATTGCATACACATTTACATCATCAGTGCGCAAAAACTAATCCAATGTCTGATATTTTGTTTAGTCCTGTGAAGTGGAGATCATACACTTGTACAAGAAGAGAGAGTGCCTAACACCTTTCATTTCTGTAACCATAGTCTTTTATCCAAAATTTTTGGTTACAGATCAAAGAGTTATTTTAGGACAATAAATCTCACGATTCCTTCTCCTAAGATTTCTACATAATCTAGCCGACTGGAAATTTAAATAATTGGCTAGTGGTGACTCCAAGTCTATCCCAAACCAAAACATATAAAGAAAACCTAAAAAGAAACCTGTAAGTGCAATTCGCCCGCGATCCAATGTCCACGTAGAGTAGTGCCATATTAGATCTCAGTTGTTTCTATTTTTATCATGCTGATGTGTGCAACCGTTCATCATGCTGCTCGTATAGATTATTTGATCTATTGCTAGGAGCAACCATTTAAAATTTCAAGGTACAGGAATTGTTCTTTTTTCTTTTTCATCTTCTTTCAAAACTTTTGAAGGTCATTGATCATTTATAAATGTTCTTTGTATTCTCTTTTGTGATTCTTATTTTCTCCTCTTGAATGCTCTAAATTTCTAAAATTTCAACGTGATTTATGTACGGAATGGGTGATTTTTTTTCTAAAGTCTACAGTGTAAATTGAAGATATGATAATATGTTTAAGTTTTTGTAACTTCCTGAAGGTATGATCATATGTTTGAGTGTGTGGGGGTGTGTGTGCGTGTAAAAAAAAAAAAAAAAAAGTTTTTGTAACTTCCCCATTCTCCCATGCAACAGACACACATGCATCCTCTCCACGTGCACATTTTCATGCACCTACACGTGCCCACCAGCCAAACGAGTGGCACATCTGAGCGGTGCGTAAGAGGATCCCATCACGAAGATTAGCATAAGAAAAACACAGAACAGTCTATCCATCGACCAGGCCACACGTTTACAATGAATATGGACCGTTTATGCAAGTCTTGATAAACCGTCCATCCTTTTCTGTGCGTGAGTGGTCCCACCTGATGACTGGGCCAGCATGGATTTCTCACATGACCATCTTGATGATAGCGGCCACCTTTTGTGCTGCTCGGATGTCCCACACTCGTTCCATGACGTGGGCAAGCAAACTTCTTGGAATGCAAAATGAGAATGGACCGGACCCGGATTTCCTGCGAAAGTATGATGGGTAAGGCCCACTGAAATGTTTGTAATAAATCCACCCCGTCCATCCGTTTTGTGAGATCATTTTAGGACGTACGACCAAAAATAATTTGTATAAAATACTCAAGTGGGCCACACGATAGGAAACAGTGGTATTCGGTGAGAAATGTTCAAGCATTCTTATGGCCATAAAAATTTTGTATCAGGCTATCCTTTTGGTTTTTTCACTTCATACCATTGGGAATGACCTTATAAACGGTTTGGATAGCATATAAACATCAAGGTGGATCCCAGGTAGGTTTCAACGGTAGGAATTTCTTTCTCTAATTTTCCCTCTCGTGTGACCTATTTGAGTTTTTTATTCACGTAATATTTTGTCACACATCCTAAAATGATATCACAAAACTGATGGACGGAATGGATTTTACACATATATTGCAGTGGGCCCCACGCAGCATCCTTACGCAAGAACTTCCTGCGGAAGGCTTTCAACAGGAAATCCGCATCGGAATGTACCCAAACCCCTACGACACCTGTTTTAGCCAGCCGGTACGGCAACCGAGTAAGGCGGGCCCACTTTGTTGTTTTTGTAAAATCCATTCCTTCCATCTGATGAGACCTTCGATATTAACCGTAAGGTTAGAAATTCAGTGTCATCCATAACTTAGATGAGCCACACCACGTAAAAAAATGAGGAGACGCCAATCATACGTTTATGTGGGTCGACCATGGTTATGTCCCATCCAAGCCGTTCATCAATCTGATCCAAACTTCAGACGGGCAATGCTGCAGAAGATTAGACACTTTAGCCATGATCTTACATGGTTCCTCGTGATCTGGCCCACCTGATCTTTATATCGGGATAGTTTTTGGGATGTACAGTGAATCTAGGAAGTAGATCATGATGGACAGAGTGGATTTCATATTCAGAATACGGTGGGTCCCACAGAGCTTAGGCGTTTTACCCAATGCTCCGTCCCACGAAAAATAAATGCACCACTATCACAACGTAAATGGGCCATGTCCACGTGGCAAGAATAGCTATTATGTGATGAGATGATGCGAGGATAAGAAGGAGAGCCGTTGATGGCTTGGAAGGAAATGACTCTGCTAGCTTTTGTAGCGTTCTCTCTCGCTTTCAGTAGCTATGGAATGGACGGTGGAAAAAGAAGCCTCTCAAGAGATGAAGATTTGGAGCTTGATAGACGGTTGATGCTTCTCAATAAGCCAGCAACGAAGAGCATCCATGTATAAAGCTTATAATACATCATGTTAGGGGTTTCTATGGGTCTGGGTACTAGTATAGGACATCTTAACCGTCCATCAGGTGGGTAATACTCTGTATATGACCTCATCCAAAATTCTAGGCGTTCAATTCATTAGGTGGGCCACACATGCTTGTGATGATCTGAAAAGATTGCATGCCGTCTAGATTCAAAATACATGCGTGGGCAACCTGGTGAGTGTACTAGCGTGGCCTTTTAACTAGTCACCTACATGGTGGGGTCCACCCAATGAACGGCTTGGATTCCTACAGATGGGATGCATGATTTAGTAATCTATACCATTTATCAGATGGACCACATTGTAGATGGGAGATTGGGTAAAATGTCCAATACTAAAAGATCCTAACCATTCAATCTTTGGCCATTTTATCCTTCATATGTGGTCGGCCGTTCATGTATTATTTTTTTTATTAACCATTCATTTTTTAACGGTGGTGATTATTTCTACAGACTAAATATGGGGATATCTTTGATTGTGTTGATATCAACAAGCAACCTGCTTTTGATCTTCCTCTGCTCAGCAATCACACTCTTCAGGTACATTTCTCAATCTTCATCTTATTAACACGTGCTAATATGGCACACGTATACAAGATCCGAGCGTTCCATGAGGTGAGCCACAATGTCTAGATTACCTGGCTCAAAAATTAGGTTGGTTCACCCAAAATTTGGGCCATGGTCTGCAGAACAAATGGACGGCTAGGAAAATAATCTTTTAGGCCTTTCATTTGTTTCGTATACTCTGGCCTACCTGATGAGTGAACCAGATTGTTTATACTGGGACAAGATGATCTAAGCGTGTGGTCTATATCATGAAAATCTCGGATCTTGTACACATGTGCGATATTGGCACGTGCAGTGGTGTATGGATGAGCCAATCTGCACTCACGTGTGGGCATAGGAATGCTCCAGTACTCTGAGAGCATTGTTAGTTATAGTGCTCCTACTCGTATTTAGTTGCATTTGGAAACTTGGACTATCCAATCCGTTAATCTAGACCGTTCACTAGCTCCAACGCACCATACATGTGAAACCATATGCAAGCGTCACACCAATATAACGAATATTAACCATTCGATCAGTGGTCTTTAATATGGACGGTCAAGATCATTTATTCCAAAATAGGTCTAATCAACAATTCGATCCATCTATTTGTTTGAAACTATCATGTATTGTTTATGATTCTAAAGAACAACTTTTTAAGGAAATTGTAGCCATCCGTGGGTTGGAAAAAAGATGGCTATAGAAAATAAGGTCAAATCAAAGATGGATTAGATAATCGGATCAGTGCGATTTATGCGTTGTAACCCTAGAAATCTGTTCTGGACTTAACGGACGGTTCAGATCAATCTTTTGAACTGTCTAACTGAAATGATGCAATTAGGAGCACTCACGCTTATAGTACGCTGAGAGCAATGGAGCATCAAAAGGCCAATGGGCTGCCCTAGCCCATTGGGCGAAAGGTCAAGCCCATTATGGACTGGGCCTAAGGCTCTCAACATATGGGCTTGGGCCGGATAGAGGTCTGTCCCATCCAAACCTAGGCTTGAACCCAGCCCAGCCCGTGATGACTTCGCACTGCCTACGAGCCTGGCTACCCACTTTTTGTAAGATCTGGGCTATTCATCATCCATCATAAGTGCCAAAATAGCCTTGAAATCCTAAACCAAGATGGGCCAGGCCAGGCTAATGGTCTTCGAAACAAAGATCAATCTCAACCCAGTTATTAATCGGGCTTTAATATTAGGCCTGAGCCTGGCTCTCTGGCTAGTATTTCAACCCGTGTCCGAAAACCTGATGGGCCATGCTGGCCAATGACAGCCCTATCTGGGCTTTTTTGGTAGATTTCATGCACTGGTTTTGATGTTACAATACAATGAGTCATGATGGCGAATGGGCCACTCTCTTATGAGCCGATTAACTGTTGTCACTGAGCCCATGGCTCATGGGCTTCCACCTTGCATTCATGGCTCATGGGCTTAGTTTGGGCCTTCAATGTATGGCTCGATCAATTTTTGGACTTGGTCTTAAGTCATTTTATGTCGAATTGGACCACCTGGTCCGTTTGACTTTATAGGAACTTGTGTTTAGGGCTGTCATAGAGCTGGGCATGGAGTTGAGTCGGATCGAGTTAGGGCTGAACCGACTCGATCTAGTTTTGAAATCGGCCAGACTGGAACTTGACCTGATTCAGTACCAAGTCCAACATACCTGACATGATCCGAGTCGCGTCTGGCCTAGGCTAATTCGAACCGAGTCCGACCCAGTCAAAAGTACCGAGTCAAGTTGAATTGGCACCGAGTCGGGGAGAGAGAGAGAGAGAGAGAGAGAGAGAGAGAGAGAGAGAGAGAGGGTGGTGATGGTGGTGGATGGCTACTAGGCTTGCAAGAGGAGGAGGGAGGAGGGTGTAGAGAGGAGAGAGAAAGAGGAGAAGGGTGGTGATTATAGTAGGTGGCTGTCGGCTTGGAAGAGGAGGAGGATGAGGGGGAGAGAGAGAGAGAGAGAGTTTGGGATTGGATCGGGGCTAGGGTTGGGTGTGGATGCAGCAAGTGTGGTTAGAGATAATTAGAAAATAGATTTTTTTTATTATATATATACCCGAATCTGAGTCGAGTTGGGTTTCGGATCGAGTCAAGTCTGACCGCAGGATCGAGTTTCGGGTCGAGTCCGGTTGAGTTACTAGGTAACTCAGATTCAACTCTATTTAAGTTTGGATTGGGCAAAGCCTACTCGTTTCGGACCAACTGACCCATTTGGTTCAAGTTGAGTTGGGGTTGAAGGAGACGGACAAGTCGAGTGAGGCGAGTCGAGTCATCCCTTGCCCAGCTCTAGCAGTCAATGGTACCCGGACCCGCGGATTAGGGTCTCACCTTGTTGCGCCCTATTAACAACCGGGTCTTGTTGGGTTAGGGTCGGGTCCATCAATTAGTACCCGATTAGAGTCAGGTGTGGTCGGGTTTAGCCAACTCCAGGTCTGGCCGGTTTGTTTGTTTTTTTTTTTTTCACAGCTCAGACATATAGTTCCTAAGCCACACATGTAAGAGAGCCCATTTATACACCATACAAGTGTCAAAGTGGCACATGAGTGCGCAATCTAATCCATCCATCAGATGGGCCCAACCATGAAGGTGATTATTATGTTTCCTAAACCTAACTTGAAATCTAGATCAAAAGACCTGATGGGTAACTGAATCCGGGTCTGGCTATTCAAGAACTAGAACCAGACCCGAAGAGACACGAACCCGGCAAGACCAGAATCAAGTTAGCCTTGGTATGGATACTATACCAGAACCCGACCCGCTGATAGTCCTACTGTGTTATATCCTACAAACACCATTCCAATCCTCGGTTGGGCATCTTGCATGTAGACCGTTGGTTTCAATTTTCTGTGCATGTGTGGCCCATTTGATTGATGGATTAGAACATTTGCCAGGGAGATAGGAATTTGATCAATTTTCGAGCTGGCCCTTATCTGGCCTGGGCCCATGCAATTCCTTCGGGTTTGGGCACACGTCTTGGGCTTCTAGGGCCAGCCCCGGCCCATTGCCTACCTGCCTATGGCTTTATTAGGTGGGGTATATATGAATGGACGGCCCTGATTTGACCATGGTATTCATTTACATTTTACTTTTCTTTTTCTTCAGCTGAGGCCCACTTCACTTCCAAAAGGGATGATCAATGAGGGCCCATCAGTGGGGACCCCTATAGAAATAGGGCTCGAGGATGGAGGGTGCCCCCAAGGAACGGTTCCTATTCGAAGGACAAAAAAGGAAGAGTTAATCAGGGCCACACATCACTCTTATTTGGGAATCAGTACCGTGCAAATATCCATCCATTCACACCTCAGTTCCCGGGTCGTCATGTAAGTCATCTTCCATTGGATGGGGACAGTCGGATGATCAGAACCATTCATCTAATTTTGATGGACCACCTGATTCCATTTTGATGTAAGTCATCCGTTCTAAAGAGGCTATTTGGTAAAATCCAAATCTCTAAGGACTTTCCTGTTAAAATACTCCCCTCTTGTCTATTTCCAAAAATACTCATGCTTTTGGTGTATTTTAAGGAAGCCACCTACTTTTTGTGCGCGGCTACCCTGTCATCGTGCTTGTCATCGTGCTGGGAGGATTACATACGGTTTTACAATAGTAGTTTTTTAAAAGGCAAATATTTCCCTCGTTTCAAACTAAACTGGAGAAGGGCTCTGGCGTCTAGTGTTCTGAAGTTAAATTATATGGTGTTTGAGAGATTTTCTCTTTTGGTCATCCCAGTGGTAATGAACTTATGAACGGTTTGGATTGTATATAAACATTAGATGGAACCTAAAAAGGTTTGAAAAATAGGCAACCCCTTCCAACTGTTTTTCAATCGTATGATCTTATTGAATTTCATTTCTTGCTGTTTTCTTTTTTTATCTCATGTTTTAAAATTATCTATTAAAATAGATGGATGAAGTGAATTCCTTGCAAACACCATGGTCACCCTATGTGTCATGGAGCAGTCACATCATTAAAAGTCCTCTCATGTCACATCAGTCAACGGCTGGTTAGCAATGGAGAGAAAGTGAACAAATTAGGTGAGACCTCCACCTCAACCAAGATGCCCACCTTGATGCATGTATTCTATATCTACACCATTCATTCGTTTTTGGGCACTATCTAAAAAATGAAGCACGTCTAATTATTAGGTGGACCCTACTGGAAAAAATAGTGGTCCTCAAGTGAACCGTGCCATTAAAACAGTGGTGATTGACCATTAATGGGCCACGAAAGTTTTGGATCAAGCTGATATTTATTAATTCCCTTCATGTAGGCTCATGTGACTTTATCAACAGATTGGATGACAAATAAACATTATGAAAACATTAAGATTCTCCTGATAAGATTTCAAGGGCTAGAAGTTCAAGCACCACTCTTTCCTATGGTATGGTCCACTTGATAATTGGTTTTGCTTCTTTTTTAGGATATTGCCCTAAAAATAGATGTCAAAATGAATGGAAGGTGTGGATGTAAGTTACATACATCATAGTGGATGCCACAGTTAGGGATGCACATAAACATAGGTGTAGCCTAGAAAGGTTTGAACGGTAACCAACCCTTTTCGACTGTTCCGTCATGTGGCCCACTTGAGCATCATATCCACTAATTTTTTGTCTCATGCCTTGAAATGATCTGCCAAAACTGATGGATGGAGTGGATTTCACACAGACATTATGATGAACCCCACCTGACATGGGACATCCAGCGAGATGAAAAACTCCGTTGAGAATGTCTTGTTTAAGCCTGACCTTCTCAACAGAGTTTTTCATCAGGCTAAAACAAGACAATATCGACGGAGGTTTTCAGCTCGCTGGGTCCCATTAAATAAAACTGTTGTTCATATTGTATTGTAATTATTGTCGTGGTTCTCATGTTATTTGGATCGTAATTGTCACTGCATATGGGTCGTGGTTGTTATGTTATATGGGTCATAGTTTTGCATAAATTTATACTTCACTTTGCAATTGAATGATAACAACACCCTCATTTAAGCTATGCTTCCCTTGTAATCTTGATTATCCAATGTTTTGTCTCATAAAGAATGGCTAGTCTTATGGTTATCCTATAAAATCTTCATTTCAGTTTAATTACTATATGGAGGTACATCTCTACTTCTCCTTTAATCTCTCCATTTTGTGGTACTTAAGGTCAAAAATCTTAACTAATCCTCATTTTCATTTCTATTACTAAAATTGCATTCTATATGTTAATATTGAAACTTTTTGCCTCATCAATGCCATACAAAAGGTTTGAATAGTCATTGGATGAACTTTAAATGGCTAGTGGTTTCAATGGGCCGACTTAGGGCCGGGCTAAGCTCTGTCCAAGTTTGCATGGTTCAATATAAGCCCTAGCAAATTTCCGAGACTGCTCGAGCCCAAGTGTTTCTTAGTTGGATTATAAGCTACAAAATAAATATAAGCTGTGCAATAGATTAAATGAGGATTTTTATATATTGTGTGTATTACCAAATTACCTTCGCAAACTCTAATCAGTCAAGCAAGGCTAGACTCAAGCTATGCCGATGGGCTGTTGTATATGGTTAAAATGTGATCCAATTTAAAAACAGGCCTGAATTTTAACTCGATCACGGCCTTCAAACCTGATACTCCACACAAGCCTGGTCCATTGATAACCTTATCATAAAACCATAGCCATTCGAATATTAGCACCCTCCGATCGATTAATATAATTTCGAACCTATATGGCCCAGTTGGATCGATGACTTGACCATCCTCTTTCGAAAATCACCGGGCCACGTTGGATCTCTCACATGTCTCACATTGCATGTATCACCCGCATGTGTGTGCTTGGATCTACACACGTGTGGGCTTTGTAGTTTAGGAAAGACCATATTGGCTATAATTATTATTGATTTATTTTTAATAATTAATCCCTAATACTAATATCATTTGTGGAATATATCAGGTGGATTATGAATTATACAACGACCATCGCACTCGACTGTTTGGATACTGGAACCACACGTGTGTATGCCAAGACACCTGCTAGGGTAACAGATGTGTGTGAGATCGAGCCGTTCAAAAGGTGGACCCTACCGTGTGGATAATCTTGCACCCACTCGTTTGGCTGGGGCGCATTGTAAGGAACAGATGAAAAGATAAAGGAGCTGATTTATCCAACTACCATGGCCCACCTAATGAGTGGACCAAACTGATTTTTGAGCCGGGCACTTACACATGGTGATGGCTAACTGATGGCTTGGATGTCCCCCACATGACAGATTGGTGCGCTAGGCTACGGAGGGTTTGGGCTATATACGACGGATTAGAATCCTCTGCAACATATGTTGTGCACAGCTTGCACGAACAACAACCGAGCTCTGTGGGGCCCACCTAGTTGTTGTGTGAAATCTACTCCACCAGTGCGGCCCACACAAAGCATGTTTGGAAGGGGAGCAGATTGAGTGCTGCCCAGTGTGCGCCTGACCGTTGGGCCCACCTTGATGTATTTATTATACATCCATGTGAATGAGGGACCACACCACATAAGACAATGGTCTGGTCTATTAAAAACTTCTTAAAATGAGCTAGAGTGTATATATATATATATATATATATATATATATATATATATATATATATATAGAGAGAGAGAGAGAGAGAGAGAGAGAGAGAGAGAGAGAGAGAGAGAGAGGCATGCTCAGAGAGAGAGAGAGGCATGCTCACCTACGCACCTACCTATGCACATGCACAACTTTGCACACGTGTCATGGGTGTCGAATCCGAACGGCCCATAAGATGTAGAATCCCATGAAACTACTAGGGTGAATTTTCGCCCTAATCTAAGATTCTGGTGGGCCATCATAGCAAAGAGAAATTCAAATCAAGGGAAGAAACTGTTTGCATTTTTCATGGCCCACCGAAGTTTTGGTTCAAAGTAAAAATTAGTACTAAGAGGTTTCATGAGGTTCTGCTTAATGTGGACTGTTCAGATTTTTGAGACTCATCAGATGTGATAAGTTCTCAAAAAAGTTTTTAATAGAACATACCATGAGGTGGAGCTGTGTGGGTCCCACTATGATGTGTGTCGAACATCTACCCCATTGACTAGATGCACCATTTCATGGGCTTAAAAATAAAGTCAATCCATGACTTGGGTGGGCCACGGGCTTAAAAATAAGAGTCGGGATGCTCTGTTATCGGGTCAATAGGATTTTCCTGTTATCCTAGTGGTAAGCTTTTTTTTTTTATTTTTTCAGTGAGTGTTGACGTGGACCAATGATTTTTAGGGTATTAGGAATTCTCTGTTGACCTGGTAACAGAGGATCCGGACTCTAAAAATAAAGTCAATCCATGACTTGGGTGGGCCACATCACATATCACATTTGAGAGGGGTTACCCTCCCATTAAAACATTCATAATCATTTATTGGCCCACTCAGATGTGGTTCACAAATCCAACCATCCATTTTGTCTTAATCCTTTATCATTGTTGATTGCCTATCTCTAGGTTTATAAGTAGAAAATGTGCACTTCTACTGATATACACACACACACACAGCTGTGTTAAATATCTGTTTACACCGCTCCTATTCTTTAATTGTTTGTTATACCCAAACTTTACTTAGAACTTTTATCGTATTGTTCTCGCCAAAGTAATTCTTTTCCAAATCTCATAGCTTAACCGGTCTCTCACTCACTACATCACACAATTTTGCAATAACAAAATATATAAATTCATTTAAGACGTATGATGAAATGAGTCCAGTCAACTCATTTAAGATACATCCACATCTTTGACTTTACCTAACCCGATTGGTTTGAGCCGTCGGGGTTTTGACCATGCATTGAGTGCTTGGAGGCTGCAGTTCTAGGGTACAAAATATAAAATGGTAGGAACATTTATTGGTAGTACTATAATTTATAGTCTTATAATATTCTTAGTTGCATTGATCCACTAGGACAGCCTAATTGATTGATCTAAATTGTCTATTAAATCCAAAATAGATTGAACTGACTACCTTGCCAAAATCACATTCATTGGATGATCTAATTCACATCTTTAATATGGCCTTGTTTTCTATAGCCATCCTTTTTCCAAACCATGGATGGGATGGCTGTGATTGCCTAAGGAAGTGATTATTTGGAATCATAAGCAATCCATGATGAGGCGTAACATGTAGATGAATCAAATTGTGATTAGACCTCTTTTTTTCATAAACAATATTAACCGTTCTTATCAAGGCAGTTTGATCAATGGTTAATATTTGTTGGATTTGCATGATATATGCATGGTAGCCAATGAAATGTGCATTGGACCTAATGAACGGCTTGGATCAATAAACTTTACTAAGTGTCCTGATCTAACTAGGAGCATTATAACCCATATAGCTATAAGAGCACTGGAGCACGTCTCTTTAGAGAAATTTCCGACTGTACGACGCATTTATGGCCATTTCCGAGACGAAGGCCACCTCATTTTACCTTCCAAGAATAAGCCCTAGCTGTACGGACGCCTTTCCAAAGGTCGAAAATGCCCCTGCTTTTTTCCTTCAAGCGGATCGATAGAAGACGAGCGCTGACGCTCCTCGAACTCCGAGTTGTACGAACGGTTCAAAAGATATCAAGTTATGTATTTATTATATCTACAACGTTCATCCATATTTCGAGATCATTTCGGAGCATTATCAAAAAAAAAAAAAAAAAAAAAAAAATCATATCCAAAGATCAACTGGACCACACCACAAAGAGCAGCGGGAAAATTGATTTTCACCGTTAAAAATTTTGTTGTGGTCCACTTGATAGCTAGATCTGTCTTATTTTTCGTCTCAAGCCTAAATACGAGTTCGCCAAATAGATAGACCGTTTGGATATAACACATATCTCATAATATGACCACAGAAAGAGGTGGGATTACAACAGCAAAAAATAAAATATAATAATAAAAATAAATAAAAAAACGAGGAGCTTAATGCTACGGTGTTTTCTATAGCTACGGATTATAACCGTAGCCATAATCATAGCCCTTGCCATTTTGATATTTCCTTTTATATGTATTGAACGTCTTTCGATATGTCTTTCCATATGTATCAAACGTCTTTCAATTAATCGAAAAGGCTCCGGAAATGTCCAGCGAGTTTGCCTCAAAAATCCCGCAATTTTCATATGTATCGAAGGTGATTGACCAATAGCTACAGATTATAACCGTAGCCATAACTGTAGTTTGTGCCAGTTTATGAAATTTTTTGATTTATTTTTTATTTTTTTTATTGTTTTATTTTTTTACATGGAGAACTTTATTCTACCTACAATTTTATCTAATACATATTTATATAAATATGTATATAAGCATATAAATTTTTTTTCTCTCTTTCTTTTTCATTTCTTACTTTCTTCATTTAACAAGAATATCTTTTAAACCAAAATTAGTTACTTGACGTACTCTACATGATTTTGGGGTAGGAGAAGCTACTTTAGCCAACCAACCTGGTTATTTTTCAAGATTCCAACAAGTCTATGGTCGAAAATCCATTTTATTAACTTCGCGTTTAATTTTAATCAGTTCGCGGTCAATTTCATTCATTTCATTTACTTTGCGATCAATTCCATGCATTTCACGATCAATCCCGGTGATTTTGTTTTGATTCACGGTCATTTTCGTGCATTTCACGGTCAATTCCCTTCACTTCACGGTCATTTCCATTCATTTCACGGTCATTTCCCTACACTTTACGGTCATTTCCATGCATTTCACAGTCAATCCCGGCATTCCTTTTTGATTCACGGTCATTTCCATGCATTTCACGGTCAATTCCCTTCACTTCACGGTCATTTCCATGCATTTCACGGTCAATCCTGGCGATTTCATTTTGATTCACAGTTATTTCCATGCATTTCATGGTCAATTCGCTTCACTTCACGGTCATTTTCATGCATTTCACTATCAATCCTGGCGATTCCATTTTGATTCACGGTCATTTCTATGCATTTCACGGTTAATTCCCTTCACTTCACGGTCATTTCCATGCATTTCACGGTCAATTCGCTTCACTTCATGGTCATTTCCATGCATTTCACGGTCAATCTCGGCGATTCTGTTTTGATTCACGGTCATTTCCATGCATTTCACGGTTAACTCCCTTCACTTCACGGTCATTTTCATGCATTTCACGGTCAATTCGCTTCACTTCACGGTTATTTTCATGCATTTCATGGTCAATCCCGGTGATTCCGTTTTGATTCACGGTCATTTCCATGCATTTCACAGTTAATTCCCCTCACTTCACGGTCATTTCCACGCATTTCACGGTCAATTCGCTTCACTTCACGGTCATTTCCATGCATTTCAAGGTCATTCCTGGCAATTCTGTGCTGATTCACGGTCATTTCCATGCATTTCATGGTCAATTCCCTTCACTTCATGGTTATTTCCACACATTTCACGGTCAATTCACTTCACTTCATGGTCATTTCCATGCATTTCACAGTCATTCCCAGCAATTTCGTGTTGATTCACTGTCATTTCCATGCATTTCACGATCAATTCCCTTCACTTCACAGTCATTTCCACGCATTTCACGGTCAATTCGCTTCACTTCACAGTCATTTCCATGCATTTCATGGTCATTCCCAATAATTCCGTGTTGATTCACGGTCATTTCCGCGCATCTCACGGTCAATTCCCTTCACTTTGCGGACAATTTTAATTGACCGTGAAATGTATGGAAATGACCGTGAAGTGAAAGGAATTAACTGTGAAATGCGTGGAAATTATCGTGAATCAACACGGAATCGCTGAGAATGACTATGAAATGCATGGAACGGACCGTGAAGTGAAGCGAATTGACCGTGAAATGCATGGAAATGACTGTGAAGTGAAGGAAATTGACCGTAAAATGCGTGAAAATGACTGTGAATCAACACAGAATTGTCGGGAATGACCGTGAAATGCATGGAAATGACCGTGAAGTGAAGCGAATTGACCGTGAAGTGCGTGGAAATGACCGTGAAGTGAAGGGAATTGACCGTGAAATGCGTGAAAATGACCGTGAATCAACACGGAATTGCCAGGAATGACCATGAAATGCATGAAAATGACCGTGAAGTGAAGGGAATTGACCGTGAAATGCGTGAAAATGACCATGAATCTAAACGGAATCGCCGAAAATGACCGTGAAATGCATGAAAATGACCCTAAAGTAAAGCGAATTGACAGTGAAATGCGTGGAAATGACCGTGAAGTGAAAGGAATTGACCATGAAATGCGTGAAAATGACCGTGAATCAACACGGAATCGCCGGGAATGACCATGAAATGCATGGAAATGACCCTGAAGTGAAGCGAATTGACCGTGAAATGCATGGAAATAACCGTGAAGTGAAGGGAATTGACCGTGAAATGCGTCGAATTGACCGTGAATGAACACGGAATCACCGGGAATGACCATGAAATGCATGAAAATGATGGTAAAGTTAAGTGAATTGACCGCGAAGTGCGTGGAAATGGCTGTGAAGTGAAGTGAATTGACCGTGAAGTGCGTAGAATTGACCGGGAATGAACATGGAATCGCCGGGAATGATCGTGAAATACATGGAAATGACGGTGAAGTGAAGTGAATTGACTGCAAAGTGCATGGAAATGGCCGTGAAGTGAAGTGAATTGACTGTGAAGTGCGTCGAATTGATCGTGAATGAACACAAAATTGCCGAGAATGACCGTGAAATGCATGGAAATGACCGTGAAGTGAAGGGAATTGACCGTGAAGTGCATGGAAATGACCATGAATCTAAACGAAATGGCCGAAATTGATTGTGAAATGCATGGAATTGACCGTGAAGTGAAGGGGAATCACCGGAATTGACCGTGAAATGCATGGAATTGACCGTGAAGTGAAGGGGAATCACCGGAATTGACCGTGAAATGCATGGAATTGATCGCGAAGTAAATGAAATAAATAAAATTGACCGCAAATTGATTGAAATTGTCCACGAAGTGAATAAAATGGATTTTTGACCATCGACCTGATGGAATCTTGAAAAATAACAAGGTTAGTTGGTTAAAGTAGCTTCTCCTACCCCAAAATCATACATGATATGTCAAGTAACTAATTTTGGTTTAGATGATATTCTTGTTAAATGAATAAAGAAAGAAATGAAAAAAGAGGAGAAAAAAATTTATATACTTATATATACATATTTATATAAATATGTATTAGAGAAAATTGTAGGTAGAATAAAGTTCTCCATGTAAAAAAATAAATAAATAAATAAAATAAAATAAAATTGCATAGACTTTTCCGGACTACAGCTATGGCTACGACTATAATCCGTAGCTATAGCTTCGATACATTGATATGTATCAAAAATTGTTGGATTTTTTATCCAAACTCAGTAGACAGTTCTAGACCCTTTTCGATCATATCGAAAGACATTTGATACATCAAAATACATATCGAAAGGCCTTCGATACATAGCAAAGGACGTATCAAAAAAGCATGGGCTTTGGTTATAGCTACGGTTATAATCCGTAGCCATAGGTTACATGCTTTTTTTTTTTTTCCTTTTTGGTTCCCTGTTGTAATCCCTACCGCCTTTGTGGGTCCTTTTATGAGGTATGTGTTATATCCAAACCATCCATCTATTTGGCAAATCGTATAAAGTCTTGACAAAAAAAATAAGACAGATTTAGTTATCAAGTGGACCACACCGTAAAAGGCAGTGGAGGATTGAACGTCTACCATTGAAACCCTTTTAGGGGTCACAGAAGTTTTGGATCATTATGAAATTTGTTTTTCCTCTTCATCCAAGTCTTCGTGACCTTATGAATAGATTGGATGGAAAATAAATGTTGTGGTGGGTCCTACAAAAGTTTTAACGGTGAAAATCAAATTTCTCGCTGCTCTTTGTGGTGTGGTCCAGTTGATCTTTGGGTATGATTTTTTTTTTCAATAATGCTCCGAAATGATCTCGAAATATGGATAAACGTTGTGGATATAATAAATACATAACTGTGGGCCCATGTAACTTTGATATCTTTTGAACCGTTGGTATAACTCGGAGTTCGAGGAGCGTCAGCGGCCGATCCTCTTGCGGAAGAAAAAGCAGGGTCATTTTCGACCTTTGGGAAGGCGTCCGTACAGCTGGGGCTTATTCTTGGAAGGTAAAATGAGGTGGTCTTCGTATCCGAAATGGGCCATAAATGGGTCGTACGGTCGGAAATTTCTCTTCTCTTTACTGTAAGAGTGCAATTATTAGACAAGCAGACCATCACCCCCAACAACATCTGCAGCCGTTGATGTGGGGTCTGCTGCCGTATGTATGGCATCCAACCCATCCAATAAGGCCATCCCACCATGAAAATATGATGTCCAAAATATAAGGTAGATCAACCATTATGATGGCCAAGTAGTGGATTCATAGGTTTTTAGGTGGTTTCTCATTGTTTTCTATTATAGCCCACCTAAACGGGCCCACATGATGAATGGTCTGGCCTGATTTCTTTTTATTTTCATTGTGGGTTGACCCTTGTTGATAGGTTGCTGAGCCCCATCAATTGGTGATCCAGGCCAATTATTTTATTAGCTGCACTAGGTGGACCATGATCAATGATTCTCCTTAATTGGACAATTTAACTCTTCAATCAGTGGCCGAAAAATCACTTAAGAAAAAAACTAGAGTGATGGTCAATATTCAACAAAAAACGCCAAAGATTAGATGGCTTGGATCTTCCAATTTAGAAGATGTTTTTGGGCATGGCCCATCAAAACAACATTTGGGTCTTGTAAACATGTGCCCAACTTGTAGAAATACACATCCTTAGGTGAGGATTATATATTTTTATGTGATTGTATAAGGTTGTTGCTATCTTTTACTTTTATTTTTTATGGTAGGATCCCAATACTGGAAATTGGTGGTTGGTATTTGGAAAAGATAACAACGGCTTAAGTGACTTTGCATCGTTGATTGGGTGGGGAGGGGAGACTTACAGCCGTTCAATTTCACCAAGTCCACCCATGGGCAGTGGCCGTTTACCCAAGTAAGGCTACAGAAAGGCATGCTACCAAAGACAGCTACAGCTTGTGGATGAAACCAACAGTCTTAGGGACCCTTTGCCTAATTAAGAAGATTTATACAGAATGTGATCAACCCAAATGCTACAATGGGATTCATGGAAGCTTAAAGGGTCCTTGGAGATATTATTTTCTTTTTTGGGGACCCGGTGGTAATTGTGGAAATTGATGGATGGTGTATTTGCAATAAATGAAACTTTCCTTAGAGCTATGTAGTGATTTAAGGCTTTGTTTGGTAGCTTCATGTATTCGGAATATCCAGTATTCGAAATACTCCTGTCACTAAGCCCCGTTTGTTAATCCTCATTACATGTGGCACACTCACATACATTATCATTCATTTATCTCGTGGACCATCATATCTTATGTAGAGCGGGTTGCAGACAGTTTCATGGCCCAAATGGACCAAAAAAAAACTGATTAGAGACGGAGGTGATCCGGACCATCAAAACTTCAAACGGACGTATCTCGCAAATCAGAATGAGCTATTGGACATACCATATATGATTTTGGGGTAGGAGGAGCTATTTAGCCACCCAACTTGCTACATTGGGTTGCCCAAATCGATGGATAAGTTCCGTTGGGCTTTAGGAGTTGCGCCTAACATAAAAAGTGCTTAGAAAAGTGAGGGAACCATTACAGTGCAGCCAAATAGGACACTTACTATTTCTGGCTGAAAAACCATGTGCGAACTCATTTATTCAATTATTAATCAATTTATGAATTTTCTAAAATATTATTTTTATTTTCTTGCTTATTTTCTCATGGATTCGAGAAGTAGGAGTCCACATAAGCTTCATGGATTTGAAGTAGTTATCTTTGTGTAAAACGGTGATCCACCTCATCATGTTCATCCCTGTGTCAATATCATGCATGGAGTTTAGCTCAAAAATCATAATAATTGAGCAATTTTAGGGTTTGTTTGGGCGAGGGATCTCGCAAAATAAGGATTAAGTCTAATCCCGAATTATGCAGGATAAGTTATGCTTCTTTTTCGCAAAAACGTGATTTTTTCAGAGGAAGAAAGCGTTACCAATCATACATTGGAGGGTGAGGGCCCCCCAAAAGTGGGATCAACTATATATCCTAACGGACCCTTAACCATTCAATTGGGAACTATGAAATGGATGGTTAAAAGTAAAATAATAGGTGGTCCAATGTGATATATGTGTTATATCTAAGCTGTCCATCTGTTTTGCCAAATTATTTTAGGGGATAATTCAAATACGAGGCAGATTCAAATCTCAAGTGGGCCACACTATATGAAAGAGTAGACCGATCACTCCCACCATTGAAACCTTCGTACGGTCCACCGTAATGTTTATTAGCCATCCAACTAGTTCATAAGGTAACTCTTAGTAGTGAGTGTTTAATCCCCACAGTTTCTTATGGTGTGGTCCACTTGGATCTGTGTCATGTACTTGTTTGGCATCATGCCCAAAAATGAGATGGTAAAACGAATAAACGGATTGGATCTAGTAAGTTACAACAGAAGAAAGCACTCTTCTATAGTGGGCCAGGGGCCTAAAATAAGGCCAATCTATGACTTAGGTGGGCCAGACCATATTAACAGTTGAGAGTGGATGCTCATCCATTGAAACATTATTGATTGCATATAGGGCCCACTGAGATGTGGTTCTGACACCCAATCCATCCCTTGTATACTCCCACTTGAATGAGGGGCTACCTCAAAATTCAAGCCATTCCAAAACCCAAGTGGGTTGTATCAAGTGCTTTTATACGTTTTAGGCATGATTTTACATGGTTTTAAATTTTGTAACCCACCTAAGTTTCAAATATAATTGATTTCTAACAAATCCCATAACCTAAAGGGAACCCACCAAATGCACGGTGTGGATGTTCAACGCATAACACCGTGGGGCCCACAGAACTTGACCTTATGGGAAGCTCCCATAAGGTATATTTTTAGGTGGACCTGATGGGAGCTTTCGATTATATAACAGGCCACTCATCTAAAGAGAGCAATGTATGAAAGCAATGGATGGATAGAAAATGCCACCGCAATCCACTTTTGAGAAATGCTGGGGCAAAACACATTATCCGTTGTCTGCTCAATTAAAGGCTCAGATCTTGTCCATGTGATAAAAACCCACTTGCGCTTTAGTCAGATATCATTGGCTGGGACTATAGCTGTTGGATCTAGGGTTATGTTTAAATGATTGAAATTTTTTTATAGATAGCCCTACGAAGGGTTTTTTTTTATATATAAAAAAGTATATTTCAATCTTGTTGGGCATGAGCCTATGGGACCGCTTGTAGTCAACCACTAGTGATAGGTCCAATTTCTCTCTGATGTTTGATTTGAATTTTAAGTTTTGAATTCCCAAATGAATTCAAAATTGAATTCAATCCAAAATAAAATTAGGATAAAGTCAGAATTAGATGGGATAATTCTAAGCCTTATCCAAACTCTTTGACTTTCCTTTTAAATATGGATAGGGATCCCTCCTAAATCGTATCCAATAGTTTCAAGATGGATGAGAAAGAAGACAGGGAGAAAAAGAGTTTCATATCTAATTTGTCCATGTGGCCCATGCCTTATACGATCTAAGCCTCGTAGCTGTAAAATCAAACAAACCTCTCTGCTCTCCTAATAGTTAGGCGGACTACTGGATGCATCATACATTTTTTTCTTTTGCAAAGGTTCCAATATCGTGTAAATCGTCAGATCTTGTGGGCCCACCCATCTGAGCTGTCTTTCAGCGACAAATCGCATTAAGATAAGTAGCGTTCCTTTATTTTAATGCATATGTCGATTATCACTATCACAAAAGATTTGAACCATTAATTATAAAAACGGACTGCGCCATCAGTTAGATCTCGCTGAAAAATTGAAAGTTACTTCCTCACACTTGATCTAAATCAATCCACAAATGGCCAATTAAAAGTCCTTAATAAGATACACTTAAGAGAAGTGGTTTAGGCTTCTAATCTGGCCCATCTTTTTATGGACACCCATGTGGGACACATTTAAGTTATCCATCCACTTGTGGACAACATACAATGGACCCCCAAACTTTAGCACAATAGAGGAAATAGGATGGTATCACTAATGATGAATTTAAATGGTATCACAAAGACCATCCAAATATCACATTAAAGGTTAATAGACCCAAGTCCACATTTGAGTCCACTTAACAAACTAGTTCATAAACAACATATAAACATCTGTTATGTTGTCCATGGGTTTAAATTTGTGTGGCCAATGTCTACAATAACCCTAGACCGAATGGTAAGTACCTTCATTTAATGGGCCTAAACGTGGTCAGGCCCAATTAACATTTAAACCAAACCCCATATCCATATCTCGCTACTCTTTTTCTTTTCCTCTTACTCTCACTTATCCAGCCATGTAAAGAATCTATTTGAGCTATGCAATGGGTTGGAAGCCCATTTCTTCAAGCCCAACAACTAAGGCCCTTGACCCTCTTTCTTATTCTTCTTCATTTTTGTCTCATTTATTGGGTCCTATAAAAAAAAAAAAAATTAATTTATTTTGGCTTTCAAATGGACTAGAAGCCCATTTCTTTAGGCTCATAAAAAAAGTCAAGTCTAACTTGCTCACAACACAGCTCAAAATCCAGGCCCCATAGTTAACTTGCCATGCCTCGAAATTTGGATACTCCAAGCCCCATAGTTAACTTGTCATGCCTCAAAATTTGGATACTCGAGTAAGGCTATTCAAGACCCAAGTTTTAAGAATGCGAGTTGTTTCACTTCATATACATTCATTCAACTTAAATAACCATCCATACATATCTAAACAAAAATATATCATTAAATTAAATTAAATCAAACTCACTGGATATTCAATTCACACTATTTACTACTCAAGTCACTACTCTTAAAATTAAAATTTTTATTACACTAAAGTTTAGAATTTTAAATTAAATCCTAATATACAATAAAAAAAATTTAATAACAAAGGCTCACCTGCTTATAGTACTCCAACTTAGCATTTAAAACATTATCCAAAGTAGGGTGAGCATGCACACACACACTTAATGTGATCATAAACAATGAGATATTAAAGTAAACAATGAGATATTAAAGTATCGAGAATAAAATAATTATGAATTCAAGTATTGGAATAGTAATATGATATGAATGTAATATTTTTATGAATTCTCATATATAATAAATTAAACAAATACCATCTCTTTCCGTGAGCTTTTAGAAATAATTCAGGGCAGTGTGCCCTTGTATTGGAGCTTTTATGAATAATTTAGCACAACAAACTCATGTAAAACTTTTAAGAATGATTCAGGGCATTGTGCCTGTGATCTTTTAGGGATACTCAAGGCAAAGCGTCTGTGTATCAATCTTAAATCTCAATTAATGATGAACATGAATATGTTATGAATCACTATTTCGTAATCAATAACTTTATTTAGAAATATAAAACACGAATTTACTACAAATTTAATTACATATATACTACAAACTTTAACCATTTTCAAAATAATATTTATAATTTACGATCAATAATTAATCATTTTTCAAGTTTAGTAATTAATTAACATAAACTTAATTTTTTAAAATATTAAATAATTATTTTAATTTGTATTTAATTATTATTGAGAAAATTCAATCTAAATCTTAATAATTAAATTTCCTAAATATGAGAATTTTAATTATATTAAATTTTAAATTACAATAAATAAAGAATTTAACACGAGTTTTAATTTGACATGTAATATTTTTTTTTATTGTTTTGGTATGTTATTGGTATGGATCATGACATGGTCTTAGGTTAGGTTTTTGTCACAGAATGGACAAATGGAGAAATTGTTAGTGCATTAAGGATGGTGGGACCCCTTGTTATGAAAATGATCGTGTGTAAGATATGAGTAGTATAGTGTGAGAAAAAGAAAGAAAAAAAGAAAAATAATAATAATTAAGTAGACTAAAACAAAAAAGAAGTTTCCTAAAGCTATTATTAAGATGCATAATTTAATTCCTATTGAAAATTTTAAATTATTGTTATTTACAAACGGCTGGGGCATGCACGTCGGACTAAGCTGTGGACATGGTGCAGTGTATTGTGGTTTGCGTGCAGGTGAATATACTTGCGAGCCTAAAAATTATATTGCCTTTTGAAATTTCGATTTGCAACATTTTTTTTTTTTTTTTTGGGGCGGCATGCTTGAGCAGCATGTCGAAATTATGTGACTATGGACGCGGTGTGGAGTATTGTGGTTTGCGCACTCATGAATATACTTGCAAGCCTAAAAAATTTTTGCCTTTTTCAATTTCGATTTGTAATGATTATTTGTTTTGTATTTCTGAACAGAACCGAAAATTGAAAAGACTTCTTAAAAAAACTCAACAGCCATGACTATTGACATGGGTGCATATACACCCATTCGAGGCAACCTTTGAAGTCTATATAATGAACTTCTCTGGTTCTAAATTTTTAATTAAGTTCAATCTTCCGGCTCTCTCTCTTTCACTTCGAATCTCTGTCACAATTTCATTTGGTTCAATCGTCGGGTTAGACATACAATGACGGTTTGGGTCTCGAAAAGGTTATGCGTAAAAATCCTATTACCTCGAATGCATCGGTGTGACACGAAGAAAACATCCGAAGAATGCTGATATCTCATCAAGTGAAATGAGAAATATATCCATTAGTTGAATAGAAAAGGACAGGAGGAGATCATCTTGAGGATTCTGAACCGATGATCGCGAGAGTTCAAGAGGGTTGCAGCTCGATGAACTCTCTAATAAATTACCTCATACGAGATATACAAAAGATTGCAAGTTGTCATGTATCAGAAGGCTGATGACAAGAAAACATGCGAGGGTATCCTGGAGATTGGTTGTCCAGTATTTATGTTGCATTACGGGCATCGTTCAAAGGAGGACAAATCAATTTCAAGCCAAGTGACTTTCATCCTGCCTCAAATCAAATAAGTTTTCTAAATTCATCCTCATTCTAATTTTGTTTTAATTTCTTTTTACAATTAATTTTAATTATAAATGTTTGAAATTACGAATTTACATATTCAAAAATTCCTACATATACTACTTCTAAGTTTGGCTGTATTATTACATTGTATGTGAATCGTTAATCACATTTTTCAACCATGCATTTGTTTCATACACATCCCACCCCATTTAACGAAAAGTCAAAGTATGCAATAGCAATAATGGTCTCTATCATTATTGATATATGTAATGGCCATTATACAAGTATAATTGCCATTAAGGAATGTTATAGTTAATTTTTGAAGAAAAAAAATCCAAATAATGAGAAGATTTTAAATATGTTTTTTTTTTCATGATTTTAAACATGTTTAGAATGGTATAATGGTCGACTCTTTAATAAGAATATTGTTTCGCCATAGTTGATTATTTTATTAACCAGACACACACTTAGAGTGACCTCAAATTAGTCTAAAAATTATATAAGCTATGTCAATTATCTTACTAATGCACATCCTTAAATATTTAACATCATTTCTTCAAATAAAATAAAAAAATAAAAATAAATTTATATTCAAATGAATAATGTTGTTAATTTGGGAGACTTTTCGGATACCTAAAATTGGGTCTAAAATTCATACAATCCATGATACTACTCCCACTAATGCAATCAACCCTAGATTAATCCTATTTCATCATCCAACTATATGATGGTGGCCATTTATTAGACAATAAATTGTTAAAATATCTAATGGTATTATTTCAACAAACAAGTGTAATAAATCAACCAATATGATCATTTAAACAATCTTATTTTGGAATTATGACTTATAAAAAAATGGGCTCCACATTTTAATTGGTGTAATTTGATTTACTACATGTCAAGTTTAGAGTAGTTTACTAGTCAATTAAGTTAAACCACAAGTTATTATCAAGCTAGCAAATAACTTCCATATCTACTCATAAGATGATCCACACCATAGATAAATATTTTATCTTGATAAATAGTAAAAAGTACAAGTGTGGTCGATTCATTAAGTGAATATTCCTGAGTTTTTCAAAAGATGATCTTCGTGATGGGGAAAACCTATTAGATGGAGTGGATCTCTCACATATGTGAGTGGTTGGAAGTTATCTTCTACTAGACCAAACTTATAGTCCAACCGGCTGGAACTTTTATTTGAAAAAGGCCGGAGATACTGCCTCTAGACCCGGTCACCAGGGACGCTGTGGGGCGTCCGTATTGCATGTATTTCATCCACTTCGGCTGTCGATCCCTAATTTTAAAAAAAATGATGCAGATCCAGAGCTCTAAGTGAACCACACCACAAGAAACAGTGAGGACACTGATGCCCACCGTTGAAACTTCTTAGGGCCCAACAAGACATTTATTAGCCATCCAACCTGTTCACAAGGTCACACATACCAGGACGAAAGCAAAACACAAATATTAGTGTGATCCAAAATTTGTGCCCACAAGAAGTTTTCAACGGTAGGAGTTCAATCACCAGTATTTCTTGTCGTGTGGCCTACTTGACTATGAATTTGCCTTGTTTTTTGGGATCATGCCCTAAAATGAGTGGAAAAAATAGATGGATGGCGTGGATGAAATGGATACATCAGGGTGGGCCCCAAAAAGTCGGGTCACGAGGGTGACCAAGTCTCCAGCCAATCCGCGTCTGTTGCTTAGTAATCTTTCGCAAAGATGAAGAGAGAGAGAGAGAGAGAGAGAGAGAGAGAGAGAGAGAGCTTTCTTCCCCTTCGGAGCTTTCCAATCCCCAGGTACGCTTTCCTTGAAGAAGATCCATCTCACTTACGATCAATAATTAATCATTTTTTCAAGTTTAGTAATTAATTAACATAAACTTAATTTTAAAAAATATTAAATAATTATTTTAAATTGTATTTAATTATTATTGAGAAAATTCAATCTAAATCTTAATAATTAAATTTCCTAAATATGAGAATTTTAATTATATTAAAATTTAAATTACAATAAATAAAGAATTTAACACAAGAGTTTTAATTCGACATGTAATATTTTTTTATTGTTTTGGTATGTTATTGGTATGACCATGACATGGTCTTAGGTTAGGTTTTTATCACATAATGGACAAATGGAAAAATTGTTAGTGCATTAAGGATGGTGGGACCCTTTGTTATGAAAATAATCATGTGTAAATATTAGTATAGTGTGAGAAAAAGAAAAAAAAAAAAAGAAAAAATATAATAATTAAGGAGACTTTTAAAAAAAGAGCTTCCTAAACTATTAGCAAGATGCATGATTTAATTTCTATTAAAAATTTTAGATTATTGTTATTTGCAAATGGTTGGGGCATGTGTGTCGGGCTGAGCTGTGGACGCGGTGCAGTGTATTGTGGTTTACGCGCGCGAATATACTTGCAAGCCTAAAAATTTTATTGCCTTTTGAAATTTTGATTTGCAACGATTATTATTATTATTTTTGAGAGGGGGGGGAGCTGTGGCTGTGGACGCGGTGTGGTGTATTGTGGTTTGCATGCGCATGAATATCGAGCCTAAAAAATTTATTGCCTTTTGAAATTTCGATTTGCAACGATTATTTATTTTGTATTTCTGAACAGAACTGAAAATTAAAAAGACTTCTTAAAAACCCTCAACAGCCATGACTGTTGACATGGGTGCGTATACACCTGTTCGAGGCAACCTTTGAAGTCTATATAATGAATTTCTTTGGTTCTGAATTTTTAATTAAGTTCAATCTTTTGACTCTCTCTCTTTCACTTTGAATCTTTGTCACAATTTCATTTGGTTCAGTTGTTGGGTTAGACATACAGTGACGGTTTGAGTCTTTGTACCTCGAATGTATCGATGTGACAAGACAACATTCGAGGGTATCCTGAAGATTGATTGTCCAGTATTCATGTTGCACTACGGGCATCATCCAAAGGAGGACAAATCAATTTCAAGCCAAGTGACTTTCATCATGCCTCAAATCAAATAAGTTTTCTAAATTCATCCTCATTCTAATTTTGTTTTAATTTCTTTTTATAATTAATTTTAATTATAAATTTTCAAATTTACGAATTTACATATCCAAAAATTCTTACATATACTACTTCTAAGTTTGGCTTCATTATTACATTATATGTGAATCGTTAATCACATTTTTCAACCATGCATTTGTTTCATACACATCCCACTCATTTAACGAAAAGTCAAGGTATGCAATAGCGGTAATGGTCTCTATCGTTATTGATATATGTAATGGCCGTTATACAAGTGTAATTGCCATTAAGGAATGTTATAGTTAATTTTTGAAGAAAAAAAATCAAAATAATGAGAAGATTCTAAATATGTTTTTTTTTTTTCATGATTTAAAACATGTTTATAACGGTATAATGGTCCACTCTTTAATAAGAATATTGTCTCGGCATAGTTGATTATTTTATTAACCAAACACACACTTAGAGTGACCTCAAATTAGTCTAAAATTTATATAAGTTATGTCACTCATCTTACTAATGCACATCCCTAAATATTTAACATCATTTCTTCAAATAAAAAAATAAAAATAAATTTATATTCAAATGAATAATGTTGTTAATTTGAGAGAATTTTCGGATACCCAAAAGTGGGTCTAAAATTAATACAATCCATGATACTACTCCTACTAATGCAATCAACCCTAGATCATGCCTATTTCATCATCCAACTATATGATGGTGGCTATTTATTAGACAATAAATATTTAAATTTTCTAATGGTATTATTTCAACAAACAAGTGTAATAAATCAACCATTATGATCATTTAAACAATCTTATTTTGGAATTATGACTTATAAAAAATGGGTTCCACATTTTAATTGGTGTAATTTGAGTTTAGAATAGTTTACTAGTCAAATAAGTTAGACCACAAGTTATGATCAAGCTAGCAAATAACTTCCATATCTACTCATAAGATGATTCACATTATAGACAAATATTTTATCTTGATAAATAGTAAGAAGTACAAGTCTGGTCGATTCATTAAGTGTATATTTCTGAGTTTTTCAAAAGGTGATCCTCGTGATGGGGAAAACCTATTAGATGGAGTGGATCTCTCACATACATTAGTGGTTGGAAGTTATCTTCTGCTGGACCTAACTTATATTCCAACCAGCTGAACCTTCTATTTGAAAAAGGTCGGAGATACTGCCAGTAGACCCGGTCACCAGGGACGTTGTGGGGCATCCTTATTGCATGTATTTCATCCACTTCGGCTGTCCATCCCTAATTTAAAAAAAATGAGGCAGATCCAGAGCTCAAGTGGACCACACCGCAAGAAACCGTGGGAACACTGATGCCCACCGTTGAAACTTCCTAAGGCCCACCAAGATGTTTATTAGCCATCCAACTTGTTCACAAGGTCACACATACTTGGACGAAAGCAAAACACAAATATTAGTGTGATCCAAAATTTGTGCCCTGCAAGAAGTTTCCAACTGTAGGAGTTCAATTACCAGTATTTCATGTCGTGTGGTCTACTTGACTATGAATCTGCCTTGTTTTTTGGGATCATGCCCCAAAGTGAGTAGAAAAAACAGATGGACGGCGTAGATGAAACAGATACATTAGGGTGGGCCCCACAAAGTCGGGTCACGAGGGTGACCGAGTCTCCAGCCAATCCGTTGCTTAGTAATCTTACAAGAAGACGGAGAGAGAGAGAGGAGGGCGGAGAGAGAGAGAGAGCTTTCTTTCCCTTAGGATATTTCCAATCCCTACGTTCCTTGAAGAAATCCATCTCACTCAGTCTCTGCCCTTATTTTTATTTTTATTTTTTTTCTTGGAGGTGACCATTACGTCCCCTGAATCGTCCATTACGGTGTTGTTTTTCGGGAGTGCCCAATTCAAACCCGAATCGCGTAACGGGGTGTGCCGATACTACTATGGCCGTTACGTAACTGTTTCGGCACAGCCTACGGGCAAACTAACTTAATTGAAAGAATTCTAATCAATAGTGCACATCTGACCACCCAATTGGGTGGACCAAATTAATTGTTTAGGATATAGAACACAAGTGGTATGCTGGTCCCCAGTAAGTTTTCAATGGTAGGCGTTCAATCCCCATTTTTTGTTGTGGTGTGGTCCACTTTAGCTTTGGATATGCTTCGATTTTGGGCTGATGGCCTAAAATGAGATTCCATAACGGATGGACGGTGTGGATGATACATCACGGAGGGGCCCACAGAGTCCTGCCACCATGGAGGTCGGTAGTGGCTTACTCGGATTGTGTAGTGTTGAACACAGCACTGAGGTTGGTAGCGTGTTGATGTGGGAAAGCTATGTGGGCCCACTATGATTTATGTATTATATCCACACCGTTCATCAATTTTTATAGATCATTTTAGTGCATGAGCCTAGAAATGAGGCAGATCCAAAGCTCAAGTGGGCCACACCATAGAAAGCAGTGGGGATAATGATGTATATTGTTGAAACCTTCGTAGGGCCCGCCATGATGTTTATTATCCATCCAACCTGTTAATGAGGTTACAAAGACCTGGATGAAGGGAAAACACGAATATCAGCTTGATCCAAAACTTCTGTGCCCTCCAAGAAGTTTTCAATGGTAGGTGTTCAATCCCCACTGTTTCCTGTGGTGTGGTCCACTTGAGCTTGGATCTGCCTCATTTTTGGGTTCATGCCTGAAAATGATCTGGAAAAATCAATGGAAGGTGTGAATATAACACATACATCATGGTGGGGCCCACAGAGCTTTGCCATGTCAACACAGTACTGACCTCGGTTCCGTCTTTGTTCTACACTATGCAATCCCAGTCCGGTGGTGTGTCAGGGTCTCTCTCTATGTCTAGCTTTATATAGTTTGATTTCTCAGAACTTGGGCAAAAGGAGGAAAGAGTCCCTTTTCTTCAACTGTAAGTACAAAAACATTTGAACAAAAAAATATTTATATATATAAAATAAGATATATGTTCTGATTTTTTTTATTTTTTTTTTCTGAATATATATTTCTATATGGATTGATGCTTCGTTTGAGTAGAACACAATCTCTTTTGTGTGTGAATGTTGGGTTTTGATGAAAATGATTTTTCGTGTGTTCTATTTTCATTTGGGTGTTGTTTGTATTCATTTCTTTTGATGAATGGGTTTTCAGTTTTCTTTTTTGAGGTTGATGGGTGAGAGTTAAAATGATGTTTACACCTGATTGAATAGAAACTCATTTGTCCTTAAATGGATTTTGATGAAAATATTTGTTTCTTTCCTCCAGTTCAATGTTGTCAAAATCGTTATCGTATTGTTAATCAGAATGGGGGTTGAATTGTATCGAATTGCAAATCGTATTTTTCTGATATATATATATATATATATATATATATATATATATATATATATATATATATATATATATATATATATATATGGGGAAATGGTACTATAAGGTCAACCTCATGGGAATTTCCCATGAGGTTGAGCTGTGTGCTACCATAAGTTCCCATGAGGTTGAGTTGTGTGGGCCCCACCATGATGTGCATTGGATATCAACACCGTCCATTTGATGGGTCCCCTTTAGGTTATGGGATATCCTAAAAATTATTTGTATACGGAACTCAGGTGGGCCATACCATCTAAAACCATGTGAAGACATGCCTAAAACAAATAAAAGCACTTGGTGGAGCCCACCTGAATTTTGGATGCGTCTGAAACTTGGTCTGGTCCCTCATCCAAGCGGGACACATACAATGGATGGGCGGGATTTTTGAACCACATCTCGGTGGGCCTAATAAATGATCATGAAGATTTTAATGGGCGGGTAACCCCTCTCAACTGTTCTATGTGGTGTGGCCCACCTAAATCATGGATTTGACCTGATTTTTAAGCCCGTGGCCCACCATGGAATGATGCATCTGACTGGTGGGGTAGATGTTCGACACACATCACGGTGGGGCCCACATACTATGTATAATGCAAGCAGCTTTTGGACATTTTGGCCCCCGCAACTAGTTTGGTAGGGCAAATAACTTTTGAATATGGGAAGACATTTTAAAGGAAGGTAGGGCACTTTAGGAATGGAAAATGTAGTTGGATTTTAGGTTTGGCCAATTTTAACCCTAGAATAAGGAGTAAGTTTGCTTTTTCACAGAGCGTCTTTTAGAGAACTTGTGTGACAAAGGCTCCTTAGGGTCCACTGTAATGACTATGCAACATATAAACCCTACATCTATTGTATTGACTTATGTTAGGATGTCAACCTAAATGAGGCAGATCTAAAGTTTGAGTGGGCTTTAAGTGGGCCACACCACCGGAAAAAAGTGGGCATAGGTTGCGCACCGTTGATACCCTTCTCTCTTTCTCTCTTTAAGTTTGATAATTAGAATTCTATTAATGGACACCATGTGTGTGAGATCGTTTCCATTCTTAGGCAAGTTGCCTGCACTATATTTACAATATAAACAATTAAGCTGGTCTGCTTGTTGGATTGTTGGCATGTGTATGAAGCAAATGCATGGTTGAAAAAAGAGATTAACGGTTCGTATACAATGTAGTAATGTGGCCCATCTTAGGAGTAATATGGTCCACATTTCGCTCATGTCTAGTATGTTGGCATGCGTATTTGCAAACACGAGTAACCTTCACATTTTGTTTTGGATTTGTCTTCTTCACCTGTTGATTGTGTTTAAGGAAACCTATATTTAGATATAGGCTGATTTTTTCTCTCTTTTCATGGAAACAAATTTTTTTTTTCTTGTAATTTTTCTATGTTTGTTGACAGTTTATCTTGTTTGGAGACCCTTTTGAATTTAAAATAAACTTTTCTTTTATGAACTAATTGTTTGGTTGGGTTGAATGAATTTAATACTTTTTGTGTCACATACAGGGTGTTTGGATGCACCATGGATTTGAATTGAGTTACAATTACTAGTCTAATGAACTGGAAATTGTTGAAGGAGTAAATAACCAAATGTAATTTCCTTAGCATTCAGAGCAAGGGCCTAGCTCCAAATTGCAATTGCATGACTTTCAAGAATCCAATCAATATCATGGTTTTCAAATTTTATAATTACTTCATTTGGCAAAATCAGATTTAGTGTCTTGCTTTTGGTGAAATGGGCCTTCAACTTTTCATATTGTTCTTAATCTTGCAGGGGTGTTCGAAACCATGCACACAAAACCCAAGAGGAGAACTGTTACGGAGAATGGCAATGGTGGCGACGAATCGGCCATTGCCACTTTGATAGGGAATGGGGAGGACGTAGGTCCCATCGTCCGGCATGCGTTTGAAATTGGAAAGCCTGAGACCCTCTTGCACCAGCTTAAGATTGTAGGGAAGAAGAAGGAGGTCGAGATCGAGGAGCTTTGTAAGCTACATTATGAGGAGTTCATTGTTGCGGTCGACGAGCTGCGAGGCGTCTTGGTTGATGCTGATGAACTGAAGAATGCGCTCTCAGGCGAGAATTTTCGGCTCCAAGATGTCGGGAGCTCTCTTCTCGTAAAGCTCGAAGAGCTCCTTGAATCATCTTCGATCAAAGAAAACATAACAGAAGCCATACAAATGTCGAAGGTGTGTGTTCAAGTCGCAGACCTCTGTGTGAAGTGCAATGAACATGTATCCAACAGTCGGTTTCACCCTGCATTGAAGACATTGGACCTGATCAAGGACTACTTGCCTAACATCCCTGTCAAGGCTCTTCGGAAGGTGATCGAGAAGCAAATACCAGTGATAAAATCACATATCGAAAAAAAAGTTAGTAGCGAGTTCAATGACTGGCTCGTCCAAGTTCGGAGCAAAGCCAGGGAAATCGGGCAGTCGGCGATTGGGCAAGCAGCGTCCACTCGCCAAAGAGACGAGGAGATGCGGGCCCGCCAAAGGGAAGTCGAAGAACAGAGCCGGCTGGGGGAAGGGAATTGCGTGTACACCTTGGACGTCGAGGAGATCGATGAAGACTTGGTTCTCAAGTTTGACCTCACGCCCGTCTATCGAGCCCACCATATCCACACCTGTCTCGGCATTGAAGAACAGTTCCGTGATTACTACTATAAAAATCGGCTAATGCAGCTGAATTTGGACTTGCAGATCTCATTGATGCAGCCATTCCTCGAATCCCATCAGATGTTCTTCTCTCAAATTGCGGGATATTTCATAGTAGAAGATCGGGTGTTGCGGACTACGGGCAATTTGCTGTCAACAAGCCAGGTGGAGACAATATGGGATACAGCCATCGCAAAAATGACGTCGGTTTTGGAAGAGAACTTCTCAAATATGGATGCTGCGAGCCATCTTCTCTTGATAAAAGACTATGTCACTCTCCTATGTGCAACTCTTCGACAGTGCGGGTACCAAGTAACGCCATTACTTGAGATTCTTGACAATAGTAGAAACAAGTACCATGAGCTTCTTCTTGAAGAATGTCGGAAGCAAATGCTTGATATTCTCGCAAATGATACATACGAACAAATGATAATGAGGAAAGAGTATGAATACAACATGAATGTTGTATCATTCCATCTTCAAACTTCGGATATGATGCCAGCTTTCCCGTACGTTGCACCCTTCTCTTCTTCAGTTCCCGACACATGCCGCATTGTACGGTCATTCATTGAGGATTCCGTGAACTACTTATCATATGGGGGGCAGATGAATGTTTACGACATTGTTAAGAAGTATATCGACAAGCTCTCAATTGAAATTTTGAATGAGGCTCTATTGAATTCGATCCATAGTAGCACCACGGGCGTGTCCCAAGCGATGCAGATTGCAGCCAACATAACTGTTTTTGAGCAGGCTTGTGTCATTTTCTTGCGGCACGCAGCCCATCTGTGTGGTATCCCCGTCCGTGTCGCAGAAAGGCCTCATGCTAGTTTAGCTGCCCGCACGGCTCTGAAGACTTCACGGGAGGAGGCCTACCACGCATTATTGAGACTGGCCAACTCAAAGGTGGATGAGATAATGGCCCTCACTGAAAATGTCAATTGGATTGCTGACGAAGCCCCGCCGAACGGGAACAAGTACATAAACGAGCTGGTGATTTACCTCGACACGTTGATGTCCACAGCGCAACAAATCCTGCCATTGGATGTATTGCACATGATAGGAACTCAGGCACTAGAGCATATCTCTGGCTCCTATGTGAATGTTCTTCTCAACGAAAGCATCAAAAGGTTTAGCATTAGCGCGATCATAGGCGTTGATAGTGATTTGAAACGGTTGGAATCTTTTGCAGATGAGAGGTGTTACAGTGACGGCTTTAGCGAGGTCCACAAGGAAGGGAATCTGAGAGATTGCTTGGTAGAGGCCCGCCAACTGATGAACCTTCTGTTGAGCAACCAACCTGAGAATTTCATGAATCCTGTGATAAGGGAGAGACACTACAGGGCATTGGATTATAAAAAGGTGGCCACCATTTGTGAGAAATTCAAGGATGCACCAGATAGGCTGTTTGGTAGCCTCTCGAACCGGAATACAAAGCAGAATGCTCGCAAGAAATCAATGGACATGTTGAAGAAAAGATTGAGAGATTTCAATTAAGACCCAAGTATGTTATTTAGACTGCCTTTGGATGTATCAGTACCACTCTAAGTTCAATAAGTGGAAATGACCCAAATGCAGATCTCCTCTAAAATTCATATTGGGAGAATAGCCTCTGAATTGTGATTATTTTCAAGTTGGAATCCTACGGAATGCAACTGTAATTATTTGGTCATTTCCACTTTATTGAACTAATTATTGCAACGCAATTGAATAGCGGATTTGAACACAACTTCGGATTGAATAGTGGTTTTAAATGCAGCTTTGGATCCTATTTTTCGTTCCTTCATAGCTTTTCAGCATTTCAGTAAATTTAGGATGGAAATGGTTATTCTCTGTTTCCTTCGTTTGCATGCTCCATAGTAATTTCTTTAAGTCAGGACAAAATGCAGATCATATCTATTTGTGAGAGGTCCTAACTCGTAACAGAATAGGATTGTAGAATGTAGTGATGGAATTCGGAATTTTCAAATCAAGAGCCTTGTTTTTTTGGTAGATATCTGATTGAAGTATCAAGTGGGTTTTGTCCATATGATTTAGTTATATTTATTTCTTTATAGATCCATGAAGGTTTATGTTTTTAAAGAGGAATATACACTGTACAAGACCCAACAAACTGTACGTGTAGCCAACCTTTTGGTGATCCAAACTGCTCATATGTGGACCCTATTGTGGATGGTAGATGCCCCAAGAATCCAGAATTGGATAATCCTAACCATGCAATTTGCAGCCCCCATCCTCTTAAAAATGGACCATTAGCTATGATGTTCATCTGCAAGCCAATGGTCAGCCAGTTAGATAATCATGCAAGGGAGATATTGGAGCATTGCATATACTGTGATGGGGCCTTGCAGATGAACAGCTCATATTACCAAAAGGTGGGGTCATCCCTTGTTGGCTTCATATATTCACTGGGAAATGATCTTTGCACAGCTACTTTAATATGCATATAGTCATATTTGAAATATGGGTACTCTAGATGGTTCAACTAGTCTAATTCTCTCTTCTTGGGCCACCAAGCTGAACATCACGGTTATCAGATGGTCATAACCAGAACAAGCAATGGGTTGCAGAATGGACGGTCAAAGATGTAGTAAGAAAGATTGAATCCACAAACCAGATAGCCCATAAGAAAGATCTGAAAAATCACTTTGATATGATGATCTTAAGCATCTGACAATGGATGGTTACAAAAAGGAAAATTGTTGGGATCATTAGGATCATCATGCAATGAGAGTATTAGTAGCATAATGGTCCATGAAGAGTGGGTAGAGTACATAGATGGTTCAAATCAATTAATATAGTTCTGTATGAATTTCTTGACCATTGTATGATATTGGATTCAATCATTGTTCTAAAGCTCGCTGAATTGACTTGAAACTCAGCTGAGTCAACTCGTGGAGATTTCGAGTCGGGTACCTGGGAAACTCTATGCAATGCGTCTCCATGACTTGAACCAAGTCATTCGTCTTATGAAAGCCAAGATTTTATTGAAAATATAAGGCAAGAGTGAGATTTGAAGCTTCAAGCTCAACCAAGCAACCTACACCCTTAACCAATCAGGTAATAATGGTGTTGTTGGATACTACTAAATCTAACTATTTTAAATACTTTCCAACCATCCTAATTATTTATAATTTACAATAATTAAATCTAACTATTTTAAATACTTACTAACATTCCTAATTATTTACAATTTATAATAATTAAATATTATGTTGAGGGTTTGAGTCAACTCGACCGAGCTGAAATTGAGTCTAAGTTTTTGGGTTTTTGAACTATGGATTTGATTTAGAATATCCATAGAGAGGAGCTATTGATGATACATTCCAATACTATGAGTTTGTATGGGAATTGCAGTGCATTGATGTTATGAAATGATACATAGGATACTTTCTGGTAGAGATTATTGAGATGCAGAAATTTATTTGTGTGGTGTCACTGCATGGATTTATCATAACATACATGATACTTGTTGGAGAAGAGGAGAGGAAGAAGAGATTTTTTGGACTTGGAGTATTGCAAGTAGAATGCTTTTGAATGTTTTGAATTATGAAAGTAGATATTACAATGCTTTGAATTGTTAGAAGGGAGGATTTTTCTTCTTATTTTGGTTGTTTCCTCCATTTACATGAAGACCCTTTTTATAGACTCTTGAGGAATGATCTACATACAAGAGTAAATGTACTACAACTTTCTACAATAAGCATTAATTACCTAGGAAACTCAAAAGATACTTTCTAGACATTCTCAAATTTATTTTTTATTTTCAAATTATATTTTCAACAATACTTTGCATTTTGATCATTCCAATACAACTTTTGCAATGTAATATGGTGAACAGTGAAATAAGCAGAGGTGTTGGGACCATTGATCAGCTTCCAAAAGATAAAGAGAGAGGTGTTGTGAGCCTGGGAATTTCTTGGAGGTTTGCTCTTCCTGACTGTAGGATTTTCTTAGGTTTTTTCTCATGATTTACTTTATTTTTCTTGTGTTTACTCCAGTGGGTTGCAGTAGGTTTGCTAATCCCCTGTAATAGACTCTGATCCACATTCCTAACGGTCGGATCTTCAATACTCCAAAGAGAAATCCCCCCCTCATGCTTTGGAAATGCTAATCTTCATTAACCTTTGATTTAAACTTTTATTTATTTATTTAAATGACGATAGGGTATCCCCACCCCTTTTTTTAAGGCAGGACTAATCCCTGCGGATGCACGCAATCACCTACAAACCACCTTTGATTGAACTGTTGAAAATGGATCTTACGAAATAAAGTATCATTTATGATATTGATAATATGTTAAAAGCGATTTTAAAGATATGGATTAATCGACCATTGTGGTGATTAACCAGGTCTCCACCATGAATGGTCAAGATCAATAGGGCCACATGGCCATTGATCCAACAAAAACTACATACACGCCTTCATCTTTTAGTAACTCTTTTTCTGTTTCAATCATAGAAGCGCATGGCATAACTGCTATAGTTTTGAAGCTTTTCTGGTCCTGAATTTGGATTTGGGTTTTGAACTCTTCCTTTGATCATTAAAGCTTTCCAAATTCTCAGATTATCTACTCTATGTTTCTCCAGATTCTGACTGGTTGCATTGATACATGGATGCAGAGCGGAGCGGTCTGTCGCATATTGGTAACTTCATGAACGGCTGCTCGAGATGAACGGTCCAGATCTTGTCTTGATTCCAAATCCACACACGGCCTACTTGGATGAGAACCTGTTCAATCATATGTGAGTGACACCACCTTGGCTAATACTAATTGAAGGATCTTTAGTCGTCCACTGGAAATGATTTTTCGCACATTGAATGTGGGTTATTCCTTTTTTCATAGTATCCATTTCTAGGTTACTGATGAGATGGCTAAGAAAATTGGGTCCACGTTATCTTAACCCATGGACGATTCATGGTCGACCGACTTTATGAATATGGCCTAGTCACAGCTAGTCGTTGAATTTTTTCCAAACAATCATATGAGAAAAAGAAAGAAACCTCAACTACTTAGGAAAAGCTATGATGATGATGACATGGGAGACCTTTTTAAGGAGTATACTAAGAATGCAACTTCAAAATTGCAATACTTAAATAGGAGTCTGCTAAGATAGAATCCAACTTCAAAATTGCAACATGTAAAAGCACCATCCAATTGAGCCATAGGTTTAACCCTTGATATGGACTTATTGTCGCCGATCGGTTTATTTTGTAATTTCATAGGGCAGTGGAAATTATGTAAATCACCCCATTCATTCGTTGGTTTTCAATAGGAGCAAGCATTTCGTGGATCTATCAATAGGAGTCAAGAGCACAAATGTTTGTATTATTTCACTTTCCAGTGTCTTTGTAGAATCTATCGGATCCTCCGTCCTTGTGATTTTAACTCTGGGTTGTCAAGGATTTGTAGGTCTAGAACTTTGAGGTCTTTAGAATCTAAACATGGGATTAAATGGTATGGAATTGTATTAGATGAAATTAACACCATTATTGCACAATGATTGCATGTCTGGAAATACCATGGTATTTTGACTGTCCAATCCCACATTTGGGATCAAATTCATCCTATGGGAAAAGCACTATATTAAGTGACCCGCGTTCGGTGGACCATGGAATTGTAATCAACAGATCAGATTCCACAAATGATTCCGGTCACCTGTACACACATGCAACTCGAATGTCACGTCTAAAGGGCGCATATGGATGGACAACGTGGATAAAACACATGCATCGATGTGGGGCCCGTAGATGTGGTTTTGAAATCTTTTAGAAATCCCGCAATATCTATTGTTGGGACTGATACCTGAATTAATCCAATCATTCCGGTCATTTCCAAATGCTGGATGGAATTTGCATGGGACCGAATGCAATTCCATACCAATTAAGAGGCCTGTTTGGATTGGTGGAATTGAAAAGGTAGAGATGGAAATAAAAACATCATATTTGAGGAAAACCATGGATACAGAAATCCACGGAAAAGAATTTTAAGAAGTGTTTTAGTGTTTGTGATTCTCAGGAAAATATGGAATGGTCAATGGTCAAAAAGTGAAATTTCTCTCAAAAAGTGTGGAAATGAGGATTATCAAGTTTTGTTTTTGTTTTTGTTTTTTTTGGAGGAAAAGTAAAACACCCATTTTTAAAAAGAAAATCATTGTTAGGAAACAGTTTTCCACGGGTTACTTTATTGTCCCAGTTAGTTGAAAACGTCACATCTACAGAATGGGCTTTCTTTACCACAGTAAATCTGAATTCCACCAATCCAAACAGAGCCTATATGTGAATCCCATGAATAGCATACAACCCCAACTTTTGATGTTGCGACAGAAACATGATAACATGATCATACTCATTAGTACAATTAATCCTCTCTGCACCCACATCCTAAGAATTTGGGCCATCGAAGATCAATGGGTCCCTCCGCCCCACACCATTGAAGGAAATTCTAGAAATGCTATCGTGCCGGCCTCTTGGAAGTGGACATTTCTTGTAGATGATATTATCCAGAGATTTCTTCTTTGAAGGTTAATTTTTGTCTTGCTCTGAGAGAGGCTAATTTGATTGCCGATTTTAGTTTTGTGTATTCTTCCTTGGTTGATTTCATATCCTTTGCACTTTTGTTTAATAAAATGCTTATTATCAATCCTGAAAAGATCGTTGTTATCGGATCCTTTCCGCACTCAATAGCCATACTTGTACTAGAAATATCTCTATTGACAGTACATGCAATTGATGAAAACACATATGAGATGACCCAAGAATGTAATGCGTGCCACAATTTTGTCGGCCAACATTTTCGAGTTGTATACTTGCTAGTTGTACTAATCCTAGCTGTATTCATATCCCAGAATTCAGAATTTAAAAGATTGTTGTATCTCCGTACCTATATCAGTATAATATTTCTATTGATTGTTTGTGTCATAGATGAAAATTTCTAGTTGTATACTTGCTAGTTGTACTAATCCTAGCAGTATTCATATCCCGGAATTCAGAATTTAAAAGATTGTTTTATCTACATACCTGTGTCAGTATAATATCGCTGTTGATTGTTTGTGTCATTGATGAAGTCACATACAGGAGAAGCCTTCTCCGATGATTTTGCATGGGCCATGATTTTGTCAGCCCACATTTTTTGTTGCTGCTGATTGTGTGGATTGACTAGACCAATTTCATCTAATCTTAGAAAATCTGCGATTAATGTCAAATGAACCGAGTTGGATTGATCAATGGAAACAGCATGGCTTCTTTCAGATTTTTTTTCGATGACTGATTAATCATGTTTATCAAGAAGCTAATTAAGCTAATAATTTCCTATGGAGCAGCCTTTGTCTAATCTATGTGTGGGTGGCATTACCAAATGGTGACCTCAATTACAGGCCCATTAGATAAATTAGGAATATAATTGATCTTATCTTCGCAAGTACGGTGTCTTTTTTTTTTTTTTTTTCTTTTTTTTTTTTCAGCTGTCTGATGCTGTCTGAACAACCCAAAAGGATAATATTATATTATGTTTGTTTTCTTTGATTAAACAGAATATGCCAATGTTCTAGAGAGAGAGAGAGAGAGAGAGAGAGAGAGAGAGAGAGAGAGAGAGGTGAAGATAATCGAAATTGAAGGTGAAATACATGGAATAAAAAGTAGGTAAGAATCCAAAGTCATTGAAATGGTAGGCGATTGGGCTTAGGCGCAATGGTAGTGGAAGATTGACTAACATGCCCGATGCAATGGTAAACAAATTAGTTAGAATCCTAAGTCATTAATTGATGAGAGAGAGAGAGAGAGAGAGAGAGAGAGAGAGAGAGAGAGAGAGAGAGAGAGATGAAATTGAAAAGGGAATTGTGTAAAGACTGTTGATGTATCTCGGTCTCCAGGCCCGTCATTGGCATTTTACTCCAAGTTGCTTGGAGGGTGTTCTTGTGAGATTATCTACTTTGCTCTCTCCTTAGCCATTTGGTGTTGACATCTGTCTTCTAGTTCCGTTGTGTTGTGTCAATCAAGCAGCCATTCATATAGCCTCCACCACTGTTATCATGAGCGAGAAAACACAATAAAGTCGTGGGGTCATAGGGCTCATTCCTAATACATCAACAAAGATAATTGAAATTGAGAGAGTTGTATCAAGGCAAATTTGAAATTGAAGGTCAAATGGTAGTTGAAAATTGACTAAGAATCCAATGTCATTATTGTAGAGAGAGTTGAAATTGAAAAGGGAATTGTATTAAGACTGTTGATGCATCTCGGTCTCTGGGCCCTGCCACTGGTAATCCACTCCTAGTTACTTTGGGAGGTGATCTTGTGAGATTGTCTATTTTGCTACCTCCTTAGTCATTTGGTGTTGACGTTCTTCTAGTTCCATTGTATTGTGACAACAATACAATCAAGCAGCAATTCATATAACCTCCAGCCCTTTTTTTTTTCTGGAGTAGATAAAGCACATTAAAGTCATGGGTCTTGCCTCGATACATTAACAAAGACAAATTTAAAATTGAGAGAGAGAGAGAGAGAGAGAGAGAGAGAGAGAGAGAGAGAGAGAGAGTTTAGTCAGCATAAGAAATTGAAGGCCAATAGTAAGCAATTGTAGTTGCAAACCTAACTAAGAATCCAAAGTCACTAGTTGGTTGGTGGGTGGGTGGGTGGGTTGGGTGTGAGAGAAAAAAAAGGGTGGTTATGTATTAGAGATCATTTTTTTTTTTTATTTGTAAGGATTAAAAACAATCTTAAATAACTAACAATCATCATCGCTAATATATAATTGTAATTAACTAAAAATTAGGGCTGTTAGCGGGTCGGGCCTTGGGTTGTCCCAGCCCAGATTTTGAACCATTTCGAGCTAAGCATATTCAAAATTTTGATTTTGTTAGGATCAGATCAGACCGGATCCGATCGGATCGGATTTCGGATTGGATCTGATCGAGTTGCTACATGACCCGAACTCGACTCGGTTTGGCGTCGGATTCGAGTGGGTCTACTCGATCCGACCTGACCCGACCCTGGCTTTCGGTTCAGTTCGGATCGGATCCGACCGATTCGGTCGAGTGGGATTCGACGGTTCGGTCGAGTCGGATTCGACGAGTCAAGTCGGATCTTGCCCACCTCTACTCTTGAAACACTAAGTTATTGTGCTCCTAGTTGAATTGTTCACTTGGACAGTCAATTCGGCTGATCTGAACTGTCCATTATTTCCGTAACACATTTTGTAAGTGATCATACAAATTTCTTACTATCGGACGATCAGTCCATCTTTGATTTGGACTTATTTTCTACATCCATCCATTTTCAAATCCACGGATGGGATGGTTGCAATTGCCTAATAAAAGTAGTTCTTTAGAATCATAAGCAATCGATGATAGGCTCTAACAAATAGATGGATCAAATTGTTGATAGGACCTGTTTTTGTGCAAATTAACTTGCCCATTCATATTAAAGCCATTTATCAAATGGATCATATTTGTTAGATCGGAGTGATTTTGTCTATTAGCCCATGAAATTTGCGCTGAACCTATTGAACGGTCTAGATCAATGGACTGGACTAAGTTTCCCAATGCAACTAGGAGCACTATAATCAAGTGGTGTGGTCCACCTTAGATTAGATCTCCCTCATTTTTTGGATCATGCCCTAAAATGAGCTGAAAAATGGACGGATGGTGTGGATACATCACATACATCATAATGGGGCCCACAGAGCTTTTCCAACACCACACAGCTACACCATGCAATCCATACAGCCCACAGGTGAGTGTATGAAATCCAACCTGTCTGAAAGGTGCACCTCACCGTGATGATTAGAACAAGAAAAATCTATCTGATCAAATCATCAGGTGGGCCACACTATTTTACATCATCCAAAAACATTAAAATTCATGTGGAGCCCATCTAATGATTGAATTGCCTAATTCTGGTTCATCCAATGTCAGGTGGTTCGCATCTGTCGAGGGTTGGATGTCATGAACACCACATGGGCCCCACAATCCTGGGCATCCAAAGTGGGCCAAAGATCATATATATATATATATATATATATATATATATATATATATATATATATATATATATATATATATATATATATATATATATATATGCTCTGGAATGGTTTCAGCTGTAAGTAACTAGAACTAGCTAATTATCACTCTTTACCTAGTTTGAATAGCCAATTATTACTCTTAACCTGGTTTGAAAGCAAGGAAAAGAGCTGATTAAATTTATGGGCCCTACCGTGATGTATGTGATATATCCACACCGTCCATCTGTTTTATCTGAAGATTTTAGACCATGAGCCAAAAAACGAGGCAGATCCAAAGTTCCAAGTGGCCACACCATAGGAAACAGTGGTCTTAAAATGCTGACCACCGAGAGATGATTCCTTCCTAGGGCTCACATTGATATTTATTAAATTTATCTAACCTGTTTCATAAGATCATACAGATATAATTAAGGGGAAAACAAAAATGTCAGCTTCATACGAAACTTCTATGCCCCTAATAAGTTTTCAATGGTAGGCATTCAATTCCACCGTTTCTTATGGTGTGGTCCACCTGTGCTTTGGATCTTCCTCATTTTTGGGCTCATGCCCTAAAATCAGTTGGCATAATGGATGGGCGGTATAGATAAGCCACATACATCATTTTTTTCACACCCAGCGTCAAATATTACCCATTTACGAAAGTAAATTTGAAAAACAAACAACCCCTAATAGAAACTAACGACATGATTTATGGTTTATATGAAAAAAGAAGGTTTTATTTGACAATACTTATGAGAGATTTTTGGTGCATTGGTATATGTCAAAAACTCTCTATTGTAATAAAATGGATTTCACTAGGATGTGTTTGGATCTCACTTATTTTTCATTTTTTATTTATCAAATTTGCAAGTGGCATGTAGATGTCAAAAGCTAGTCGTTCCCCATTGCTTTTTAAATGGGTCAACAAAGCATTGATTGATTATCTCTTATACATATGTTAATGAGACGTAATATTTGGCTATATATATATATATATATATATATATATATATATATATATATATATATATATATATATATATATGTGAACCTTTTGTCACACTCGCCATCCCAAAAAACACACATGGGTGAAATTTCGGGTCCATTGAATACTTGAGTGGGACACAATGTCATATTAAATTCATGTGAAAGCATAGTTTTATTGCCATCCAAACACGCCCTTCCAAAACTGTTATTTTTAGGGTCCTCCATGCCATGTCATGGTGAGAATGCAGGTCCCACCATAGATTTCCACAGGCCAAAATATCCCTGATTGGATTATCTAGCATGTCCTATTTAGAGAGAATCATGTGGTTAATGTGTGTGTGAAAATCCAAGATGGGTCATGTTTCAAGTTTATACAAATGGGGTCCACAGTTAAGTAATCCAAAAATCTCCTTCTCAAGATGATCATTAAATCTCAATATGTGTCATGCAAATAGGCCTTGAAGAACGGAAATAGAGCAAAGATCCACATTTAACTGATGGTCCAAATTGCTAGGGTTCTCTAATATTAGTTCATTCGTCCCATGGTTTAAGATTCCTCACTCATATCCACTCTGACTTGGTTAGACCCAATCGGGTTTGAAACCCTGAGTCACTCCGACTCAGACGAGTTGCGACTCGACTCAAAACCGAACGAGTTAGTCCGAGTGGCCGAATCACTTAACCATGATTCCCCACTTAAAAAGAAGAAAGAGAAGGCAGAAGAGCGATCCAACATGGTAAATAGAAGGATTTGCGCCTCAACGCATGCAGGGAAACATGGTGTGTGGTGATCTCATTTAAATCCAAAACTAGTGACCATTGGGAGTTTTGATCTTTTTGAACCAAGGATAAAAGCATCTAAGCTGCCTGATGCTTTTGTCCAAATAGAACAGTTTTAGCTGTCCGATATAAGGTAATATGCGGCCAAACGACTGATACGGTTCAGGGTTTAGGATTCAAGGTTTAAGGAAACATGTAACGACATGACTAATACAATTTAGGATTTAGGGTTCAGGGTTTAAGCGGGGCTGTACACGAACTGAGTTAGCTTGCTCAACTCGACTCGAAAAAGTTTGATTCGACTCGGTTCGAAACTGAGTTTGAGCTGAGTCGAGCTGATTTTTTGAGCTCGAAAAAATTTCGAACCGAGTTCGAGCTTGGCCGAGCTTGACTTGACTCAGATCGAACCCCAACTCGAATCGAACTCAAATCGAATTAGTTCGGTGACTCGGTTACTTTTATATTGATGTTGCTCACCGAGTGTTTGATGAAATGACCCAATGAAGTATTAGCTCGTGGCAAGGAAGGTATGTATATGAAACAAATATTCATTTTTCTTGATTTTGATGTTGCCTACAAGGTGTTTGATGAAATACCTGTAAAACCGCTGTGGTTGTTTTACAAATAGTGAGAATTTGAAGGTGCAGTCCATGTGTTTGTGAAAATGACACAAAGGCGAACTCGGCTCGAACTGGCCCAAGCTGCTGACCGAACTGAGTCGAGTTGGCCAGTCAGGCTTGAGGATCAAGCCAAGCCGAGTTCAAGCTGGGGTCAGTTAGTGACCGGGCCGAGTCGAGCTGTGCCAAGCTTGACTCATGTACACCTCTAGGTTTAAGGTTTGGGTGCACTAAAACCGATATTTGATTCCAATAGTGAAGGGTTCACGTAAAGGGAATGCGAAAGTTGTTGTGCACCTAGTGCCAGAAGATTGAATTCGATTTACAAACTGCAGTTGATATGATCTAAACAAGATAAAAGCATTATCAAAAGCTACCCGATGCTTACTAATTGTGCTAATAATATTTTTATCTACATGATGTGAGGCAATATGCAGCGATATAATTGATATATTTAGGGTTTAAGGCAATATGTTACAATATTATTGAAACAATTTAGGATTTAAGGTTCAGGGCATTGGTGCACCAATCGGCCCAATGGTGAAGGGATTATGATGCGAACTAAATAAAAAATAAAGAAAAGATGTGGATACACACAGAAATGGTTCTTTCAATCCTACAAATAAAAATATGAAAGGTTATCTCAAATGAATGCGACCCATCAAAACTAAATAACAAGGTCTAATTTTTCCTTTAAGAACTAACAAAGTGACAAATCTTGCTCTCCACAATTTCTTGTATACTTGAGCTCTGACACTAGATTGGGGTAAAGATAGAAAACACCAACAACAAGATATATATATATATATATATATATATATATATATATATATAGACACACACACACACACACACGAAAATGCTCACCTGCGAACTAGTTCGTACGTACTACGTATGAACTTTTTTGAGAACCCATCATACGTGATGGGGATCTAAAATCTGAACCGTTCATGTGAGTCAGCACCTCGTGAAACCCCCCGGGCCCAAGTTTTACTTTGATCTAAAACTTTGATGGGCCATGAAAAATGAAAATAATTTCCTCCCTTGATTTGTATTTCTCACTGCTATGGCCCACCAGAATTTTAGATCGGGGTGAAAATTTGTCATATGGGGTTTCATGGGATTCCGAATCACATGGACCATTCAGATTAGACACCCATGGCACGTGTGCAAAGGTACGCACGTGCGTAGGTGCACAGGGGAGTATGACTATATATACACACACACACACACACACACATACACACGGAAACGCTCACCTGCGAACCAGTTCGTACGTACTACATACAAACTTTTTTGAGAACTCATCATATCTGTTGAGTCTTGAAAATCTGAACAGTCCACATGAAGCAGAACCTCATAAAACCCCCTTGTACGAAATTTTACTTTGATCCAAAACTTTGGTGGGCCATGAAAAATGCAAACAATTTCTTCCCTTGATTTGAATTTCTCTCTGCTATGGCCCACCAGAATCTTAGATCAGGGTGAAAATTCACCCTCTAAGGTTTCATGGGATTCCGCATCTTATGGACCGTTCGGATTTGACACCCATGACACGTGTGCAAAGGTGCGCACGTGCGTAGGTGAGTATGCCTCATAATATATATATATATATATATATATATATATATATATATATATGTACACACACACACATACACAAGACTGATACAAGAGAATGAGCTGAAATAGTCACAGCCAGGACTTACTTGAAAGTGCCCTTGTTTGTCAATATACGTGAGTGTTGAGTCTGTCAGTTAAGTGAGCCCCAAGTTGAAGACATCAAACTCAAGACTCATCAAAGATGAAGACATACGATCGTTCTTAAAAGGTAAACTAAGCCTCATCTATCCAAAACAAACCTTGACATGTATATGCCCCCAAAAGAACCTAACTTACCCTTAACTACTTCTAAAAAACTTCTAATAAGTTTGAGTTCCTAGCCTTTGAGTATTGAAAGAAGTATGAAATGAACTGGTAAAACAAAGGTTCTAATGATTACATCGAGATGTAATTGAGGACATCTTCGATGGAATCGAACTTAGTTCAATTACATCGAAACCAAGCCCATATGGTCCACCAACAAACTGAACAAATGCTGGGAATTATCGATTACATCGAACCCACTTCGATTGAATCGACCTTGGGCTTATTTCCTCCATAATAAAAAATACTCTAAGTGCTCCTCGTTGTAATCGAAGCTTCTTCAATAACATCAAGAGTAAGTTATCGATGGCATCGAATACTGATCGATGGCATCGAAATGAGGATCAGTTTGTCCAGCGAGCTTTCCAAGTAAAACCAATATGTTCGATCACATTAAAGACTATTCAATTGCATCGAAATTCAAAATTCGATTGCATCGAAGGACTGATCGATTGCATCGAATAAGGGACAAAACTATCCAGCAACCATTGTATATTTTTCAAATAGAATTCCGATGGCATCAAAACATCCCTCGATGACATCGAAGTGCACGTCGATGGCATCGAAGGGTGCTCAATGAGATCGGACAGAATCTGTCCTATACCCAACTGCATACCTTGTGTAGGAGGTCAATGCAATCGGAGAAGGTTTGATGACATCAATTTTGATGGCATCGAATACCCTTCGATGGCATCGACAATATCAGATTTCTACCCATTTTTTTACGGTTGGGATTTCAACTTTATAAATACACATGGTTTGCCTCTTCTAAAATGAGCTAGAATTTAAGAGAGTTTGAGAGAGTTGTTGCAAGAGTTAATACCCTCATTGTAACGCCCTGAAAATTGGGGGTCGAGCATAAACTCAACTCCCGAGTTCCAGAACATCACTTATGCAACAAAATGAATGATGATTGAATGTTGACTGTATTTGTGCATTGAACATGAGTGAGATTAAGCCAAAACAGAATATCATACTCCAGAGACAGTAAATTAGCAAGCGGAAGATTGTGATAGATATATAAAATATATAAAATCTGTGGTGAGTCTCCAGAGTGTGATAAAGTTACCAGGTTAAATAATTACAAGTAAATTATACCAAGTTGTGTAGTATGATCTAGTCAACATCCCTTTAGCTCCGACAATCAAGGCACGGCTCTCACGAAGCCGCCAGAAAATAACATGTACGAGAAAGCATTCTCGTCGTCATAGAAGTCCGACTCCGCCTCAGAAGTAGCGTCGCCATCTATAATCAGACAAAGTCTGGTGGGTGTTCGGAACACCGTCCCGTATCGTGGGAGTAAGTGATCAACTCAGTGGAACAATAAAGCATAGGTTAACATGTTATCAATTCAGTCAAGCAGTAATGATAAAGCAGTACAAATCAAACAATTCTAACTACTCTTATTAAGTGCAAGAATGAAATGACATGATGCTGTATGCCCTTGCCAAACCACCCTCATGCGACATCATCTTACATTCGCGAATGCTTAACTCCCTCAGTGCACCACATCTACTAAACACATGTGGTGCGATGATGATCATGACTACCGAGTTATTATTAGTCCATTTCAAACAGCAGTATTGGGAAACTAAGGTACCTCCCTTGTATCATTCCCAAACATGATCCATTCTAGGGTCGTCAATCCTAGTTAATCTCATACGATATTATGGTTCGAGAAGCATAGCGAAGGCATTGCAAAGGGCTCGTCACCTGTCAGCGCGGATACAGATCTCACCGTATGCGGCTCAATTGCTGGCCGTCAGCTCGAGTACAGGTCTCACCGTACTCGGCTCAATCACTAGCCGTCAGCTCGAGTACAGGTCTCACCGTACTCGGCTCAACTCATACTCTAGTTGCTGTGAAAGACTCGTCGCCAATCACAGACCCTTGGAGTATACTCGAAGATACTACGGAGGACTCGTCGCCCGTCAGCACGAGTACAGGTCTCACCGTACTCGGCTCTCGCCGTAAGTATCGACAGCTCGAATATAGTGTCCCATACCACCATAATCGGCTCACGAGTCTGGTTGCTCACTGGTCACTACGGGGAGGCACGTGGCCCCAGCGTAGGCCGACAGCTCGACCACGGTGTCCCATACCACCATGCCCGGCTCATGAGTCTTAGCGGATCGAGGTACCATGGTTAAAAGGGATTTCACTGGTAAGTTTGGTACCCTAGGTTCAAGCAGTAGCGACCAAACATGGTGAACATAAATAAGACAGATCGGGTTACTTGACGAGCTCGGCTAACTCGAGCGCACAACAAGTTGAACGACATGAAGTGCATAAGCACTTCGCGTGGCCAACCACTATCGCTAACGGAAGTACGACTCGGGTTCGTCGAACACATCTCACGTGGCAAATGAATCGCAGCCACGAATTTAATTCTGGTACCGATTGTCTGGACTATAATCATAGCCCCAAACACAATAACTTGCAGATAGATAAAGCAGTAATGGATCAAGATTCAACTCATACAATCAAGGTATAGTATTATCCGTTTAGAGCTGCCAGGGCTGTTGCACGCACTCGTTGCTCCGCTCCCCCATCACCCATGACGGATCATACAACGTAAATATAAATTTAAACATATGCATTACATAGTTATAATCATAAAGCAGTTGAGCATGTTATGAATCACAACACAAGCATGAGTTTATACATGTTCACTTCCTAATCACACAACAATCCAAGGAGATCATACACATAGTTAAAAGAGGTTGAGAATCATATCACAACACCCTTATACATTACAATTTGCTAACTACTACTCATTCAGACATTTCAAGAAACACTTAAACAAACATACATCAACATACATGACATATGTCGATCACATAGGCATTAGGCCAAATCCTTTCACTAGAGAGTTGCCCCAATCATAACACGCGTACACCCACGACGGATAGTCATGGCAAGCAGGAATCCAAGTTCCATATTCATTCAGTCATTTCCGTAAACACTTGGGCCACACATTTTAGCATATATAGTGTATATTGGCCGTGGCGTGATTTAGGAAAAATCCTTTCGTCAAAAGGGTATCGCCAATACAACAATCATGAATCCATGACAATTAGTCATAGCGAGCACGAATGAGGATTCTATACTCATTCAGTCATTTTCACAAATACTTAAAATACACTATTACAACATACATGGTGTATGTTAGCAAACATGTATTAGGGCTATCCTTTAGCCAAGTGAGTATTTTATCCATGTATAATATATTACTACAGCAAATAATCATGATAAATGCATCTCCAAAATTTATACATATACAGTATTTTCTAGAATACGCATTTTCAACATACATAATGTATACAAGCAAACATGTATTACGGCGATTCCCTTCGCCAAGCAAATATTTTATACGCACATAATATATTTATACGACAATTAATCATGACAAACACATCGCTAAAATATACATGTATACGGTACTTCTTACAATACCGTATTTCTACATACATAGTGTTTATTAGTAAACATGTATTTGGGCGAATCCTTTCGCCAAATAAGTATTTTATCCATACGTCATATATCCATACGACAAATAAACATGTCAAACACATTTTCATAAAAAATACGTATACGGTATTTTATACGAATACCTAGAGTATGTGAAATTCCAAATTCTACAATTCTAATCGAACCTGAAAACGGAAAGCACTTTGTACATGTGCAATTGCATGCAGATCATGAATTTATCATTATCTGACATTGAAAGCGTTGAAAACCATAACCTATACACCTAAAGTCTGCACCTTTTGTCGTAGAATCGTAACGGATCGACAAGGGTTGAGGAGCTTCCGTATTCGGGAGTTTTCTAGCCTAAAGAGTGAAATCGGTTAGCTATTTCATAACCTGTAGCCTATACACCTCAAAACAGGTCTAGGGTTAGGGTTTATTACCTTAAAACGGAGTCGGTATTTCAGGAAAAGCGTCTGGAAAGAGGCGGTGCGGCCGTGAGACAGGGGAAATACGGCAAAGAGGAGAAGCTCCCACTTCTCCCTCACTTTCTCTCTCTTTTCTCTCTCTCAATCTCAAATTCGTATGGCTGCCATGAGAGAGGGTTTAATGTCCTTATATAGCCTAAGAATTCCCCAAAACAGACTCCAGGTCAAAGTATACTTATGTTATAACCAAAGCGGACCTGTTTCAGCTCAACGGAGGACTTCTGGCGGGCCTCCTTGAGCCAAAGGTTGGACTTAAGCTCACTAACGCTGGATCTACGTTCTATTAAGTTTTCATTTCGGTCGGGATTCCAGATCACGCGTGGCGGACCAGTTTCAGTTCAACGGTCAGCGGATCTCGATCGGAGATTCCGAGTACATGTAAATGTGTATGAAATTTTTCCTGATCCGAGGGTGTAATTTGGTCAGATTCTGACGGTCTGGTTGCTTAATACTGATCCGCAAATAAATGATGCCAGATCACTATTCAAGATATTTATTTTGTAAAGGAAATGGTGGTTTTCACACTCCCTCACTCCGGACACGATCGAATGGCCATGGGACATTGTTTGGACTTGATTTCCGAGATGGTTGTCGAGCCCACCTAATTCCTTAACTTCGAGTTATTCGGACTTCCGACGTGCGGTCCAGATCTGATACGGAGTTTCGATGTGCTCCCTAGAGCAGCCGGGTAATGAGATTGATCCTAGATTTTAGGGTAACCCAGCGTCAATGATTCTACAAGTTTTGGGTCTTGCAGATCGTATTTAAAGCGATTCAAACGGATTTCGTAGTTAATCTGGTTTCACACCTAGTTACTTTGTCTCATTTCTAAAGGATTTAGTCTTAAGTGATTTCTGGTCGAGGTGGTACTCAGGCCTTTGTAGTTTGTATATAAAGTGATCCAAGTTATACTACTTAGCTAGTTTAAGATAGTGTCTAGGGTGAAAGTTCTTAGAAAAATTAGAAGATCAAGGTGATGAAGGGTGAGATTTGTGAAGGAAATGAGTTCAAAGGCGGCTTTAGACTTTGGGATTCAGTTCTGACAAGTTAATGAGGTATTAGGATCGACCCATTGCCTAAGGACGTCTAATCCCAGGTTGGCAAAAATCCGGGGCGTTACACTCATCCTCATTCCTTCTTTCTTATTAGAGTTCATCATTCAATCATTTGCACAATCATTTACTCATATCCTCATTGCTTGGATTGAATCATGAACTCTACCATTCATTGACTTTTCAGTAGCACCTTTCATAGGCAAATCATTGTGCTGAAACTCTTGAATGCTTAGCTCATGGGAATCTTCTATATGTATTTAAATCATATCATTTAATAGAGAAGATCGGATCAAACCCTAAACCTTACAGCCTCGTAGCATTGATCGAAACATCAAAAGCGGTTGCGGTTCAAAGGAGGTGAAGGCTCTTCATCAACAAGAAGATCATCTTCAGTTTGTGCGAGAAATGGATTCACTCACTTACTTCTAAGTATATAGAGTTGATTGAGTCTGAAGCCATTTCCTTATGTAGGATCGAGATTAAGAGTTTGAGTTAACAAACTCTCTAAGACCTTTTGTAGGCCTCCAACGAGAGAATACGTTGTCCTCATGTAGGATGTGTTGTCCTTGTGTAGGACGTGTTGTCCTTGTGTAGGCATAAGTTGCCTGTGTAGGCTCATAGTTATGTCCTTGTCTAGGACTTGTCGCCTTGTGTAGGTATCTAAAGTTGCCTTGTGTAGGTTCCTTAATTATCCTTGTGTAGGTTATGAAGATTCATGGTTAACTTGATTTAAAACCACTGGATAATGAAATTCGGTATACTCTAAGAGAGAGTGCGTCAGCCAGGAATGGAGTAGGCAAGTAGCTGAATCACTATATATGATTATGTTTGGGATTGCTCATTGTGCATTGATCTAACTATGCTTATGTCTATCAAATGTTTATTATGATGCATGATTAAGCAAATGTCTAAGCATTGATAAGAATTACATCCCACACACTCTCACATACACTATCTTCATAGGCTAGTTGCTTTACATGTAAATCTTGTGTAGCCTATATGTTTGGACCCTTTATTAGCTTGGAAGCCATAGAGTTACTTTGCCTTACTTATCTTGATTGAAGTTAGGCATTATTTGTTGTTATAAGAAAATAATTTTTGAAAAGTCCTGTTCACTCCCCTCTGGGACACTTAGACTAATTCCATACTTCTACAACAGCGGTTCTACCACAATTTCATTACTATACTTGGAGAATGAGATAATGCCTCCTTTTATAGATGGGGAAGTTTGAATTTTTCATTGCTTTGTGTCGGCCACCATGATCAGCGGATAAAGATCTGGATTTTATAACTTTCCAATTCCACTACAGTATTTTACCACCAATACAATAATATTAAAAAAAAAAAAAAAACTGCTATAGTGTCAAACAATGACACTATTTACTACAGTGCTGCCGACACAATAGTAATAATTTACGGTATTGAATTATAGCAATAATCAACACACAAGTATAGTAATTGCTAGAATAATTTTTCTTTATTGTAGCGGGCCATGCAGTGACCCATTCAAGAGAGAGTATGCTTGATCAATCGTTGGATTCTAAAGAAAGAGGGTTGCCATCAGAGATCTCTTCCAATTTCAAATAGGATATATAAGTTGAGATATTTTTCTTGCAATATAATTGGTACGATCTCACAAAAATTAAAATATTAAATTTATTTATTACCAATTAATAAATAATTCTGAAAATTTTAAATATACAGAAAAAATTAATTACTTTTGAATTTTGAATAAATTGTACATTAAAATAGCTATATTTCATGAAAAATTAAGAACGTCCAGATATTTAAAATCTCACTGTGATGATCATTTCATCATTTTCCGTCTAAATATCATGAGATTTTAAAATTAGTTCATCAATTGTTAAATTATCTAAGCTGTTGATTTGATGGCCCTCATCATGGATAGACAATATCATCAAAATATATCAAATAATTAGAAGATCCTCGCCACCCAATTCTTCACCTCTTTTTTTTTTTTTTTTTTCCATTGAGTATAGGTCGTTGGTGTATTTCTTTTTAACCATGTATTTGTATACCCAAATTGAAAGTTTAACAATTATCCCACATGGTTGATTCTTTAGGCATGGCCCTTCCATGATGGGGCCCACAAACTCAATGATCTAGATCAACAGATATGGCCCACATGTACGTATGGGACATCTACCTCTAATAATAATGTAGGCCATCCATTTTGGAAGCAATAAGATGGTTACAATTTCCTAATAAAAGTAATTCTTTAGAATCATAAGCAATCCATGAAAGGCCCTAACAAATAGTTGACTGGACCCACTTTTCTGTAGATGATCTCGACCGTCCATACTAAAAATTAACCATTGATTGGATGGTCCATATTTTTAAAATCCATGTGATGTTTGCATGATAGCCCATTAAAAATGTGCACTGAACCCAATGAACAGTCTAGATCAATATATTGGACAGTCTAAGCTTCCTAATGCAACTAGGAGAGCATCTCTCGTACACATATACACATTAAAAATGAAATATTTTAAGATAATATTTCAACACATGCAATGTTGGTTACGATATCTGACAAACCATTGACAAATCTTCTTATTGGGAAGACTTAAAATGGTTATTTTACATTTTATAATATATATATTTTTTTACAAAGGAATAATCAGCTGTAATCACTGGCATTGTAAATATAGTATAACAGAGTCATCCAATGCTTGTCTCATGTGGGGCCCACTCCTTTTCCTGATCATGATCTCACCCACTTGGAGGTCCCCACAGGAAAGGTTTATAAAGATTCCTGTTTGTCTTTTACTTAGGCTAAAAAGCCCGTTCTAAAGAAAATTAATCACTTGCAGCTGGCTGCATGATATATAACTGACGTGCTGTCTCATCTTTCATTGTCAATGCGTCGCTTGTTTCTGACATCTGTGGCCCCGCCACGCAAAAAATCAAGATATTCCACTCGTGAAGTGGCCCACACAATTTGAGATATGACTAAAACAATTCTCAGATTAAAATATTTTTATTCAATGGTTAACAAGATCATCTATATTCAAAGGTTCCAAGGGAAAGAGTCCAAAGATATAAGTGTTATGTGCTTGTTTACACTCGGCCTTTCACGGCCACGTCTAACAGTCAAGAAGATGATGGGTGAGAAAGATGTATTTGTATTGGAAAATAACTCTCTGAAGTAAAGCAAAATTCCCACTAAAGAAAATTTGTATCTAAGCATTAAAAGCCAAAGTCTAAAAATATTAAATCTTTGTAAAGTAGCATAACGACAAGTCTCTACAAAAGATTTGTAAAGTAGCATAACGACAACAAGTCCCTACAAAAGAGAAGAGTTCAACTACAAAAGCTTTCTAACAAAGATTGGTATGAATGTTGAATGACGGAAATGACAAGAGGTGTATGAGATTTCTCTCGTCCATGTGGCATGATATAATTTGCTATCTTATGTAGAGAATCAAGGAAATTTTCATAACTGATCATCTAAATTTATCACCATACGAAATCTTATGTGGTCACCGCCTCACAGAAGCTTATAAAACTTGAAGCAACCAACCGAGCCAACACACAGGGTTGTAAATGGGTCGGTGGACCTGATGAGGTACCCAAACCCGACTCATTTAGACCAGACACAAACCCAACCTGTTTGTTAAATGGTATGGGTCTGAGTCCAAGAATAGATCCGGTTGCTAAATGGGTCTGAATCCAGTTTCCTTTATATTAGGCCCAACCCGACCTGACCTGAACCCATTTAGTAAATGAATATGTTTGGTCTATGTTGCAAGGGACCCATCTGGACCCGAACCATGTTGGGGATTTATGCTACGGAATCACACAAATCTAGATTTATGATAGCAATTCAATAGTAACAAGCAATCACAAGAGAACACAAAGTTTTAATGTGGAAAACCCTTGCGGGAAAAAACCACAGCACAAAGCGACACAAATCCACTTTGAAATAGAAATTACAAGAAAGATGACTTACCCAATTCGAATAACCTTAAATCTCACCCTTGCTACACCCTTTGATAATCCTAGAATCCTTTTAGAAAGCTTTAGAATTATTTCCTATCTTATAAAAAAACCCTAGGGACACCTATTTATAGTTTTAGGAAACTCTCTTCCACATCCTTGTTGCGAAAGGACTAAAAAATCCGCAATCCGTACAAAATCGCGGAACGAATCTGTGTAACCTCAACTGGTCGTGCAGACTGTTCGACCGATCGAGATGACCCCTCAAATCGTGTATAGACCACACCGGGACACCTCGGAGAAATCATGTGCTCACTGGACTTTGAGTCGTGCAGTGCTCGACTAGTCGAGCAGCTTCCTCGACCAGTCGAGGCTAACCCACGACCAATTGAGGCTAACCCACGACCGGTCGAGCAACCCAAAAAAACAGATTTAAGACTTCTGACAACAATCTCCACCAAGTCTTCAATCTTCAACTGTATAGCTTCTTGAACTCTTCTCTTATCTCTTTATTGCATCATAGCTTCAATCAACGTTTTCTCGTGCACACTCCGTCCTTCTTTTACGCCATCGCCAGGCCTAGAGAAGTTGCACAGAACTTGAACTTCTCTGTAGGAACGACCTTGGTGAGCATGTCTGCTGGATCACGCTAGTGTGAATCTTTTCCAGTATGACGCCTCCTTCCTCAAGCACCTGTCGGATAAAGTGGTGACGAACATCAATGTGTTTAGTACGTAAGTGATAAACAAAAATTTTAGCCAAATTGATAGCGCTCTCGCTATCAAGTTAACCGGCACGGCCTCCTGCTGAAGTCCCAACTAATTTATTTTGCCTCTGAGCCAAACACATTATTTAAATGCTTCCGTCACTACCACATATTTTGCTTCAGTCGTCGAAAGCGCCGATATCTAACTAATTGCTCCACCCGCTAGTACAAACGAGTATCCTGAAGTAGACTTCCTGGACTCTATACTGCCTGCGAAGTCAGAATCCACATACCCTACCAACTTTGTCCCTGTCTTTTCAAAAGTTAAGACGTAGTCTTTCATACCTCAAATGTATCGAAGTAGCCATTTCACCGCTTTCCAATATTGCTTACCAGGGTTTGACATTTATCTGCTCACAACACCGACTACCTATGAAATATCCGATCTCGTACAGACCATGACATACATTAAACTGCCAACCGCATTCGACTAAGGCACATGAGATATAACTTGTTTTTCCTCATTTGATTTAGGACATTGTTCTGAGGAAAGCTTGAAGTGAGCCGCGTGGGGAACGCTCACTGCCTTTGCTTGGTCCATCCCATACTTGATCAACACTTTTTCAAAGTATTCTGTCTGTGATAACCAAAGCCCGCTCTTCTTCTTGTCTCTATGAATATCTATGCCGAGAACCCTCTTTGTGGCCCTTACATCTTTCATCTCGAATGTTCCTGATAAATGAGTCTTCAGTATGTTGATTTCAGATATATCATGACAGGCCATCAACATATCATCAACATACAGTACTAGGATGATGAATTTTTCATCACTCGTGTTTTGTAATAGACACAGTGATTGTATTCACTCCGAATAAATTTCTGACTCACCATGAAAGAATCAAATTTTTTATACCACTGTCTAGGTGACTGTTTCAGGCCGTTTAATGACCTCATTAACCTGCAAACTTTTTTCTCTACCCCTTTAATTTCGTAGCCCTCTGGTTGCTTCATGTAGATCTGCTCTTCCAATTTCCCGTGCAGGAATGCAGTCTTCACATTCATCTATTCCAGCTCGAGATCGTATTGGGCAACCAACGCCAACACGAATTTGATAGATACCTGCTTTACCACCGGCATGAATATCTCTGTGAAGTCGATCCCTTCTCTCTGAGCATAACCCTTCGCTACCAACCTTGCTTTGTATCTATCCTATTTTCTTTTGAATAACCACTTGCATCCGATCGCTTTTCGGCACATAGGAAGCTCCACAAGCTCCCATGTATGATTTTTGTGTAACGAGTCCATCTCATCGTCCATAGCTGCCTTCCACTTTTCTACATCAGGCTCATCAAGAGCCTCCTGAATAGTAAACGGGTCTCCCTTATCTGTAATGAGGGCATATGCAATATTAGAGTCGTCCCTGTATCTTACCGGTAACGTACGATCACGCGGTGGGTTCCTTCTCACAAGTGGGTGCTCCACCTGATCCTGTACCTCTGTCTTCGCATCTGTCTCTGCCCGAGTATCATCTGTGTCAATCTAGATGTCTACGATCACCCTATCTGGTTCCTCTTGCTCATTTTGATCATTCTTGCGAAATAGGAAGCTTTTTTAAATCTGACGTCACGGCTAGTGATGACCTTGCGTGTGACCTTGTTGAATAACTTGTAACCTTTTACACCAATGCCATAGCCAACAAAGATATACTTTTTGGCTTTATGGTCTAACTTATCTCTCTCAACTGATGGTACATGAGAGTAAGCCTCACAACCAAATATGCATAGACCAGAGTAGTCAATTTTCTGACCACTCTATACTTCTTTTGGAATTTTACATTCAATTACCGTAAAAGGAGACCGGTTTACCAAATAACAAGCTGTGTTAACGGCCTCAGTCCATAGGTCCTTGCCCAACGCAACATTACTTAACATGCATCTGACCCTCGCCAGGAGAGTCCGATTCATTCGCTTAGCCACACCGTTTTGCTCGGGCATGTGGCGCATTGTGTTGTGCCTGATGACCCCTTCATCCTTATAATAATCATTAAACTCAGTGGAAGTAAATTCTCCACCATTGTCAGTTCTTAAAATCTTTATTTTTCGCCTTGACTATTTTTCCATCATTGCCTTCCATTGCTTGAATATGGTGAAAACTTTGGATTTATGTTTCATGAAGTAAACCCAAACTTTCCTGGAGTAGTCGTCAATGAATGAAACAAACCATGACGACCCCCCAATGGAGACTTCTGGCGATGACCCCCATACGTTAGAGTGCACATAATCAAGTACTTCCTTACAAACATGTTTTTCAGATTTAAAAAACAGTCTAGATTGTTTACCATATATACAATGCTCGCATATATCTAAATCAAAAAAATTTTAAAATTGGAATCAAACATCGATCAGAAAGTATCTTCATGCCTCGCTCGCTCATGTGACCCAGACGAGCATGCCACATACGTAGAGATGTGGAGTCTGCAATAGCTGTTGCCGCTCCACTTGCCAAAGTGCTCTCAATCAACCTGTAAAGGTTTCCGTGCCTCTGCGCTCTCATAACCACGAGTGCCTCTTTTGAAACTTTAAGGACACTATCAATACCGGTGAACTTGCACCCTATAGCCTTTAGTGCACCGAGAGAAATCAGATTTTCTTCATATCAGGAACGTGCCTGACGTCAGTCAAGGTACGCTTCATCCCATCAAACATCTTGATGCTAACCGTGCCAATAGCCACAACATTACAGGCATTGTTATTGGCCATAAAAACCTGTCCACCATCGCATTCCTTGTAACTGGTAAACTAACTCCGATGAAGAGTCATGTGATAAGATACTCCTGTGTCGAGTATCCACTTGTCTTTATGATTGTCGTGTAAGCGATCAATCATGGAAACAGATAAAACATCACCACCACTTGATTCTTCATCAGATGTGACCACATTGGCCTCTTTGGAAGAAGTTGTTGAATTTTCTTTCTTCGTTTTAAGATTTCTACAATCCTTCTTCATGTGTCCAGACAACCCACAATTCCAAAACTTTAATTTTCCTTTACCCTTGCCCTTGGATTTGGATCTAGGTCTTGAAGACCCTATACCTCACTCAGAATCTCTGCCCCTCGTAATCAGTACATCAGAAGATGCCCCCATATCACTGTTTAGCTTTCTCGTAGCCTTCCGTTGAAGGGCTGAGATAACGGTGTCAACACTTAGGGTTTTATTTGCGGTGCACACCGTGTCCCTGAAAGACTCATATGATGCAGGAAGAGAATTCAACAATATACATGCCTGTTCCTCATCTTTAACCACTTCCTCCATCAATTTATTAAAGTTGCTGATATGGGCTTCTAGATCACCACCCTCTACCATCTTGAAAGTATAACACTGTAGCTTCAAGTGTAAGTGATTTTCAGAGGACTTCTTTGCATAGATGTTCTCTAACTTCGCCCACAAACTAGCCGCAGTTTTTTCCCTCAAAACATTATTGAGAACCTCATCCGTGAGACATAAATAGATAGAGGCTAAAACATTACTATCAAGGTTTTCCCATTTATCATCTTTCATTATGGATTTTTGCTCCTCAAGAGCCTTAATCTCGCCTTGCTTGGTTAACAAACTAATCATCTTAACCTTCCATAATTCAAAATTATTTTTGCCCGAGTACTTCTGAATATCAAACTTGCCGTTTCCCATTATTACTAATCTGCAGATTCAGATCTGTCCCCAACGATTGCTTTGATACCACTTGTTGGAGATTTATACTGGATGGGGATGGCGTGAATGTAAACTGCTGAGGTTAACAATGGCTAGTTAAAGTAACTGTGATTGAGTTAAAGATATAGGTGATTGAGTTAAAGTAACTAACTATGGCTAGTTAAAGTAATTGTGATTGAGTTAAAGATATACGTGATTGAGTTAAAGTAATTGTGATTGAATTAACTATGGCTAGTTAAAGTAATTGTGATGGAGTTAAAGTAACTATGGTTTATCGCAGTTCAGATAATGCACGCGTAGATTGAAAATCGATACCAATTCTTTCGTATTAGATTCTGGAGAGATCTCCACTTGATCTTTCTCCTTTTCGGCCACCAAACAAGTCCTCTTGATTTTAGATTCCTCCACTCTAGAAACCATCATCTCCCAAACCCAAGTATAGATTTTGTAGTACTTGGCTGTTTTGGTATGTTTTTGGTAGATGGGTTCGATCAGACTAGTCGCGATCAACATTTTAAAGTAGTCTTTTCCAACTTGCTGTACTGTTCGGCCGTCTCTTGTTGGGGCTACCAGTCCTTCCCCAATCCACTAGTAGATCATCACCCGCCTCTTGATGACTCTGTTTGCAGGGAAGATAGAGAAACAAAGCAGGCAATCTTTTAGTTGAGGTTCAAGATTGTCGTAGCTCACCTGAGGAATGGTATGACTGGATCTTCTGCAGTAATTTCCTCTGCTTAGAGCTGGATCTCTTCCTCATGCATGGTTGATTCCTTCAACACATCTTTTGAAGTTAAAGAAGAAGTAGATGTTGTTGGGGATTATTGGAAGCTGTGAGACACTTTTGTTGCTTGGATTTTTAGTTCCATGCACTTGAACGACACCAAACAATTGGTCATTGGGCACGGTCTGGATCGGAACGGTCTGAATCGGATCCATTCGGATTGGATTCCGGATCGGGTCGGGTTGGATCAGAACTAATCCGAACTTGACCCGAAAAGATTTTGGATCTATATGGGGCTACCTGATCCGCACCGATCCAGATCGTCGGTTCGGTTCTGATCGGGTCGGATCCTCCGGATCTGATCTATTTTGCCCACCTCTAACTTTTACATTATTTCAATATTAAATTATAGAGAAAATACAACAATATTTTAATATCAAATCACAGAGAAAAAACAATGATGTCTCTTCACTCAGAAGATTTTTACTATAATAAAATATAAAATTATAATGATTATAAATTCTTTTATCATTTCTTTTATTGCGCTTGATCATTAAATTAAGTGTTTAAATAAACATGCATTGTAAACTCTTAATGATGACTGTTTTCATGCTATATTATTAATGTAATTCACAATCCAAAAAGGTCCAGCATAAGCTTATGTTACAACATTAGTGGTGAGCCTGATCTTTATATCTTTTATTTATCTTGGTGAATTACAACTGATTAACGGACTTGATGATGCACACCAGTGGTCCACGCACAAACATATGGTGGCCATCCCATTCCCATTGTTGCATGTGGTGCAGAGGTTCCCAGTGGGATGTCCTGCGTGCCCAAGCTACTGGTATAATTTTGACTAAGAGATGTAGAGAACGTGCAGGAACACTTGCTTTGGGTTCGTCAATGGAGGGAGTCGAAGATGGTCCACCAAAAAAAATCAATGGATGGATGGATGGTTAGGATCGTTTGGTTGCGTGAGTTTTACTCTACAGATGTGGGACCCATGTGATGTATATATAAAGTCCATCCAACCCATTCACCATATAAGTCACCTCATATCACTCCCAGGTGAGAAAAATCATCTCGATCCGACATGAGAGAGAGAGAAATCATCTCGATCCGACATGAGAGAGAGAGAGCCAGAGAGAGAGAGAGAGAGAGAAGAGGGGGGGGGGGGGGGGGGGTGGGGGGGGGGGGGGGACGATCACCCTTAATTTGCAAAAGATCCCATCTGAATTGCAAACCAGCCAGTGTTTTTGCATGACCCTTCATCCAGGCAAGATGAAGGGTGGGAACGGTCTAGATTCTACGTGTACAACATGGCGGGCTCTCCATGAAAATCAAGGGTGGAAATCCATTCTATAGCCCTTCCTTTGTGGATTGAATGCATTGGACGGTCCAAATCAATGGACGCGGATTGCCAGTTGACACTGCCGGTAGCGACCACGGTGCTCTGTGGGCCTTAGAATTATATATATGTTTTATCTATGCCGTCCATTCATTTTAGATAATTATTCGATGGCATTAGCCCAGAAATGCAGTAGATCCAAATCTCACGTGGACCACACTACATGAAAACGGTGGTGGCTTCCTAGGGCCCACTGTAATTTTAATTTTCCATCCAATAAGGTCACAAAGATCTGGATGAAGGGAAAACACAAATATTAGCTTGATCCAAAACTTTTGTGAGCCCCATACCACATGAAATGGTAGGGATATCAAAGAAAATGGTAGAGATATGGCCTGACCCTTGAAACCTTCCTAGGGCGCATTATGAAGTTTATTTGCCATCCAACCTTTTTCATAATCTTATACAGACCAAGATAAAAGGAAAACACACAAATATCAACTTGATTTAAAAATATATGTGACTCCCAAAAGGTTTTCAGCTGTAAGTGTTTAATCCTCACTGTTTCCTTTGGTGTGGTCAGCTAAAAGTCTAGATTTATTTATTTTGTGAGATCATGATATAAAATAAGCCGACAAAATGAATGAACAACATAGATAGAGCTCGACCTAAAATGGATTGGCAAAATAAATGGACAATATAAATAAAACACCTATGTCATAGCAGGGCCCACCGAGCTTTGACACCGGCTACCTAGATGGTGTGGGGCCATCACCCAAATCACATCCCATTTTAAATGTATGATCCAAGCACTAGGCCCACAGTTGGGACTTTCTGGATTGGCATTTATGCCTCATCCATGTGTTATCCATGTCGATACAGTCATTCTACCATAATGTATATCCAAATCTTAAGTCGACCACACCATAATAAACAGATGTGATTGACCACCCACTATTAAAAGCTTTTATCGCTGATTAGGTATATCCAAATCTAAGGTGGACCACACCATAGAAAATACCAGTGATTGAACTGCCACCATTAATATTTTCGTAGAGGTACGAAAGTTTTAGACAAGCTGGTATTTGTGTTTTTCCTTCTTCCACGTTTGCATTAAGCTGAGCAACAGGTTGGATTGGCCTTGAAAAGGGAGTTCAATCACCACTATGTCATATAGGTGGTTTATATGAAGTTTGGATCTCTACCGCTTCGTTTTTTGGTCCATGCACTACTAAAATGAGTTTTCAATACAGATGGACAGCAAGGATGTAAGGTATATACATGACGGTGGGGCGCACAGTCATGGATCCCACCCACGTGGGTGGATCCCGGGATCCCTCCCAAATAACATGAAGAGCTGGGACTAGGATTAAAGAAAAAATTAGCACTGTAGACGCTTACCTTTTATATCATCTTTTTTATTTTATTTTATTTTTATTTTTAATGAAAGGTTGAAAACTTAAAATATTATGAAAATAGTTTATTATATGGAAAGAGAGTTTTGGACAAAAATATTCCTAATTTATGATAAAGTAGCTGAAAAAAGTAAGAGAATTTTTGTCTAACTGAAAAAAATAGAGGTATTTTTTCCTTTTATGTCGGTACAGATAGAGGTCTAGTTTAGTAAGTAGATTTTGTTCAGGTCCAATAAAAATAAGTAGACGGTCAATCACATCTATAGTAAAAAATTATCCCGGATCAACTGCTAGGAGTCCCATGTGTGGTATGGTTCACCAACGTTGTAAAAATGGTGGTGACCTCGCACATGTCCTAGTTGGACGGAAATCCAGACCGTCCAAATTGCTGACCCAATAATGGATGGATCATGACCTAAAACATAAACTGAAAGATAACAGTAACAATCTGATTTCGCACTTGGAATTTTGACCACTCACTATTTTAGTTTTAACCATCCATTTAATATCCATCAATTGGACGGTTACGATTGCTAGATCAGTATGATTTCAGAGAATTCTTCAGGAAAACGGGCCCCACAATTTGGATGGTTTCGGATAACCATATATGAGTGTGACGTGTGAGGAGGATGAGTATCCACCGCCTTTGGAATGACGCATCACAGCAGTCTGCTCGTGGTGTCATTTTTGTAATGTGGTCTCCAGCTCAAAGGTTTGGACGAGAACTTACCATCCACCCACCAAATAAGTTTCAACATGCATGTATATTAAAAATCCAATCCGTTTAATATGTTGGTACCATCAATTGGATCACATTTTGAAAGATATCATCCCTATCCACTCATCAGGTGGACCACACATGTAATTTGTTATTTATAGTGGCTATACAAATCTGCATGGAGCTGAATTTTTTCTAAAGCTGATCCTTGCGGTGGATCCAACCTATTAGACGGAATGTTAGTCCAAAAAACATAACATTTCAAAGTTATCCACTAGGTGGACAGAAAGTCATCGTTCAGCTGGTTGGACCGCAGATTTGTCTTTCTTTCTTTTTGTAATTAGCCCGGTGGCGGAACGAGTACACATGCCACTGGAAGTAGATTGCATGGTGTGAGACACACCACCGACCTCATTAGTGTATTGACGTCACTAATTTCCGAGGGCCATCATGAGTATATGTTATATCGAGTCCATCCATTTTACCAGATCTATTTATGACATGTACCCAAAAATGAATTATATCCAAAGCTCAAGTGGAACACAACACACAAATTGTGGATTGAACGCCTATCATTCAAAACTTCGTAAGGGACAAAAGTTTTGGCTCAAGCTGTTATTTGTTTTTACCCTTCATTCAGGTCTTTTCGAACTTATTAATAGGTTGGATGGAAAATAAACATTATAGTGGGTCCTACCAAAGTTAACGGTGGGTATCACTATCCTTGAAGGGTACATGGACCGAACTAGCTCGGGTAGCTGACTTGAAAAAGCTTGATTTGACTCACTTCGAAGCTGATTTTGAGCCGAGTTGAGCTGATTTTTTAAGCTCGAAAATGAGTTGGAGTTGAGTGCGTGCAGGCCCAGCTCGGCTTGACTCGGATCGAACCTAACTCAAATTGAGCTCAGATCAAACTAGTTCGGTGACTCGGTTACTTTAATATTGATGTTGCTCACCAAGTGCTTGATGAAATGACCCGACAAAGTGTAGTTGGTGGCAAGGAAGGTATGTATATGAAACCAATACCCTCTTTATTTTTTTTTTTCATGATTTTTATATTTCTTAGAAGGTGTTTGATAAAATACTTGTAAAACCATGGCTGCTGTCTTAAATATATTGAGATTTTAAAAATGAAGTCTAAGTGTTAGTGAAAATGCTGCACAAGTGAACTCGGCTCGAACGGGCTTGAGCTGCTAATCAAACTGAGGTAAATTGGCCAATCAAGCTTGAGAATCGAGCCGAGCTGAGTTCGAGGTGAGGCCAGTTTGACTTGGTTCAACACGATGTACACCCCTAATCCTCACTACTTCTTCAGTATAGTTCACTTGAGACTTTTATTTACCTTATTTTTGGACCCACGCTTTGCCATGTTCTTTCACAAATACCTAGGACCGACATCGCAATCTAATGAAATAAATATAAAAAATTACCTAATAAAACAAAAATAAAACACTGTACACCTCGCCTGTACAATATATATACATCAGATCCACTCATTGTCTCAACCCTTGGAAAATCAGTAGCCGTGTATTGAAGGAAAAATGGCTGATGATGGAAGAGAAGAGAATGAGAAGAAAAGAAAGGTTGGAGGACTCAAAACAATGCCATTCATCTTGGGTTGGTTTTCTCTAATACCATTTTCATGCATACAACTTGTGTTTCATTTGCTTTTATTTCTTTCTTTTACTTGAAATTCAATGCATTAATAATCTTAAAACGAATGGTATCTCTACCCATTAATTCATCCAGTTGGCAAATGTGTCGATTGATCTGGACCAATCAATTGATATGTGGGGTCCACTTTCAACTAGTTCATGTGTTCCTCGGATGGATCTCTGACTTGTTAAAGCTTATAAGTAAGCTAGATATGTAAAAAAGGCCAGATTAGTTTGAACATTTTTTGGGTTTTATAGATTTTTTATAGACCATCAAAAAAATGCGATGATTTGGACCAATAATCTGTTAATCAAGGATTTCTAGGGTATGCTCCCAGGATTTTTCAAAATTTTGTCTTTAAAAAAAAAAAAATTGCAATTTTTTTTTTTTTGTGAAATTATCATAATTTAATGAAATAAATATTTAAAAGTTTAAATTAATTCAATTTATCCATATTTAAAATTTGTTACAATATTTATTATTTTTTATAAATTTTAATATTTTATTTTCAATGACATTTTTGTGATAATAATGCTTTTAAAACATCAAAATTCATGAGAAATTCCCTTGCTGAGAACAAGATTTATAACTAAGTGTTTAATTAGTTCTCTCCAACAGATGTAGTAAGTGTGGCTCCTATCATTGTATCAGCGGTTGAAATTGTGATCATGACTGTGGCCCACCTGTTTATTGATGGAAGCAGATTAAGTTTTACCCGGATACTTGCTTAGTGGGTGAGACCCTTACTGTGGGGCCCACCTTGATGATGTGTTTTATATCCACATCGTCCATCCATTTTTTCAGCTCATTTTAGGACGCGGTCCCAAAAATTAAGCAGATCCAAATCTCAGGTGGACCACACCACAGGAAACAGTGGTGATTGAATGCGTTGCCATTAAAAACATCCTAAGGCCCATCGTAAGCTTTTCGTAATGATTATTTTATAACCTAATGTTTATTTTCTAACCAACCTGTTGATGAGGTCAACTAGACAGACTCGGATAAAATACAAATTTCAGCTTTGCCCATGAAAAGTGTTTAATGGTCATGCACCAGTGTTTTCAGTAGTGTCGTCCACTTAAGAGTTGGATATTTTAATTAAGTTTTGAAACCGCACCGTAAAATGTGATGGAAAAACATATAGTCAACATGAATATAAAAAAAAATAATAATAATAAAAAAATAAAAAAAATTAAAAATCATCAAGGTGGCCCCCACATGGTCAGGGTAACATCTGATCAGCTCCCTTCATTGATGGCCTAATGTTTCAAGAGCAGCCCTTGCAATGGTGCATCCCGGGATTGTTTCGATAAAAAACAACATAGAGCATGCATTTGCATTTGTGCTCATGTCTCTGTCAAGTGTTTTTTTTTTTTTTTTAAAAAAAAAAAAAAAAAATTATTATTAAGTAGGGCGTAGAAATCAAACCACCTTATTGTTTGATGGCACACAAATAAGCACAAATTATTTTTTTAATTTGATTCTAGTATTTTGGATATTAAAGAAAATGCAAAATGGTTACTGTCATCTCTCTCTCTCTCTCTCTCTCTCTCTCTCTCTCTCTCTCATATATATATATATATATATATATATATATATATATATATATATATATATATATATATATATATATGGGAAAAAGGTACTATGCACTTGAGCTCACGATAAGCTCCCATGAGGTCGATTTGTGTGGGCCCCACCGTGATGCGTGTCGACCATCAACACCATGCATTTGATGAGACCCCTTTAAATTATGGGATATCCTAAAAGTCACCCGTATACGGAACTCAGGTGGGCCATACCATCTAAAATCATGTGAAGACATGCCAAAAACATATAAAAGCACTTGGTGGGGCCCACCTGAGTTTTGAATGCTGTTGAAACTTGGTCTGAACCCTCATCCAAGTGGGACACACATAATGGATGGGCTGGATTTGCAAACCACATCTCGGTGGGCCCAAAAAATGATTATTAATGTTTTAATGGTGCACGGCCTCTCTCAACTTCTGTATGTGGTGTGGCCCAATCAAGTCACGGATTGACTTGATTTTTGAGACCTAGGCCCAGATGGAATGGTGCATCTGACTGATGGGGTAGATGTTCGAAACGCATCACGGTGTGGCCCACACAGCTCAACCTGATGGGACGTTCCCATCAGCTTATCATGAGGTCGAGCACATAGTACCTTTTCCTATATATATATATATATATATATATATAGAGAGAGAGAGAGAGAGAAGATATATATATATATATATATATATATATATATAGAGAGAGAGAGAGAGAGAGAGAGAGAGCCATGCTCACTTGTGCACCTACGCATGTGCACACACGGGCATCTAATCCAAATGGCTGAATCCCCTGGAGACAAATTTTCATCCAAATCTAAAATTCCGGTGGATCATAGCTATGAGAAATGCAAATTGAGGGAGAAAATTGTTTTTATTTTTCATGGCTTACCAAAGTTTTTGATCAAAGTAAAAATTGGGCCAAGGGGTTTTCATGAGGTGCTGATTCACGTGAACCGTTCAGATTTTGAAGTTACATCATGTATGATGAGTTCTCAAACAAGTTCGCATGAGTTCCGCGAATTGGTGCGTAGCGAACAGCGGATATATATATATATATATATATCGGTGCTATATACATATGCACCTATATATATATATATATATATATGCACATGCTACGTGTCATGTATGTGCATCATGTGCATCTAATCCGAATGGTCCATATGATGCAACATCCCATGAACCCCAATGACCAATTTTCACCCTAATCTAAAACTACAGCAGGCCATAAAAAAGAGAGATGCAAATCAAGGGAGGAAAATGTCTTCCTTTTTCATGGTCCACCAAAGTTTTAGATCAAAGTAAAAGTTGGGCTTTGGAGGTTTCACGGGGTTCTGCATCACGTGGACCGTTTAGATTTTGGACTCACATCAAGTATGATGAGTTCTCAAAAAGCTCGCACAATTTCGGTGCAAACTGGTACTCCGCTGAGCATTCGGATATATAGAGTGTACACGGCATTAAAGTATCTTGACTTTGGTTATGGTTGTCTAAGTTGATTAATAGTTTTTGGTTGTCCACTATCATTGCAGCCAATGACTTTTGTGATAGATTCGCTACAACTGGTTTCAATGCAAACATGATAACGTACTTGACTGAGCAGCTACACATGCCTCTCGTCCAAGCCTCCAACACCCTTACAAACTTTGGCGGCACGGCATGCTTGACACCGGTAATCGGTGGTTTGATTGCTGATTCTTTCGCCGGTCGGTTTTGGACCATAACCATTGGTTCTCTTTTCTATCAACTGGTAATCTTTCTATAACATTTTAGCCTCTCTCTCTCTCTTTATACCTATAAGTGTGAGTGCATTTTGATACTAGAGACTTGTTTGTACCATAGTATGTCGTGAAAGCTGTCACGAAGCTATAAATGTTGTTACATAAAGATAATAACGGTAACCCTTACATGTTATGGGGTCACGGATGCAATGGCTACTACAGAAATAATAACTCGTAACAGCCTGTTACAGCTTCATATTGACGGTTTATTACGATTATGGTGTTGGGGGCCTTGCACAAAACCTTAGGGTGTGTTTGGACGGGCCCATCCCATGGGATTGGATTGTATTAGAGTGGATGGCAAGTAATGATGGTTGTGTCAGTGGATTGCTGGCAATCCCATGGGATTGCTATATCCAGGGAATTCACTACCGAGTATGTTTGGCTCGCTTGGCCAATCCTGGGATTACGTCAGCCAATCCCGGGATTATGTTAGCCAATCCCGGGACTGCTCTGTCTAACCAAACATGTCGCAAGCAAAATAGATGGGATTAAGAGGGATTGGGTGGATTTCAAGGTAATGATGGTGATGAAAGTGGATTGCTGGCAATCCCATGGGATTGCTATATCCAACTTTTGCTTGTCTGGCACGCCCTGCCAAATCCCAGGATTGCTCCTTCCAATCCATACTAATACAACCTGATCCCATCCACCCTGCCCGGCCAAACGGACCCTTAGGATCTAGCCTCCCAAACAAACCAGAATTATGGAATAAATAAAGTAATGAAATAAATTAAAGCATAAACCACACCACATAAGAGATTTTTACATGGAAAACTCTTGAAGAGGTAAAAACCACAGGACCTCGTTCAGATCAACAATCCACTATGAAGTAGAACGTTACAACCTTCTTCACTCACGCAGGAGTGGATAAACAATGAAAGAATAAAAAAGAAAAATGGAGAGATCTCACCGATTATGAGGACGTAGAAACGCTGAGATATAAATTGCACAGTAGATAACCTTCATGAGCATAACCTCCATTATACAAGCTTCTTCTCTCTCTTTCTCTCTCTATCTCACACCTTTGATAGTCCTCTTGTATTTTTCATACAACTAGAAAAACCCCAGGAACCCCTATTTATAGTTTTAAGAAACTCCTTTTCGCATTCCAGTTGCGAAAGGACTCAAAATCTGTAATCCGCACAAAATTGCAGAACGAATCTGCGTAACCACGACCGGTCGAGACGAGGCCACGACCAATCGAGCGTCACCCATGACCGGTAGCACCACCCACGACCGATCGAGCACCCCGGAGAAAAATATCCCAAAGTCGTTGGACTTTGAGTCGAGTCAGGACTCGACTCCACAACTAGTCGTGCACCAGCCCTCGACCGGTCATGTAAAACTCACGATCGGTCGAGTACGAGGGAAAAACTCCATCAAATCTCTCCCTTTTTGACCCAGGAGGGATTTACCTTCTTCAAGCCAGCCTGGTTTCTACAAACCTCAAACTTGCCCCTGAGCAAAGCCTTGGTCATCATGTCTAACCCATTATCGTCCGTGTGGACCTTCTTAAGCCGTAACACCTTCTGTTCCAAAGTATCCCTGATCTAGTGATACTAAATCTCTATGTGCTTTGACTTGGAATGCTGACTTGGATTCTTGCTCAAGTGTATAACACTCTGACTATCGCAATAGACTACGTGTTCCTCCTACTTCAGGCTAAGAACCTGTAAGAACCTCTTCATCCAAAGCATCTCTTTACATGCTTCTGTGACTGCAATGTACTCGGCCTCTGTCGTTAACAATGCTACGACCTTCTGTAGCTTGCTTTGCCAAGAAACTGCTTCCCCTGTAAACATGAACATGAACCCTGAGGTAGACTTCCTAGAGTCTATGTCGCCTACCATATCTGCACCTGTGTAGCCCTCTAACACAGGTTTACCGTCACCATAGCATAGATTCAACCTAGATGAGCCTCTTAGATACTGCAATATTCATTTAACCACTGCTCAATGTTCTTTGCTAGGATTGACAAGATACCGACTGAGTACACCAACCGCATATACTATATATAGGCGTGTACACACCATAGCATTCATCAAGCTTCCTACAGCTGACGCGTAGGATATCTTCTGCATCTCTTTCATCTCTGCTTTCGTCTTGGGACACTGTCTGTCGCTCAGTCTGAAGTGACCATCCAGTGGAGTACTGACCGGCTTCGCTGCATTCATATTGAACTGCTTTAGAATTTTCTCAATATACCACTCTTGTGACAGCCAAAGCTTCCTGCTACTTCTGTCACGTGTTATCTCCATTTATAGGATATGTTTAGTCGGGCCCAAGTCTTTCATCGCAAACGACTTGCCCAACTCTTGTTTCAGCCTATCGATCTTCTTGATGTCTTTTCTCATGATGAGCATATCATCAACATATAATAGTAGAACTAAGAAATCACCATCTGAGAACTTGCGCGTGAACACAAAGTAGTCCGACTTCGTTCTGTCATACCCATGCGTCAACATAAACAAGTCGAATTTCTTGTACCATTGATGTGGAGCTTATTTCATCCCATACAAGCTCTTCCTTAGCCTACACACCATATGTTATTTGCCATTGATTTCGAACCCCTCTGGTTGGTGCATGTAGATTTCTTCTTTCAGGTCACCATGGAGATAGACAGTTTTAACATCCAACTGCTCTATCTCCAGATCCATGATAGCCGCCAACCCAAGCAACACTCGTATGGATGTCATCTTCACCACTGGTGAGAATATCTCCTCGAAGTCTATACCTTTCCTCTGACCGAACCTTTTCACCACAAGTCTGGCCTTGAACCTCGTCTGTGAATTCTTCTGCTTAATCTTCTTTCTGAACACCCACTTGTTGCTCAGAGCTTTCTTGCCCTTAGGCAGTTTCACCATATCATAGGTGTGGTTCTTATGCAAGGATTTCATCTCCTCTTCCATAGCTTTCAACCACTTCCCCTTATGCTCGTCGGCTAGGGCCTCAGAATAATCTTTTGGCTCTCTCCCATCAGTTAGCATAATATACTCATGTGGCGAGTACCTCTTGGACGACTGTCTGTCCCTATATGACCTTATCACCTGTGGCTCAACAGGTGGATCAAGTGAGGGTTGCTCCCCTGGTCCATCTTCTGAAGAAACTCCCTCGTCCTCTATACCTTGTTGTACTCCCCCATCATTAGGCACTATGGGAGGAATAACCGGATCCATGTCCTCTAGCTCACTTGAACTATGCTGGTTCTTCTCTGGCTTACCAATGTCTTTTATACACTGATCTTCAAAGAAAACCACATCTCTTCTCCCAACGAGCTTCTTCTCGGTCGGATCCCACAATATGTAACCGAACTTTTCATCACCGTATCCCAAGAACACACACTACTTGATCTTCATATCGAGCTTGGACCTCTCATCCTTTAGTACATGAACGGATGCCCTGCATCCAAACACCCTGAGATGACTGTATAATGGTGCTTATCCAGTCCATACCTTCTCAGGTACTTCTTCATTCAATGGGGCTGATGGAGACCTGTTTATCAAATACACCGCCGTGTGCATTGCTTCTCCCTAGAACATCTTAGGCAATTTCGCATAGGATAACATGCATCTGATTCTCTTTACAATGGTGCGATTCATTCGCTCAGCTACACCATTATGCTGGGGGTCCTTGGGAACCGTCTGTTCATGCCATATACCTAGGGACTTGCAGTACTCATGAAAGTCGCCAATGTATTCACCACCATTGTCAGTGTGGATGCATTTCAATGATCTACCTGTCTCTCTCTTGACCATAGTATGAAACAATTTAAACACACCAAAGACCTCGTCCTTAGATTTCAAAGCATAAACCCAAACCCTCCTAGATGCATCATCTATAAAAGTAACAAAATACAATGCCCCACCCAAGGTTTTTGTCCTCATAGGACCACAAACATCAGAATAAACCAAATCTAATGCATGAACTTTATTAACATGAGAAGCAGTTTTAACAAATGCAACTCTATGCTGTTTTCCTGATAAACAATCAATCAAGACAGGTTTTGAGAGGTGTACTTGTCATGTTTGGAAGGAGCTGCTTCCTCGCTAGTAGCTGAAGTCCTTTTTCACTCATATGGCCTAGACGCCTGTGCCACATGTCAATAGCTGAATCTTCCGCTGTGTTCAACCTACCCTTGCACACACTGACACTTGCCTTGTAAAGGGTACAACACTTATTTCCTCTGGCTGTGATCAACGAACCCTCGATGAGCTTCCAGCGCCCACCAGCAAACCGACTTTTATAGCCATCATCATCCAACCTTCTCATCGACATCAAGTTAAGGCGAAGGTCTGGGATATGCCTCACATCCCTGAAAACTAATGTGCAACCCACATTGCTATTCACACAAATATCACCAAGCCCTACAATTTTCGATACGACAGAATTTTCCATCTTCACTGTCCCATAGTCACCTAACTTGTGGAGAAGTCTCTGCGTGGAGTCGCATAAAAAGAAGCTCCTGAGTCTATCGCCCAGTCGGTGTCCTGACTCGTAGCCGTGAGACATAGATCGTGAACTGCTGAAAGAATAATTACAACGTCGCCATCTGAGACAACCGTAATGGGATCTAATTCATCTTCCTTCTCCTTTCCTTTTCCTTTCTTACCGTTCTTCTTACCACGACATTCATACTTGTAGTGGCCATTCTTATCACAATTTCAGCAATCAACATCCTTCCTGTTACTCAACTTGCCTCTTGATTTATCTCGGGCCTTTCTGCCTTTTCTGTTCTTTCCTCTCCCCCGTTCCCGTGTCACAAGGGCATCTTGCTGAGTGGACCCTTGAGACTTTCTCCTTGTCTCCTCATTGAAGAGACAACTAGTAACCTGTTCTATGGAAATCTTTCCGTCTGGCACGGAGTTACTTAGAGACACCACCAATGTCTCCCAACTGTCAGACAATGAACTAAGCAATAACAAAGCCTGCAATTCATCATCCAGGACCATCTTCATAGAGGAGAGTTGGTTCACTATATTACTGACCTCGTTCATATGCTTGGCCACAGAACCACCATCTTTGAACTTGAGATTCACAAGTCGCCTTATTAGAAAAACCTTTTTATCGACTGTCTTCCTCTTATACAGCCATTCCAATTTTAGCCATAGGCTAACGACTGAGGTTTTCGTAGACACATGGTGGAATACGGAATCATCCAACCATTGTCTAATAAACTTCACCGTCTTTCGGTCCATCTTCTTCCAATCATCATCAGACATATCCTTGGATTTTGCTGATATGCTTAAAATTGGAGAATATAGGTCCTTGCAATAAAGCAAGTCCTCCATCTTAGCCTTCCATATGGTCCAGTTAGAACCATTGAGGCTGATCATCCTTGATGAGCCACCTTCCATAATTCAAAACTGATCATACCCGTTCAATGAAGATACCACTTAGTTGGGGGCCTTGCACAAAACCTTAGGATCTAGCCTCCCGAAACGAACCAGAATTATGAAATAAATAAAGCAATGAAATAAATCAAAGCATAAATCACACTACACAAGAGATTTTTACATGGAAAACCCTCGAAGAGGTAAAAACCACGGGATCTCGTCTAGATCAACAATTTACTATGAAGTAAAACGTTACAACCTTCTTCACTCACGCAGGAGTGGATAAACAATGAGAGAATAACGAAAGAAAAATGGAGAGATCTCACCGATTATGAGGACGTAAAAGCACTGAGATATAAATTGCACAGTAGATAACATCCACGAGCATAACCTCCCTTCTACAAGCTTCCTCTCTCTCTCTCTCTCTCTCTCTCTCTCTCTCTCTCTCTCTCTCTCGCCTTTGATAGCCCTCTTGTATTTTTCATACAATTAGAAAAATCCTAGGAACCCCTATTTATAGTTTTAAGAAACTCTTTTCCGTATTCCGGTTGCGAAAGGACTCAAAATCCGTAATCCGCACAAAATCGCAAAACAAATCTGCGTAACTACAACCGGTCGAGACGAGGCCATGACCGGTCGAGCGTCACCCACGACCGGTTGAGCACCCCGGAGAAAAATATCTCAAAGTCGCTGGACTTTGAGTCGAGTCAGGACTCGGCTCCACAACTGGTCATGCACCAGTCCTCGACCAGTCGTGTAAGGCTCATGACCGGTCGAGTATGGGAAAAAACCCCATCAGATGGGATAAAATTTTTGAGTGTGTATATATATATATATATATATTGACATAAAAAAAAGACTCCGTAATAATCATTACGAAGTTGTAAGGGCCATTACAAGCCGTATAATAAAGGTAATAGTACTGACCGTTATAACTACTGTTATCATTAGAGAATTTCTTAGTTTGTACACATTTAAAAGGAGTGTTTGACACTTAAGTACAGTCTCTAGCCAAACTCATTTTTGTGTCGATCATTTGGATGCACGTACTTTATGAGACCGGTTTGATCTACGGATTATTAAAATAGGTGTGGATTGCCTGCAAAAGCCTGCCTAGAACTTCTTGTGACGGAAGCTAAGTGGGGCCCACCATGATGTTTGTGAGAAATTCACCCCATCCATCCGTTTCTCCATATTATATTAGGGCATGGGCTCAAAAATAAGGCAGATGCAAAACTGAAGTGGATCCTACGACAAGAAACAATGAGGATTGAACATTCATTGTTGAAATATTTGTAGGGCCACATACGTTTTGGATTAGGCTAACATTTGTGTTTTCAGTTCATCCCATCCCAGTGGAAATAACCTTATGAACTGTATGGATGCCATATAAACATCACGGTGGTCCAATGGAGGTTTCAACAGTAGTCATTTACCTACCCACTTTTTCAAGTGGCCAGTAGTTTTGGATCTACTTCATTTTTGGGTCAATGTCCTAATATGAGCTGGCAAAACATATGACTGAAATGAATTTCTCACAATCATCGCGGTCAGCCCCACCTAGTTTCGAAGTTGTTGCGGAAGGCTTGTTCCCAAAATAGATACTAAAAAACTCACTCACCGAAAATCATTGGAATTGATTTTTGAAAAATTAGTGACAGCATTAATATAGACTTGCTTTCACAGGAAAACCCCTCTTGTGGAAGTTAGAGGATGGTCAGATTGCCATATCTCAACCATCATTTTTATCAACACAGAGACCTTAGATGTGAGGCCATGTTTTTAATGTCCAAGCCATCCATAGAGAAGGGTAGGTGCATGTTTTAATTGTCTAAGCCATTGATGTAGAGCGGGTTGCTGACAATTACATGGCAAAGATAGATCAGAAAAGGCCCGGTCGGCGAAAGAAGTGATCTGGACCATCACCGAAAATCATTCACAATCCGGGATGAGTTAGCCGACAAAAAAATTGATTTTGGGGTAGAAAAATTAGTGACAGCAGCCAACCAACCCAGCTACGCAGGGTTGCGACGCTTCGGAATAGAAACCCTGATTTGACGTTCGTTTCCCTGCTTTCATTTCGTTTTTACTATAAATAGAAAAGTTTTAGTTTGCTTATAACTCTTCATCCTCGGGCTTTAGGAGTTACAACGATGGTCAGGTTGGAGAAGCCAAATAGGACACTTACTATTTTTCTCAACCATCATTTATAAATATCAGTTTACTATTTACAGAGACCTTAGAGTTTTGTGAGTTTGGCCATGTTTTTTAAGGGTTGTCCGTTTTTATGGAGCCATCCATTTAGAATTTATTTTTTTTTCTCGCTCTCTTTTTCGTGGATTAGAAGTGCATTTTTGAATAATTCACGTCTAAGCCAGCCATTCATAGAGATTGGACTCATCAATGATCTATCAATGGCCCACCAAACAATATTCAAAGGGATAGTCATCTCAAATAAATAGTGTTAAATGATAACAATATTGAAATATTCCTACCACCATCAGATGCATTGTATATGAAACATGGCCCCACGTCCAACAACTACTGTTCCCACATAAAATAAAAAATAGACGCCATCCATTTCAATGTATTAAATCTCCTTGACCTGAAGTGTGGGCTTTTTTTTTTTTCATTTTATTTCTTTAATTTGTTTTCCATGCTGGCCCGCTTTCGTTAATAAAATTCGCTTTGCAATTAAAAAAATACATATAGAATACGGGCTGTCGAAGAGATCAGTTCAAAATCCAGGCCTCAACCTCAGGCCCAGCCTATTTTCTCTCTATTGTTTATCTATCTACTATATTTCTAAAACTTGGCGATTCGACTTGAAACTCAGCCGAATTATCATGACTCGGAGAGAAATCGAGTGAGTAACTGGGTCCCACTGCCCATCTTAACCATTCAAATGATGAGTAGATCGTAGGAATCTCAAAAGTCTGGGCCCTGCTCTAATATTCCCACAAAGTAAAAATAGTTACGGTTGGGCCTACTTGATCAAATGGCCTGACCCGGTTGTTAACAGGCTTGGACCAATTAATAAATGGGCCCATCCTTAAGTGGGCCATGCCCAAGAAAGCCCTAATCACAAACATTCACCATTTTCCTTCCAATAATCCTAACCACTGATTGGTACTTGTAGGGAATGATCAGTCTCACAATATCGGCAGTCCTTCCGGCACTACGGCCAAAGGCTTGCAAGCCCACTGAAACTTGTGAAAAACCGTCCTCCTTGCACCTATGGATCCTATACATCTCGCTCTTTCTTACAGCCGTTGGATCCGGTGGGCTCCGGCCATGTGTGGTTGCTTTCGGGGCGGACCAATTCGAGATGGGCCACAACAAAAAGAGCAACCAAAGTGGTAAATACTTCAATTGGTACTTTTTTTGTATGAGTTTAGCCGCATTGACAGCCCTAACTGTGGTGGTCTACATTCAAGACAATGTGGGCTGGGGTTGGGGTCTAGGCCTGCCAGCCATGGCCATGGGCCTCTCTGTGGTGATCTTTGTAATTGGGTACCCGCTCTATCGGAATTTGAAACCCGCTGGCAGCCCATTTACCAGACTGGTCCAGGTGATCGTGGCCGCAATCAGGAAAAAGAACGCGATCAGACCGTCGGATCCGAACCTTTTGTATCAAAGTAGAGAGCTTGATGATGCTATTTGCTACACTGGGAGGCTTGTTCATACGGATGAGTTGAAGTAAGCTATAGTTTTTTTTTTTTTTTAATTTTAAATTGAATTTTGGTGGGCCCACTAAAAAATCCTCCCCCTACATGTAGCCACACATGTGGAAATGGTGTGTGTGTGTGGAACATCTGAGCTGTGATTAAGGTGGGCCCCATTGGGTAGAAGTCAGGCTGGTGAACTATCATGTGGCCAACACATGAATAGAAAAAGGACAGTTTGATAAATGCCAAGGATCAATGAGTGGAGATCAACTTGCTTTTGTTGACCTGATTGCATACATGGTAGGGCCCACCAGATGAATGGCTCAGATCTTCCATACAAGTACCAGCTTAGTAGATGTGGTTGTATACTGGAAGAGTCGTGTCTGTGGGAGCATCCATGCCCGCTGCACTGTTATACTGGACCTGGACCCAGCTCCTGGGTTTAGACTCAGTCTCCAGCTGGGAACGGGCAAGATCGTTGAGTGGCCACCGTGATGTATGGATCTTATCCACACCGTCCATCCATTTTTTCGTATTGTTTTAGGTTCTATAACCAAACATGAGGCATATACAAGGCTCAAGTGGACCACACCACAGGAAGCAGCGGTGATAATGATTCTCACCGTTGAAACTTTTCTGGGCCCACCGTGATGTTTATTTTCCATCCAACCTATTCATAAACCTACGTAGTTCTGAATAAAGAGAAAACACAAATATCAGCTCCATCCAAAACTTTTGTGGGCCCCAAGAAGTTTTCAATGGTAAGATCTTAATCCCCATTGTGTAGTCTACTTGAACCTTGGATCTGTCTCATTTTTTGGGCTTATACCCTAAAATTATACGAAAAAATGGATGGACGGTGTGGATAAGATCCATACATCACGGTGGCCACTCGAAGCTCCTGTGTAGGACGCAATCCGCGTCCCCCTTGGGCAAGAGTGGGCGGGTCCCACAATTCCAACGGACCATCTTGACCGATCGATAGCCCCTGTTGGAATAGTGGGGCCCATTGACCGTTCAGAATACAGGCATAGTGAAGATCCTTCATCATGGTGCATTGGTCACCACCCAAACTTGTTCAAATGGACGGTTAAGAAAATTAGGGATGCAATCGCAATTAAAGAGTCAAAATTCCCATTGGACGGTTAAGATCAAAAGGCGTTTTTTACCTCACCGATGTCCAACATATGAACGGCTTGGATCATCCAGATCCAATCATGCTTAATATCATTTCTCATTAATATCTTAACACTTCAATTATTTCAAGGTTCTTTGATCAAGCTGCCATAGTAACTCAAGATGACGCTCTACAATCTGGCCCACCTAACCTTTGGAGAATCTCAACCGTCCATCGAGTCGAGGAACTAAAATCCATCATCCGTGTGTTGCCGATATGGTCGACCGGAATCCTACTCGTCACCGCCTCATCTCACCAAAACTCCTTCGCCATCCAACAAGCCAAGACCATGAACCGCCACCTCTCTCCCACCTTCCAAATCCCCGCCGCCACCATGTCGATCTTCAACGTCCTTACAGTGCTCATCGGAATCGTCATTTACGACCGCCTCTTCGTTCCGATCATCCGCCGCTTCACCGGCAACCCTTCTGGAATCACATACCTACAACGGATGGGAATCGGACTCGCCGTCGCCGTAATCTCAACGGCCGTCTCAGCTCTTGTAGAGGTCAAACGGAAGAAAGTAGCCGTTGATCATGGCCTGATCGACGATCCACATGCACAGATCCCTATAAGTGTGTTTTGGCTCATTCCTCAGTATAGCCTTCATGGAGTGGCAGACACGTTCATGACAGTGGGCCATCTTGAATTTCTCTACGATCAGGCGCCTGAGAGTATGAGGAGTACGGCTTTTGCGCTTTTCTGGTTGGCGATCTCAGCTGGAAATTATTTAAATACTCTGGTGGTTGCATTGATACACAAGTATTCAGGTAAGAAGGAGAATTGGTTACCAGATACGAATCTCAACGAAGGGAGGTTGGAAAACTACTATTGGTTTGTGACCGTATTGCAAGCGGTCAACCTCGTATATTATATTGTATGTGCTTGGTTTTATACGTATAAGCCGTTGGTGACGGAGGACCCAGATGACCCACCTGAGGGAACGGTTGATATGGATGGGGATGGACAAGTGGAGCTTGTGGGTAATGGCACTTGTAAGGATGTGGTTGGTTGTCATGTGGATAGTAGTCAAGGGAAGGGGAATGGAGATGTGGACGTGGAGATTGTTTAGTGTGACACGTGTAAGGATGATATTTGTAGGCAATACGGTAGGTTCGGTGTCCACTTAGGAGTTGACACGTACAAGTATTGGAGAAAAACTGTATAAATGGGATTAGAAATTTGCAAGCAAGGAGAGGGCATTCTAGTAAGTGGGCCCCAAATGAATAAATTCAAATCTACCGTTGAAATTGGCTGAGGTGGGACACACCAAAGGAAACAGTTGGGAGAGAGACATCCACCATTGTTACAGGGTTTACCATGATGATTACATGAAATCCACTCCAATCATTAGATGTCACATTAAAATTTACATCTGGGCCTCAAACATCATATCTATTGGTGATTCTGGTGGGCCACGTTAAGGGAAAAGGTTTGGAGGGTGAGGATTGACATGTACCTTTGTTAAGAAATCTATCCATCTTGAATACAAACCTTGGTTTCATTTCTCTTAGATGTCTGGTTTTTTGTGCATGTGTGGCCCTCTTGATCAACAACGGATACATTAAGACCTTCAAGTAGGAAATCAGGATTTTATCATTTTTAGGACCCTACTGGGTAGGGTCAGGTCAGAACCGGACCCAACCATTATTATTATAATTATTATTTCTTCTTCCTCTAGCTCAAGCATGGGCTGGGTTCTTGCCATGGGTCGTAGGTGTCAGGCCAGGCGTGATCTTAGCTTCACCTAGCCCAAATGAGGCCCTTTTTAGTGGCTGGTCCACCTCAAACCAACCCCTATCTCAATCCATTAAAAATTAATGGGATTTTTAGGGCAAAATTCCTTGAAGAATTTGCCATTTTCCCAAAAATGTCTGGACAATTAGAAATTCTAATTTGGGCCACAACATACAGAAAATTGACGGCTAGAAAGACTTGTTTTAACCGTGTCCAACCTGAAGATCGAGTGGGATGCGCGCCCTAATTTTTCCAAGAAAACGGTGTTAAAGATGAAAGGCTTAGATATGCCACACACGTTTAGAACTAACTTGTTTGTGTGCTAATGGATGGGAAGAACTCTACAAACATGTGGAAATACATACTCCTCATGATTTTAAGAATGAATTCAGTAGGAACCGATCTAAGTTTACCAGTCACCCCAACTCGGTGCCAGTTGGGCCGAGTCAGGCCCCCACTCATCTCATCACAACTTGACTCAGGGCTGCTCGACTCAATCCCAGATCAGTCTCTCTCTCTACCAAAAATTCTCTCTCTCTCTCTCTCTCTCTCTCTCTCTCTCTCTAATCTCTCTCTCTCTCTCTCTCTCTATATATATATATATATATATATATATATATATATATTTAAATTTTTTTTTATATGAATTTTAATTTAAATACATATATTTTGATGAGATTTTCATGAAAATATTTCGAGAAAAAACTCAAAAGTGAAAACCTCTCAAGAAATTTTCGACCAAAGATATTCCTTGAGATTTTTCACCCTCTAATCACGAGGCACGGTATTTTATTCTTTAAATCAAATGGATTTTATATATGCAAACTTGATCAATTAAAACCCACTAAAAATATAAATATATATTTTTAAAATTCTTAATAACATCCAATCATTCATTTGATTTAACATCTTAGATATGTCTCTTATACATCATTGTTATTGAGTGAGCATTTACAAGATTCTTTGTACCCATCTGCATGATTTATGTTGATTCAATTGTTCCCCAATTGTTTTAATTTGGCAATCCGTGCACATGCCTCTGAAAATGCACACCAAAATGCCATTACCTTTGAGATGCACAATGTAATATAGATAGTGGAGTTACCTACAAGAGTAGCATACTCGCAAATCAGTTAGATTAGAATTAATCAACCACTTGTAGGTAATTAGTCTCGTGACACTTGTGGCTCAATTAGTGCATTGTAACTGCTCAAGTATTCATTATTTATGAGATCATTAAGCAGGTTTCATTTGGTCAATCAATGATCTATCCCTACATAAACACATGCTTACATGATTTAATAGATTAAGAAGTCGATTGTCTCAATCTGTCCATATGAAATCTATACATATATTATTATAATAAATCAATTACATCCATACATATCAATTCAAACATAGAAAATTTCAATACAATTCATTGAATAAATACAACATATGTAAATAACGAAGCCCCACAAAGTCTTACACGAGGGCCTCACGTACGCAGGTCATTTGTCCATGCCCTAACAACGATGGTGGCCTTGTCCACATGCCTGGCATGCACACATATAGATTATATAGAGAAAAGATAGAGAGGCATTTAAGACTTCTTGATACAAGTAATAAATTTGTATTTTAAAATAATAAATAATAGAAGTGAGATTATAGTATTAGTTCATTGCAATTTTTTATCATCATATGATTAGTTGCGTTGGTAGACAATTAGGTGTTACCCTGGGTAACATCTTAGTGGGTGTTACCTTTACCGTACGTGGAGCCCACTGTGATGATGTGTTATATATCCATGCCATCCATCCATTTTTTCCAGCTCATTTTAGTACATGGTCTCAAAAATTGAGCAGATCCAAATATCATGTGGACCACACCACAGGAAACAGTGATGATTGAACGCCCACCTTTAAAAACTTTTCATTGCCCATCTTAAGAAGATCCGTGATGTTTATTTGACATCCAACCCGTTGATAAGGTCAATCAGATATGGATGAAGGGAAAATATAAATATCAGCTTGATTCAAAACTTTTATGGCCTAAAAAAAAGTTTTTAACTGTTATGTTCCACTTTTTCCAGTGGTGTGGTCCATTGGAGATTTGGATCTACGTAAGTTCCGGAATAACATCATAAAATGAGCTCTAAAAAGGGCTGAAAGGTGTTGGTATACAACAAATTCATCAAGATGGGCCCCACACTGCGCTAGTACCTAGATTATACATAGCGGATTGGGTGGTGTGTTGGCGTCCCCAACTTCTATGGTGGTAGACTCTCAAGAGTTTCAACACCCGGTCAAGGGATCGAGCATCCGCGGTTAAATTCCACCAGCGTGAGTGTGTGAGGTGTGTCTGCGTGTGCAAAAAAAAAAAAAAAAAAACCACTTCCATGAATGGTATATTCGTATCATTTTGTGAGATGATTTCAGTGCATCGCCCCAAAAATGAGTAGATGTATATTTATATCCACACCGTCCATTCATTTTGTGAGATGATTTTAGTGCATGGCCCCAAAAATGAGTAGATCCAAAGTTTAAGTGGACCAACCATAAAAAGCATTGGAGATAATAACGTCTACAAAACTTCCTAGTGCCCATCATGATTTTTATCTACCATCCAACCTGTACAAAAGGTCACACAGAACTGGATGAAGTGAAAACGCAAATATCAACTGATCCAAAACTTATGTGACCACAATATATTTTTAATGGTAGGCGTTCAATCCCTACTTCTTTCTATGGTGTGGTCCACTTAAGCTTTGTACCCGCCTCATTTTCGCATATACACTCTAAAATTATCTCCAAAAATAGATGGACGGTGTGGATATAACACATACATCATGGTGGGACTCACAGAACTTGGTGACGCGCGTCAACACACCACATGGTGGGTGGTGTGTGGCACACCACGCAATCTGCTTCCGCATACTGGGCTAGTACTAACCATGCAGCACGTGGGATATAACGTACAAAATCCACCCCGTTCATCAGGTGCATCTGGGATTCAGAAATCAGGCAGGTCAAATGCTTACTACTAACCCTTAAAGACTTCTGTAATTTTTAAGTGCATGCATCTCAAGCGTCATGTCCTTTCAGAGTATCAAATAACATCATTCACCGGACATTAATATATGGAACCATATCGGAAGTGTCCAGAAATTGTGGAAGGAACATAGCTTAAAATTTTCATGCCCAATGAGTGATCTTAACCACTTCTTTCATTTACGTTGGATCCATCCATTCAATAGTCACAAATTTCATGGTTAGTATCATTCGGGCTCCTACATCTGCAGTTGTACCTACGATTTGGATGGTCTAGATTGACATGAATGGGAGCCACGTGTGTCATAAATAAGGCACCACAACTTGAAAAATGATGGTGAACAATCAAAGGAAATAATGGAAGCTCGGATTGAGGTCTTGGGTTGCCTAACTCATCCCAAACCCAATCTATACATAAATTACTTGTAAATTATATTTGTGTGTGCATGGATCATTTGTGTTGAAGGCACGAAAAATTTCATTACTATCCGGTTTCATAGGTCCACATCATTTCCAATGGCTCAAGCTAACAAGATATACTAGATTTCTTTATCCCAAATAGGTTGCATGCTACACAATACCATTTTTCAAGAGTAGTTGTCATATATCTTAACTTGTTTGTTTAAAAATAAAAAATACAGTTCTATATTATAAATAACTACATATATAATTAATAAAATAGGTAAAAAAAAAAAAAAGAGACTTCTATTGAAAATATAATAAATTAATGTAATAACAAAATATTAGCATCACTACAACAAAAGCCAGATTAGGCGACACTGTGCGTCGCTGGTTTAGCGGCGCTAATTAAAATTAGGCGTCTGTTAGTGATCGGGTACAAATACCCTTTTTTCTCCCCTCCCGACGCGCTCTCTCTCTGTCCCGACTCTCTCTCTCTCTCTCTCTCTCTCTCTCTCTCTCCACGCGCTTACTCTCCCTCTTGCTCTCCCTTTCCCTCTCCCTACCGCTCTCCCTTTCCCTCTCCCTCCCTCTCTCGATCTTTCTCTGCCTCTCCCTCTCCCTCTCGCCGCTCTCCCTCTCTCTCTCTCTCTCTCTCTCTCTCTCTCTCTCTCTCGCCTCTCAGCCTCTCCCTCTCAGCTCGCTCTCCCTCTCTCTCTCCCTCTCCCGATCTCCTTTTGCTCCCTCCCTCTCTCTCTCTCTCTCCCTCAAAACCCTAGCTCTCTCTCTCTCTCTCTCTCTCTCTCTCTCTCTCTCTATCTCCTCGGCCCTCTGTATGATTCAGCTTCTTAGCACCTCGTAAATCTCGAATTCTCAGGTATGATGTAAGGTTTTTCCCTTCTTGTTATTACTTTTTGCAATTTATAATACCTGATTAGGGATATGCATTGTCGAATCCCTAATTAGGAATTTGTAAAAGAAATCCCTAATTGGGGATGTCTATTGTCGAATCCCTAGTTGGGGATTTGCATTGTCGAATCCCTTTTTAGGGATTTGTATTGTCAAATTACTCATTAGGGATTTGTCTTGTCCAATCCCTAACTAGTTAGGGATTTGAAGACTTTTAAAATTGGAGATTTTCTGATTTTACAAATTGGGGTTTTTAGGAATCGGGGATGTGAGGATTTTAGGATTAAAGAAAAAAGTTTTTAGGAATCGGGGATTAAAAAAAATATATTTTTATTTTCCTTTATTAGAAGAAATTTTTAATTTTTAATTTTAGAGATTTGGAGCATCTTGAGATGATTTTGAAGTTGTATTCAAATTGAGGGGATTGAAAAATCTCACCGCCCCCCCCCTTTTTTTTTTTTTTTTGCTTTTATAGAAGAAATCTAAATGGTCTTTAGGTGGTATCTAAATGGGAGTTATTTGATACTTTGGAAGGACCCTTGATATGCAGGCACTTGGATATTATATAAGTAACATATGTTAAGTAAACTTAAATTGAGTAAATATGAAAACCAATGCTGCCAAGTCAAGTCCAAAAATTATATTGGTTGAACTATTCTAACCTCTGATTGATGATGCTAGTTTGTTGAAATGTCACCGTATCTGTGAAAAAAGAAAGCTGGTATAATTAATTAAATATTTGCAACTCTGTATATTCAACAAGACAGGCATTGGTATCTTATCATTAATCTCACATCCTTGTAGGATGTTTGTCAACACCGTGAAAAGGTTGTATATCATCAGTGGCTCTAGGGCACGACTACCTGATTTTCCTTTTATTAAAGCTTGCTGCAAGTGAAGTTAAATTAGAAAATCTTATGAAAATTATATTTTAGTTGTTTGTTTGGTTTTAGCTGAAAATCTACATGTGTGGACTGATCAGATTATAAGCTAAAAAAAAGAATATAATCTGCCCATTCTAAAGGTTGGAAAATTCTATTAAGATCCTACAATGCTTTGGATTGAAAATTGATTTTGGATCAAGCATCCATATTTAATCTCCAGTTGTCCACATAAAGGACCAGCTATTCAACAATGCACATGTCTCGCCGGTATGGATCATATGGATGCTGTGAAATTTTTATGTCTTAGTGGTTGTTTGTACTGTGAAATTTCCTTCCATAAGGAATGATTTGAATTGAAGTATTCAACAGCAAATTCCTCGAGGTATGATAGTGCATATATTCTAAATAAGCTTAAGATTGTCAAAGAGTATGAAGGACATCATCATATATTCTAAATTGGATATGGGTTTGCAGTTCTATTTGTCATTGAATTGTTTTTACTCCAGGAGTGGGTTTGTGCATTTCTTGTTTGAGTTCTTTGTTCTTGAAAATCTTGTGGTTCTTTGGAATAATGATGCGATTCTGCTTCTTATCTCGCTTGCACTGCTCCTTGCGTTGGAGGGGTGCATGGGGAAGAATTTCAAGCCGTTGAAGTTCTTGCATATCTTTAGTCGCGGTTTTGGCTCTTGTGCATGTGTTGCCACATTTTGAGTGGTCAAGTGAGTTTAGCTATCTGTCCTTTGTTCAGGTATAGGCCTTTTATAGGTTTTGGCTTTTCAATGTTGTATATATTTACATTTAGCTAGGTGTGGCATGGCCCCTTTTTTTTTGTACTGCCTGTCCTCTAGCGACTCACACGACATGTTGAATCTACTGGTTTTCAAATAGTCATGAGACCAGAGCTACTTTTAGTCTAGTCCTTGGTTACTTTGTGCAGCTACAACTGGCTTCTTCGTGACTCAAACACGGTATGTGGTGTTGGCTCTTTTACCAATTGCTAAGAGCCTAACCAACTTGCCAATAGCATTAGGACTCATAAACCATTGGGGTTCATAACATGGTGACTCTTGGATTAGCCAATATTTTTCTTATTGGAAATGTTCTTGCTATGGGCAATAGAAAAGTGAGTGTCACCTATGACCTTCTTTCTTTGGTTTTCCAGGTTAATGATATTTGGATTGTTATAGAATAAAAGGAGGTAGATATGATGCTCAATCAAAAGCAATGATGCCCTTCTATATTCATCCAAGAAATGGTATACCATCTTTTGGTAATCTAAGCCTTTCATGTGGCTGGCTAATTACGAAGCCCCAACCACAAATCTTCCCTTTCAGATGATCCTAGCCATCTGATGGTGGCTTGCAAATGAATGATTACAACAAATGATCCACTTGTAAGTACATGTAGGGTCATCTGATGTGGAAGATTTTTGGGGTACCTTGTATACCCCATCCACAATATGACATATCATATGAATGCTTTGGGTCACCAGAAGGTCTGCTGTCTATGTAACTCATTGGTGAGTAAGGTGCTTGAAATTTTTGGTACATTTCAAGTACTAAATAAAATGACATGTCCATGAAACCAAAAAAAAAAAAAAAAAGAAAAAAAGAAAAAAGAGTAAGGTGCTTGATTGAACATTGCAAAATTTCCTCTGTAGGGTATATCTAGTATTTTAGATATCTCATTCTTAGCCATTCTTGCAGAGAGTGTGCCAATCAAGACAGTGAACCAAGCAATGTACATATGGATTTCAAGCAGTAGCCAATGTTGCGGTAGCAATAAAGTCTGGTTTTTATGAAATTAGTAAGTTCATTCTGTTGAATATGCATGTTCGTGCTTGTGAAAATGTTAGTCTTTGAGCTTCTCTGATGATACTTCTCTTCTAAAAATCCATAGGCATAGCAGATGGAGTTGAATCCATGTCCATCGATGTTGGAGCTCATAAACCTACTTTCAATCCTCGGTATTGCTAATCATTTTATTAAAACTATGTTTCTTCTCATAGATAAACAAGCATTATGAATGACTGATTTACTGGATCAAAGGAGCTCTTTAATTTTCTTTCTTCAAGAGATTGTGCAAAACAATTTTCACTTTTTACCATTACCCATCTTTCGATGCAACTGATGGGGTAGGTTCATATCCGTCCAAACCAAGATGCTAAAGATCGCTTGATTCCCATGGGAATCACCTCGAAGATTGTGGTAGAAGAGTCGATACAACGTGTCATGCCTTGATTCCCATGGGAATCACCCAAATGTAGTTTCTTCTAAAACTTCATTGTTTAGCGATGGTAAGAGCGTGTGTTGGCAACTACAATTGGTATTGTGATGACTTCCCTATGTCAAGATAGTAAGTTCATCCAAATTTTTAAACATTGTTCTTGCATTTCAGGATTTCTTATTGCCTAATGTATAATGATCTTTTGTATGAGGACAGTTCTCAGAAGAAACGACGATTGGTCTTAAGCTAGTGAGTGGCTGCTTGGCATGCTCTGATTTTTTTACATTCCCCCTTTTAGTCTTTTGTTTTCCGATATGATAGGTGAGGGCCGATGTTTTTGTGGAGCCCACCCGAAAGTGTAGCTTGTACACCTTTTTCCCTGAATATAAAAAACCTAGGGAATTGAAACAAAACTCTTGACTTTTGCCAGTTTCCTCAGAAAAGACTCTACATCAACTAAAAAAGAGTCATTCTGGAGAAATATTATACCAAGTCTAACATTCTCCATGAAACATAAACCATGGAATGAATTCCCTAACAACCAAACAGTAGGGCATTATATAGCATGATGCATCTCTTTAGTTGTTTTTCGTTTCTTGTCCATGATTAACCTTGACAGTTTTTGTCCAGAGCCACTGGTTGATGCTAGTTCTTTGGAACTCATTTGCAATAAAATAATTAAATTTTGTATATGAGGAACACATTTAAGTGTGATTTACACATTCTTCTCTTGTGATCACTTTTCTTAGTGGCAAGTCTTGCTCTTACAATAGCTTCATTGATATGTTGGATATTGTGGTTGCAACCATTAATCGATGGTAGAATCATTATGCTTTTATATTTGTGGAAACATATGCATTGTTTTGAGGGCATCTTAGACAATGTTCTCTATCTAAGGATGAGGAATATAGCTGGTCTCTTTGGCTCAAGATGTGTTTGACATTAGCTACGAGTGTGGCTATCTTAATAGAGCAAAAGTTAGAATCCTTTCTATTAAGGAGTGTTTTGCAGATCACAATTTTTCTATTGAATGCAATAAAATTTATTTCTGTTTTTGTTATATGTGCTCCATCCACATTAGCTATGCCATATTCTGCTTAACCTATATTTCCACATTATGACTTTGGTTATTCATCTTTGTTTTCATGTCTGCTAGATGTTGGTAATATTTGACCTTTACATATCATGGTTGTGTTTTACATGTGATGTTGGCGGAATGGTGATGTAGACGAAGGAAAGTCAAGGAAGGGACAGTATGAAGGACCTGATCCCGACTTACGCAATGCTTGAAAGGGATGTCTTGGAGACCAGCCCTGGTGTAAGATGGGATGACGTTGTAGGACTTTCGAAGCTAAAAGACTTTTGGATGAAGCTGTGGTCCTTCCTTTGTGGATGCCTGAGTATTTTCGGTAGTCACAGTTCCATTACTCCTGAATGTAAACCATTAATGATACATTCAATTTCACATGCCAATCATATACTCAAGGAGTTCTATTTATTTCTTACTGTTGAGGGAAACACAAGATAATCTTATCATTAGTTGAGCATGAATCTTGTGGAAGGTATGACAGATTTTTGGCACCATTTATTTCTTATTGTAATATTATGTTTTCATGATTTTTTATTTTTATTTATTTATTTATTTATTTATTTTTGTCTTAACTCTCTCTTAGTGTTGGAAAAAAAATGCATAGGAGTTGTTTGTTAAAACCTCAAAGAAATGTGATTTTGTGGAGAATGGTATGCTTTTAGTTTGGTTCTACTCTCTCTCTCTCTCTCTCTCTCTCTCTCTCTCTAACTTCTTGAAATGCAGAAAAAGTAATGGATGATGATCTGTCTTGGTTGAATGGAGCCATGAAACTAATGAATGATGTTCAGGAACCCATAAATAGTTGGTTGTGGACACTGATTCTGTTTTTCCTCTGTATTGGGCAGGAATACTTGCTAATGTTTTAGAGGCTTGTAAGCAAGATGTTGACTTTATGTGTCCCCAACCATTGCAGTAATTCGATAAATTTCTACATAGGAGATAAATTACAATTGTTATTTCTAATTGACTCCAATTCTAACATGTTTCCAAGTTCAAATGATTGCATTTATTTCATAATCTTGGAATTAGTTTCTAATACAAGGTGATTATCCAAACAGAGGACATGCAGTTAGCGGGCTGCATTTTTGCATTGGCACATGACTATCGGCTCATGGCCTAACTATGGTTATATTTTCATGAATGAGGTAATGATTAAAATCACCAAGGGTGCATTTGGATGTGTAATTGAATTAAATTGCAATAACTATTGAATATGCTCTTTCATGACCAAATTGTAATTACATTTTATTTTTTTAAAGTCACTACAATTGCGATTTGGAGCCTTGTTATCAATACTTGGGAAGGTATATGCAATTCAGAAGTTAGAAAATAACTTGAGTTTAATTTTCATATCCGCTTTCAATATACCATGGCCACACTGAAGTTTGGATTGAATTGCAATTGTTAGTATAATAATTTCTAAATAACTGAATTGTGAATTTCTTAGGAGGTGTTTGGTTGTTAGTTTTTATATTTTTCAGCTTAAAAATTCTCTGAATTAAATAATATAATAATAAATTACTGGAATGCTAGGGCCTTTCAAATCTATACAAAACTTTTTAGCGGCGCTGGTGTAGAATATTACGGCGCTATTTCATGAAATAAAGTGTTGAGAGCCATTTCTACCGGCGCTCGGAACGAATTACAGTGGCGCTTATTCACGTCGTTAAAAACTAAAATCATTGGTGCTCAGACAAGCGCCACTGAAACTCACCTAGTGCCGCCAATACCTTTCCCAACATACCCATTAAGCGGCGCCGTGATTAGTATCGGCGGCGCTTTTAGGGGATTTTAGCGGCGCTTCGAGCGCTGCTAAAATTGCTATTTGTTGTAGTATATCAACCCAACCAACCCGGTTGAGCTAGCTTGGGTTGGACTTTGGTTGATAAATATTCCTAAACCAAAGTTAGGTTGGATTGGGTTAGAGTTGAGGTGTAGGAACCTTGGGTTGGGCTCGGGTTGAGCACCAACCCGACCCAACCAGCCTGACTTTTATTGCCCCCTAGACGGAATCGGCCCAGGCAAGGGCTTTGTGGGGTCCACTTTGATGTATGAGTTTTATCGAAGCTGTTCATCCATTTTTCCATGTAATTTTAGGGCAGGTTCCCAAAAATGAGGCATATCCCAATGTTCAAGTGGACCACACGGTGGGGAATGAAGGCCCACCATTGAAAATTTCTTAGGGCCTAGAAGTTTTCAATAGAACTTACATTTGTATTTTTCCCTTCATACATATCTATGTGGCCTTATGAATAGGCTGGATTGCAAATAAATAGCAGGTTGGCCTTAAGAAGGTTAATTTCTATGCGTAAGTGTGGTCCACTTGAGTTTAGGACCTGCCTCATTTTTCGGGTTATATATTAAAATGACCCATAAAAATGGATGAACGGCGTGGATAAAACCCATGTATCAAAAGCTGACATTTCAACAACTTAAAAGGTTCTCAAAGTTGTAACCTTTTATTCCTACAAATAAGGTCCTATAATTAAGAGGTGATGTTTCAAGTCCAATAACCAGTTTGACCATGATATGGTCCACCTAGGAAATAACTTCCAAGCTATAATGTTCGTACAACATCCAGCCCATCCACTCAGTTAGCCTCACATGAGAGTTTTCCAGTTAGCCTCACATGAGAGTTTTCTTGTGCAAAAAATCTGCCCCATCTACCTATTAATCGGGCCATACCATAGGAAACAATTTTTAGCCATTGATAAATAAAAAATACAAGTATAGCCCACTCAGTTAGTTTTTGTGGTTGGATTTTTCCAAAGTTCCAAAATATGGATGAGCCTATTGGACGGGTTGGATGTCATACTCACATTAAATATGGAACTTATTTGCTGGGTGGCCGGTAAATTACGGTCTAACCAGATGGATTTTTAAACCTCCTCAAATCAGAGAGGTTTGCCCGAGTACATACCGACCTTTTTACGGAAACGGATAGGCTACTACCCCTGCCACCAGCCCGGTGGCTGATGGTCAGTGCTCTGTGGGCCCCACCATGCTGTATGTGTTTCATCCATTCCATTCATCCATTTTTACATATCATTTTCGGGTTTGAGCGATAAAATGAGAGAGAAATATAAATCTCAGGTGGACCACACAATGGGAAAACAATAGTGATTAGATATCCACCATTAAAATTCTCCTAAGGCCCACTGTAATGTTTATTTGAAATCCAATATGTTGATTAGGTCATACAGACCCAGATGAAGGGAAAAAACAAAGAACAGCTTGATCCAAAACTTTCATGGCCCCCAAAATGTTTTTAATGGTCGGCATTTATTCAACACTGTTTCGTGTAATGTGGTCCAGTTGAGATTTGGATATATCTCATTTTTGGTCCATATAATAAAATGATCTAGAAAAATATATAGACAGCATGGATGAAACACATGCATCATTTTTAGGCCACGTAGCACCGACCACCAGCCATTGGCCGGTGGCGAGGCGAGTAGCCAATCCGTTTCCTTTTTTTTACCAAAGCAACGTGCGTAAAACTCACGTCATAAATTCTTACGATACCGGCAATCGTAAATTTAATTATCACGTTTTTTTGCTCAACTGAGCTTTGGATACCGTTCATTTTTGGTAACATGTAATAAAATGAACTCACAAAATGGATGAACGGGGAGGATTTCTTACAAACATCACAGTGGGCCCCACCTAATTTCCCAGGCAGGAACTTCCTGCGAAAGGCTTTCGGACGCGGATTTCCTACAAATGCCTTTAGCAGAACCTAGGTGGGGCCCACTGTGATGTTTGTTAGAAATCCTTCCCGTCCATTGGTTTTGTGAGTTCATTTAAGGACATGTTGTCAAAAATAAACCATATTGAGCTGTACTAAAGGAAAATATGGTTAGGAAAATTCTTACAGTTGAAACCTTCCTGAGTTCAACAGTGATGTTTAGATGCCATCCATACCGTTAATAACGTCGTTACTATTGGGATGAACTGAAAAAGAAAAAATTATTAGCATGAATCAAAACTTCTGTGGCCCCCACAAATATTTCAACTGTAGAAATTTAATTATCACATTTTTGGCTCAATTGAGCTTTGGATACTGTTCATTTTTGGTAACATGTACTAAAATGAATTCACAAAATGGATGGACGGGGAGGATTTCTTACAAACATCGCAGTGGGCCCCACCTGATTTCCTAGCGCAGGAACTTCCTGTGAAAGGCTTGCGCAAGAAATCCGCGTCCCTCCCAAATCACCTTTAATGGCATGGATTGGCATATAAGTGTTGACATGGCATATTTTTTGGCAGGCCTACCATGATGCATGAGTTATATCCACACCGCCCATCTATTTTAAGTGATCATTTTGTGGAATTAGGCAAAAAATGAGGTAAATCCAAAGTGAAAATGGGCCATACTATAGCTAACAGTGGGAATTGAATGCTTGCCGTAGAAAACATATTAAGGTCCATAAAAGTGTTGGATCTTCTTTAATTTTGGGACACACCCAAAAATGATATTAAAATGATATTGCAAAATGAATGGACATGCAATACGGATATAACATATATTTACAATATTACATCCATATTACATCCAAGTATATATAACCAATATTGAAATTATTTTACAAGTGCCGAGTGGAAATACCCATTATTACCGTATAATGTTGCTATCATGTTTTATGTTGATTACATTCATTACTACAATAATGATAATTGTTACTCATTTACCATATATCACAGCACATTGGTGCTTTAGGGTATAATTCTAAATAGGGTCTAAGATATTAAGAGACTATTGACTGTTGGATTTGGGTCTTTTTGAACAACACAGACAATTTATTTGACAAGATTGTTGGGGATTTGTTCTGCAGAATCACATAGATCTAGATCTAGGATAACAATCCAAGAGCTACAAGCAATCACAAGAGAGCACAACGATTTAACGTGGAAAACCCTTGCGGGAAAAACCTACGGCACAAAGCGACAAAAATCCACTATGAAAAGAAATTACAAAGAGAGAGGACTTACCCGTTTCGAACAACCTCAAATCTCACCCTTGCTACACCCTTTAGAAACCCTAAAACCCATTTAAGAACCCTTGGAACTCTTTTAGAAAGCCTTAGAATACTTTAAAATAGCCCTAGGGACCCCTATTTATAGTTTAGAAAACTCCACTTATGCACCTCCTTTGAAAAAGTTCGGAAACCGCCTCAAATTTATGCAGTCCTCGTGTGGGTTGAGTAACCCTCGACTAGTCGAGCCAAGGCTTTGACTGGTCGAAGGACCCCCTTGACCGGTCGAGTGTCTCGAACATAAAAAAAAAAGTGCACTCGCTGGACTTTGAGTCGAGTGGTGCTCGACCGGTCGAGTGGACCCTCGACCAGTCGAGTTAGGCCCTCGACCGGTCGAGCGGCCCAGAAACATTGAAAACTTCAATTTCTGACAACAATCTCTACTAAGTTTTCAATCTTCAATTGTGTAGCTTTTTGACTTCTTCTCTTATCTCTACATTGCATCATAGCTTCTCGTGCACATTCTGTCATTCTTTCCGTCATCGCCAAGCCCAGAGAAGTTGCACAGAACTTGAACTTCTCTACATGAACATTCTAGGTGAGGATGTCTGCTGGATCAGAATCCACATGCCCAACCAACTTTGCTCCTGTCTTCTCAAAAGGAAAGATGTAGTCTTCTTTCCATCTCACCGCTACCCAATATTGCTTGCTGGGGTACTTGCTCATAATACTGATAGCCTGTGAAATAACCAGTTTAATCCAGACCATGACATACATTGCCAACTACATTTGAAAAAGGCTCATGAGATATATCCTGCTTTTTTTCATCTGTTTTGGGACATGTCCTGAGAAAAACTTGAGGAGAGACGTGTAGGGAACGCTCTCCGACTTTGTCTAGTCCATCACGTACTTGATTAATACCTACTCAAGGTATTCTGCCTGAGATAACCAAAGTCTAGTCCTCTTCCAGTCTCAATGCCGAGAACCATCTTTGCAACTCCCTGATCCTTCATCCTGAATGTCATACTTAATCGAGTTTTTGGTACATTGATTTCAGACATGTCATAATTGGTGATCTACATGTCATCAATTCTTAACTCACCATGAAGGAATCAAACCACTTACCAAAGCGACAGGTCATACCACGACCTCCTGCAAACTTTTTTCTTAGCCCCTTTAACTTTCGAACCGCTCTAGTTACTTCATGTAATCTGCTCTTCCAATTTTTCTTATAGAAGTGCAGACTCCACATCCATCCTTCTAGCTCAAGATCACATTGGCCAACCAGCGCCAATCACGGATTTAATAGACACCTGCTATACCGTCGATGTGAATATCTCTGAGAAGCCGATCCTTTCTCTCTAAGCATAACCATTTGCTACCAACCTCGCTTTGTATCTATGATGTATCCTCTTGAAGATCTACCTGCATCCAACCACTTTTTGGCCCATTGGAAGCTCCACCAGCTCCCATATGTCGATTTGGTACAACAAGTCCATCACATCGCCCATAGTCACCTTCCACTTCTCAGCATCAGACTCATTTAGAGCCATCTGAATATAAGATTAATCTCTTGCGATATTGGAGTCGTTCATGTACCTCGCCGATATCCTGTGATTTTGCCGTGTGATTCTTCTGACAAGTGGCCGCTCCACCTACTCTGTATCCCTGTCCGTGCGTCTCAGCCTTCCTGCCCTGTCCGCACATGTGGCCATGTCCATCATGCCACATAGTGCAGAGGTGGAATTCACTACAGCCACTACAGCTCCACCTTTTGAAGTGCTCCTAATCAACCTGTATATATTACTGAGTCGTTGCGCTTTCATGATTACCCGTGCCCCCTTAGATATATTAAGAGCACCATCAATACTCGTGAACTTATAGCCCATTGCCTCAAGTACACCAAGAGAAATCAGATTCTTCTTCATGTCAAGAACATGCCTGCCATCAGTCAAGGTACACTCCACCCCATCAAACATCTTGATGCGCACCAAACCAACGGCCACAACATTACTGGCAATGTCATTGCCCATAAATACATGTCCACCATTGCACTCCCTGTAGTTAGTGAACCAACTCCGATGAGGAGTCATGTGAAAATATGCTCCCGTGTCTAGCATCCACTCATCCTTACGATTATCGTATAGCCGTCTGAGCAAAGACACAGACAAAATATCACCATCACATCTACTCGATCCATCTGACGTGGTAGCATTGGCCTCCCTGTACGAAGCCTTAGAATCTTCTGTCATAGATTTTGAATTTGTACAATCCTTCTTCACATGTCCTTCCATCCCACAATTCTAGTATTTTACCTTTCTTTTGCCCTTGCCCTTGGATTTAGACCTAGAACCTAAAGAACATGTACCTTGTTCAGAATTCCTACCCCTTGTAACCAGTGCATCAGAAGATATCCCCATGTCGATGTTAAGCTTTCTCATAGCCTTCCCTTGAAGGGCTGAGATAACAGTGTCGACATTCAGGGTTTTATTCGTGGAGTACATTGTGTCTGACTCATAAGACGCCGGAAGAGAATTCGGCAACATATATACCTGTTCTTCATCTTTCATCACTTCCTCCATATCTAGTAATTTGCAGACTAGTTTATTAAAGTTCCTGGTGTGAGCCTCCAAATCTCCACCCTCTGCCAAATTGAAGTTATACCACTGTCACTTCAAGTGTAGGCGATTTTTAGAGAATTTTTTCGCATAGACATCCTCTAACTTCGCCCATAACTTAACCAAAGTTTTCTCATAATAAAGCCTTTTTATCAAGAGTATTCCATTCATCATCAGTCATAGTAGACTTTTGCTCCTCAAGAGCACGATATTCGCCTTGCTTGATTAAGGAACTCATCATCTTAATCTTCCATAACTCAAAATTACTTTTCCCTAAGTACTTCTCAATATCATGCTTAGTACTTGCCATTATTACTAATCCCTTAGATTCAGATTGTACCCCAACGATTGCTTTGATACCACTTGTTAGAGATTTGTGCTGCAAAATCACACAGATCTAGATCTAGGATAGCAATCCAAGAGCAACAAGAAATCACAAGAGAACACAACTATTTTAAAAACCATGGCATAAAGCAACAAAAATCTACTATGAAAAGAAATTATAAAGAGAGAGGACTTACCCGATTCAAACAACCTCGAATCTCACCCTTGCTACACTCTTTAGAAACCCTAAAACCCTTTTAGGAACCCTTGGAACTCCTTTAGAAAGCCTTAGAATACTTTAGAGTAGCCCTAGGGACCCCTATTTATAGTTTAGGAAACTCCATTTACGCACTTCCTTTGGAAAAGTTTGGAAACGACCTCAAATTTTCACAGTCTGCGTGTGGGCTGCATAACCCTCGACTAGTCGAGCCAAGGCTTTGACTGGTCGAAGGACCCCCTCGACCGGTCGAGTGTCCCGGACATAAAAAAAAGTCCACTCGCTAGACATTGAGTGGAGTGGTGCTCGACCGATTGAGTGGACCCTCGACCAGTCAAGCCAGGCCCTCGACCGGTCGAGCGGCCCAGAAACATTGAAGACTTCAATTTCTGACAACAAAGACTCCTCTTGGGTGGGGGATTTAAAAAATATATTTTTTAAGATAAAATTTTTAGATTGATTATCTTAACGCATTGATTATACAAAGCATATGGTGACCGTTCATATTTATTGAAAAAAGTACAAAAGTATTTGCTAGTTGAAACTATCCAATTAAGGGCTTCTAATTACTTTCTATCAAAGTAGGATGTGGTATAAGCAATTTGAATCATTGGAAGATGACTCTTTGGTTTTTTTTTTTTTCAAACACTCACTCACACCCACACACAACCACAATAGGTATTCAAACCCATGACCTTTGTGTTGAAACTCTTGTGAGTATACCACTAAGCCATGAGTAGGGACCCATCAGAAAATGACCCTAGTTCAAAGGCTAAAGTCCAGCTGTATTGTGATGTAATACAGCAAATCTCATATTAAGATAGAAGTCTCCTTTTTAGGTTCCTACTCGTGTGTGTCTCAGTGGTAGACAATGTGTATGAACACTAACGTTATGGGTTCAAGTACCCTTGTGGTGTGTCGGTGTGAGTGTGTAGGAAAAATTAGTATTCCTTTTCCCATCACTCGTTGTAACACCCTGGTTCTCAAAACTTGAGGATAGTCGCTCCTCATTGAGAACCTGAGTATTACTTTATAAAATGGACTAACATACATCTAAATAGCAGTAGATTCCATGACATGGAGTAAGACAACATTGCATAAACTAAGGATATCAAGAGTAGCAAAAGGAAGTTTAATACATGTAAACGTGAGCAAAATGAAATCTCGCAACAGGGGAAATGTTTTTACAATTCAAACAAAATACATAGTTTGGAATATGAAAGCAATTAAATCTTAAAATATCAGTTGAGCTTCCACTGCTCAACTAGATTGGCATAGGGGCCCTCCTCGCCGAACTCCACCTTAGTCATCCCTATGATCCTGTCATAGGGGTCTCCACCTGTCATTAAACCTGTGTCTATTTGGTGCAACCGCACAATGGGGTGAGTGAAAACTCAGTGGAAACTTTTCTTATAGATTCAACCATAACACATCATTCCAAAATAGGTTAACAAATCATGTTCGATTCATAGAGCAATACGACTACTTATGCATTTGCATGAATGTATGAATGTATGTTCAAGTTACAGATCTGGGTATGCACATCCAGTTGTTAAAATAAAAGACTACTCGCAATAGGTAGACTACCTGGAAAAGGCCATGGAGGTGAGTGCGCCCAAGGATGACCTCCTGGAAAAGTACTCGGGGTACGCCCGATGAGGTATTTAAAATCCTAGAAAAGCCTCATGTAAAATAAGAGCACCTAAAGTGGCTCAAATGTATAAACTCTGTTCATTCGACTGGTCTATTAGTAAATCGAGCAGAGTGTGGCTTACATTAAGTACTCGGAAAAACTCACATGTCATGTGTGAATATCATGCCTCATGATGCTCACGTACATTCCATAGATTTGACAAGATTATTCTCACAAACATGATCAAGGTTCAACTGAGGCCCATAAATGTAGCATATCTTACCAAGTTCTCACAACATCCCACCCAAAGTGGCATTTCACACTTAGGCCTCATTTTACAACATTAATAATAGATGGATACATCATGTCATATATTGCTACTTGGTAGAATATAACTTCAAGTTGGACTATTACTAACATGACCTGGAGAGTACAATACCAAGTCCTAATCACATGTTTATCACACATAAAAATCAAGTAATTAGACATTTGCATATTAACTCATTCTCAACATAACTAATTAAGAATGAAAGAAATAGTGTGCTAGTTCAAGACTTGGTCATGCACATTAGCTTCAATTCAAAATGGTTCTAGCATTTGAAATGGATTATGGAGTGAATTTACTAATTAGATAGAAGCAAGGTTTACTAATTAACATACTTAATGAAATGTACATATAACTAAGCAAGTCTAGATATGGGACCAAGAGTATGATGTGAATCTCTACAAGAGCAATAAGATATGAACATTTCCACATGGTTAAGGAAGCAAGAATAACACATGTACAATTAATATTTCTACAATTTCAAGCTTAACACTATCTTAGAATTCAATGCAATGAAGAAGCTATGGGGGATATCCCTCACCTTTCGAGAGTCAGTTCGTCTCTTGGTAATGCTAGAGATACTTGTACACACCCTAGCTGCGAAACTCGACTCGATAGCGTCTGAAATCGAAAACTCAGTGAGTTGGAGGCCTACTCGGTTTTGAACCGAGTTAACTCAGTAACTCGCCTCTCTTCTTCCTCTCCTCTACTATCTTCCTTCTCTTTCTCCTTCTCTCACCTCTCTTTCTGGATGGGATTCCAGCAACATCCAGACCGAACCCAACATTAGACTCAGTCCTTGACTCAGTAGCTCAAACTACGACTCAAACCGAGTCAAGGAAGCCTGACTCGGCAGCAACCAAACCTGAATCCTCCTTGGTTCTTCTCTCTTCGTTCTTTCTTTCCTTTCTCCTTTTTCTTTTTCTTTCTGTCGGGGGTTCTAGTAGCTTGTTGGACTAACTCATCCGAAACTCATCGAGTTGGCTCAATGCTCAACTCGGCAGCCTAGCTCGAAGAAGGGAGTGGCAACGGCCAACGGTGGCTCACCTTTTTTTTTTTTTTTTCCCTTCCCTCTCCATTCCTCTTCTCCTCATTCTTCCTCTTCCTCTTCCTCTGCTGGCTAGACGCAAGACTCGGCCCGAAATTAGCGAACATGGACAGTGACCCAACACTCAACTTCCTTTCTTCCTCTTTTCTTCTTCCTTCTTCCATTTCTCTGTCTCCGTCTTCTTTTCTTACTTCTCCATTCGAACTGGCATCCCAAACTAATGTCAGAGACAAACGAGTCGACCCAGATGGGGCAGTGACCTAACAGCAAGTCGGTGGATTTGATTCAAGACGAGACAAGTAGCACATCGTCTCCCTCACTTTCTTTTCTATCTTCTAGTCTTCTTTCTCTTCTTCTTCTCTTTCTCCTCTTCCTTTTCTTTTCTTTCTAATTCTCTTCTTCTATTGAAGGGAAGCGTGGATCCAAACTCGTCCGAATGTGCGGCGACTCGGACCGAGTTAGCTCCACCCAATGCGGCAGCTGAAATGGCGCTCTCATTCTCTCTTTCTCACTTTCCTTTCTCTTTCCGGAAGGGATGCTCTAGGAAGTACATAGAAATGAATCAAGCAAAGTTCTCCAATCGCGATAACCAAGCCCAATCAGAAACAAACCAAATTTAACGTGAAAAACCCTTTCAGGAAAAAAACCATGGCACAAGCGGAAAGTGATGCACTATAAAAGCATAAATTACAAGAGATTGACTCAAAGGGGAGAGAGAGAGAGAGAGAGAGAGAGAGAGAGAGAGAGAGAATTGTGGGCCACACATCAAGGATATTCATCAAGTCTATCCAACTCATCCAATGTGATCAACACCCTTAATCTAGGTGAGTTTACCCCCTCCCTTAACTTCTTTACTTTTCTTTCAAAATTGTTGGTGAAGATTATGTAGATGATCATCATGATGTGGGAACCACTGACCTTGGACCCCACCATTGTGCTCGTATGAAATCCAAACCTCTCATGGGGTTATTCATACTTGGGTGAATGGAAGATACAAAAATCAGCTTAATCCAAATTCCTCATGTACTCCGCTTATCATGGGCCTAATCATGATGTTTGCTAGGGCCATCACGTCTATTATGATGATTATGTGCAATCGAAGATGTCCAAATGATGGGCCCCACTAGTATGGCCAGACCATACGTTTTTCCACTTATGTACACGAGAGAGAGAGAGAGAGAGAGAGAGGCTGAGAGGTCGTCCTCTCTCTGGATGAAGCGTTCAGAGAGAGGGGCATCCCTCTTTATTTATGCATGCAAAGTGTTGTGGGGCCACAGTAGCCCCAACACGATGTATATATGGGCCTCATCCAATCCATTCATCCATTTTAATAGATCATTTTAGGCTCGAATAAAAAAATCTGAGCATCATGGACACCACCTTGAGGTGATCCACATTGTCCCTCCATTTTGTCCGTTCATTTTAGGTGGACCACACTAAGATTCAAGCTGAAACAAGCTTCAGGTGGGCCACATGCAGAAAATAGTGGAAACTGGATGTGCACCGTTGAAACCTTCCTGCTAATGCACCATGATATAGGTGTTATATCTATATGGCCCGTCCATTCTGTGAGATTATTTTTCGTCATGACCCTGCCTCAATTACGTGGCTCAACATTTTATTCGTAAGAAATTCTTGCCATCCATCTGATAGGTGGGACCCTCTATAATATATGTGTTTATCTTCACCCATCTATTTGTTTCCATCACTATATAAACAGTGAGTGTTGTCCTTTTTTGGACAATCCACATTGTCCAACGTGTGGGCTTGGCTGCGGACCCCACCCCGATATATGTACTCTATAGTTGTGTCGTCCATCCACTAGATGAGACCACTGTGATGTACGTACTTTATCAACTGACCATTTATTTTAATAGGACCCACTCTAACTAAGAACATCGTTGAAACTACCCTGATGTATATAACTTACATCCGGGTCTTTGCACTAGGAACCAACTAAATTTAAATCCCAAGTAGGCTACATGATAGCCAACAATGCAAATTGAACACCTACCATGAAAGTACCTAAAGCCCACTATAAGTTCTATTAGGATGTATTTAAATCCACGTTGTCCATTTGGACCCCGCCGAGATATATACATGTTTTATCCACAACATTCAAATATTTCGCCAATCGAATGGTCCCAAGAGTGGAACCCTCTGTAGACCTCACCTTAATGTGTGCCTTGTACATCTATATTGTTCATCCTTGACCCATCTTGTTGTATATGAGTTACTTACGCCGTCTAGTTTTTGTGGACCCATCGTAATGTTTATGTGTGAACCCATCTATTGGTAGGACCACTTGGAAGTGGGTCCCACTGCATTGTACGAGTTATACCTATGTCGTCCACCGTGGCCTACTTTGATGTATACATTGTAAATCCTAGCCATTCACCATAGGGCATGCTTTAATGTATGAGTGTTACTCATATCGTTCAAACCATTGTGGAACCACCATGATGATTATTTACAATTATAACGCCCTGAAAATCAGGGGTCGAGCAAAGCTCAGCTCCCGAGTTCCAACGCATCACTTATGCAACACAGATAATGATGATTATGATGAGAGCATTGAAACATGAAAGGGATTATACCAAAACAACATATCATACTCCAGAGCCAGTTAAATTTACAAGCGAAAGACTGTGATAGATATGTAGCATATATAAACTGTGGTGAGTCTCCAGAGTGTAATATTACCAGGTTAATTCATTACAAGTACAATTTCAAATTATACCAAGTTGTGTAAGGTCATCTAGTCAATATCCCAAAAAGCCCCGTGGATCAGGACACGACTCACAGGAACCCACCTGAAACTGCATGAAGGAGTAATCCTCCTCATCCTCATAAAAATCCGGCTCCGCTTCGCAACATCCCCATCATCTGAAACTTAAACAAGTCTGGTTGGTGTGTACAACATCGTCCCATAACATGGGAGTGAGTGATCAACTCAGTGGAACAGTAAAGCATAGGTTAACATGTTATCAAAACAGTTAAGCAGTAATAATAAAGCAGTATAGTCAACAATCCTAAGTACTCTTGTTAATGCAAGTATGAAATGCTGTCATGATGCATGCCCTCACCAACATACTCCCTCATGCGACACCATCTTACGTCTGTGGCATGCTTTCATTCCTCAGTGCTCCACATCTTCTAGGCACATGCAGTGCGATGATGAGCATGATTACCAAGTTGTTATTAGTCCATTTCAAATAGCAAGATTGAGAAACTAAGGTACCTCCCTTGTATCATTCCCAAACATGATCTATTCTAGGGTCGTAAAACCTAGATAATCTCATACGATAGTGTGGTTCTAGGGCATTGCAAAGGCTGCCAGGCCTGTTACACGCAATCGTTACACCACTCCCCCATCACCTTTTTAACGGTTCATCACTAAATTGATACAGGCCTAGTTCATACTCTATTCACTGCGGTAAAACTCGTCGCCTCACCGCAAATTCAGAGTATGCTCGAGGTCACTACAAAGGGCTGTCAGGGCTGTTACATGTAATCATTGCACCACTCCCCCATCACCTTATCAATGTAGGCCGACAGCACGAATATAGTGTCTCATACCACCATAATCGGCTCACGAGTCTGGTTGCTCAATGGACACTATGGGGAGGCCCGGCCTAACGCACTCGCAACACCACGAAACCCCAGCGTAGGCCGACAGATCGACCACGGTGTCCCATACCACCATGCCCGGCTCATGAGTCTTAGCGGATCGAGGTACCATGGTTAACGGGATTTCACTAGAAAGTTTGGTACCCTAGGTTCAAGCAGTAACGTCCAAACATGGTGAACATACATTAGACAAATCGGGTTACTTGACGAGCTTGACTAGTACGAGCGCCCGTTGAGTTGTACGACATGAAGTGCATAAGCACTTTGTGTGGCCTAACCACTGTCGACAAGCAACGCACAACTCAGATTCGTCAAACATGTCTTAGGTGGCGAATTGAGGCCAACCACGAGCTCAAATCTATTACCGATTGCCTGGACTATAACATAGCCCCAATCACATCCAATTGTAGATAGTTAAAGCAGTAATGGATCAAGATTCAAATCATACAATCAAAGTCTGATATTATCCGCTTAGGGCTGCCAAGGCTGTTGCACGGAATCGTTACACCACTCCCCCATCACCCTTCACGGCTTTTATGGAATACAACTTAAACATGTGGCGTATCAAATATATTAACAAGCATGTTATAAAACACAATGCAAACAGGAAATCCAAACGCATACATTTCATAAACTAATAAGTGATTAAACTAAACAACTTACATGAAGGAAATCATACACATCACTAAGGTAGTTGAGAATCCTATCTCAACACCACTATTAAATTTAGTTCATTACACAATTTCTCACATAGGCATTTTATCAAACACTTTACTACACCTCTTCAACATACATGACGTATGTTGAATTCAACATAGAATATGACAAATCTTTATATCAAGGAGTTGTCTTATACACAACAATCATGCTCTTACATTCAATACATATGACAGGCATAAATCATAAATCCATATTTATTTAGTCATTTTAACAAACACTTAGACTACACACATTAGCCTACGTAAACTATATTGGCCAAAATGTGTCCTAGGGCGAATCCTTTCGCCAAACAGGTCGTACATCCATAACTAGCATATATACACGACAAATACCCATGGCAATCATATCAGCAAAATTTATACGGATACGGTATTTTCTACAAATACCTAGAACACACAAAATTCCATATTCTTGTATTTAATGAAAACAGAAAATAGACAGCACTTTGTACATGTGTAATAGCATACAGATCATGAATCTATCATTATCTGACATTGAAAGCGTTGAAAATCATAACCTATACGTCTAAAGTCCGTAGCTTACGTCGTAGGACTGGATAGATTTACTAGGCTTTCGCCTACGATGATTTGGTGACCTAGAGAATGAGATAGATTAGCTATTTCATCATTTGCAATGTTTACAACCCTAGATCAGATTAGGATTAGGGTTTCTTACCTAGAAATGACGCTGGAATTGCCGAGAAAGCGATTAGAAGGAAGTGGTTAAGCTCGTGTAGCGGCAGGGAAAAAGGGCAGGAAGAAACCTCCCACAACTCTCACACACTCTCTCTTTTCTCTCTTTCTCTCCTAGGGTTTTCTCAAATTCGTATGGGCTGGAAATGAGAGAGTTTAAGGTCCTTATATAGGCCCAAAACTCACCAAACTAGACTCAGGAACAAAGTATACTTAGGTTATGTCTAAATACGGTCCGTTCCGTCTCAACGGAGCACTTCTGGCGGCCCCTTTTCTGTGTGCGGTCGGACTTAAGCTCACTAACACTGGATCTAAGTATGGCTAAGTTTTCGTTTTAGTCGGAATTCCAGATCGCAAATGGCGGACTAATTTCAGTTCAACGGTCAGTGGATCTCGATCGGAGATTCTAAGTATATGGATATGTTTGGGGAAATATCCCTGACCCGAGGGTGTAATTTAGCCTGATTCTGACGGTCTGATTGCTTATATTTAGCCCGCAAGCGATAAGTCTCAGATTACTTAAATTTATATTTTATTTCTAAATATTTTCACCTTTCTCACACTCTTCACTCTGGGCTTAAGCGAATTGCAATGGGACACTATCTGGATTTGATTTCTGAGATGGTTGTCAAGCCCAGCAAGGCGGTCCTAATTCCTTAACTTCGTGTTAATCGGACTTTCGACGTGCGGTCCAGATCTGATACGGAGTTTCGAGATGCTCTCGAGAGCAGTCGGGTAATGAGATTGATCCTAGATTTTAGGGTAATGTAGTGTCAACGGTTCTACAAGTTTTGAGTCTTGCAGATCGTATTTAAAGCGATTGGTGCTAATTTCACAGGTACTCTAGTTTAACACTAGCTAATTCTCGCTTAATTTCTAAAGGATTTAGTCCTGTATGATTTCTGTCTGAGGTGGTACTTAGTCCTTTGTAGTAATGTTTAGTTGAAGTATTGTTCTTTGTCACCTAAACTTTAAGATAGTGTCTAATGTGAAAGTACTTAGAAGGATTTAAAGAATGAGGTGGTGAAAGGTGAGATTTGTGAAGGAAAGGTGAGGTTTTTCCAGAAATGGTTTAAAGAAAGGATTTGAGACCTTTGAATTGAGTGTTTGAGAAGTTAATCAGGTGTTAGGATAGACCCATTGCCTAAGGACGTCTAATTCCAGGTTGGCAAAAATCCGGGATGTTACAACAATCTAATTTATTGGCAACCTAGTTGGAAGTGAAGCACATCAAATCACACATGTTTTATCAACGCGATCTATCATATGAGGACCACCTTAGTATGTATATATGAAGATCATCCACATTTTCTAGCCCATAAAAGGGGGCTAAGCCTAATAATAAGATAGATCTAAAGCACATTGGGCTTATAACATGAAACATGTACGGTTTTATTTGGGCTTAAAGTGAGATGGGTGTTGGGCCGAATATCGGGCCCACTTAATTAAATATTCAGGTGATTTGTAGACTCTACTAATTAGCCCACTTAGGCATTAGAGTGGCAGGTCCATTAGCCATAAAGCCCACATGGACTAAAGCCTCATGAGCCCAATAGTGGAAACCTTGTTGGGCCAAAGTCACTAACCGATTATCTTTATTGAGATGAATAATGTATAAATATGAAAGCAAATAGTGTGATGGTAAAAGTTATGGATGTTGATAATGGTGTCAAAGATTATGCTTTAATAACGATATATGATTTGTACCTTCATTAAGGTTGTTCTACTGTCAAGCATGCTAATTCATTTACTCAAACATATTGGTATTGATCATACTCATGCACGATAAGATAAAATGATGGTATGTGCATGTATGCTATAATACATTCATCAATGCATAATATATATTTTTTTAATTGTAATTGGGTCACATGACCAGGAATTGATATAGCTAATAGTGGCACATGTTGATTATATATGGACTTTCTAGCCTAAGGGCCAAGCAAACCCTAGACTCATGATCAGCGTCACGCCCCAAACTCGGAAAACGGGCTCACAAAATTTTTGATCGCTGAATCCGGCGCCGACATTCTCCATAGTGTCCCATTCTCGGCTCCCGGCACTCATGTGTTAGATTCCGATCCTGGGATCCTACAAGGTGGATTTTCTATGTGATTTTTTTTTTTTTTTGTAATGGAGCTAACTACAAGCATAATCAAGTCACAAAACAACATCACCACATATCCACTAATATAAACATTTGAATACAATACTGAAAGGGAAACACATATGTATCAAAATCAAAGCTCCAGAAGTCCGTTGCATGCTTCAAGTTCACCGCTGCTGCGACCTAACGCCACCTGCACACATCTATCGTGCATAAGCTTATAGAAAGCTTAGAGGGTGGTGAAAGTGTATGTAAGGTAAGTGTCAAGTATACAATAAAGCCCATAAATCATACATCATCGGAATAAGCGGAAATACTGGCAAGATTATGAATCATATGATATTAGAGTAAGCGAAAATATACTGGTAAGTCCATGAGTCATATAATATCAGAGTACGCAATGCAGATCATAATGAGCCAAATATCATATACTGCGGATGCAATGCAATATGCAGATCCTGCCAAGTCCTTCTAAGCCATATAAGTGTAGAAACGTAGCAATCCAGAATGCCATATATCGTAGATAAAATGCAATATGCGATGCGAATGAAATGACCAAGCTGGAGTGAAGTCGGGATGATAGTGCATAGTATCGCAGGCTATGGGGTCCATCACAAGTGAATTCTATCCAAACCAGTCTCATGCCCAAATTTGGATAGTTAAATACAATGGGGTAAACTCCTGATCTCAGGTTAGTCGCGCGCCCCAACCGAAATCCTGGCCATTGCGAAGGTACACGTAACAAATAGTTGTGCACCACTAACCCGAGTAGATAGTGAATGGATGAATGAATGAGTATGCAACTCCTACTTAGTAGCCTGCCAACCACTGGTAGCTCGCCTAGGCCTCAGCCCCGCCCACATCACACCCTCCCACATCAACGTCTGCCCACTCCTGCTTATATATATATTTTTATTTTTCTAAGGTATTACCTAAGTGGGGCCTGCATCAGGCAGATCCACACCACCCATTATATTTTACAGCTCACAACAGATCCAACAAGCCCAATATTGAGCATGTTTCGGTGTATAGAAATACTAGATTGGATTTCAACGGTAAAACCGCTATCTCCTATGCAATGGCCCGCCAGATAGTCGGATTGACTTCATTTTTCGGCTCAACGCCTAAAATGATCTAAGGAATGGAATGGGCGGTGTGCATTGGATCAATGCATCAAGGCGGGGCCTGTATGAGTGGCCCACCTAAAAGCCAAAAAAATTAAATTGCCTTTTGCAGTGAGTACACCTCACTGTCAGTTCACTCTTTCACAACGTCCAATGTCCAGGGACGCTGGATGGATGGCGTGGGTATTCATGGCATCAAGGTGGGTCCCACGTCGATGTGGCCCACTTGATCAATCTGATATTTGTGTTTTTCCCATTCCCATTTAGGTAGGGCCCACATGGTTTAGACGGCCATGTGGTCCGTTGGATGGGCGGTCTAGATATCACATACACTCATCATGTGGGCCACAAAATAAAGGAAGGAGAGAGAGAGAGTGAGAGAGAGAGACACGTGATGATGGGGGGCTCCGCCAGTATGAGCCCTCCCTTTCCATGCGTTCAATCATACATCAAGTGGGTCCCAATACATGTGGGCCCACCAAAACAAAAATCAATGGTGGAGATTCCTTCTCCACCAAAATGGAAGGTCTAGATGACCTCTTTTAATTAGAAAGTAAACATCATGATGGGGTCCATGGAGAATGGCCCCATCATGGAATGATCATGAGAATTATAGTGGGTCATCAACCACATCTAAGGTCTAAAGTGAGATCCATACCATCAATCGGTAGGCCCCACATGGCCCATCATCAAAAAAATGAAATCTAAGCCTATAGAAGCACCCACCGTTCGATCTTCTTGGTCCGATGGAACGCCGATATCCTTGTGTCTCACTTTGATAGAAGATGATGAGAGATGAAGGGCTAGGATGATGGATTTTGGGAGAGGAAGTGGGTCACACACATACACTTTCTCTCCTTGAAAATGCTTGGATGTCCATCATTTTTTTGTTGCTTGGAAATTGTATAGAGAGAAGGGGTGGTTGTAAGAGAGAGGTGATGGATGTAAGTGATGGATAGAGTGATAGATGGACTTGACTTAAGAGTTGACTTAGGGTAGGTTGCTTGACTTGGGGAGAAAGAAAGCATGGGTTGTGTACTTTGATTGATTGATTGATTAATTGATGGGATAGGTTGTAGAGATTCTCTTCGGTTCGTAAATGCGCGGCATTTCTTCGAGATAAATGCCGGCCCACATATCCTAGCCAGGGTATCGGATCGGTGTGCAAGAAGCGGCGTTGGAACCGCGAAGATGGTGCGGTCGCAATAGTACAAGTCTCGGATTAAGCTAACTCAGATCTACGGGGTACGACTTAGGGTCATGTGCAAACATCGATTATAGGTCACGGATTGCCGAAATTTGACAGGAAGGATCACGGGAGTCTATGGAATGGTACGGATTAGGATACGGGCCTTACAACTCTTCCCACCTAATAAAAATTTTGTCCTCAAAGTTTAAACCACAATATAACCAATACAAAGCTCTTAAAAGGAGGAAAATCCTATCGCAAAACATACCAACATAATCAAACACCTAAGAGATAAAAATAATGCTAACGAATCTCAGCCTTATGCTCCCAAGATGCCTCCTTAACTTTATGATGATCTCACTGAACCTCGAATCCCAGATTAGAAATGATCGAAATTGGAATACTATGCAGCCTCACAATCTCAACGGTAGGGAGCTATATCAGAAAATCTATAAGTTATTCAAACTCGGGGATCTAATCATTCTAAGTTCTCAACAATCATCGAGTGAATGGTAGCTATCAGCAGATATGTGATGTTAACTTCAGGTATTCCCAAGTTATGCTCTGATACTAACTTTTGTCACGTCCCAAACTTGGAAAACGGGCTCATAAAATTTTCTATCGCCGAATTCGGCACCGACAGCTTCGTAGTGCCCCATTCTTGGCTCCCAGCACTCATGTGCCAGATTCTGATCCTGGGATCCTACAAGGAGGATTTTCAGTGTGATTTTTTTTGTAATGGAACAAAATCAGAAGCATAACCAAATCACAAAACAACATCACTACATATCCACTAATATAAACATTTGAATACAATGCTGAAAGGAAAACACATATGTATCAAAATCAAAACTCTAGAAGTCCACTGCATGCTCCAAGTTCAACACTGTTGCGACTTAACACCACCTACACGCATCTATTATGCATAAGCTTATAGAAAGCTTAGAGGGTGGTGAAAGTGTATGTAAGGTAAATGCCAAGTATATAATAAAGCCCATAAATCATACATCATCGGAATAAGCAGAAATACTGGCAAGATTATGAATCATATGATATAAGAGTAAGTGACAATATACTGGTAAGTCCATGAGTCATATAATATCAGAGTACGTAATACAGATCATAATGAGCCATATATCATATACTGCGGATGCAATGCAATATGTAGATCCTACCAAGTCCTTCTAAGCCATATAAGTGTAGAAACGTAGCAATCCAGAATGTCATATGTTGTGAATGAAATGCAATATAAGATGTGAATGAAATGACCAAGCTGGAGTGAAGTCGGGATGATGGTGCATAGTATCGCAGGCTATGGGGTCCATCACAAGGGAATTCTATCTAAACGACTCCCATACCTAAATTTGGATAGTCAAACACAATGTGGTAAATCCTGATCTCAGGTTAGTTGCGCGCCCCAACCAAAATCCTGGCCATCACGAAGGTACACGTAACAAATAGTTACATACCACCAACTCGAGTGGATAGTAAATGAATGAATGAATGAGTATACAACTCCTGCTCAGTAACCTGCCAGCATAGTGGCCTGCCAACCACTGGTAGCTCGCCTAGGCCTCAGCTCCACTCACATCAGCGTCCGCCCATGTGCATCGGCCCATAAGTGTAATAGTGACGGGGTGTCATAATATCATGTGAGTCCTCAGATCAAGTCCACATATCATTATTGTTCCCCTCTGGGAAATCACCGAGGTCAAATACACTACCTGCTGACTGCTCTCTCTTAGTCACACAGCCCAGCGAGCGTAAGAGACCTCACTACCCACCTGTGGACAACCAACACTAATAAGGTATGACGGTAGTGGACCCATTTACGAGTTGGTCAGACTCAGCCTAGCTATTACCCCCTCATTCAGGCGGGTAAGGCCACACCCCCTCCCAACTGATCACGGCACAGTGGGAGACGCGACCTAATGGTAAAGGCACCGGTGCTCATGTTTTTCACTCGATCTCAGCGTTGGAGCATCTCCTGGTACCAAGGAGGTTCTGGGACTTTCACCCAAGGACTTTCTACCTGGCCACCGTGCTAAAACAAAGCATTTTCGGTGTCCCAATCTGGTCATCCACGATATGCCTGTGGAGGCTACGACCCTGATGACACTAGGGCGAACAATAACTGTGCCATGCAAATGCAAGATGCATAAATCATATAGTCCAATCATGTATCAATCCTGCACATACCGTGCGCTCATGTGGGATAACTCCACCTATCAGGGAGTCTCATAAACCCTTTGTACTATAGCATATGCAAGGGTCAATCACATCTCACAATAAACATGCAGATGATACGTATGGGCGTGTATCATGATGTTATACTGTCACATACACATAATCGGTATCAACAATCGGCCTCGACAATGTAGACATTTAACCAACATTGCTCCCAAGGAATGACCCACATAGAGTCAAACATATAATGGGCCCACGGCCTCACACAAAGGGCTAATATACAACACAATAGGCCTTACTTAAGGACAACTTATACACAACAGGTGGGCCTAATACATATCACAATGGGCCTTGCCCATAGACCACGAATACATCACAATGGGCCTTGTCCATGGGCCTCAAATACATGACAAGTGGGCCTTACACATGGGTCTTGAATACATCAAATGGGCCACGCATCATGGGCCTAATACATATCACAATGGGCCTCAACTACGGGTCGCATGTACATCATATAGGTCTCGACAATGGGCCTAATACATATCACAATAGGCCTCAACTACAGGTCGCATGTACATCATATAGGTCTCGACAATCAGCCTTGGCAAATCGAAATCGGCCTTGACAATCGGAATCGACACTCGGAATCGGCCTTGATACTCGGCCTCGACAATCGGAATCGGCCTATACAGTCGGCCTCGACAATCAAAATCGGCCTATACAATCGGCTTCAACAAGTCAGAATGGGCCTATACAGTCGGCCTCGATAATCAGAATCGGACTCGATACTCAGCCTTGACAATCGAAATCGGCCTATACAATCGGCTTCGACAAATCGGAATCGGCCTCGACAAATCGGAATCAACCTTGATACTCGGCCTCGACAATCAGAATCGGCCTATACAATTAACCTCGATAAATTGGAATCAGCCTCAATATTCGGCCTCGACAATCTGAATCGGCCTATACAATTGGCCCTGACAAATCGGAATCGGCCTATACAATCGGCCTCGACAAATCGGAATCAACCTTGATACTTGGCCTCGACAATCAGAATCGATCTATACAATCGGCCTCGACAAATCAGAATTGGCCTCGATACTCGGCCTCGACAATCGGAATCAGCCTTGATACTCGGCCTCGACAATCAGAATCGGCTTATATAGGCCTATCAAAGGGCCTTAGGGAAAGTCACCATGCAGACATTTAACCAACATTATACTTATAATGTGGGCATCAAACCATCATTGCTCCCAAGGCACGACTTGCCATGAACATCATTACATAAACCGTGGTGGAATCACATATTGCAATGAACCTTGTGTACATCCCCTTGGTCCTCAACCCATGGGCCTTAGATACATCAAATGGGCCGCATCATATGGGCCTCGTTATATCAAGGTGGGCCTTAATGGACAGGCCACAAATACCTCAAGATGGGCCTCATCACATGGCCTAATATACATTAAGGTGGGCCTCAACAACCAGCCTTGTATATCACATCGAGCCTTATCAAATGGGCCAAATCAATGGGCCTTATATTCATTGCAATGGGTCATAACCCTGTAGAGATCATTCTAGAGCATTTCACAAGGAATGAATCGTATCGAAAGATCATCTAGACCGCACTCTAGATAATAGTGGTGACAATGATTTCCACCATTAAAATCCTCAAGGCCCACCATAAGTTTATTTTTCCATCCAACAGTCGATAAGGTCATACAGACCTAATAGACTAAATAAATAAATTTTATGTTTATTCAAAACCTCTGGGCCAGAGGAGTTTCAATGGTAGACGTTCAACCCACCACTGTTATCAGTGGCCCACCAGATAAATAGATTTGTCTCCTTTTGGCCTCAAGCTATAAGACAAGCTTGCCAAATGGTGGATAGTTTGGATGCAACACATGCATCATGGTGGGTCCCATAGGGATGGACAGCATGAATAAAGCACATACCTCATGGTGGGGTCCACACCGATGAAAGGTGTGAACACATATATTAGTGGGTCCCACGTGGGGCCCACCAGAACGTTTATCTTCCATCCAATCTATTAATAAGGTCACAAAGATCAAAATAAATAAATCAATAAATATTATATTTATCCAAAACTTCTAGACTTCAAGGGAGTTCAATGGCAGACGTTCAATCCCTCATTGTTTTCTATAATGTGGTCCACCTGATCCTAGATCTGTCTCATTTTTAATCTCAAGCTGTAAGATGAGCTTGCCAAAGGGTTTGACAGTTAAGATGCAACACATCCATCAGAGAGGACCCCACACACGTCGGCAAGGTGGGCTCCACATAACCTACCACATCACAGCTATAGGGTTGGTGTGTGGTACACTAGCCAATCCAAATCCTTCACAGGTGGGTCCCACGTGGGGCCCACCATAACATTTATTTTCAATCCAACATTGATAGGGTCACATAGACCAAAATAAATAAATAAATATTATATTTATCCAAGACCTCTGGGACCAAAGAGCTCCAATGGCAGACGTTCAATCCACCACCGTTTCTTGTGACATGGACCACCCGAGCTTTGTGCAATCAGAGGGTTTCAATGGTATGCGTTCAATCAGCCACTGCTTCCTACCATGTGGACCACCTGATCATCCGTGTACGGTTGATCTTTGGGGTGCCCAACTGATAGAAGGGGCCCCATCAAGTGCACGGTTTTAATGTTCAACAAACATCACAGTGGGGCCTACGTCTGGGACCCACGGTCCCTGCCTCTCCAACACGCTGCGGGGACGCTCTCTGCGGCGTCCTCTGGACGGCGGCCGATGGCAGATTGCCTCTCGCCTTATTATATATATATATATATATATATATATATATATATATTTGTTATATATATATATATTTGTTATATATATATATATTATTTTTCTAAGGTATTACCTAGGTGGGGCCCACATCAGGCAAATCCACACCATCCATTGTATTCTATAGCTCACAACAAATCCAACAAGCCCAATATTGAGCATGTTTCGGTGTATAGAAATACCAGAGTGGATTTCAATGGTAAAACCACTATCTCATATGCAATGGACCGCCAGACAGTCGGATTGTCTTCATTTTTCGGCTCAATGCCTAAAATGATCTAGGGAATGGGATGGGCGGTGTGGATTGGATCAATACATCAAGGTGGGGCCTGTATGAGTGGCCCACCTAAAAGGCAAAAAAATTAAATTGCTTTTTGCAGTGAGGACACTGTTAGTTCACTCTTTCACAACGTCCAGCGTCCAGGGACGCTGGATGGACGACGTGGGTATTCATGGCATCAAGGTGGGTCCCACGTGTGGGGACCACGGCTGGTGGGTCCCATGTGGACGTGGCCCACTTGATCAATCTGATATTTGTGTTTTTCCCATTCCCATTTAGGTAGGGCCCACATGGTATGGACGGCCATGTGGTTCGTTGGATGGGCGGTCTAGATATCACATACACTCATCATGTGGGCCACAAAATAAAAGAGAGAGAGAGAGAGAGAGAGAGAGAGAGAGAGAGAGAGAGAGAGAGAGAGAGAGAGAGAGAGACGTGATGATGGGGGCTCCGCCAGTATGAGCCCTCCCTTTCCATGCGTTCAATCATACATCAAGTGGGTCCCAATACATGTGGGCCCACCAAAACAAAAATCAATGGTGGAGATTCCTTCTCCACCAAAATGGAAGGTCTAGATGACCTCTTTCAATTAGAAAATAAACATCATGATGGGGTCCATGGAGAATGGCCCCATCATGGAATGATCATGAGAATTATAGTGAGTCATTGGCCACATCTAGGGTCCAAAGTAAGATCCATACCATTAATCGATAGGCCCCACTTGTATTTATTTAACCTCTTTCACTTCAGTAGACTAGTCGTGATTGTGTTTCATGTTCTAAGTAATTTCATGCTGCGCATTTAAACTTGATTAAACACAAATTAGGAAAAAATTAGTTGTAAGTGATACCTGGGAACTTGGGAGTCGAGTATATACACGACCCCCAATTTTCAGGGCATTACGATGGCCCACCTGAACTCTAAATCAGTCCCATCATTGGACTCAGGGCCCTATACGCATCAAGGAATTAAATGAACAGTTCTGATCACGGATGTGGACCATATTCCACCTCGAATTAATGATAACTAACGTTAATGGCCATAAATTCAGATCATATGACCCACCTACGTCACAAATCCACTTCATTCTTTAGACAGGGCCATTATACGGGCCAACAAAATAGATGAACGGAGTGGATTGGGTTCAAACACCACTGCGGACCCCATAGGGTAGTGAATATGCACATGAAATTACGTGCACCCGTTGTGCACCAAACCACTGGCACTGTCAGACGAGCACTGAGCCGTGCTCATCCGAAAAGGAAAAAAAAAAAAAAAAAAATTCATCTGCCCAAAAACAGACAAACGGACAACGTCCGTTTGAGAGGATCGTGGCCCATCATCATGGCCCCAATAAATGATCCAAACCGTCCATGTTGTAGAGGACCCAAACCCATGCAAACCCTGCCCAGTTTCACCTGATTTCTTGCACACGGGTGATCACAAACACCAGTGCATGAAAGCTGGTTGTGTTTCTTTTCTTTCCAAAAATAGAAAGTTCGGTTCTCTTCCACGCTAGCGATCTACATGAGCTCTTTTCCTTGCATCTTGGCCCTCCATTTAGAAGCATCCAAGCCCTATGTTCGCTGCTCTCTAGGGTTTCCTTAAAGGAAAAACTAACACAAATCCTTCCCACGATTTTGAGAAAACTGAACAGTGGGATTCAATCCAGGCCGTGCATTCTCCATTTGACGGTCTTAGATTGCTCAGGGCATCAAGAAAAGAGAGATAAAGTGTGAGGGTTCGCTGCTCTACTCCTTGCAGCCGCACCTCTAAAACTTGCTCGTTTCTTTCAAAGCTCGAACCCACTGCAAAAACTAGTTTGAAGCTTCAAAAATAATGGTCCGGAAGCATGCTGAGATCGAGTAGAACTAATCCCACGAAGCAAAACGAAGGAAGGTTCATCATATTTCAAGTTGCCATTAATGGCCGACACATTTGCTCCACCAAGCCGCATTTGCTGAGTCTCCTGGGTGACTCTGCTCGAATCGGTTCATGTCCGGTTGAGCCCAGATGCTGCTGGTCATGAGAAAAAGAAAGAGAGAAAAGAAAAAGAAAGCAGAAGAGAGAAGGTAGAAGACTGAGAAAGAGATAAAGATCGAGAGAAAGAGAGAGAGAGAGAGAACAACGTCCTCTACTGCCGTTCTTCTCAATGCTAACCTGCTGCCGCACCAGTTTGATTCAAACCTCAACCCAAAAATCATTTACGGGTACCGTTCCGGCCAACTGAGTCAACTCAATCGGTTGGCTCTCTATTTTTTTTAACTATGAGAGGGACCTTTGGGCCATTACAATGGGCCGCTCCACACATCACTGCGTGCCTCACCTGACGAGCTCAGTGGGCAAGATCCAAGCTAGCTAAGAAGCGGGCCATGCCCTGCATCTGAATTGGGGGCCACAAACAGGTCCGAAATCTAGCCTTCAGCCGGCCATGAAGGGGGCTGAAAGCGTCCATGAGCAGGGCCCTGATTTAAGCTGCAAATGCCCCACCAGCGGGCCTCAGATGGGCCTTGAATCAGGCTGAAAAGCAAGCCTCAATTGGGCCATGAGATGAGCTGAAAACTGGCCTCAAATGGGCCATATGCTGGGCTGGAATAAGCCTAGGTCCAAGCCAACAATCAGGCCAAACTGCACAGGGGCCTGTACCAGGTCAGCCACACAATGGTCCTGGACTAGTCCCAGTCCCGTTGGGGACCTCATCACGGGTACAGAACCGTGCTGGTCCAACCGTCGAATGGCTTTGTGATAAGGACGTGGAGTGTGTTATAACAATTGGGACTGTCAAAATGTTTTACGGCTTTCAAAGTGATGGCTAGGATCCTTTGTTTAGTCTGATTTTTGGAACACCGGTCATCCATGGCACATCCCAGTAAATAGATGGTCCTGATTGATACTCTCTCTCCCATAATTGTTGTTTTATCAACCCACGGCGCCTCATTCTCACCATGTCATTTGATGGAAGGTCAAAAAGACAATAGAAGTCCACATTGCAATCGAATATAGCATAAGATTTTTAGAATGTTTGTACCAAAATCCATGTGGATTAAATATTTGATACTCATCTTACCATGCGCTATAAAAGATATTTGAGAAACATGTGTGATGGATTGGGAGAGGAAGATAGAGGAGAAGGAGAGAATTTTAGAGTGCCTAGAGTCTTGGGGCTGCTGTTTGGTTGATACCAAGTTAACTCGGTATCCTTCTTTGAGCCTAGCTTCAAGAGAGTACTGGATTGGGCCTGTTACCATAAATTTACATAAGAAAGCTTGGCTCGATAGTTAGATTCGTGGATGACTCGGTTTTCCACTGAGTTGAGCAACACCAAGTCAAGATAAGGTCTTCTTAACTCAATGGATCTTCACTCAGTCATTGGTCTTTTGTAGGTCGATTTTAGTATCAATTGATGTGGGTGGGGATCTGTCGTGTTCGGGTTAACGTTCCCTCACTGGTTCATGGTTGAACTCAACACCGAGTTGGGTCAAATCAGGTGACTTATTTTCCTTGATTAGTAGGTAAAATCATTCTGTTAATGTGATGACTCGGTCTCTAATCGCATTGTTTCAAGTGAAGTAAGATATTCAAAATCCTCAATTAGGACTTTATTCAATTGAGTTGAAGTTGTGCCAAATCGCCCCTAGGGCAAGTTGAATCGTAAATCAAGGTAATTTAGTCTCTAAGCTTCTAAGAAATTTCAAATTAGGATTTAAGTTGGGTTTAATTAAGTCAAATTTTGACAGAAATGTAAGGATTTGGAGTTTCTCATTTTTGTTCATATTGGAGTCTATACTCGATTGAAGCTGCACTCTAAGGTGAGGACTCACTCTTTAAGCTTCCCACTTAAATTCACTAACCTGGACATATATGATACTTTAATTCTATGTAGTTAATAACTCTAAATTATTTATTTTAGTTATTTCATTTCATGAATATGCTAATATGGTACATGATTGGCTCATGTAACGTATTAATGTTGTGTATCTTTAATGCTAGTAAGATGAATGATTCGGTTGTCACATGTTGTAGAGTTTATTAATTAACCAAATGTGGTTGTTTGTGATTATCTTATGGATTGAATATAACATGTTAAAGACTTACCATCTTGCGGGCCTTATTTGACATATACGAGCTTGATCACACACCTGCCTTATATAGCTTGGACCACACTTTGTCTTACATGGATTAAACCGCATAATTACTCCATGTGGCTTGGACCGTTAATTTGCTCTTGGTGGCCTTGATGGAACATTGGTGCCCTTTGTGGCTAGTTGGTTCTCTCTTCATTTTACGGCGTTCAATTGTATGGTGATTTTTGGGTGGAGCGGGTGTTCGCTTAGCAATTTCCTAGTTATATTGAGGTGTTCACATACGATATGATTTCCGGGTGAAATAGAGTTTTGCATATTGGGTTGCTAGCCATCTTATAGTGTTTACGTATGATATGATTTTCAGGTGGTCTAGTGTATGTTGTTTATCTCTTCATCTTGCGGTGTTCAGTCATACCATGATTTCCAGATAGAGCGGGTGTTCACTTAGCGATTTCCTAGCCATCTTGCAGTGTTCACATACGATATGATTTCCGGGTGAAGCAGACGTTTAAAGCTTGGTTTTCTAGTCATTTTATGAAGGTCGTAAGATTGACTGTTTGACTATCTGGATATGTCCCTTTGCATTGCGGTTTTCATTATATTCCCTTAATGTTAAAATTGTGTTAACTAGTTTAATTCTGAATGCATGATCATGATTCTTAAACCGCGTTGTTTAAAATGCCCCTTCTCATATATTGCGATTTATATTGGATTATGAATGATAAGTGCGTAATCTTAAAAGGTGCTCCTCACTACGATAGTCATTGACACTATCAAACTATAACAGTTGATCAGGTGTAGGGTGAGCCAATGCTATTCATTGGGTTGATAGAGTAGATCGGGTAGGTGAGGAGCTAGACAGGGTCTCTGCGGCCCATATCGAGCTTCACCACTAGTCGATAGATTCTTGCTTGTGTTTAATGAACTTTCTTATTTGTGATTGCATAAGTCCCGTATGGGCGCTGCTTTTGGAATTTTGTAATAATCAGAATGTTTTTATTCATTGCATGGTTTACTCTAGCTTCATTGCTGTTAACTCTAATTAATGATAAGCAGTTCAAATTTACATTAAATTTTTGAGGTTAACACTCGAGTTTTTGAGAAATGGGTCATATACTTGGGTCCTGAAAACACGGGACATTACACGATATTACTGTGATGATCAATTCATCATTTTTCTTTCTAAATATCATGAGATTTTAAAATTAGTTCATCAATTGTTAAGTTATCTAAGCTGTAGATTTGATGGCCCTCATCATGGATAGACAATATCATCAAAATATATCTGTGAACGCTGGACATCAGCACCCACGCTGATTGGCGTGTTTTGGTTTGATTCGTGGGGGTGATTAGGTTGATTTGTGGATGTATGAGTTGCCACTAGCCAATAATTCTCAAAATCCCACAGTCGGTTAGAACCTACAGAATACGTAAGGTTGGAGAAATCCGAAGACTCTCCCACCTTAGATTGACTCCTGATCTGTGATCCGGGATTCCGGGTAAGGGACCTCGCTTACAAAGAGAGAAGGTTTTAGGCACCCTCTCTGTCCATACAAATGTATGGTCTCTACTTGGTGTGATAAAACAATCTCAAGGGATGATAAATGCTAGGGACGAGATAGGACTAGGCACACACGCAGATTTCTGATATGGCGAGATCCGAGATTTCGGCAAGCCACAGGGCATACGTTCAACGATGTGTCTAGAAAGTGGATGTAATGATGCCTATGCAAAAAAAAAAAAAGTAAAGAAAATGAAACTAAGTCACTAGAAAATTTCTGATGTGACAGGATTTGTAGTACGGCAAATCACAGAGCATACATTCACTAGAGATCTAGAGAAGCAAGGGGGATGAGAAGGGAATGGATGTCATGATGGTGAATGCTTGTATGAGATGATTTGATCTTTGGCTTGGACTTTAATAGGCTAAAGTATGGCCTGAACCATGGCCAATCTGTTGCCTGAGCATATATTATAGAAATGATATTATCACAAGATATATGCAGTAGACCAATGCACCACTTCAAGCAAACCAAGTTATATGGGAAAAAAAAAAAAAAAACTCATGGCCATAACGACTGAAAAATAAAATTTAGCGACTAATGAGAAAATTCCACAACCAATTCAACCAAAATGGTTAAATTATGTGCGGAATGTCCAGTTTAACTATCGAAACAGCCGTCTCAATGGTTGATTCAATGAAGAATTGCCAAGATCAATTCAACGTCTCTTCACATTCCACGAATGTAAAGAGACATGGGGCATTGTTTACACCCAGTCAATCATAGCCATATGTAACGTTCTAGAAGATGTCACGTGGCAGAGGTGTGTTTGTGTTAGGAAGCAACTCTTTGAGGTAATAGTCCCACTGAAGAAATTCTCTACCAAGCATTAAATGCTAGAGTTCAAAAAACTAAGTCTCCCCAAAGCAAGGAGTGTAGCTACAATAAGCCTTTGCAAAAGGGAGGAATCCAACTACAAAAGCTCTCTAGCAAAGCCTCCTACAAATGTTGCATGACTGAAATACCAAGAAGCTTATGGGATCTCTCTTATACACGTGACATAATATAATTGGATAAGCTTATGTGAAGAATTCAGGAGATTTTCACGACTGATCATCCAAATCTCTCATGATGCATAATCTTACGCGATCACCACATCTCAGAGGCTTATAAAAATAGCGCTCGAAGCTCAACACACACAATCTCTCTCACAACAACGTTATCTATATTAGTTTTAACATTAGTTCCTCCACTTATGTCAAGCTCTTACCACAACTAGTTGGAAGTTTAACATAACTTAGATCTTCTACTATCCAACACCATCTCTATAATATGCCTATGAGTAGTGTAAATATATATGACCTCCATCGTCGGTCCTTGATCAACCAAGTCCATATGTGGAAAATCACATCGGTCACATCCTGCTGCCCATTCACTTGATATTTGTTTACACGGACAATCGTAGATAATTATCTTTTATTTTCTCTACTTATTTTATTTTATTGTTGCTAACTATAGTACTGATCTTCATTCCAAATCAATAAAATCAGTTATTGGCCTTTATTTTTAATTATATTCTTCCATTATTGCATTACTGAGAAACCTAAAAACTGCAACAACCTTTAAAAGAAAAGTCATTAGCCCAAGGTAAAAAAAAAATCCTATTAAAGGACTAACCTCTCCTTCTAAATCACTTTATCGCTATATATTGGTGGCTAACTAATTCAATCAACCTTTATAGGTTTAATCCTATAGCTGATTTGACATATAGGATTCTAAGTGTTCAATCAAACTTGAGTCAAATATGACTTTGGCATACATGACACTATCTTAATCACGCATGTCTGACTGAATTCAGGCCGTTTGTTAACATGTGTAGTCTATGTCTGATTGAACTACCACTATTGTCCAAGGAGAGGCTCATCATATAAATGGTTTGGTTCACTGAAAAACGACCCCACATCCAAAGACTTAAAAGTCCCCGTCTACCCAACAGCAACAAAGAGGGATGCAACAATGTCATGTTTCACTGTAACCTTAAAGGGTCTGCTCGGATTATGAATTACATTAGTAATATAATGTACTATAAAAGTATAATAATTATAGATTACAAAACTTATTTTCATGGATAACTTTTGTCCAGGTAGGCATAGTAAAATCAAAATGTCGACACTTTTACATTATTTCAATATCAAATTACAGAGAAAATACAACAATATTTTAATATCAAATCACAGAGAAAATGCAATAATGTCTTCAAGCAAGAGATTTTCACTATAAACAATATAAAATTATAATAATTATAATTTTTTTTATCTGTTTCTTTTTGCATTTGATCATTAAATTAAATGTTTAAATAAACATTGTAAACTCTTAATGATGACTGTTTTTACGCTATATTATTAAAGATTTTCTTATTGCATTAGCTTATGTTACAACACTAGTAGTGAGCCTCATCTTTATATCTTTTATTTATCTTGGTGAATTACACCTGATTAACTGGCTTGATGATGCACACCATGGTGGTCCACGCACAAACCTATGGTTGCCTCCCATTGTCCTGCGTGCCCAAGCTACTGTTATAATTTTGACTAAGAGATGTAGAGAACGTGCAGGAACACTTGCTTTGGGTTCGTAAATGGAGTCGAAGATGGTCCACCAAAAAAATCAATGGATGGATGGTTAGGATCGTTTGGTTGCGCGAGTTTTAATCCACCGACGTGGGACCCATGTGATGTATATATAAAGTCCATCCAACCCATTCACCATATAAGTCGCCTCATATCACTCCCAGGTGAGAAAAATCATCTCGATCCGACATGAGAGAAGGGGGGGGGGGGGATCACCCTTCATCCATCTATTTTTCTAGCTCATTTTATATGCATAAGGAAGCAACGAAGTGTAGGTAGCTCGTATGGGATGGACTGCATGGAATAACACGCAGCACCAACAGCGAGTAGTGTGTGCTTTATCCATGCCATCCATCTATTTTTCTAGCTCATTTTATAGCATGTATTAAAAAAATAAGGCAGATTCAAATCTCATGATGCACCATACCAGTGATTGAACGCCCACAATTAAAACCATCCAATGACCCACTGCAACGTTATTTGTCATCCAACGTCTTAATTAAGTCACACAAATAAATATGAATGAAAACACAAATATCAGCTTGATCCATATTTTTTAGCCTTCAAGAAGTTTTTAATGATGGGCATTCATGAGTTACCACTGTTTCCTTTGGAATTGTCCACTTGGCCTCATATCTGGGCTTATGCCATAAAATGAGCGGGTAAAAGGGATGGATGGCATGGATAAAGCAGTACATTGTGGTGGAGCAAAGGACAGTTAGGCATTTTACTGTTTTCTTCAATAGTCCACAAATGAATCGGTAAAAGAAGCACTAGAATCATCTCCGTATCTTACAAGCCCATGTCATGTCAGACTTAACGAATTATAACCCCTTTTACTGTCCACTTATTTTTTTTTCTTCACATACAGTGACTTATCCCAGATTCGGGCAAGAAAATGAAAAGATCGTGAAATGACATTTTCTTGGCTGATTAGCTATTTCTCATTTTACTTGTCCGCCTCTCTTTCAGTAGCCATCAAACGGATGACTTGTTCACATTTCTTTGTGAGCATAATCCTGAAAATATACTTTTATACACGATGGAGATTACCAATGTAATTGCAGAAAATACATAATTGCATCATATGGCATTGTGAGAAGAGTTACTTGAAACTTTGGTAGTGTATGCTTATATGGAGGATTGAGAAATTGCAAATGTGGTATAGATCAGTCAAATTAATTTAACTAGATTATTAAACCCATTGTCATTAGAGGTTAATTTGATAGAATACATCCCAATGTATTACTATATGATATATTGGGACAATATACAATGGATCTAGGATATTATTAGGTGATCCTTATTGTTGATCTGATGAAATATGGTTATGAATGTCTGCTTCAAAAATCTTCAAGATTCTACTTTATAATCAATGGGCCACAAAACAATCAATCTAGGGTTGCATTAGGTGATCCCTATTGTTGATCTGTCAAAATATAGCCATGAATGTATGCTTCAAAAATCTTTAAGAAATAAAATCTTAGACTTTAAAATCAATGGCCCAAAAAGCAATGATCAAGTGTATGGTTTATATTTGATGAAAAATAAGTAAACTAGTGCTTAGCAATCTAATCACTACAAGACAAAGTACTTTCACCGGCGGCCAAAAAGCGCCGCTAAAAGACCAAAACCGCCGCTAACAGTTTTTAGCGGCGCTAGTCAAGCGCCGCTGGAGGGGTATGTCGCTAAAAGATTTAGCGGCGCTTTAGTATTTCAGCGGCGCTTTTATATGCGCTGCTAATTGGATAGTATTGCGGCGCCTTTGGGTTACATCGGCGCTTTTGCTGGGCGGTAGTATTTCTTAAGAAAGCGCCGTTAAATACCCCTAAGCGCTTTTGATTTGAAAACGCCCAGCGCTGGCCAGTAATTTTTTTAAAAAATTTATATATAATTCTATTGAAACCAGCAATTTTTTAATATTTGAAACAAAAAATGTTGCAATATAATTAAAATTGAATATTAAACAAAATTTATATTACTACACAAAAAATATATATATATATATAATATTTATTACAATAAAATTGAAAATGGTCTTGAATTATAAATAAATAAACAAATCCTCTATATGGCATACTCCTTGCCCGAGTGGCGTCAAAAGGCTGAAGTGCTTGTAAGCCTAAATTTAGGTACAATTGATTAAAATCCTGCACAAGGGAATAAAAGAAGTAAATTATCAAATTCATCTCTTTTGAAAGAATTCTTAGCATCTATGATTTTAAAATAGTGTAAGAGATCTAACTGTATACATTACAAATCAACAGCTATCCTAATCTTACCATTCTGAAAACATCAGAGTTAGCTCCCATTCCTGAAAGCATCAGTCCAACCTGTTCATATTGAGCCACATTACCAACCATTATCCTTAAATTGTCGATTTCAACAGTACTTTAACAGTATGTCTACATCCAGCAAGTCCAACAAAGTTGAGACGTCCAAATGCAGCCATAATGTCAAAGAGGAATCAGAGCTTACCTTATTAAAATGGACGAATTGGAGGGAATCGGAAAGCGGAACACGGCCACTCGACTTTGAGTTGAACACAGGATCTTCAATGCATGAAATAGATAGAGAAGAGAAGAAATCAAGCATCTACTCCAAAGCAAGCCTATGTCACAATCAATCCAACCGATTAATGTACAATACAAACTACAAATGTTAGGATTCTGAAGTTTAAAATCACTATCATCTATCTCGTTGATCATTATTTATTTTGAAAACAAGAGCACTCAAAAAAAAAAAAAAAAACAGAAACCCAAGAGACATGATTGCATCCATATCTAAGAACACACCTAGAAGCTTCCTCTCTTTCAAAGAATTGCATGATCAGGCAAGCAAGGCCACCAATGCCATTGTTCAAATATTCTAAACCACACATTCCATACCTAATAATAATGATAATGATAATTGTTTTTATAAAGAAGTATGAGAATCAAATCTCGATGTCATTAGAACAAAGACTTTAGTATTCAGTTTGTAATAGTGGGTCCCCTGTTCAGGATCCTCACCTTCTAACTGATGAACCCCACGGTGGATGGACAATACCATAAAAATTCTACCAGATTAAAAGATCCTAACCATCCAATCTATGGGCCTTCGCACAGTGGATACTGATAGTTGTTGTATTTCTTCTCTCTACTACAAAATAATGATTGATTGTCCCTTTAAATGGAGACGTTTGGTGCATAATCCATTTGTGGGGCACATCCAATCAACAATCTGGATCACCCCATTTGGAGGTGGCATTTGTGCCCAATTCATCATTAGCAAAACCCAAATGAAAATTTAAAAAGAAAAAGAAGAAAAAGAAGAGAGAATCCCATTCATCCACGCAAAACCCAACAGAAACACTGATACTTCAAATCCCCATCCATCAGTGGTTTCACTATTTCCTGTAAAGAAAATATCAAGAGCTAAAGAAAGATAGGGAAAGAACAGATCTAAGAGAAAACCCATATTTTCATTGGGAGAAGATTTGGCAAAGTTGTAATATTAACATAGTTATAGAGATATTTTGGTCAGAAGTGACAAAATATTTTCACGCAAATCACTTACTGCAATCCTTATTAAGTCAAGTGAAGGGAGGAAAGCTGGAAAAACACAACCCATATTTTCATTGAAAATCCAAATTAAGCACTTAATTATTTGGATTTGCCAAATCTTCAATTACAAAGTGAAAATCCCAATTTTCAGTGATAAAGTGCTGAATTTTTTTATTTTTATTTTTTAAAATCAAACAGCCCTAAGCGAAGTCTATTTGAATGTCCCATTTTTCGCCACCGCCTCACACAAGGAGTCTTGCAGGTGGGTGGACTTGTATTTGGGTTAACGGCAAAGAACATGGCTAAAAAAAAGGAGCATCCCTCATTGCATAAACAAATTCCATGAGAATCAACTCTGTAGAATTATTAGGCTTTTTAAGGGAACGTCCTTCACAGACACTCATGAGGACAAGTTGTGCCGGTTCATTCATTAGTTGTAAAATTGTTACACTCGTCAAGGGAACATCCTTCACCAACATGGCACATGGGTGGCATCCGTTCATCGGACCCCCCACTTGCCCTGACCCGAAAGTTAGTTCAGTCTACTTACAGGTGAACCCCACTACAAGAAAATAGATGGAGAAAGTTAGGGCAAACAAAAATGAAGATCACCTCAACTGATGACTGGCGAAGGTATCGCAAGCATGCCATAATGACGCCTCTGGGGTAGAGTCCATATGCGCATGTCCTGTACTGTGGCTCCATCAACATACGCTGTGACTACGAACAAATACGAGCAACTCGGTCGCTAGAAACACTTGCATTACATGCCGGATGAAACACCACTGAAACATCTGCAACTACAAAACAAGGTAAAACTGCAGTCGAGCTAGAGCTCTCAACTTTGGTACACAAGCAGATTATGAAGTGGCCCACATTAATTAGGCATTAAGAAAAGAACCCCACAAGTTCCAAAAGGGCATGAAGATGATTTGCTAGAATTTCTATTTCAAAAATTTCTCAGAAAAGTATAACCATAAAAAAGCAGGTTTGGGAAGAGATTGTTATGCACTTTTGCAGACTTACTATCACTGGCTTGAAAACATCGATGATGGTTAACGTCCACTCAACATAAAGTTTGGCCATGTTACATTAATCTATAATTAACAAGAGAGCATTACAATTTGTCGGAGTCCATACAACATGTCTTTCTTTGGATTATACTGAGCTTTCTAAATGAATGGTGCGCAATTGTCTTCGTTGATGTAAGACCAAGCGATTCGGTGCCAAAATGAACTTAGTCCTGCAAGCCACCACGGGAAAGGAAGAAAAAACAACTTCAATAATTAATCGAGTTGTTAATAATATCATGGAATTTTCTACATGGATGCAAAGTAATGATGTGTCACTAAAAGAGAAGAAGACATCAGTACACAACAAGAAACCATTTTCTAGCAAGATAAGGTTGGACTTTCCAAAAAGTATGTGAAAAGAAAGGTAGAGAACAATATATCATTTCAAACATGGAGACTAGAGAAACTGGGGCCGATTCGGCTTCCAAACATCATGCCCACAAGAATGGCAGCTGACTTTACATGCTACAAACAATTACAATTCAATAATTTACAGATCTAAGGGAATTTGTTAAGGGTCTCTGTTTAGCAAGGAAATTCCCCTCTTAATCCTGATTTTCTCAGGCCCCATCCATCCAAGTTAGGTTAGCACACATTGAACAGCGCTGCCACTCAGTCACAGATTTTAATCGTTTTATTTTATTCAAGCATTGCAAACTTGTGATTAAGCAGGAGAAAGCGCCACTTATTACACACTAATCTGGTGTGGAGCCTGTCCAAATCAGGATTTAGGTATTGATCCCAATTTTTGGGGATTTCCTTCCACAACCGACCACAATTTATTCTCTCTCTTTCTTTTAAAATCTAGCACCATCAGAAGGAAACCATTGTCAACCAAGATGTTCAAGTTTATGGAAGTTTCAGCTGAAGAATGAATGGTAAAGCTGAAAGATGCACTAGGGGTAATTATTTTTGGTAGAAAAACGGTCAGATTTAGGCATTGAGTGATTATTTTTGGTGCTTGTAGATGGTTGCTTGCAACTAGAATTCCTCATTTAAATCTAAGTCATGACTGTTAAAAAGACATGTGAATACCCCAAAAGATGAAGTTCCATTGTTGCTTTGTATTGTGATGGTATTTCCATCAATGCCGCCAGAGCAAACTCTGTCTCCTTCTTGCATAAGGGGATGTTTTGTGCCATTATCTCTGTGAAATTCACAAACTGCAAGGGATAAAAGCAATAGGTCTTTGTATATGAGTCAAGACTGTTTATATATATGATCGTTATTCCACACAGTAGAAGTGTTTATAGTTTAGATTTATAACCTGAGGCTGAAAATTATCGAAGGCCCAAGCAGATATATTGTCATCAAATTGACGCATCATATCACAAGGTCCATTGCCAACTCCAACCAGAATTATCGATAAGGGGTAATTACTGCAAAAATACTTAAAATCAGAAATGTTTAGATGATCCAAACTGTTAAAATCACAACGCATGGCTTCCAGTAACTACCTAGCTTTGACTATGGCATCAATTGTATCCTTTTCTTGTGGACTTACATCGCAATGATGCGTGTCCATATTTTGGGTGACCTATATCAAGTGAGCACCAAGAGCATCAGTATTGAGATGTAGAAAACAACACGGTTACGACAATTATGGAAAGAAACAGAACATCAACTTAGTGGTGGGACCCACTTGAGAATAGCATGGATCTCACACACATGTGCCACTCGATGATGTAGAGCAGGTCGAGGATACTTTCATGGCAAGGATGGACCAGAGAAGGCCCGATCAAAGGCGAAGTGACCAGGACCATCAGAACCTTAAAACAGTCGTGTCTTGTAAATTGGAATGAGTTCTTCGACGTATCCTATATGATTTTGGGTAGGAGAATCTACTTTAGCTAACCAACCCCACTATGCCGGGTTGCCATGCCGGATTTGCGAGATTCCATCAGATTGATGGTCAAAAGCCTATTTATTTCCGTTTTTATTATAAATAGTAAGTTCTAGTTCGATCATAACTTCCGATCCTTTTGAATTTTAGGAGTTGTGCCCAACATGAAAAGGCTTTGAAATTTTAGGAGAATAATGTGGTTAGGCCAGATTGGACAATTACTATATTTTTGGTGAAAACTATGAAGTCTAGTAGGAATCATGACAGTTTATAAATAGTAAGTCACGTTTTCAAGGAGTTTTGAGTTTAAAACTTTTTACATGGTTTGAGTTCCCTATTTGAAGGATTGTAATTTTTTATCATCAATCAATTTATTTCCAATTTATTAGAAATTATTTCTATTTGTATCCATCATAAATTTGGGGAAGCTTTGTGAGGAGTTCAGAGTGCTCCGTGGATTCGGAGTAGTTATATCCTTGAGGAAGACGGTGATGGACCTCATCATGTCCACTCTTGCATCACTTGAGTATGGTTTCAAATCTCATTCTCATGAGTAGCCCTAGCATAGATCCAACTAGAGATGCAGAATCCCTATATAATCTAGAATTTATTGTTCTCAAGGCAACCAAACATACACTCATCGACATCACATTCCACGTTCCATAACCGGGAAAAAAATGTAATAATAAACATACTAAGAAGGCATTGTAATACTAGGATAGGACGACAACCCATTTCCACGGGCGTTTAGGTCTAACAGCTCAGACCTGTATTGATCTATTCTGGCCAGGAATATCAATAATCTAAAATCATTTAAAATTTTGGAAATAGAAACTAGTACACTCCCAGCACAGCGGTTTAGGCATTTGATTAGTAAGTAGAGGTCATGGTTTATTTTGAACCTTGATGGGTCAATCTTTCCGTGGCCTACCAGGTTGAGCCGGTCAGACCATCCCATCCTATCCAGGTTCTAAAACATAGGAGAACAAAAAAACATACCTGTCCATCTGCTATGATCAGAAGCACATGATACTGACCCTTGTTCTTCTCCACAATGCCTATAGCGGTCTCAATAATTGGAGCGAACGATGTCGGTCCTGTTACAAAGGATAGGAATCAGGTCCCATTAAGACCCGTTGAAAAGGCCAAGCTATATGTCCTAGAGGGGGGGGTGAATAGGACTATGCCAAATTTAAAAATAAATCAGCGGAACAAAAGTAAATCAATACTCTTACAATAATGAATCAATTCACAATGCTAAATATAAATCACCTTGATAAATAATTATTGAGAGATTGATACAAATTCAGTTCTAAGGACAACCTTACACCATAATAAACAAGGGCTTATGGTAGGACAACCTTATTTCTAGAACCTCTTTTGAATCAAGAACTCAATGTTAATATAAGTAAATGAAATAGCAAGGAATTGAAAATAAATGCAGAAGTAAAGATCTAAATTATTACAACAATCCCCACACTTGCTTGAAAATGTAAATAGTTACAACATTCACATCCACTTGTACATTCCACACAATCAAATGATAAAAGATATGAAAATTAATCAAGCATTCAATCCACAAGACAAAGAGTTATAGTGGTTCTTTGTGTGTACACCAATTGTTTTACAATAGCCACACAGAATGCTACTCCACTCCTAATATCCTCACACAGGGGATATTAGCGTTCACTATCAAATAGGTTTTCACAGGTTCACCAAAAACCTTTACAATTGTGTCTTTTTCACTTGGGCTTACACAATTCAAAAACCCCTTTTTTTCTGAGTTTTCTGGTTTTCCTCAGACAACCAATACAATGAGATTTTTCTGGCTCAATCTCAAACAAAACCAATACAATGAGATTTTTCTGGCTTAACCTCAAACAAAACCAAAAATAAATGAATTTTACAGAAATGTAAAATACCTGGATTTTTCCTTTAGCAGCCCGGTAGAACCAATCGGAGTAGATGATTGAATATCAAAGTTCAATTTCCAATACTCACATTCATAGGGTTCTAACTTCTAATAGATTTTAGATTTTAACTTGTTGGGCGTAGCTATATTTGATTTTGATTCCAAGAAGAAGGAATAATATAATTCCTCTTTTCAAATAAGATTGGAATAGAGAAACAAAATCAAATTAAATAAGCTAGCAAAAAGGAATATTAAATAAGCACAATTTAGCTTAAAATAAACACAGACTTATCTCGAGTGATTACTTGAAAATTCTTGAAAGGAATGGAGTTACGAATATAAAAACTCGAATTTCGTGTTCAATTTATAGAAGAAAAAATCGTTCCTACGATTTGGTCTTAGAAACCTAGGGTGGTCGTAGCTCTAACAATTTTTGAAAATTTGAGCGCGATCTTTGAAAACCGTTCTACGACATCGGTCGTGTGTACCCTACGGACCGGTCGTGGGACACCTACGACCCAGTCGTGGGACACCTACGGCCCGGGTCGTAGGACCATGAAATAGGTTCTTTGGACTTTCGGTCGTAGCTCCACGACCGATCGTGGACGAGTCGAAGCCAACCTACGGACCGGTCGAAGGACCTCAGGACTGGTCGTGGGCGTTCCAAAAATCTGAAAAATCTTCAACAAATTAGGACTGGTCGTGGAATTTCTTGGACTAGTCGAACCAATGCTAGGACTGGTCGAACAAGAGCTAGGACAGGTCTTGGAACAGACTAAGCTTATGTAGAATAAACATTTGTTTTATGTATCCAAAATGACCTACTTAAAGGGTCAACCTAAGGTCATTCAAACCTGAAATATGACGTATGGACATTGAACTTCAACCATTCAACGAATGTAGATTGTTTGAACCAATATCTGGCTTGAAGTCTTGAACAATATCAGGCTTGAAGTCTTGAGATCTTTATCAACATTTGAACCTTGAGAACTTCAACATCTTGAGCTTCATCTTGTAGCTTTTTGAACTTTAACATCTTGTGCTTCAACTTGTAGCTTTTTGAACTTTAACATCTTGTGCTTCAACTTGTAGCATCTTGAAGTATAAAATCATCATACCAGCACAAGACACAGATAGATGTTTTGACACATCAAAATTTGACAACCAAAGGAGTATGAGACCATAACCCTTACAATCTCCCCTTTGTCAAATTTGTGACAAAACAACACACCAAGTATATAATTCTTCCAATAGACATAAGAGAAGTACAAAGCAAGCACAGATGAACAAGCACAGATGAACAGATGATAAGCAATGTATAGACATGATAAGCAATAATCATATTCCCACAACTCATGAGAAGTTTAACTCCCCCTGAGTAATAGCACAACAAAATTTAACTCTTAACTCCCCCTGAGTAATAGCTAGCACAACAACAAAACAAAATTTGTAACATTCACCAAACTTCTCCCCCTTTTTGACACAAAATGACAAAGGAAGAAAAGCAGTTAATGTGCATACCCAATTTGGAGTTAAAGCAAAAAAAATAGTCCATAACCAACAAAAAGATTAGAGATGCAAGCTAATATCAGTAAATATTACAGACCAAAGAAAAATTCAGTCAGAACCAGAAGAAGGTGCAGGATTAGATGGATCAATTTTGTGTAATCCCTTAGCAATTCGCCTCATATATTTACGCATATAAGAAAATTGTGTGTCTTGAGTAACACGAATTTGAGCCACCTGCTCTTGAAGAGAATTCAACCTTTCATCAAAATCGAAGGCTGAAAATCAGGATCATCAGCCGAGTCGACTCAAGTTCTTCAAATAAGTCATCCATATTCACGTCCTCAGGAAGATTACTAGCTTCAGCATTACCTGCTTCACCACCACTGCTACCAGCATCCACTTGGCCTCTAGCCAAATCTAAAGTCATCTTATTAAGATTGGAGTTATTAAAAGGAAGATGGTGGATGGGTTTTTCCCTAGTAGGCATGGCTATGAGCATATGATTTGCTAACCTAGTCAGTAAATAACCAAAGGGTATATCACTATGTCCAGGATGGTGACGTGAGAATAATGGAATGACAGATTAAAGAAGGGAGGCATATATTAACACGAGAGACAACGAGAATGCAAAACACGAACCATAAAGAAGTGAGTTCGGTTTTGTTACCAGAACGTGGATAAAGATTCGAAATGAATATCTTATGAAGTACTACGTATGCTGGGTAACAAATACCTTGAGGGAAGTACATGACCTTTATGAGTCCAATGAACATCCATATTACATAAGTCTCTAGTAAGCATTCGTCGTTCAGATTCTGAGAGACTATCATGTAAAATATTAATTGGAATGCTTTCATCATTGATAGGTATTTCCATAATATACGCAATCAAATGTCGATCTACAACAAACAAACCTTCTTGAGTATCAACTTTAAATGTTAAATTCTCAAGAGAAAAATCGCAGATACATGCAAACATGGATTGGGCAATGGACTGGTATGCAGCTCCACCCCAATGTAGGATGTTATCCCATCCCACAGATTCCAACAAAGAAGGAATACCAAAAGAAGCAATGTGATTGACATTAACATGACGTTCAACAATTACATTACGCATACGCAAATCTCGAGCATCAGTAGAATCATTTTCAGGAGAACGAAGATGACGTTGAACAATGGAAGTTGATCTAGAAGAAGATGGACCTCGAGTAGTTTTCTTTTTACCTCTAGGATCCATTTTCAAAGAAAGATTTCAAGGAAACAACAAAATGCAAGATAGAAGGAATGAGATTTAGATAGAACAGATTTTTTAAGAGAAAAACCCCAAATCCTGCAATCAATGATCAAATAGATTCCACAAACATGAGTTTTGAAGCACTAATAGTAAGAATCTACAAGAAAAATGTAAAAGAATCACTAACCTTGAAAAACAATGAAGATGGGTTGGGGCAGCCGTAGCTAGGACGGTTGGAAAGAAATGAAGAAATGAAGAAGAAGACTAAAATCCCCAATTTTAAGTGAAATCCGTGCTACTGACGAATGTCGTGTATGCGTGTTCGAATCGGTCGTAAGCACGGCGTGTGTATTCTCACGACAGGTCGAGTATGACAAAAAATTTGCAATTTTTTTTTCTTATTTTTTTTAAATAATTTCAAGTTTAAGCAAATAAAACATCAAACTTATGATACACAAAATCATGCAAACTCAATTTAAATTGCACATACCGAGATCAAATTTTAATTTATTAAACCGGCTTTTGTCGAGCGGTTTAGTGAAAATGTCCGCAAGTTGAATCTCGGTTGGAATGTAATCCAAATTTATTAATTTTTCTTCCACTAATTCACGAATGTAATGAAATCTAATGTCAATATGCTTAGTACGTGAATTTGAATCGGATTTTTAGAGATATTTATTACCTTTGGAATTATCACAAAATAAAATCATAGAATCTTGAGTAATTCCATAATCGCTTAACATTCGTTTCATCCAAACAAGTTGAGTACATGCATTTCCAGCAGCAATGTATTCAAACCTCGCAGTTGATAGCGATATAGAACTTTGCTTCTTGCTAAACCAAGAAACAAGACAATTTCCAATGTAGAAACAACCACCACTGGTTGATTTCCTATCATCAATGTTTCCGGCCAGTCGATCTCATCTGCGTGCAGGCTAATTGAACATTAGTCTCATGTGGATACCAGAGACCCAATTTAGTAGAACTTGCGACATAACGCATAATCCGCTTAATGCAGTTAAGTGAGATTCTTTAGGATTTGATTGATAACGAGCACAAATACCAACACTCAAAGCAATATCAGGTCTACTAGCAGTTAGATAAAGTAAACTACCAATTAAACTACGATATAATTTAGGATCTACATCATTACCTGTAGAGTCTTTTGAGAGTCTTACAGTTGTACTCATTGGAGTATCAAAATTTTTACCTTTCTCAAATCCAAATTTTTTAATTAAACTCGAGCATATTTGGTTTGTGAAATAAATATTCCATCAGTTGTTGTTTTACTTGCAATCCTAGGAAATAGTTTAATTCTCCAACCATGCTCATTTCGAATTTAGACTTCATCAAATCTGCAAACTCAACATGATCATGTTAGTACAGTTGATCCATAAATAATATCGTCAACATATATTTGAACCATTAGAATATCATCGTTATATTTCTTAACAAAGAGTGTCTTATCAACACACCCCATCTGAAAGTTATGACTTAGTAAAAACTTAGTCAATTTTTCGTACCATGCTCTGGGAGCTTGTTTCAGACCATAGAGAGCTTTCTTAAGACGATACACATGATCAGTAAATTTAGGATCTTCAAACCCTGTAGGTTGTTCAACATATACCTCTTCATGTAAATCACCATTCAGAAAGGCACTCTTAACATCCATTTGATAAATTTTAATTTTCTTAAAACATGCTATGGAGATAAAAAGTCTGATCGATTCAAGACGAGCTACAGGGGCAAATGTTTCATTATAGTCAATACCTTCGATTTGTGTATATCCCTATACAACTAGTCTTGCTTTATTTCGAATAATATTTCCAAGCTCATCAGATTTGTTTTTGAAAATCCATTTTGTTCCAATAATATGTTTATCTTTAGGTCTAGGAACAAGTTGCAGACATCATTTCTGACAAACTGATTAAGTTCTTCTTGCATCGCAAGAATCCAATTTTCATCAGAAAGTGCTTCTTTTACGTTACTCGGTTCAATCTGGGAGGTAAAGCATACGTAGTTACATATGTCCTCTAATTGTCTACGAGTGCGCACACCAGTGAGAGGGTTTCCAAGTATTTGAGAGGTTGGATGATCTTTATGAGTCCTTAATTCGGGATTAGTTTCACTTGATGAAGTTTCTTGTTTTTCAAGTATAAGAACTTCATCATTATCTAAACTAGGGACAGTGTCTTCAAAAGATCGTCAATCACAACATTTATTGACTCTTGAATCACACCGGTCCCTGTTGTTCGAACACGATAAAACACATTTGTTTAAAGAATAACCTAAAAGATCCCTTCATCACTTTTAGTGTCGAATTTTCCCAAATTTTCACGGTCACGCAAAATATAGCACTTCTTTGCCAAAAATTCGAAAATATTTGATGAAGGCTTTTTCTCAAACCACATTTCATAAGCCGTTTTATTATTAGATTTACAAATATAAACACGGTTAATAATGTAACAAGTGTATTCACGCTTCAAATTTGAGAGATTCTAGGTAGCTTCATGCTATTTAACATAACATTTCCCATTTCTTGAAGTACTCTATTCTTCCTCTCGACAATTCCATTTTGTTGAGGAGTTTTAGGTGCGAGAGAATTCATGCGATATTCACGATCGCTACAAAATTTCTCAAAACCGCTATTTTCAAATTCGGATCCATGATCACTACGGATCTTCCTGACTTGAGAACATTTTTCAGTTTGAATCGTTTTATAATCTTTTTCACTTCATCAAGGGTTTCTGATTTATCTTTCAAGAATGAAACCCAAGTGTATCTTGTATAATCATCTACAATAACTAAGATGTACTTTTTGCCACCTCGACTTTCCGTTCTTGTTGGTCCTATAAGATCCATATGGAGAAGCTCGAGTGGTCTTGTGGTGATATTGGAGTTCACCTTTTTGTGAGAGCTCCTAGTTTGTTTACCATACTGGCATTCACCACAGATCTTGTCTACTTTTTTCATTTTAGGTAGACCTTTTATTAGTTCACTTTTGCTCAATCTGTATAAATTTCTGTAGTGTACATGTCCAAGGCGTTTATGCCATAAATCTGTCTCATCGGTATGGACCATGTAGCACGTTTGATTAGATGAGCTACCATTGCTTACTATATAGCAGTTTTCAGAAGTTCTGCGACCAGTTAATATTACAGAACCCTTTTCATTTGAAATTTCACAACCTTGATTAGTAAATTTAACATTATGGTTGTTATCGCATATTTGAGATATGCTCAACAAGTTGTGTTTTAAACCTTCAACATATAACACATTTTTAAATAAGGGAAGGTTATAGAGTTGGACCGTACCTTTGCCAATTATCTTGCAGTTGCTACCATCACCAAATGTGACTGTCCCATCAGTCATATCATTAAGATCGGTGAATAGAGCTTTGTCGCCTGTCATATGTCTGGAGCATCCACTGTCTAGGTACCATTTTGAATGGCTTGTAGCTTTGAAAGCAGTGTGAGCAACCAAACAAGTAACCTTGGGAACCCATTTCAGTACTGTTTTGGGTTTAGGAGAATAATTGGTCTTGTTTTGTTTATAGTTATAAGAGTGACCTACTGAGTTAGATTTTAACAGCTCCTTAAGTAAATCAATAATTTTTTCAGCTAGCGGGTTTCGAATCTGATTTTTGAAATTTATATAGCTGCTTTTGTGTTTTTGAAAGGTTTTTGTATTTTTAGAAACAGCTTGATTAGTACCTTTTCCTTTTGAGTTAGAAGTCTCTCCTTTCACAAAAATGGAAGAAGCATTCTTCTGTTTAGGAGATGTGTTTTTATCAAAGCCCAACCCGGATCGATCACCACAATTTCTTGATCCAGGATAATAATTTTTCTAATTTTGGATCACCATGGGCATATCTCCATGTGTCCTTCAAACTCAGAAGAGAGGATACTTCATTTTTAAGTTTCTCATTTTCAGATTTCAAATTTTCAATTAGGGAGGTTTTGCATTCTAAATCACACTTTGATTTTTCAAAACAATCTGAAATTTGAGATTTTTCTAAAACAAGGGTTTCAAAACATTCTTTAAGTTTAAAGAACTTTTCTTTTTGAAGTTTTAGTTTGACATAATTTTACAACTTTCTTTATATAAGGCATTGTAAGCATCTTGTAGATCTTCATCATTTTCATGATCACTATCCAAATTTTCTTCACTTGTTGAATCATCGTGATCGAAAAAGGTAAACTTGGCTAGAGTCATAAGGGCCTTAAGTTCCTTTGCCCGACTCGGTTTGAATTTTTCGATTGAGAAGAGGCTTTAATCGACGATTCATCCCAAGTAGCCAACATACCCTTCCTTTTGGATCTGTCCTTTTAGGACATTTGTTTGCTAAATGCCCATATTCTTGACAGTTGTAACATTGACTATCTTTCAATGATTTCCAAGTTTTAGACTTAGGTTTAGAACGTTTCTTTTCATTTGCCTTTTGAAAGTCGACTCTTTTCTTACTTTTGAAAATCTTATAAAACTTTTTCGCTAAAGGGCCATATCATCTTGAGACTTTTCGAATCTGAATTTTCTTGAGTAATACTTTTAGATGACTTCAAAGCAATAGACTTACCTTTAGGAGCTTTAAAACTTAATTCATAGGTTTGCAAAGAACCAACTAATTCTTCTACCTTCATATTGTCCGTATCACGAAGTTCTGGATTGCGGTTACCTTTGAATTGAACCGTTCGGGAAGAGAGCGTAGTATTTTTGCACACACTTTACTTTCTCGAGATCTTTTCACCAAGACCCCACATAGAGTTTACAATGTCATTCAATCTAGTGTAAAAGTCCATAAACATTTCATTTTCCTCCATATGAATTTCTTCAAATTTAGTTGTGAGGAGTTGGACTTTAGATTTCTTGACAATTGTAGTACCTTCGTGTGTCATTTCTAAAATATCCCAGGCTTGCTTTGCAGTATCACAGGATATGATTCTTTTGAATTCATCCGGTGATAGTGCGCAAGTGATTGCATTTAGTGCTTTAGCATTAGCACTACTCTCATTTTTTTGAAGTGTGGTCCATTGAAAAAATGGTGTAATTTTCATAGATTTTGAACCATCAACACAGCAGTTACTTCCATGGTAGGAGGATTCCATTCGATCCGTGGCTAGCCACACACTTTCATCCATTGATCGAGAAAGATTCTCATTCGGCTTTCCAATAGGCATAGTTGGAGCCATCAAAAGGTGGAGGCCTAGTAAGCGAAAGGCTATCAAAATTTGACATCTTTTTATATAGCTTAGATCGTTAGCTCAGGAAATAAATCCAAATAAAAAGCAACAAAAATGAGCTATTAGGCTCTGATACCACTTGAAAAGGCCAAGCTATATGTCCTAGAGGGGGGGGGGGGGGTGAATAGGACTATGCCAAATTTAAAAATAAATCAGCGGAACAAAAGTAAATCAATACTCTTACAATAATGAATCAATTCACAATGCTAAATATAAATCACCTTGATAAATAATTATTGAGAGATTGATACAAATTCAGTTCTAAGGACAACCTTACACCATAATAAACAAGGGCTTATGGTAGGACAACCTTATTTCTAGAACCTCTTTTGAATCAAGAACTCAATGTTAATATAAGTAAATGAAATAGCAAGGAATTGAAAATAAATGCAGAAGTAAAGATCTAAATTATTACAACAATCCCCACACTTGCTTGAAAATGTAAATAGTTACAACATTCACATCCACTTGTACATTCCACACAATCAAATGATAAAAGATATGAAAATTAATCAAGCATTCAATCCACAAGACAAAGAGTTATAGTGGTTACTTTGTGTGTACACCAACCTGCTTTACAACAAATGACCACACATAGAATGCTACTCCACTCTAATATCCTCACACAGGGGATATTAGCGTTCACTATCAAATAGGTTTTCTCAGTTCACCAAAAACCTTTACAATTGTGTCTTTTTCACTTGGGCTTACACAATTCAAAAACCCCTTTTTCTGAGTTTTCTGGTTTTCCTCAGACAACCAATACAATGAGATTTTTCTGGCTCAATCTCAAACAAAACCAATACAATGAGATTTTTCTGGCTTAACCTCAAACAAAACCAAAAATAAATGAATTTTACAGAAATGTAAAATACCTGGATTTTTCCTTTAGCAGCCCGGTAGAACCAATCGGAGTAGATGATTGAATATCAAAGTTCAATTTCCAATACTCACATTCATAGGGTTCTAACTTCTAATAGATTTTAGATTTTAACTTGTTGGGCGTAGCTATATTTGATTTTGATTCCAAGAAGAAGGAATAATATAATTCCTCTTTTCAAATAAGATTGGAATAGAGAAACAAAATCAAATTAAATAAGCTAGCAAAAAGGAATATTAAATAAGCACAATTTAGCTTAAAATAAACACAGACTTATCTCAGAGTGATTACTTGAAAATTCTTGAAAGGAATGGAGTTCTGAATGTAAAAACTCTGAATTTCGTGTTCAATTTATAGAAGAAAAAATCGTTCCTACGACTGGTCTTAGAAACCTAGGACTGGTCGTAGCTCTAACAGATTTTTGAAAATTTGAGCGCGATCTTTGAAAACCGTTCTACGACTGGTCGTGTGTACCCTACGACTGGTCGTGGGACACCTACGACTGGTCGTGGGACACCTACCGGTCGTAGGACCATGAAATAGGTTCTTGGACTTTCGGCCGTAGCTCCACGACCGATCGTGGACGAGTCGAAGCCAACCTACGACCGGTCGAAGGACCTCCAGGATCGGTCGTGGGCGTTCAAAAAATCCGAAAAATCTTCAACAAATTAGGACCGGTCGTGGAATTTCTTGGACTAGTCGAACCAATGCTGGGGACCTGGTCGAACACAAGAGCTAGGATGAGGTCTTGGAAAGACTAAGCTTATGTAGAATAAACATTTGTTTTATGTATCCAAAATGACCTACTTAAAGGGTCAACCTAAGGTCATTCAAACCCGAAATATGACGTATGGACATTGAACTTCAACCATTCAACGAATGTAGATTGTTTGAACCAATATCGGCTTGAAGTCTTGAACAATATCGCTTGAAGTCTTGAGATCTTGAGATCTTCATCAACATTTGAACCTTGAGAACTTCAACATCTTGAGCTTCATCTTGTAGCTTTTTGAACTTTAACATCTTGTGCTTCAACTTGTAGCTTTTTGAACTTTAACATCTTGTGCTTCAACTTGTAGCATCTTGAAGTATAAAATCATCATACCAGCACAAGACACAGATAGATGTTTTGACACATCAAAATTTGACAACCAAAGGAGTATGAGACCATAACCCTTACAATCTCCCCCTTTGTCAAATTTGTGACAAAACAGCACACCAAGTATATAATTCTTCCAATAGACATAAGAGAAGTACAAAGCAAGCACAGATGAACAAGCACAGATGAACAGATGATAAGCAATGTATAGACATGATAAGCAATAATCATATTCCCACAACTCATGAGAAGTTTAACTCCCCCTGAGTAATAGCACAACAAAATTTAACTCTTAACTCCCCCTGAGTAATAGCTAGCACAACAACAAAACAAAATTTGTAACATTCACCAAACTTCTCCCCCTTTTTGACACAAAATGACAAAGGAAGAAAAGCAGTTAATGTGCATACCCAATTTGGAGTTAAAGCAAAAAAAATAGTCCATAACCAACAAAAAGATTAGAGATGCAAGCTAATATCAGTAAATATTATGACCAAAGAAAAATTCAATGGAACTGTAAGAAGGTGCAGGATTAGATGGATCAATTTTGTGTAATCCCTTAGCAATTCGCCTCATATATTTACGCATATAAGAAAATTGTGTGTCTTGAGTAACACGAATTGAGCCACCGCTTCTTGAAGAGAATTCAACCTTTCATCAAAATCAAGGTGAAAATCAGATCATCACCGAGTCTGACTCAAGTTCTTCAAATAAGTCATCCATATTCACGTCCTCAGGAAGATTACTAGCTTCAAGATTACCGCTTCACCACCATCAAGCACAAGATCCACTTGGCCTCTAGCCAAATCTAAAGTCATCTTATTAAGATTGGAGTTATTAAAAGGAAGATGGTGGATGGGTTTTTCCCTAGTAGGCATGGCTATGAGCATATGATTTGCTAACCTAGTCAGTAAATAACCAAAGGGTATATCACTATGTCCAGGATGGTGACGTGACAGAATAATGGAATGACAGATTAAAGAAGGGAGGCATATATTAACACCAGAGACAACAGAATGCAAAACACGAACCATAAAAGAAGTGAGTTCGGTTTTGTTACCAGAACGTGGATAAAGATTCGAAATGAATATCTTATGAAGTACTCTGTGTCTGGGTAACAAATACCTTGAGGGAAGTACATGACCTTTATGAGTCCAATGAACATCCATATTACATAAGTCTCTAGTAAGCATTCGTCGTTCAGATTCTGAGAGACTATCATGTAAAATATTAATTGGAATGCTTTCATCATTGATAGGTATTTCCATAATATCTGCAATCAAATGTCGATCTACAACAAACAAACCTTCTTGAGTATCAACTTTAAATGTTAAATTCTCAAGAGAAAAATCGCAGATACATGCAAACATGGATTGGGCAATGGACTGGTATGCAGCTCCACCCCAATGTAGGATGTTATCCCATCCCACGTGATTCCAACAAAGAAGGAATACCAAAAGAAGCAATGTGATTGACATTAACATGACGTTCAACAATTACATTACGCATACGCAAATCTCGAGCATCAAGTAGAATCATTTTCAGGAGAACGAAGATGACGTTGAACAATGGAAGTTGATCTAGAAGAAGATGGACCTCGAGTAGTTTTCTTTTTACCTCTAGGATCCATTTTCAAAGAAAGATTTCAAGGAAACAACAAAATGCAAGATAGAAGGAATGAGATTTAGATAGAACAGATTTTTTAAGAGAAAAACCCCAAATCCTGCAATCAATGATCAAATAGATTCCACAAACATGAGTTTTGAAGCACTAATAGTAAGAATCTACAAGAAAAATGTAAAAGAATCACTAACCTTGAAAAACAATGAAGATGGGTCAGTACCGTAGCTAGGACGGTTGGAAAGAAATGAAGAAATGAAGAAGAAGACTAAAATCCCCAATTTTAAGTGAAATCCGTGTTTTTTACATGTGTCGTGTACGTGTTCGACAAAGTCAGAAGACGACCTAACGGTCGTGGTATTCTCACGACAGGTCGAGTATGACAAAAAATTTGCAATTTTTTTTTCTATATTTTTTTAAATAATTTCAAGTTTAAGCAAATAAAACATCAAACTTATGATACACAAAATCATGCAAACTCAATTTAAATTGCACATACCGAGATCAAATTTTAATTTATTAAACCGGCTTTTGTCGAGCGGTTTAGTGAAAATGTCCGCAAGTTGAATCTCGGTTGGAATGTAATCCAAATTTATTAATTTTTCTTCCACTAATTCACGAATGTAATGAAATCTAATGTCAATATGCTTAGTACGTGAATGCTGAACTGGATTTTTAGAGATATTTATTGACCGAATTATCACAAAATAAAATCATAGAATCTTGAGTAATTCCATAATCGCTAACATTCGTTTCATCCAAACAAGTTGAGTACATGCATTTCAAAGAAGAATGTATTCAAATTTCATATTGATAGCGATATAGAACTTTGCTTCTTGCTAAACCAAGAAACAAGACAATTTCCAATGTAGAAACAACCACCACCTGGTTGATTTCCTATCATCAATGTTTCCAAATTTCACCAAGATCTCAGGCACTGGCTAATTGAACATTAGTCTCATGTGGATACCAGAGACCCAATTTAGTAGAACTTGCGACATAACGCATAATCCGCTTAACAAAGAAGCTAAGTGAGATTCTTTAGGATTTGATTGATAACGAGCACAAATACCAACACTCAAAGCAATATCAGTCTACTAGCAGCTAGATAAAGTAAACTACCAATTAAACTACGATATAATTTAGGATCTACATCATTACCCGTAGAGTCTTTTGAGAGTCTTACGCTTGTACTCATTGGAGTATCAAAATTTTTACCTTTCTCAAATCCAAATTTTTTAATTAAACTCGAGCATATTTGGTTTGTGAAATAAATATTCCATCAAAGTTGTTGTTTTACTTGCAATCCTAGGAAATAGTTTAATTCTCCAACCATGCTCATTTCAATTTAGACTTCATCAAATCTGCAAACTCAACAAATCATGTTAGTACAAAGTTGATCCATAAATAATATCGTCAACATATATTTGAACCATTAGAATATCATCGTTATATTTCTTAACAAAGAGTGTCTTATCAACACACCATCCGAAAGTTATGACTTAGTAAAACTTAGTCAATTTTTCGTACCATGCCTGGGAGCTTGTTTCGCACCATAGAGAGCTTTCTTAAGACGATACACATGATCAAGTAAATTTAGGATCTTCAAACCCTGTAGGTTGTTCAACATATACCTCTTCATGTAAATCACCATTCAGAAAGGCACTCTTAACATCCATTTGATAAATTTTAATTTTCTTAAAACATGCTATGGAGATAAAAAGTCTGATCGATTCAAGACGAGCTACTGTGGGCAAATGTTTCATTATAGTCAATACCTTCGATTTGTGTATATCCCGTACAACTAGTCTTGCTTTATTTCGAATAATATTTCCAAGCTCATCGATTTGTTTTTGAAAATCCATTTTGTTCCAATAATATGTTTATCTTTAGGTCTAGGAACAAGTTGCCGACATCATTTTCGACAACCGATTAAGTTCTTCTTGCATCGCAAGAATCCAATTTTCATCGAAAGTGCTTCTTTTTACGTTACTCTGCTCAACTGGGAGGTAAAGCATACGTAGTTACATATGTCCTCTAATTGTCTACGAGTGCGCACACCAAATGAGAGGGTTTCCAAGTATTTGAGAGGTTGGATGATCTTTAACAAGTCCTTAATTCAGATTAGTTTCACTTGATGAAGTTTCTTGTTTTTCAAGTATAAGAACTTCATCATTATCTAAACTAGGGACATGTGTGTCTTCAAAAGATCGTCAATCACAACATTTATTGACTCTTGAATCACACCGGTCCTGTTGTTCGTAACACGATAAGCACGACTGTTTAAAGAATAACCTAAAAAGATCCCTTCATCACTTTTAGTGTCGAATTTTCCCAAATTTTCACGGTCACGCAAAATATAGCACTTGCTGCCAAAAATTCGAAAATATTTGACAGAAGGCTTTTTCTCAAACCACATTTCATAAGCCGTTTTATTATTAGATTTACAAATATAAACACGGTTAATAATGTAACAAGCTGTATTCACTGCTTCAGCCCAGAGATTCCTAGGTAGCTTCATGCTATTTAACATAACATTTCCCATTTCTTGAAGTACTCTATTCTTCCTCTCGACAATTCCATTTTGTTGAGGAGTTTTAGGTGCAGAGAATTCATGCGATATTCCCTGATCGCTACAAAATTTCTCAAAACCGCTATTTTCAAATTCGGATCCATGATCACTACGGATCTTGCTGACTTGAGAACATTTTTCGTTTGAACTGTTTTATAATCTTTTTCACTTCATCAAGGGTTTTCGATTTATCTTTCAAGAATGAAACCCAAGTGTATCTTGTATAATCATCTACAATAACTAAGATGTACTTTTTGCCACCTCGACTTTCCGTTCTTGTTGGTCCTATAAGATCCATATGGAGAAGCTCGAGTGGTCTTGTGGTGATATTGGAGTTCACCTTTTTGTGAGAGCTCCTAGTTTGTTTACCATACTGGCATTCACCACAGATCTTGTCTACTTTTTTCATTTTTAGGTAGACCTTTTATTAGTTCACTTTTGCTCAATCAGATATAAATTTAGTAGTGTACATGTCCAAGGCGTTTATGCCATAAACTGTCTCATCGGTATGGACCATGTAGCACGTTTGATTAGATGAGCTACCATTGCTTACTATATAGTTTTGCGTAAGTTCTCACGACCGTTAATATTACAGAACCCTTTTCATTTGAAATTTCACAACCTTGATTAGTAAATTTAACATTATGGTTGTTATCGCATATTTGAGATATGCTCAACAAGTTGTGTTTTAAACCTTCAACATATAACACATTTTTAAATAAGGGAAGGTTATAGAGTTGGACCGTACCTTTGCCAATTATCTTGCAGTTGCTACCATCACCAAATGTGACTGTCCCATCAGTCATATCATTAAGATCGGTGAATAGAGCTTTGTCGCCTGTCATATGTCTGGAGCATCCACTGCCTAGGTACCATTTTGAATGGCTTGTAGCTTTGAAAGGCAGTGAGCAACCAAACAAGTAACCTTGGGAACCCATTTCAAGATCTTGTTTTGGGTTTAGGAGAATAATTGGTCTTGTTTTGTTTATAGTTATAAGAGTGACCTATCGAGTTAGATTTTAACAAACTCCTTAAGTAAATCAATAATTTTTTCAAGCTAGCGGGTTTTAATCGATTTTTGAAATTTATATAGCTGCTTTTGTGTTTTTGAAAGGTTTTTGTATTTTTAGAAACAGCTTGATTAGTACCTTTTCCTTTTGAGTTAGAAGTCTCTCCTTTCACAAAAATGGAAGAAGCATTCTTCTGTTTAGGAGATGTGTTTTTATCAAAGCCCAACCCGGATCGATCACCACAATTTCTTGATCCGGATAATAATTTCTCTAATTTTGGATCACCATGGGCATATCTCCATGTGTCCTTCAAACTCAGAAGAGAGGATACTTCATTTTTAAGTTTCTCATTTTCAGATTTCAAATTTTCAATTAGGGAGGTTTTGCATTCTAAATCACACTTTGATTTTTCAAAACAATCTGAAATTTGAGATTTTTCTAAAACAAGGGTTTCAAAACATTCTTTAAGTTTAAAGAACTTTTCTTTTTGAAGTTTTAGTTTGACAAAGAATTTTACAACTTTCTTTATATAAGGCATTGTAAGCATCTTGTAGATCTTCATCATTTTCATGATCACTATCCAAATTTTCTTCACTTGTTGAATCATCGTGATCGAAAAGGTAAACTTGGCTAGAGTCATAAGGGCCTTAAGTTCATCGCCCGACTTTCTTTGAATTTTCTCGATTCAAGAGGCTTTAATCGACGATTCATCCCAAGTAGCCAACATACCCTTCCTTTTGGATCTGTTCCTTTTAGGACATTTGTTTGCTAAATGCCCATATTCTTGACAGCTTGTAACATTGACTATCTTTCAATGATTTCCAAGTTTTAGACTTAGGTTTAGAACGTTTCTTTTCATTTGCCTTTTGAAAGTCGACTCTTTTCTTACTTTTGAAAATCTTATAAAACTTTTTCGCTAAAGGGCCATATCATCTTCGACTTTTCTCAATCAATTTTCTTGAGTAATACTTTTAGATGACTTCAAAGCAATAGACTTACCTTTAGGAGCTTTAAAACTTAATTCATAGGTTTGCAAAGAACCAACTAATTCTTCTACCTTCATATTGTCCGTATCACGAAGTTCCTGGATTGCGGTTACCTTTGAATTGAACCGTTCAGAAGAGAGCGTAGTATTTTTGCACACACTTTACTTTTCGAGATCTTTTCACCAAGACCCCACATAGAGTTTACAATGTCATTCAATCTAGTGTAAAAGTCCATAAACATTTCATTTTCCTCCATATGAATTTCTTCAAATTTAGTTGTGAGGAGTTGGACTTTAGATTTCTTGACAATTGTAGTACCTTCGTGTGTCATTTCTAAAATATCCCAAGCTTGCTTTTGCAGTATCACAGATATGATTCTTTTGAATTCATCCTAGGTGATAGTGCTAAGTGATGCATTTAGTGCTTTAGCATTAGCACTACTCTCATTTTTTCAAGTGTGGTCCATTGAAAAATGGTGTAATTTTCATAGATTTTGAACCATCAACACCAAGTTACTTCCATGGTAGGAGGATTCCATTCACCATCGTGGCTAGCCACACACTTTCATCCATTGATCCGAGAAAGATTCTCATTCGGCTTTCCAATAGGCATAGTTGGAGCCATCAAAAGGTGGAGGCCTAGTAATCGAAAGGCTATCAAAATTTGACATCTTTTTATATAGCTTAGATCGTTAGCTCAGAAATAAATCCAAATAAAAAGCAACAAAAATGAGCTATTAGGCTCGATACCACTTGAAAAGGCCAAGCTATATGTCCTAGAGGGGGGGGGGGGGTGAATAGGACTATGCCAAATTTAAAAATAAATCACGGAACAAAAGTAAATCAATACTCTTACAATAATGAATCAATTCACAATGCTAAATATAAATCACCTTGATAAATAATTATTGAGAGATTGATACAAATTCATTCTAAGGACAACCTTACACCATAATAAACAAGGGCTTATGGTAGGACAACCTTATTTCTAGAACCTCTTTGAATCAAGAACTCAATGTTAATATAAGTAAATGAAATAGCAAGGAATTGAAAATAAATGCGTATAAAGATCTAAATTATTACAACAATCCCCACACTTGCTTGAAAATGTAAATAGTTACAACATTCACATCCACTTGTACATTCCACACAATCAAATGATAAAAGATATGAAAATTAATCAAGCATTCAATCCACAAGACAAAGAGTTATAGTGGTTCGCCTGTGTGTACACCAACTGTTTTACAACAGCCACACAGAATGCTACTCCACTCCTAATATCCTCACACAGGGGATATTAGCGTTCACTATCAAATAGGTTTTCACAGGTTCACCAAAAACCTTTACAATTGTGTCTTTTTCACTTGGGCTTACACAATTCAAAAACCCCTTTTTTTTTTGAGTTTTCTGGTTTTCCTCAGACAACCAATACAATGAGATTTTTCTGGCTCAATCTCAAACAAAACCAATACAATGAGATTTTTCTGGCTTAACCTCAAACAAAACCAAAATAAATGAATTTTACAGTAAATGTAAAATACCTGGATTTTTCCTTTTAGCAGCTCTGTGAGAACCAATCGGAGTAGATGATTGAATATCAAAGTTCAATTTCCAATACTCACATTCATAGGGTTCTAACTTCTAATAGATTTTAGATTTTAACTTGTTGGGCGTAGCTATATTTGATTTTGATTCCAAGAAGAAGGAATAATATAATTCCTCTTTTCAAATAAGATTGGAATAGAGAAACAAAATCAAATTAAATAAGCTAGCAAAAAGGAATATTAAATAAGCACAATTTAGCTTAAAATAAACACAGACTTATCTCAGAGTGATTACTTGAAAATTCTTGAAAGGAATGGAGTTCTGAATGTAAAAACTCTGAATTTCGTGTTCAATTTATAGAAGAAAAATCGTTCCTACGACTGGTCTTAGAAACCTAGGACTGGTCGTAGCTCTAATGCATTTTTGAAAATTTGAGCGCGATCTTTGAAAACCGTTCTACGACTGGTCGTGTGTACCCTACGACTGGTCGTGGGACACCTACGACTGGTCGTGGGACACCTACGACTGGTCGTAGGACCATGAAATAGGTTGCTGGACTTTCAGTCGTAGCTCCACGACTGATCGTGGACGAGTCGAAGCCAACCTACGACCGGTCGAAGGACCTCCAGGACTGGTCGTGGGCGTTCCAAAAAATTCGAAAAATCTTCAACAAATTAGGACTGGTCGTGGAATTTCTTGGACTAGTCGAACCAATGCTAGGACTGGTCGAACAAGAGCTAGGACAGTCTTGGAACAGACTAAGCTTATGTAGAATAAACATTTGTTTTATGTATCCAAAATGACCTACTTAAAGGGTCAACCTAAGGTCATTCAAACCTGAAATATGACGTATGGACATTGAACTTCAACCATTCAACGAATGTAGATTGTTTGAACCAATATCCGGCTTGAAGTCTTGAACAATATCAGCTTGAAGTCTTGAGATCTTTATCAACATTTGAACCTTGAGAACTTCAACATCTTGAGCTTCATCTTGTCTTTTTGAACTTTAACATGCTTCAACTTGTAGCTTTTTGAACTTTAACATCTTGTGCTTTTGAATCTTTAACATCTTGACACATCAAAATTTGCTTCAACTTGTAGCTTTTTGAACTTTAACATCTTGCCTGCTTCAACTCATTGAAGTCATAGCAATCTTGAAGTATAAAATCATCATACCTTTTAAAGAAGAAACTAAAAACTTCTTGGTCATGTGTTGACACTAAACCTGGACCATTCACCCCTAGTTTTGTGGAGGTCCTATATCGTATAGACCATCAGATCTTAGATCTTAAGGGCCCATTCTTCCACACATACTTTCATTAGCTATTTCAAATATTCTTTCGAAGTTAAACATGTTATGTGCTCTAAAGAAGGCCAATGGTAAAATGCAGAGCATTATATGATAACTATGGCATCGGGCACCCTACTGTACACAGGGCAAATAACTTAAACATGAACCATGTAAATGGTGGGACCTGCTGTATATTGTTCAGATACCCAAATTCATATTTGATTAGACAATGCTGACCTTATATAGATAAATGAATGTTTGTCGAATTTGGACCATTTACTAAATTTTACTTTTCACTGCACATTAGATGTCTACCAATCAGCCAGTTGGGAAGATACTTTACTGTAGTTTTTTTTTAGGAGTGCATCCACAATCACCATAGTTGTGGATTATGATGTTGTTGCCAACACCTTATAACTATCCTATGAGGAAATAGATTGTGAGAAGCAAAGCATATACACTAACCGTCTCCAAATCCAAAACAAGGAACAAGGTCATCCTCATCCAAGCCAGAAAGGGTCCTTCCAATGATAGATATTGCCCGTTCATATGGATTTTGTGAATCGCTGATGTGATGTAAGCTCCGACCGTTGAAAGAATTTTGACCTGATAGCAACAACATTGGCCGTAAATGTCTAGCCGATCCAAAAAACCAAATGACACAAAGCAATATATAATTTATGCCATTTCAACAGGAAATTGATCATACTAAGATAACGAGCATTTAATAATTGAACCTGAAGTAATCAGATCGATTAGTTGGCTTAGAAATGCAATAAATTTTCCCAATAGGAGTTCTAATCCTTCTATTCCAGATGCCAACGTGAATGAAAGATCTGGCAAGGATTTTTTTTTTCTCTCTCTTTATGAGAAATCTCCACCGTTAGATTATCATTGTAATGTGTGTAACAAATAAAATCAAGGAGTGGAAATTGCATATAACATTAGCAACTCATTCGAGGGGTCAGATCTTCTCAATGGAATCTACTGAGCTGGTTGGATTTTTCTTGATTTAAAAATAAAAATAAATTTATATACCATGTAGCCATGATAATGGTCATCAGCAACATAAAAATAAATTTATATACCATGTAGCCATGATAATGGTCATCAGCAACATCTGCATTGCTTCCTTTGTTGATTTTTCCTGAATATAGAACACAAAAATTCAAAGAAATTTTAATTTGAAAAATGTATTTTACCATACCTAAAATAACCCAAATGTAAAGTGCAAAAAATAGATCCAAAACCCTAGGAAACAAGAGAGTAGAAGATCTAGATACCTAATGAGTTATAAACCGCAAATCGAATGTAATTCAAATTGAAAAACTTCACCCGTCACGTAAATCCAAATGTAATTCAGATGGAAAACTGCAAATCAAGTATCGAACAAATCGAATCGTATCACAACAAATCGTTTCTATGTATTCACATGAAACAACATAGAAAAATCCTTAATTAGGGTTTCAACATAGTAAATCCCTAATTAGGGTTTCAACATTGTAAATCCCTAATTAGGAAATCACTAATGTTGAAATTGATGAAATCTAGACTCTTACCTGTTTCAGATCTTCATCTAAGCCCTAAAATTAATGGCGGCTCGTGCGAGAGAGAGATTCGGGGGTAGGAAGAAGCTGAGAATCGGGAGAGAGAGAGAGAGTCGTCGGGAGAGGGAGAGGGAGAGAGAGAGAGAGAGAGAGAGAGAGAGAGAGAGAGAGAGAGATTCGCGAGAGAGAGAGAGAGAGAGAGAGAGAGAGAGAGACAGTCGTCGGGAGAGACAGAGCTGCGAGTGAAATGAAAATGAAAATCGCGTCGTTTTTAATTTTTTATATCATCCGTGGTCTGCAGTTCAATAGCGCCGAAGATAGTTGCACAGAAGCGCCGCTTTTCAACAGTTTTGTTGTAGTGAATTGACGAACTTCATCATTAGGCATATATTCACCATCAAGGAAGAGGGCTAGAGTTGCACATGAGCCGAACTAAGTCAAGCTAGGCTCGACTCAGCTCAACTAGACTAGTAAGCTACCTCAACTCGAACTCGGCTCGATTCAATTAGCAATTTGAGCTGAGCTTGAGCTCGATCTTTCGAATTGAGTTTGATTTCAAGCCTACGAACTGAGTTCAAGTTTATATTTTAGAGTTTTTAATATATATTATAATATATAATATATATAATATTATTTAAATTTATAAATATTTACAAAATATTTATATTAAGTAAACCTATTCCGAGTTGAATTGGTTTGATCCAAGTCAAGTTCGAGTCAAGTTCCAACCCAAGTCGAGTCTAGTTCAGTTTAGGTTGGACTCAGCTTGAAATTTTTTCAAGCTCAAAAAATTAGCTCAAGAGCCGAGTTGAGTTGAGCTTTTTCTGAGTCATGTCGAGCAAGTAAACTAAGCTAACTCAGTTCATGTACAGCTCTGGGCCATCTTGTAAATGGTTTGAATCAGCCTCCTCATATCATATTATGATATATCAGGATTTATTGTAGCAAACCTCCAGTTGCACAAGTCACACCCCAAATCATGGGATATGCATACGTTGAGGATTTGCATAGAATCCTCAACTATTATGTGATCATACAGAATGTGTATAAGAATGTGTATAAGACGTTGATAGAAAATGATACAATTAGATCAGCCAAAAAAATAATAATTCCCTCAGCCAAAAAATTAAACAGGCTCATTGAATAGGTCAGCACATGCACATAAAAGACATGGGAGCTTAAGAAGAATTGATCGAAGGCCTACTACAAGACATCTATATTATGCATGATTTTTGAAGCCACCATTTTCAGGCTTTACAGGGCAGGGCCCATTGTTCAATGGTCCAAACTGATAAGATTGTACCATGTTCCCATGTGCAACTGCAACATATATGCAATATGGATTTTATTAGTATACCTTGTATAAATAGTGCATAACAAACAATAAAGTATTGAATTGAGTCTCATGTATATAATAATTCTCACAATATATGATACAGAAATTCGTAATTTGATGTTTGTAGCATTTACTTTACGCGAATGGGTGCATGTGAACTGTCAGACGATGTACTTTTTTCTTTGTATTTTTCCTATTACTAGGATATTCACAAGACTCATTCATTCAAGCAGACAACTCCACTAGAATCTCCAAACATGTCCCTATCAGTCACAGGTACAATTAATTAGATAGTCCATTAGCTATCACATCCCCAATCGACGGGTTGATCTAGACTTTTGTCCCTGCCGTGGAGTACTTCACATTCACAAGATACATGACTATCAGCAAAAGCCTTCTGACACTTATATTCTTCTGAGGTAAAAAAAAAAAAAAAAACTTTGATACACTTGCAGACTGTGTTGGATAACATGCAGGCACTTGGTAATTATTTAGAAAATGCATTCCTGCCGTACGAGTGGTAAAATTACACCATCCATATAATGGTACTTCCTGTGCATGAACTTTGAAGTAAGTAAAAAATTAAGCTTACAGGTTCATCAAACTATCAAATTAGTGGACACTTATTGGATGGTTAAGATGAAAAATATCCAATGGTATGTCTTATTCACACAAACAAGAGTCCATAAATTAGAGGTTAGGATTGTTCAACTAACCTGATCTTAGGTGTGTTACTTTCCCACAATGGGCTGCACATTTTACTCAATTTTGTTTGAATTAATGATTTAATGTACACCACATTTATAATTTCCGAGTGCCTGTATATAAAGCATCATAGTCAGCCTGATCATCGTATAATTCCACAGTTGACGGCTGGTTACTTTTTAATCATTCGTCTAATGGTTAACAAAGGAACGGGCATTCTTTCTTTGTGAATGTGATCTTAGGATATGCCTGCTTCATTATTAGCCATTAATTTAGACAGCTTGTTACTTGAAATAGTCCATCCCTTCCGTGACATATTGGCTTTGACTTAAGGGCCATTTAGACAGCCATCATAGTCACATCCCTCCATTGGCGTATAGACGTGGCTTCCGTTCTTGCCGTAAAGTTCACGGGGTGCAATGTAGACGGTCTTTCAGTCACATTCCTCTAGTGAGAGACTGACCATGCCTTCAGTACCTGCCTATGCTTACTAGATACATTTTTATTGGATGGTTTTTTTTTTTTTAAATAATAAAAAAAAAAGCCAAGTGGTCTTAATATAATCCCAAACCAAGTGTCCAGAAATCTAAGGTAAGGATGGTCCAAATAATCTGATGTTGTATAGTTTCTGTTGGGAAAAAAATAAAACAAGTCCGGAGACTCGGTTATGGAATGGACCAATTCTATTGACATTGCCCGGGACCCCCGAGGCGACAAGCCCGACCAAGGCAGGTAAAGCAAAATGCCTAAAGGAGAGACTTAGCTCGGATTCCAGGGAATGAATCCCAACCGAGACTTAAAAAGTCATGAACCACAAGGCTAAATATGTAAGATGCATAAAGTTGACTCGGTAAACGAGACAACAACATCTTAAGAAGCCAATTAAGGACCAAAACTTAGAAGCCACCTGACCGACCATAAAACCAACCCATATTTAGGTCAGTTACAGAGTCGGCTATCGGATTAATTGATATCGATTATGGATCGGTTCCATCTCATCCGACAAAAGGCAAACAACTCTATCCTTGTAGCTAGCCGAGACTCATTCATCACTAGAGTCAGTTACGACCGAGCCAAGCAAGGAATAAACGGTGTAAGTGAAAACACCGTCCCGAGAATCTAGTAAAAGGATCCCCGATCCTAAAAATCTCGAGATCGGGTGGAGTCCAAAAACGGATTAAATCAAATCTCCGAGATACCAGGAAGAAAATCTTTGTATGACGGGACCCTCCCATTTCCATAAATATAGGAAACTTCCACATTGAAAGGTACGTAGAAAACTCTCCTAAAAACCTTTTAGTCCGAACCTATAGCTGACTTTAGCATCGGAGGGTCCCCGGATCTAGCCAGGGTCTCCTTTGTTTCCTTCTTACGTAAGTGATAGGGCGGAGGAGGACGCACCAGTTTTTTGCATCAACAGATTGGCGCCGTCTGTGAGAAACGATACGAAAAGTCATTTTCCAGGCTCTATTTAGTAGCTTCAAACAAGTTTTAATGGCGAGGACTAGAAAAACTACTCAAGATGAGCCGAATGACATCATTATCACTGGACCGCCCGCAATTGAAGGACCGCCGGGTACGAACGGGGCCCAGGGAGCCCAGAACCGACCCGATAACCGACAAGGATCTACAGCTCATCTGGCAACCTCTGTTTTGACTAAGCATACTCAGCAGAACCGAGGCAATGGGTGATTAGATAGGGAGGTCCAGGAACTCAGAACCGATATAAACTTCATGAAGTAAATGCTGGAACAGATTCATCGTCAGCAAATCCAGCTGCCTTAGCGCAATGATGGTCAGGCGATGAACGCCCCACAACAATTCCCCGACCATCAGCCTGTCGCTCCGCTATCTGTCCCTCAGCAAAGTCAACACTAGGGTCTGTTCGAGCCAGCACCCGCTCATTCCGTGACCGCCTCGCTGCCTGCCACCGATCTCCAACACGAAATAGATCGGAGAAGGTGCGGCAGGCCTTCGGTTAAGGGGACGGCAGATAGTGACGAACTCTAGAAAGCCGACCTCCAGGACTTTAGGAAAGAAGTGCCGGAAGAGATCACGGACATGAAGCAGGGTCAAGATATACATCAGAAAAGGCCCGAGGTAAAAGTATCCCTATTCATAGAAGAGATAATGCAAGCTCGGCTACCGGAATGATTCTGTCTTCTGCAAATCACACCTTTCACCGATAAAACCGATCTAACCGATCACATCGAGTCATTCCGGACGTATATGGAACTGCACGATGCCTCGGACGTTGTGATGTGCCGAGCCTTCTCCCTCACTTTAGCCGACGTAGCTCGACTTTGCTTCAAGCAGTTGAAACCAAAGTCCATTAGCTCGTTCACAGAGCTCAGCGATGCCTTCCTCACCAATTTCATTGGTGGGAAGAAAAATTTAAAGCTACCCGCGCACCTGAACAACATAGTTCAGAAGGAGGGAGAGCTACTAAAAGATTATATCAAACGCTTCAACTTCGAGTCGCTCCAAGTCCAGAAATATTCAGACGAAATAGCACTCAACTTGATCATGCAAGGCATTAGGATAAACCGTTTCTAGCATCCTTGTACAAGAACCCGCCTATTACTCTGGCTGAATTCATAGCCTAATTAGATAAAAACGTGGATGCCGAAGAAACCCAGATCATATGCGAAGCCGCCCAGAACACAAAGGTACCAGCCAAAGAGTCAGTGAAAAAAGAAGTTGACTCGGCTGGGAAAAAGAAGCGTAAAGATGATCGGGCACGGGAAGAGCGCAGGTCAGGTAAGCGACCTGACCGCAAATTCTCGACGTATACCCCACTCAATAAACCGCAAGAGCAAGTTTTGATGGAAATTAAGGGCGAAGGGTTCGTCAACTGGCCAGATAGACTCCGAAGTAATCCGAACCGATGGATTAAGAACAAATATTGTCACTATCATCGCAATCATGGGCACAATACGAGTGATTGGTATAACTTGAAAGAAGAAATCGAAAGACTCATCCGAGAAGGTCCTCTCAGGGAGCATGTCAAAAGAACCAGGATAATGAAAGAACGATCGGGTGACAACTGACCCACGGAGGAAATTTGAACTATCGTCGGTGGTCCCCGAGGCAGGGGCGACTCAAACAATGCTTGAAAAAATCATGTCAGGAGTATCAGTCGACCTGAGTCCGAAATCCTAATCTTAGCTTGGCCTTTGAAGGAGAAGAAAAGAGAGAGTATTGTATATCATTTACCGATGAAGATGCTCAGGGCATTCACCACCCCCATGATGACGCATTGGTCGTCACCCTCACTATAACGAATCGCAAAGTATTCTGCATTGTCGTTGATACAGGCTCATCCGCAGATGTACTATTCACTCCGGCGTTTGATAAAATGGGTGTCGTACGATCAGCGCATTACAGCCGGTTCACACCCCATTGATCGGATTCTCAGGTGGATGAACATTGCCCGAAGGAGTTATCTCGTTACCACTCACTGCTGAAAATCCTCCACATCATGCAACAGTAATGGTCGACTTTTTGATAGTCGATCAGCCATCAGTCTACAACGCTATACTCGGTAGACCCTCTCTATGCCTTCTCCAAGCTGTAGTATCAACGTACCATCTCTTCATGAAATTCCCGACCGAGTCAGGAGTAGGAGTCGTCAAAGGTGGTTAACAGGATGTGAGGTGCTGTTATACGACGACCGTAAAAGCTCTAGCCAAGGTAAAAACAATTGAATCGTTAGATCATCGGGTCGAGACCCATGAGTGAGGATAGCCAATGGAAGACCTTATCTCAGTACCTCTGGTCGATACAGACGAGTCTAAGACAGTTCAGATCAGCTCGTCTCTGCATCCGCCCCTGAAAGACAAGCTAAGATGCTTACTCCGATGATATGTTGATGTTTTTGCATGGAGCCACGAAGATATGCTAGGGATCGATCCCTCGGTGATGACTCACCGACTTAACATCGATCCGACCTATCGACCGATCCAACAGAAGCGATGACCGCTCGGCCTCGAAAGGTACGCCATCATTGAAGAAGAGGTTACCAAGCTCCTTAAGGCTAAATTCATCGAGGAGATATACTATCTGAAATGGGTAGCTAATATCGTACTCATTAAGAAAGCCAATGGGAAGTGGCGAGTCTGTATTGACTATACATACTTAAACATGGACAGCTTCCCTCTCCCAAAGATCGATCAGTTGGTGGATAGCATAGTAGGACACGAACTTCTTAGTTTTATGAATGCTTATTCTGGGTACAATTAAATTATAATGCATCAATCTGATAAATCTAAGACTACCTTTGTCACTAACAAAGGACTTTATTGTTACCATGTGATGCCATTTGGTCTAAAGAATGTAGGAGCGACCTACCAGCGATTGGTAAACAAAATGTTTGCTCAGCAGATCAGCCGAACCATGAAAATATATATTGATGACATGCTCGTCAAAAGTATACACGTAGCCGATCATATTGTCAACTTAGAGGAGATGTTCCTTATCCTTCGCAAATACCAGATGAAGTTGAATTCGAGCAAGTGTGCCTTTGGCATAAGCTCGGGTAAGTTTCTCAAATTCCTGGTCAGTCAGCGAGGGATCGAGGAAAATTCGAAGCAAATCAAAGCATTGCTCGACATGGAATCCCCAAAAATGATCAAAGACATACAAAGGCTAACTGGACGAGTAGCCGCACTTAACTACTTCCTCTCCCGAGCTATCGATAAGTGTCTCCCATTCTTCAAACAACTGAAGGGATGAAAAATGGTAGATTGAACAGAAGAGTGTGAAGTAGCGTTCCAGCAGTTGAAGACGTATCTCGGATCTCCACCTCTCTTATCAAAACCCGAGCCTGGGGAAGTTTTACTGTTATACCTGGCGGTCTCCGACGCAGCCGTAAGCTCGGCTTTGGTACGCGAACATGAAGGAAAGTAGTTGTCGGTGTATTACGTTTGCAAAGCATTGTTACCGGCAGAAATAAGATATCCGCTTCTGAAGAAAGTGGCCCTAGTCCTAGTTGTCTCTTCACGATGACTTCGGCCATACTTTCAAGCCCACACTATCGTCATCATGACCGACCTCCCACAACGTCAAATCCTTCAGAAACTATAAGCTTTCGGCCGACTAACAAAGTTGGCGATCGAGCTTAGCGAATTTAACATTCAATACAAGCCGAGAGTAACCATTAAAAGATAGGTTGTGGCCGACTTCATAGCTAAAGTTACACCACAGGCCGATTTACTTAACGAGCTTGCCGACAGCCAACCAAACAATCGACGACTGCTTCTCCCGAGTCATCACCTGACCTAATCCCCTGGAAGCTTTATGTCGATGGCTCATCTAACTCTAAGGTAAGTGAGGCAGGAGTCGTCCTGAAAACTATCGATCAAACCTACATGTAATATGCCTTAAGACTTGGATTTCAAGCCTCGAACAATATAGCAGAATATGAAGCCTTGTTGCTCGGCCTCCGACTAGCAGCTAGTCTAGGTGTTACTCATCTTAATGTATTCAATGACTTGCGGTTGGTCATCAATTAAGTCACTAGCGTGTATCAAACACGTAAAGAGCAACTAAAAGCATATATGAAGAAAGTGAAAGAATTGATCGGCAATTTTTAACTATGTATTGTCACTCGGATCCCTCGAACAGAAAATGCTAAGGTCAACCTATTGGCGAAACTTGCCTCCGCCGATGAAGGCGACATACCCAGGTCCATTTCAATCGAGTACGTTGCTAAGCTAAATATCGACGACTCGCTTAGCTCGACCGTACATTCAATCGATTCGGAACCTACTTCGCTCGACCAGAACGTCCAATATCTCGGCAGTGGAAAGTTGCTCATGGATCGTACCGAGGCCCTACGATTGAAGATCCGAGCCTCTCATTACACCATGCTTAACGGAGTGTTGTATAAGAAAGAATTTTTCGCTCCTTTGCTGCGATGCCTAAATCCCGATGAAGCCAATTATGTACTGCGAGAGATCCACGAAGGGATTTGCGGAAATCACTTGGGAGGACGATCACTCACATATAAAGTCTTACGACAAGGGTATTACTGGCCGACCATTCAGCATGACGCACGTAAGCTCGTCTAAAGTTGCAACAAATGCCAACGATTCACGGCCGTACCAAGACAACCCTCCGAGGATTTAACCCCTATGGTCGGTCCTTAGCCCTTTGCGCGGTGGGGAATCAACATCATCGGACCACTCCCTTTAGGAAAAAGTCAGACCAAGTTCGTTGTTGTTGTGGTAGATTATTTTACAAAATTGGTCGAAGCCGAGCCATTAGCCAGGATAACCGAACAAAGATTAAGGACTTTGTTTGGAAAAATATCATATGCTGGTTCGGTATACCTCGGACCATTGTTACCAACAACGGGAAGCAATTCAATAACAGGCAGTATCGGGAGATGTGCGATAATCTCAGAATCAGAAATGTCTACTCATCCCCACATCATCCTCAGACGAATGGACAAGTTAAAGCAGTCAACAAGATCATTAAACAGCATCTCCGAACCAAACTAGACCTAGCTAAAGGGGAGTGGGCCGAAGAGCTTCCTAAAATACTATGGGCATACCGAAACACCGCTCGAATGGCCACGGGAGAAAATCCCTTCTCCCTTGCGTATGGCTTGGAAGCCGTCACCCCGGTCGAGATCAGATTGCCTTCAGCTCGAGTCAGCTCATTTAATGAAGAAGACAATGAGGAATTGCTAGATCTCGGATTCAACTTCTTAGAAGAACAAAGGGAAAGATCTCGACTGCGGATGATGGCTCGGTTCCACAATGCCCGAGTCAAGGTTAGACGCTTCCGAGTGGGAGATATGGTCCTCCAAAAAATGTTACTGAATACTAAGGAGTTGATGCAGGCACACTAGGACCCAATTGGGAAGGACCCTATGTTATCTCAAGCACCATCCGACCCAGAACGTATCGGTTGGAAGATCTAACCGGGCAGTTACTTCCCTATCATTGGAATACCGAACATCTAAAAATCTATTATATCTAGGTCGGTCGTTGAAGCTATTGGAATGATTCAATTAAACAAAGAAGGAAAAGCATGTAAACTGAGTTAAGTGAATAAGAAAACCGAGTATATTCATTCATCAGCACGAGTTTTACATCGGGTTACATTAATTTCTACTTCGAAATTGCATTGATGGAATAACAGAGATGAAGGCGAAAAAAGTTGGCTGCGACATGCGATGCCCTCTCTCGGTTGCAGATGCTATCGAGCCTGCCTTTAAGCTTGGTATACTTGAAGTACCTTAAGCTTGGTATGCTTAAAGTGCTTGATACGCTCGACAATCCAAAAGGCAGCTCTAAGATCCATCAGGAGCTAACTCAGGAGGTAGCTCGGACTCAGCTGCTGCCGCCACTTGGAGCAACCTCTAGCGCCACCTCAGAAGCGACCTCGATACCAGTCGCAGCCTCGGCAGACCTAGCTGCTTAGGTCTCCGGACCTTCAGACCCAGAGATACCTTCGTCAAATCGCGAGAGATCGAGGTCGGGAAAAGATTGCTTCATCAGTTCGATACCTTTGATGTACCCATCCTGATACAAGCGTTCCTACTCCTCCAAATACTTGCGAGACTCAAGAAAGGCTTTTACGGCATGAACCTTGGCTTGCTCAATGGTAGCCTTGGTCTCGGTCCTGAGTCGAGACAACTTCTCTTCCAAGGAAGATAGGGCCTAGCGACTCAGCCGACTCTCCTCCCAAGCCTCTTGCAATTGTTAGGCCAAGCGAGCACTCTCGGCCCTGGTCTCATCAAGGGTCTTCCTGGCAAGCCCCAAGTCGCCGACCATTATGTTGAGTCGAGTCACGATAGCTTCAAGTTGCGCTTCCGCCTCCGCTGCCCGTTTCTAAGCATCGACCAGCTCCGAGCTAGCCCTGAGCAGACAAGGAGTGAATTGCAAAAGAAAAATGTATGGTCAAATTAAAGGCTCGAGCAAATTGACAGGACAAGCCCGAGGTTCAAGTCTCACATCGAGGAGTATCTTCACCGCTTGAGAGAGAGTCCGCCTCTGGGGAGCTTCAAAGAGGGTAGCAAACTCTTTGTCACTCCCATGGGAAATTACCCAAGGGACAATGTCCGACACAGCCCGTTGGAAGATCGACGTCTCCTGTTGAGTCGTCTCCCCTCTTGAGGGCTCCCCTCTCCTCTGCTCCCCCATTTGCTCTGGAACCTGCTCTGAAGAAGGTCCTGGCTCAGGAGCCACCTGAGGCTCGGGAGCCACCACGTCTGCCACTTCCGTACCTTCTTCTAGATCTGGGATTATCACGGTCGGGATGGTCGGGGCGGCTTGCCCTTTGGCCTGTGAGACCGTCTTCGACTTCTTCAGAGGCCGAGTCTCTAACCTTGGAGGGGCCTTCATCTTGGAAGGTAGATGGAGGAAGGGCCTCGCCTCAGCCATCTCTGCATCAGAAGGAGCAAGACGAGTTAATCAAAGTTCAAAGTGAATGCCACGAAACAACTAGAAGGTACCGTTGAGGCCGAGTCCAAACCTGAGTCAAAGAGCTGCTCCGGCTGAAGAAGTCACTTCTAAGACCGCTACTGAGGACTCAGCACCTTCAGATCCTTAATCCGAGCTAAAGCGCCGGCTCCGAGTTTCGGCCTTCGCTCAGGGATATCTGTGAAATACATTAAGTCAGACTCAAAGACGCGACAGTACGAGAAGATAAAGAGAAAAGTGTGTACCGAGTCACCTACTTGGGAGAACGCCCGAGGAACACGAGATTCGATGAGCCCTAGCTCGGCAATCTCCCAGCGGCCACATGCTCAGAACCATCTATCTCTCCAGTACTTGTTGGAGGTAGGAGGGTCGATTATCAAAGGTCCGCCCTTGTTCCGCCAAGCACACAAAAAGTACCAGCCGGGCTATTGCATATTCGGCCGTACTAGAAACAGATGGAGAAACTCGTCAATAGTCAATGGGGGCTGCTCTGTCTCAACCCACAACACTGAGCATCCGAACAAGTTCTTCCACCCATTTGGAAATATTTGCACCGGCACTATCTGGAGGGGCAGACGCAAGCCGCATTGTAAAGCGACTTGAAAAATTGTGACCATCCCAGCAGGAGGACGGTCGGGTAACTCACTTGGCAAAGGAATGCGAAGGATGACCTAGTTTGGGACATGGTATCCGATGTTCACTCCCTAAGTGTAGGGTTGTGATATAGTAATAAACTCGGTAAGACCGAGGTTGAATCCCAAGGGAGTGAAACCTATACGTAATCTGAAACTAACTAGAACTAGAACTAGAATAAGATAAAATCTAAATCAAGTGAATTTGAGGAATAATGGTGAAATAGTAAACTAAAATATGTAGAATGCAGAGGTAGGGAACTAGGGATTCAGAGGATCGACTTGTAGAGATCAGGGAGATCTACGATCGATTCATGAACTCAACTGAACTTCAGGTCCCATCCTAATCCAGTTGGAAGATATATCACTAAAATTGAATCTGAACTTTTGTTGATCTAGTTTTCAAGAGATAAGACGATTGTAAATTAGAATGGATTCCATCACAAAATCATGCCCATGAGACAAAGTAAACAACAAAATTAAACTAATCCACAGCCAATCAGAGAGATGTATGAACGTCAGGAAGAGTTCCGTCATCCAACCATGCCCAGGAGACAATGGTGAACAACGGGGCTTCTTATCTTCACAATCAAATAATGAAAAGAAATACTCACAGCTATTGCAGATTTATTGTAATTTCAGTCACAATAAACCATTAAAAACTGAAAACATTCCTATTAATCAAACTAAAATCAACATCAGTTCATAACCATGAATCCAATTAGTAGAATCACCCCATCACGCTACAAGCTTCACCTCTTAGCCCTAGCTAAGAGGTTCAGCCCAACATGAATGGGCTGGATCCCTTAAAAAAATAAGAAAAAGAAAACAAAACAAAACTACTTTCTCTCTCTCTCCTGCTCGTTGGAAAATTGAATGCCTCTGGTTCTCTCTCTCTTCTCTTCTTTTATAACTCTCCAAAGACAGTGTTTGTGTGGTGGAGAAGAGGAAATTCCGTGCGCAGACCGGACTGCGCAACTCTGTTATGTGCAGTGAAAAACGGGAAAACAGCTCGCGTGTAGTAGCTGTTATGGGGCCCAATGATCAGGCCTTCCTGATCCGACATATTGGGCGGACTTGGGACTCACGTCCCGTGATCTTGAGTGGTCTGAATCAAGTTCCAGATGCTTGATTTTGATACACAATGTACCGAATTTCTCGGACATTCAAAACAGACTACGCACGTCGTTTTGCGCTGATGATTGGTGGAGCACATGATCAGTACCAATGAAGATATCCACACCGTTCATCGAATTTCCCTCGAAATTTTGGTTGAGAATGGCGTGATTCCATTCACATTAAGTGCGGCCCACCTGATCTTCCACTCCACCGTCGGTCTTCCATTTGGGCGGTTGAGAACCGATCCTTACTGTATTTTAAGATTCTACCACCTAGGCGATGGTAACAAGGCCCTTTTGAATCTACTGGACAGTCCAGATCAGACCTTTGAATCATAATGGTGGCCCATAAAACCCATCCTGCGCATTCAGTGTTGTGACGTTTATGGGGCCCAGAATCAGTGTCAAACAGAAAATCCACCCCGTCCATTGAATTTCTGGCGAAAAACCAGTCAGGAATATATGGTTTTAGAGTGTTTTTGATGTGGTCCACTGACATTTTTCTTCCGCGGTCCATCTTACGTTTGAACATTTATCTACCTGTCTGTACTGCATAAGACCAAAAGGAAAGCTAGGGTGGGGTTATTCCCACCCTCAGGAGAGTATGAATAGTTCTGATCTTTCAAGATAACGATGAGTGGGGCCCACAATCGAGCCCCGATGTAGGCAGCGAAGACGTTGTTGCGTCTTTTGTTTTTGAGAGAAATTGTTGGTCAGCATAACGCTGATCGACTTTACTTTGTTCGGTGCACGACCGGTGCACTTGTGCACCGTGTACATTCTCTGTATGAGTGGGTCCGACAGAGATGTTCGTGAGAAATCCGCACCGTCCATCATTTTTCCCATCCAATTTAAGGTGTTGGTAATGAAATTGAAGTATATCCAGATATCAGGCAGGCCCCAAATCAAGATTTTATAGGCTGATCTGTCAGTTTAGGCACTTTCACAGGGATCTGGAAGCTGAAATTCGACGTGTACGGTTAATTTATGGTCCTCAGGCCATGTGTGAAGTTTCGAACTAAATGGATGGTGGAAACCTCATGATCTTGCATTCTTCATGATTTTTGGGTCCGTTTAACATGCATGGCCTGATTTTCTCAGATCTCTAGCATGTAATTCCGTTAATCTTGATCCTCTAGAGTCCTTCCCTTGCCTTTGGTGTCATCAGAGCGTTAAATTCATGCTTTAAGCACCCTTTTCAGTGCATGCTTGTAATTACGCCCTGCATCACAAACGTGATTAAATTAGACCATTAAACAGTATCATGCTCATAAATTCAAGTAATAATTGGGGTCTGCTATGCAATATTTGACCCTCAACACCACCCCCAACCAGCATTTTACTAGTCCCGAGCAAAGTATGCAAAAAATAAGTTGAGGACTACAAGGCAATTTCGAGTGATATTTTGAAAAACGATCGAGATATGAGAAATCTAAGATTCATGAATGTTGGGAATTATTCTCTCCTGGACTCAAGCACACAGTAAACTTCATAAGTAAGTTCAAGGTAGTAATCCATCAATTAGAATAATTCTAAACATTGAGTTCCATGGGTGTATAGTCGAATCTCGACTTATCATCATTTAAAATTTACTTCTCTATTTTAGGATATCATTGGTAATCAACAAGAGAATTCATGATAACCAAAACTTGCCTCACAGATCATCTTTTCATTCTTTCAACTTTTAATTTTTTTTCATTAACAGTAATGCCAAGAAGGGAAATCAAATCCTCACCTATAGGGAGCAAACCTATGGGGAAGATCGTACACCCAATCCTTTTCACATATCATACATGTGGAATTAAATCTACACCTATAGGGAGCAAACCTATGGTGAAGATTATTCGCTAGCCTTTTCCAAAGGTATCTATTTTTTTTTCATATTTTTTTATAGGTATTTTCTTTTTCTTCAATTGATCATGATGGGCAGATTTTCAGGCTGGTTCCTTACATGCTTAGTGACTACCAAGTTAACCCTTCAATATCAAACTGAAACCGTAATGTGAAAGCGAGATGTGATGTGTGAAATCATGACTCAATCAATGTTTACAACTTCTAATTCTAGATTAACAATTCAAACTTAACTGTGAAATCTAACAGATACTGAATCCAAGAGTCATAAATTACCAACATCACTTATCTTGTAATTCTAAATCCAAGATGGCTGTCAAAATCACTTCAAATTCACAAGAAATTCCAGAAAAATTTAAAAATTTTCACAATTTTTGCTCAAGACCAAGAAAACACTGATTAGGAAACCTAATCTCCTACCCCCAACCTAAAATCTACATTGTCCTCAATGTAAAAGATATATGAGCATGCAATGCACATGAGCCAATATAAGTAAATGAGAAGTGATGGGAAGATAGTACCTGAATGAAGGAATCGAGAGAGATTTTTTAAAAGATCGCAGTGTGAGAGCAGGTCAACACGAGAGTGAAACCACGAAAGCAAACTATCATAAAACAATGCAAGAAGTAAACTAACCTAATGGCATAAAACCATCTATCCTAGAACAACATAAAGCAAACTATCCTACTTAGTTATGTCGCAAGGTTCCTCTTCCGGCCAGTATCTTAATAAATTTCTTAGTAGGTTTCTTAACAAGATCATCCAAAAGCCCTTTTTGCAATAGGCTTGGATGCCCTGGAGCATGAATGTCTAGAGAAACTTATGTACCTCGATAAAAATTTGTCATCGATTCGCCTGAGGTATCTAGAGTATACACGATTCACCTGTGTTAGAAAAAGTTTGAACATTAGTATCCCATGGTGAATCAGAGACTACAGGTAGATAAAATTCAGAATAATTCTCAGGAAGTAATGTAGTCTCAACACATTCCGAAGTTCCAGACTTCGGTTCAATTTTCAGCTCCTCTTCCTTTAATAGTAAACAGTGAGGATCTAGGGAGGGAGGGACTGTAGAGTAAGGGTTTTCTCGGTCAGTGATGACTACCGAGATGTTGTCTTGCAAGGCATTCACTATGTCTCTTACCATGGGATCGTTTGAATCTGTAAAATGTATCAAGCAATCATCCACAGAGTTGGGAAGTTCAGCTGAGCGTGACTTATTTTTCACATCGGAGCTCGTGATGTGCTACCCAAGGAATCCATCGTCCTTAAAAGTAACTGGAGGTACACTCTCTTGCTCCAACCTTGCATAGATAGATTGAAGGTTAGTAGACGCAGCATTGATGTGAGGACTCTGTTCATTGATGTTACTCAGTAGAGGCATTGAATCATCAAAAGTGTACAGCTCAGATGGTGGCCTTAATTGAATGGTTTCAATTCTCAGAGTCATATCGGGCGACTCGTCCATCTCTCGAATCATATCATCATTCAATTCAGGGGAGTGGTACAAACATGCATTATGATGGTTAGAAGGTTTAGGTAGAAGCGGTCCATTCTCCACATTTAAATTAGTCATGTCAGATTGGTGGAGTAGATCACTATGGTTGACAACCTCTTGAACCTCTTGATCATTAGCAGGGGCCACACTAGAGATTGAATCCCAATACTCATCATCGTCTAGTTCCGTGCAGTGTGCACTTGGGATGGGATTATATTCCTCACATTCTATTCCTAGATTGGGTAGAGGTTCGAATAAACTATCCTCTACCTCATCAGTGTAATCATGTGTGTCATGTGAGTGAAGTGTGTCACTATCATTATATTTGAAAGACACCCACGTCTCTTGATCATTCCTTTGGACAGTCATCGAGATCGACTCATCGTGAAATTAAACTATCTGCTCATTAATGGAATCTATTTCCTCATTCGTAATTTCAGTTTCTGCCACAAGCGAATTATGATAACCTTCTTCACATTGTGCTTCTAGATTGAGATGAGGCTGAGATAAACTAGCCTCCTCCTTCTCCATAAGATGTGACCGAATTATTAGAATTGAGGATTTTAGCAATTCGCATGATTGTATGACAAGTTGATTGAACTGCTCTTGTGCTTTCATGAGCTTCTGAAGTGAGTCCTCTTGGATTGTTTCTGATTGGGTTTCAAAGGTAGATGACCCAAGAGAATTATCACTATGATATATAGCTGGTTCAGTTTCCCGACATTGATGTTTCCACTGGTTATAGTCATACGGATCATAAGTGGGAGAATCTGATGGTTGTTAATACTTATTATCACTCATAATATAATCACTCCTGCTCGTTGGAAAATTGAATGCCCCTGGTTCTCTCTCTCTTCTCTTCTTTTATAACTCTCCAAAGACGGTGTTTGCGTGATGGAGAAGAGGAAATTCCGTGCGCAGACCGGACTGCGCAGCTCTGTTATGTGCAGTGAAAAATGCGAAAACAGCTCGCGTGTAGTAGCTGTTATGGGGCCCAATGATCAGGCCTTCCTGATCCGACATCTTGGGCGGACTTGGGACTCACGTCCCGTGATCTTGAGTGGTCTGAATCAAGTTCCAGATGTTTGATTTTGATACGCAATGTATTGGATTTCTCGGACATTCAAACCCATCCTACGCATTCAGTGCTGTGACGTTTGTGGGGCCCAGAATTAGTGTCAAACGGAAAATCCACCCCATCCATTGAATTTTTGGCGAAAAATCAGTCAGGAATATATGGTTTTAGAATGTTTTTGACGTGGTCCACTGACATTTTTCTTCCACGGTCCATCTTACATTTGAACGTTGATCTACCTGTCTATACTGCATGAGACCAAAAGGAAAGCTAGGGTGGGGTTATTCCCACCCTCAGGAGAGTATGGACGGTTCTGATCTTTCAAAATAATGACGAGTGGGGCCCACAATCGAGCCCCGACGTAGGCAGCGAAGACGCTATTGCGTCTTTTGTTTTTGAGAGAAATTGTCAGTCAGCATAACGCTGACCGACTTTGCTTTGTTTAGTGCACGGTCGGTGCACTTGTGCACCGTGTACATTCTCTGTATGAGTGGGTCCGACGGAGATGTTTGTGAGAAATCCGCACCGTCCATCCTTTTCCCCATCCAATTTAAGGTGTTGGTAACGAAATTGAAGTATATCCAGATATCAAGCAAGCCCCAAATCAAGATTTTATAGGCTGATCTGTCAGTTTAGGCACTTTCACAGGGATCTGAAAGCTGAAATTCGACGTGTACGATTAATTTATGGTCCTTAGGCCATATGTGAAGTTTCGAACTGAACAGATGGTGGAAACCTCGTGATCTTGCATTCTTGATGACTTTTTGGTCCGTTTAACATGCGTGGCCTGATTTTCTCAGATCTCTAGCATGTAATTCCGTTAATCTTGATCCTCTAGAGTCCTTCCCTTGCCTTTGGTGTCATCAGAGCGTTAAATCCATGCTTTAAGCACCCTTTTCAGTCCATGCTCGTAATTACGCCCTGCATCACAAACGTGATTAAATTGGACCATTAAACAGTATCATGCTCATAAATTCGAATAATAATTAGGGTCTGATATGCAATATTCGACCCTCAACATCCAGCCCTAATCCTTTCCGGATCCGCCTTGGTTAAAACCGAGGGAACCGACCCCTTCTACTCGTCTCTGGCCTCCCCTCCCTCGGCCGCCGACTCAACGGCCTTTGCCGATCTCCAGGTGGAGACCAACCCACTGGCCCTCTCGGCCTCCTCATCCTCTTCTTCTGTTTCCTCCCCAGGAGGATTGGGTCTACCATCATAGTCACATCCCTCCATTGGCGTATAGACCTGGCTTCAGTTCTTGCCGTAAAGTTCATGGGGTGCAATGTAGACTGTCTTTCAGTCACATCCTCTGGTGATAGACTGACCATGACTTCAGTACCTGTCGACGCTTACTAGATACATTTTTATTGGATGGTTAAAAAAAAGAGCCAAGTGGTCTTAATATAATCATAAACCAAATGTCCAGAAATCTAAGGTAAGGACTGTCCGAACAATCTGATGTTGTATAGTTACTGTTGGGGGAAAAAATAGAACAAGTCCGGAGACTCGATTATAGAATGGACCAATTCTATTGACACTGCCCGGGACCCCCAAGGCGACAAGCTCGACTGGGGCAGGTAAAGCAAAACGCCCAAATGAGAGACTTAGCTCGGATTCCGGGGAATGAATCCCAACCGAGACTTATAAAGTCATGAGCCACAAGGCTAAATATGTGAGATGCATAAAGTTGACTCAGTAAACGAGACAACAACATCTTAAGAAGACAATTAAGGCCCAAAGCTTAGAAGCCACCCGACCGACCATAAAACCGATCCATATTTAGGTCGGTTACAGAATCGGCTATCGGATTAAGAGAGGATATCAATTACGGATCGGTTCCATTTCATCCGACAGAAGGCTAACAGCTCTATCCTTATAGCTAGTTGAGACTCATTCATCACTAAAGTCGGTTAGGACCAAGCCAAGCAAGGAAGAAATGGTGTAAGTGAAAACACCGTCCCGAAAATCTAGTAAAAGGATCCCCGATCCCAAAAATCTCGAGATCGGGTGAAGTCCAAAAATGGATTAAATCAAATCTCTGAGATACCAGGAAGAGAATCCTTGTACGACAGGACCCTCCCATTTCTATAAATACAGGAAACTTCCACATTGAAAGGTACGCAGAAAACTCTCCTAAAAACCTTCTAGTCCGGACCTATCACTGACTTTAGCATCGAAGGGTCCCCGGCTGTAGCCAAGGTCTCCTTTGTTTTCCTTCTTGTGCAGGTGATAGGGTGGAGGAGGACGCACTAGTTTTTTGCATCAACATTTTCCTTGTCTAATATACACAAAGTCCTATGTGATGCCTAAAGGCCTGTTTGATCCGGAGAATTGAATGGTATTGAATTGTATTAGATGGGATTAACATCATTATTGCACAATGATTGCATGTCTAAAAATATCATTGTATGTTGTCATTCAATTCTATGTTTGGGATAAAAAATTTGCTACGGGAGGGCCTAGTAGTCCCTCAAAGAGCCTAAGCCAACCTTATCCAGGAACACCAAACCACGAATCGAAGGCGGGAGCGAGGCGGAACGGGAAAAGAAGGACGAAACTTGGGATGCACTCCTGATGTGTGCTAGGCCATTGCCTTCACGCAGAGTGTGGATGAAGGACAACTGCTCGAACTTCTTCATGTTACAGATTCTCGCTCTCCAATTTTTCCAAATCTAGGACGGGTCGGAGGAGTGATTGAGAATATCCACGACCAATTTGGAATCGGATTCCACCACAATCCGAGAAAGGCCCGGCAACAGGAAATGGGTCACCCCGTCCCAAATCACCCTAAATTCTACTTGGTTGTTGGGACCCACACCGTAGCCCACCGTGTAGGCAAAGATAAACGACCCGTTATCAGCCCTGTAGATCCCTCCACCGCCTGACAGGCTCAGGTTTCCCCACGAGGACCTGTCAGTATTAAGCTTAACCCAGCCATTAGGAGGCGGAGCCCACTTGACCAGCTTGTACGAGGGGCGAGGCTGGATTGGGCCTGCAACCCCACAGTCAGGATTTTAGCAGGCTTGGACAGTGAGGTAATATGTAAGGCCTCCCCGATTTGCTTCAGCCACCACGTCACACGAGCTAAGGCTGCGGCGTGCTGCATGCGCTTGGCATCGAATTTTGCCTCATTCCTAGCCTTCCAAAATTCCCACAGCACAAGGTAAGGGACAAGGTTGTGAAGGGAGGAAATGGATCTGCCAGCGCTGGATGACAGCCACCATTGATTCATTTCACGGTCAATCTCGGTGATTCCCTTTCACTTCACGGTCAATTTAATGCATTTCACAATCAATTCCCTTCACTTCACGGTTAATTCCGTGCATTTCACGGTCGATTCACTTCACTTCACAGTCATTTCCATTCATTTCACGGTCAATCCCGGTGATTCCCTTTCACTTCACAGTCATTTCCATGCATTTAACGGTCAATTTCATGCATTTCACAGTCAATTCCTTTCACTTCATGATCAATTCCGTGCATTTCACGGTCAATTCCCTTCATTTCACGGTTAATTCCATGCATTTCACGGTCAATTCCGGTGATTTCGCTTCACTTCACGGTCAATTCTATGCATTTCACGGCCAATTCCCTTTACTTCACGGTCAATTCAATGCATTTCACGGTCAATTCCCTTCAAATCACGGTGAATTCCATGCATTTCACGGTCAATTTCGGCAATTCCCCTTCACTTCACGGTCAATTCCATGTATTTCACAATCAATCACGGGAATTGAAGGGAATTGACCGTGAAATGCATTGAATTGACCGTGAAGTGAAAGGGAATCGCCGAGATTGACTGTGAAATGAATGGAAATGACTGTGAAGTGAGGGAATTGACTGTGAAATGCACGGAATTGATCATGAAGTGAAGGGAATTGACCGTGAAGTGAAAGGGAATCGTCGGGATTGACTGTGAAATGAATGAAAATGACTGTGAAGTGAAGGGGATTGACCGTGAAATGAATTGAATTGACCGTAAAGTGAAGGGGAATCGCCGAAATTGACCGTGAAATGCATGAAATTGACCGTGAAATGAAGGGAATTGACCGTGAAGTGAAGGGAATTGACCGTGAAATGCATTGAATTGACCGTGAAGTAAAGAGGAATCGCTGGAATTGACCGTGAAATGCATGAGATTGACCGTGAAATGAAGGGAATTGACCGAAAAATGCATGGAATTGACCATGAAGTGAAGGGAATTGACCATGAAATGCATTGAATTAACCGTGAAGTGAAGGGGAATCACCAGAATTGACCGTGAAATGCATGAATTAACCGTGAAATGCACAGAATTGACCGTAAAATGAATGGAAACTACCTTAAAGTGAAGGGAATTGACCGTGAAATGCATGGAATTGACCGTGAAGTAAAGGGGAATTGTCAGAATTGACCATTAAATGCATGAAATTGACCGTGAAATGAAGGGAATTGACCATGAAATGCACGGAATTAACCGTGAAGTGAAGGGAATTGACCGTGAAGTAAAGGGGAATCACCGGGATTAACCGTGAACTGCATGGAATTGACTGTGAAATGAAGGGAATTGATCGTGAAGTGAAGGGAATTGACCATGAAATGCATGGAATTGACCATGAAGAAAAGGTGAATCGTTGGGATTGACTGTGAAATGCATGGAATTGACTGTGAAATGCACGGAATTGACCGTGAAGTGAAGGGAATTGACTGTGAAATGCATGGAATTGACTGTGAAATGCACGGAATTGACTGTGAACTGCATGGAATTGACCGTGAAGAGAAGGGGAATCGTTGGGATTGACTGTGAAATGAATGGAATTGACCGATGAAATCTTGGAAAATAACTAGGTTGGTTGGCTAAATTAGCTTCTCTTACCCCAAAATCATGTGGTACATTATCTAACTCATTCTAGTTTAGGAGATATGCTTGTTAAATAAATACACAAAGAAATTAATTAAAAGATAGAAAAATATTGTTATATATATATATATATATATATATATATATGTATTAGAGAAAAATGTAATGGGGAAAAAGTTTTCCTTGTAGTAAAAAAAAAAAAAAAAAAAAAAAAAAAAAAAAAAACCGCAGTCTGGGGTTTTTATTTTTTTTTAATTTTTTTTGCCGTGGAATTCTAGTTGCTTTTGTGGCCCTATCATGAGGTCGGTGTTATATACAAACTGTCCATCTATTTGGCGAGCTCATATTAACGCTTGAGACAAAGATAAGACAGATCTAACTATCAAGTGGACCACACTGTAAAAGGCAGTGGGGAATTGAACGTCTACCATTGAAACCCTTTTAGGGGTTACTGAAGTTTTTGGATCATTATGAAATTTCTTTTTCCTCTTCAATCAGGTCTTTGTGACCTTATGAATAGATTGGATGGAAAATAAATGTTATGGTGGGCCCTAGAAAAGTTTTAACGGTGAAAATCAATTTTTGTACCGTAGACTTGTCTTTCTTTCTTTTTGTACTTAGCCTGGTGGCGGAACGAGTACCCATACCACTGGAGGTGGATTGCGCGGTGTGAGGCCGTCACTGGTGTGTTGAGATCACTAATTTCTGAGGGCCATCATGAGTATACATTATATCCAGTCCATCCATTCTTCCAGATCAATTTATGACATGTACCCAAAAATGAATTAGATCCAAAGCTCAAGTGGAACACAACACAAATTGTGGATTGAACGCCTATCATTGAAAACTTCATGAGGGCCATAGAAGTTTTGGATCAAGCTGGTATTTGTTTTTTCCCTTCATCCAGGTCTTTTTGAACTTATCAACAGGTTGATTAGAAAATAAATATTATGGTGGGCCCTACGAAGGTTAATGGTAGGTATCACTATCTTCACTAGAGGTGTACATGAACGAGCTAGCTCGATTAGCTCGCTCAACTCGACTCGAAAAAGCTGAATTCGACTCGGTTCGAAGTTGAGTTTGAGCTGAGTTGAGCTGATTTTTTTAGCTCAAAAATGAGTTTGAGCCAAGTTCGAGCTCGACTCGACTCAGATCAAACCCCGCTCAAATCAAACTCGGATCAAACTAGTTCAGTGACCCGGTTACTTTGATATTGATGTTGCTCACCAAGTGTTTGATGAAATGACATAACGAAGTGTAGCCGGTGGTAAGGAAGGTATGTATATGAAACCAATATCTTTTTTTTCTTGATTTTTATGTTTCTTAGAAGGTGTTTGATAAAATACATGTAAAACCATTGCTTTTGTCTTAAATACAGTAAAATTTTGAAGGAGAGGAATCTAGGTGTTTGTGAAAATGTTGTATAGGCGAATTCGGCTCGAACAGGCCGGAGCTCTTAACCAAACTGAGCTGAGCTGGCCAGTCAGGCTCGAGGATCGAGCCGACCCAAGTTCGAGCTGAGGCCAGCTCGACTCGGTTCGACTCGATGTACACCCCTAATCTTCACTACTTCTTCAGTGTGGTCCACTTGAGATTTTTATTTAGCTCATTTTTGGACCCACGCTCTAAAATGATCTCACAAAATATATGAACAGTGTGGATACAACACATACCACATGGTGGATCCCACAAAACTTGGTGACATCAACACACCATTGACCTCAGTGCTGTGTGGCACACCACGCAATCCGGTTCCATGCCACTCTGCCATGTTCTTTCACAAATCCCTAGGACGAGACATCGCAATCCAATGAAATAAATATAAAAAATTACATTTTAAAAAATATATAATAAAACACTTTACACGCCTCATCTGTACATATATACAATATATATAGACATCAGATCCACTCATTGTCTTAACCCTTGGAAAATCAGTACCTGTGTAGAGAAGAAAAAATGGCTGACAATGGAAGAGAAGAGAATGAGAAGAAAAGAAAGGTTGGAGGACTCAAAACAATGCCATTCATCTTAGGTTGGTTTTCTCTACAACCATTTTCATGTATACAACTTATGTTTCATTTGCTTTAGTTTCTCTCTTTTACTTGAAATTCCATGCATCAATAATCTTAAAATGAATGGTATCTTTACCCATTAATTCATCCAGTTGGCAAATGCGTTGATTGATCTGGACCGATCATTTGATATGTGGGGTCCACTTTCGGATGGATCTCTGACTTGTTAAAGCTTATTAAGTAAGCTAGATATATGTAAAAAGGCCAGATTAGTTTGAACATTTTTTGGGTTTTATAGATTTTTTATAGACCATCCAAAAAATGTGATGATTTGGACCACTAATCCGTTGATCAAGGATTTCTAAGTTATGCTACCAAGATTTTTCAAAATTTTGTCTTTAAAAAAAAAATTGCAATTTTTTTGTGAAATTATTATTATTTAATGAAATAAATATTTAAAAGTTTAAATTAATTCAATTTATCCATATTTAAAATTTGTTACAATAGTTATTATTTTATAAAATTTAATATTTTATTTTCAATGACATTTTTTCGATAATATTGCTTTTAAAACATCAAAATTCATGAGAAATTCCCTTGCTGAGAGCAGCCCTTGCAATGGTGCATCCCGGGATTGTTTCGATGTAAAAAAGCATAGCATGCATATGCATTTGTGCTCGTGTCTCTTTCAAGTGTTTTTTTTTTTTTTTTTTGTTTTAATTATTATTAAGTAGGGCATTGAAATCAAACCGCCTTATTGTTTGATGGCACACAAATAAGCACCGATTATTTTTTTAATTTGAATCTAGTATTTTGGATATTAAAGAAAATCCAAAATATGTATTTTATTTTTTATTTATTTTATTTTTATTTATTATTTTTAAAAAAAAATGCACGCACACATAGTCACGCTGTGGTGGGATTTCACCACCTATGGATGCTAGAACCCTTGACTGGGTGTTGAAACTCCTAAGGGCGTGTTTGGCTTGACCAATCCCATGGGATTAGGAGGGATGGAATGGATTTTAAGGTAATGATAGTGGTGTCAGTGTTTGTCCCTTGATCCCATGGGTTTGGTATAGCACATGGGATATACAGCAGCCTGTTTAGACCGTCACAAATGGATGGGCTTGCATCTCCACTTCGTCTTGTGGTGTGCCCCACTCATTGTTTTATATCTACCTCAAAACAGCTTATTGGCTGAATATAGGCGGATGAAAATCATGGAGGGAGTGGATATCTTATTGATATCTCGGTGGGCCCCACATAGCGGTGAACCCTCGCATTCAGGGATTGGTAGAATCCATCTCAGATTTGGGCACTGGTTACGAGGACAAGCACATCCCACCATCCCAAACAGCTGATGGGATGGGGAGGCACAGGATAACCCTCCTAATTCCATCTAATACCACATCCAGCGCCCCGGCCAAACACGCCCAAAGAGTCTATCACCAGAGCAAGAGTAAGGATCCAAAATCCAAAAATCCAAAATGGTTACTTTCACGCATGTGTGTAGTCATGCTCACTTGCACACCTACGCATGTTTAAGGGAGGAAACTATTTTTATTTTTTATGGCCAACCAAAGTTTTGGATCAAAGTAAAAAATTGAACCAGTGGGCCTTAAACCGTGGTGGATTTTCATGAGGTGCTGATTCACGTGGACCGTTCTGATTTTGAAGTCACATCACGTATGATGAGTTCTCAAACAAGTTCACACGAGTTCAGTGAGAACTGGTGTAGCATTCGGATATATATATATATATATATATATATATATATATATATATATATATATATATATATATATATATATCCATCCGAATGAGCATCTAATCCGAACGGTCCATATGATGCAGCATCCTATGAAACCCTTATAACCAATTTTCACCCTGATTTAAAACTCTAACAGGCCATAAAAAGAGAGATGCAAATCAAGGTAAGAAAATGTTTTTCTTTTCATGGTCTACCAAAGTTTTAGATCAAAGTAAAAGTTGGGCTTTGGAAGTTTAGTAGGATTCTGCATCAAGTGGACCGTTTAGATTTTGGACTCACATCAGGTATAGTGAGTTCTCAAAAAGTTAGCACGATGTGCGCACTGGTAACCAGTTGAGCATTCGGATATATTGTGTACACAATATTTAAGTATGTAGATATTGGGGATGGTTGTCTAAGTTGATTAATAGTTTTTGGTTGTCCACTATCATTGCAGCCAATGACTTTTGTGATAGATTCGCTACAACTGGTTTCAATGCAAACATGATAACGTACTTGACTGAGCAGCTACACATGCCTCTCGTCCAAGCCTCCAACACCCTTACAAACTTTGCCGGCACAGCATGCTTGACACCGGTAATCGGTGGTTTGATTGCTGATTCTTTCGCCGGTCGGTTTTGGACCATAATCATTGGTTCTCTTTTCTATCAACTGGTAATCTTTCCATAGCATGTTAACTTCTCTCTCTTTCTTTATAACTATAAATGTGAGTGCATTTTGATAGTAGGGACTTGTTCGTACCATAGTTTGTCGTGAAAGCTGTTATGGGTCGTAACAGGCTCATTGGCTGCTACAGAAATAATAACCCATAACAGCCTGTTATGGCCTCGGATTGATAGTCTATCATGAGACTGATATAGATTTTTTGAGGGTTTTTTTTTTTTTTTGATATATATATATATAAAACCATTTTTAAGGGCCCACCGAGATGTATTTTGCAAATCCAGCCCATTCATTATGTGTCCCACTTGAATGAGGGTTCAGACCAAGTTTCAGGTGCATGCAAAACTCAGGTGGGCCCCACCAAGTGCTTTTATATGTTTTAACAATGTCTTCACATAATTGTAGATGGTATGGCCCACCTGAGTTCCCTATACGGCTGATTTTTGGGATATTCTATAATTTAAAGGGTACTCATCAAATGCACAGTGTTGATGGTTGAAACACATTACGGTGGGGCCCACACAGCTCGACCTCACGGGAGCTTATAGTCAGCTCGAGCGCATTGTACCTTTTCCCACACACACACACACAAAAATATATATATATATATATATATATATATATATATATATATATATATATATATATATATATATATATGGAAATGCTCACCAGCGCCCAGCTCCATGCGAAGTGAACTTTTTTGAGAACCCATCATACGTGATGTGGATCCAAAATCTGAACCGCCCATGTGAAGCAGCACCTTATGAAACCCCCCGGGCCCAAGTTTTACTTTGATCCAAAACTTTGGTGGGCCATGAAAAATGAAAACAATTTTCTTCCCTGATATGCATTTCTCTTTGCTATGGCCCACCAGAATTTTAGATCAGGGTGAAAATCTATCCCTTGATGTTTCATGGGATTCCGCATCACATAGACCATTCAGATTAAACAACCATAACACACACGTGTGCAAAGGTGCACACATGCATAGGTGCGCAAGTGAGCATGACTTTATATATGAATGCCTTCGTAACTATCATTAATTATGGAGCTGTAATGGCCAAGCCATATAATAAAGGTAACATTAGTGACGTCTATAGCTATTATTACCATTTAGAAATTTCCTGGTTTGTACACACTCAAAAGGGGTGTTATACCATTTGGTTTGTAGCTTATTAAAATAGCGGTACGGATTGCATTGGAAAGCCTACCTAGGAACTTCCTACGACCGGGCTAGGTGGGGCCACCATGATGTTTGTGAGAAATTCACCATGTGCAACCATTTCTCCAAATCATATTAAGGGCATGGGCCTAAAAATAAGCTAGATCCAAAATTGAAGTGCATCGCATGACAAAAAATAATGAGGATTAAACGTTCATCGTTGAAACATTCATGTGGCCACAAAAGTTTTGGATTAGGTAAACATTTTTGTTTTTAGTTCATCCCAGTGAGAATGACCTTATTGATGCAGGAATGAACGTGATGAGGTTGATCACCGTTTTCCTCAAGGGATAACTACTTGGAATCCATGAAGCTTCTCTGGACTCATTACGGAGACTTCTCGAATCCACGAGGAATAATAGAAACTAGAAATAATTCTAAGAAGTCAAAATAAATTTGTTGAATATTGATAAATAAAATAAAATGAGTCAACCCTTTAAATAAGGATACCAAAACTTAGAATAAGTTTTGAAAATTAAACTATAACTAAAACACCCTAAAATTCATAACTTATTATAAATAGTAAACATACTATTTATAGACGGTCGTGATGTCTACTAGCGTGCAAGGTTTTCGGCCGAAAATAGTGTCCTATTTGGCTTCACCAAGCTTTTCTCGTAATTGTTTTAAACTCTTTTCATGTTGGGCTCAACTCCTAAAGCCCAATGGATGAAGAGTTATAATCAAACTAAAATTTACTATTTATAGTAAATATGGAATTAAAATAGGGAAACGACCATCGATCTAAAGGTATTTCACAAATACGGTTTCGCAATAGGGTTGGGTGGCTAAAGTAGCTCGTTCTACCTCAAAATCATATATTTTATGTCCGATAACTCATTCCATATTGCGAGATACACCTGATTTAAGGTCCGATAGTCCAGATCACTTCTATCATTAACCCCGGGCCTTTTCTGATCCATCTTAGCCATAAAACTGTTCACGACCCTCTCTACGTCACTTATGAACTGTATGGATGCCATATAATCATCACGGTGTATATAAGGAGGTTTCAACGGTTGGCATTTACCTGCCCACTTTTTCATGTCGCTTTTTTGTCAATGTCCTTGACATAAGCTGGCAAAACATATGACAGGAATGAATTTCTCACAATCATCACAGTGAGCCCCACATAGTTTCAAGTGGTTGCGAAAGGCTGTCACGAATAATCCGAGTTCTGAAAATAGATACTAAAAAGCTACCGAAAATCATTGGAATTGATTTTTAAAAAATTAATGACAGCATTAATTTGGGCTTGATTTCACAGGAAAACCCCTCTTGTGGGAGTTACAGGATGGTCAGATTGCTAAATCCCAACCATCATTTTTCACTCAACACAGACCTTAGATGTGGGGCCATGTTTTTGTTGTCCAAGCCATTCAAAGAGACGGGTAGGTGCGCATGCATGTTTTAATTGTCTAAGCCATTCATAGAGATTGGACTCATCAATGATCTATCAATGGCCCACCAAACAATATTCAAAGGGATAGTCATCTCAAATAAATAGTGTTAAATGATAACAATATTGAAATATTCCAACCACCATCAGATGCATTGTATATGAAACATGGCCCCCCGTCCAACAACTATTGTTCCCACATAAAATTAAAAAATAAATAAAAATAAATAAATAGAGGCCATCCATTTCAATGTATTAAATCTCCTTGACCCGAAGTGTGGGCTTTCCTTTTTTTTTTTTTTTTTTTCATTTTATTTCTTTAATTTTGTTTTCGATGCTGGCCCGCTTTGGTTAATAAAATTCGCTCGCCCTTAAAAAAACACATATAGAATAAGGGCCGTCGAAGAGATCAGTTCTAAATCCAGGCCTCATCCAACCTCAGGCCCAGCCTATTTTCTCTCTATTGTTTATCTATCTACTATATTTCTAAAACTTGGCGATTCGACTTGAAACTTAGCCGAATTATCATGACTCGGAGAGAAATCGAGCGAGTAACTGGGTCCCACTGCCCATCTTAACCATTCAAATGATGAGTAGACCGTAGGAATCTCAACAGTCTGGGCCCAGCTCTAATATTCCCACAAAGTAAAAATAGTTACGGTTGGGCCCACTTGATCAAATGGCCTGACCCGCTTGTTAGTAGGCTTGGGCCAATTAATAAATGGGCCTATCCTTAACATTCATCATTTTCCTTCCAATGATTCTAACCACTGATTGGTACTTGTAGGGAATGATCAGTCTCACATTATCGGCGGTCCTTCCGGCACTACGGCCAAAGGCCTGCAAACCCACTGAAACTTGTGAAAAACCGTCCTCGTTGCACCTGTGGATCCTATACATCTCGCTCTTTCTTACAGCCGTTGGATCCGGTGGGCTCCGGCCGTGTGTGGTTGCTTTCGGGGCGGACCAATTCGAGATGGGCCACAACAAAAAGAGTAACCAAAGTGGTAAATACTTCAATTGGTACTTTTTTTGTATGGGGTTAGCCGCATTGACAGCCCTAACTGTGGTGGTCTACATTCAAGACAATGTGGGCTGGGGTTGGGGTCTAGGCCTGCCAGCCATGGCCATGGGCCTCTCTGTGGTGGTTTTTGTAATTGGGTACCCGCTCTATCGGAATTTGAAACCGGCTGGCAGCCCATTTACCAGACTGGTCCAGGTGATCGTGGCCGCAATCAGGAAAAAGAACGCGATCAGACCGTCGGATCCGAACCTTTTATATCAAAGTAGAGAGCTTGATGATGCTATTTGCTACACTGGGAGGCTTGTTCATACGGATGAGTTGAAGTAAGCTAAAGTTTTTTTTTTTTTTTTTTTTTTTTAAAAAAAAAAAAAACGGAATTTTGGTGGGCCCACTAAAAAATCCTCCCCCTACATGTAGCCACACATGTGGATATGGTGTGTGTGTGTATGGAACATCTGAGCTGTGATTAAGGTGGGCCCCATTGGGTAGAAGTCAGGCTGGTGATTGGTGAACTATCATGTGGCCAACACATGAATAGAAAAAGGAAAGTTTGATAAATGCCAGGGATCAATGAGTGGATCAACTTGCTTATGTTGACCTGATTGCATACATGGTAGGGACCACCAGATGAATGGCTCAGATCTTCCATACAAGTACCAGCTTAGTAGATGTGGTTGTATACTGGAAGAGTCGGAGTCTCCAGCTGGGAACGGGCAAGATCTTTGAGTGGCCACCGTGATGTATGGATCTTATCCACACCGTCCATCCATTTTTTTCGTATCATTTTAGGGGCTATAGCCAAAAATGAGGCATATACAAGGCTCAAGTGGACCACACCACAGGAAGCAGCGGTGATAATGATTCTTACAGTTGAAACTTTTCCGGGTCCACCGTGATCTTATCCACACCTTGGATCTGTCTCATTTTTGGGATCATAACCTAAAATTATACAAAAAAATAAAAATAAAATGGATGGACGGTGTGGATAAGATCCATACATCACGGTGGCCACTCAAAGCTCCTGTGTAGGACGCAATCCGCATCCCCCTTGGGCCAGAGTGGGCGGGTCCCACAATCCCAACGGACCATCTTGACCTATCGATAGCCCCTGTTGGAATAGTGGGGCCCATTGACCGTTCAGAATCCAGGCATGGTGAAGATCCTTCATCATGGTGCATTGGTCACCACCCAAACTTGTTCAAATGGACGGTTAAGAAAATTAGGGATGCAATCGCAATTAAAGAGTCAAAATTCCCATTGGACGGTTAAGATCAAAAGGGGTTTTTTGCCTCACCGATGTCCAACATATGAACGGCTTGGATCATCCAGATATTATATGGGTGGGCCCAATCATGCTTAATATTATTTCTCATTAATATCTTAACACTTTAATTATTTCAAGGTTCTTTGATCAAGCTGCCATAGTAACTCAAGATGACGCTCTACAATCTGGCCCACCTAACCTTTGGAGAATCTCAACCGTCCATCGAGTCGAGGAACTAAAATCCATCATCCGTATGTTGCCGATATGGTCGACCGGAATCCTACTCGTCACCGCCTCATCTCACCAAAACTCCTTCGCCATCCAACAAGCCAAGACCATGAACCGCCACCTCTCTCCCACCTTCCAAATCCCCGCCGCCACCATGTCGATCTTCAACGTCCTTACAGTGCTCATCGGAATCGTCATTTACGACCGCCTCTTCGTTCCGATCATCTGCCGCTTCACCGGCAACCCTTCTGGAATCACATATCTACAACGGATGGGAATCGGACTCGCCGTCGCCGTAATCTCAACGGCCGTCTCAGCTCTTGTAGAGGTCAAACGGAAGAAAGTAGCCGTTGATCATGGCCTGATCGACGATCCACATGCACAGATCCCTATAAGTGTGTTTTGGCTCATTCCTCAGTATAGCCTTCATGGAGTGGCAGACACGTTCATGACAGTGGGCCATCTTGAATTTCTCTACGATCAGGCGCCTGAGAGTATGAGGAGTACGGCTTTTGCGCTTTTCTGGTTGGCGATCTCAGCTGGAAATTATTTAAATACTCTGGTGGTTGCATTGATACACAAGTATTCAGGTAAGAAGGAGAATTGGTTACCAGATACGAATCTCAACGAAGGGAGGTTGGAAAACTACTATTGGTTTGTGACCGTATTGCAAGTGGTCAACCTCGTATATTATATTGTATGTGCTTGGTTTTATACGTATAAGCCGTTGGTGACGGAGGACCCAGATGACCCACCTGAGGGAACGGTTGATATGGATGGGGATGGACAAGTGGAGCTTGTGGGTAATGGCACTTGTAAGGATGTGGTTGGTTGTCATGTGGATAGTAGTCAAGGGAAGGGGAATGGAGATGTGGACGTGGAAGTTGTTTAGTGTGACACGTGTGAGGATGATATTTGTAGGCAATGGGGAAGGCCCCAAATGAATAAATTCAAATCTACCGATTGAAATTGGCTGAGGTGGGTCACACCAAAGGAAACAGTTGGGAGAGAGACATCTACCATTGTTACAAGGTCTACCATGATGATTACATGAAATCCACTCCAATCATTAGATGTCACATTAAAATTTACATCTGGGTCTCAAACATTATATCTATTGGTTATTTAGGTGGGCCACATTAAGGGAAAAGGTTTGGAGGGTGAGGATTGACCTCACTACAAGAAAAGGGGGCTTTAGCCTCGATTCAAAACTGTGGCTAAAAAGGTTAAAAACTGAAGCTAAAGCCTTTAGCCTCAGTTTTGCCTCAGTTATCCAAACCGAGGTTGAAAACCCGTGGCTAAAGGCTTTAGCCTCGGTTTTGAAGAGGCTAAAATGACTTTTATAGCCTCGGTTCTTCAAGTGAGGCTAAAAACATTTTTAGCTTCAATTTTCTTGAAATGAGGCTAAATCAAAATTTTAGCCTCCATTGTTTTCAACTGAGACTAAATCCAAATTTTAGCCTCAATTGCCTTCAACCGAAGCTAAATCTATTTTTAACCTCGGTTCTCAACAACCGAGGCTAATGCCTTTAGCCACGGGAGTTGTAGTCTCAGTTTAAGTAACTATGACAAAACTGAGACTAAAGATAGATTTAGCCTTCGTTGACATCAATTGAGGCTAAAATCAATTTCTAACATCATTTATCAATAATCGAGGCTAAATCATTTATTTTAACACATTCATAAACCTATACACATTGATCAAATGGCTTGCATTTTTTTTCTCATAAGGTAACAACTCATGGAGAAAAACATGAGAATTACACCCACTTTTCAAATTGAAATTTTAGTTTCTATTTGGAATAGAAATCTGGGGAAAAAAAAAAAAAAAGAATTCAACAACTAAAGCTTTGATCAACCGTCATCAATGGATTCTAATTTAGATTACTAGATCTTGACTGCAACAACTAAAGCCTCTGGTCCATCTTAGAGAAATCAGCCAACATGTTGAAGCTGTAGTCGGGAGAGATCTGGTGCGTCATCGGCAGTGGAAGCTTCCATTTGCTAACGGCCATAATCACAGGATCGATGAATTCAACATCAACATAGCTGCTATTTCCAGCAACTAATTGTTGCAGATTCAAATTAGCTGAACTACCGAGGAACGGATACTATGCAGCTGAACCTGCCACAAGAAGGAATATAAGCATCCACAACAATCAGAAAAAAGATCTTACCAGCAAGAAAATAAAAAAGGAAAATAAAAAATAGATGGTAACAAAACTGCAAGAATTTGAGCGATTAGATCAATGGTAGCAGGGTGCATTTCAACATTGAGTTCTCAGATTTGAACCTTGCTTACCAGCCAATCAACAAAAACAAAAGAAAAGAAAAAGATTTTTAAAAAATAACTTGAAACTGCCAATGAAATATCGGCATGTATTCAACAATGAATTATCAGACTTATAGATATTATGTTGCACCAAAAATCTGTGAATCTTGATCTTAGTAATGACACTGCTAGCAAAATAAGGTGAATGCCATTTTAATGGGAATCTACATATGTCGTGGTTACAAAAGGGGATAAAAATGGTCATGCCCCAGGAATCGGAAGTGAAACTAGAAAAAGACCTGATTAATGCCGACTCCACACCCCAGGAAGATCCTTCCTATAATGAGCATGGAAAGGTTCTGGGCAGCTGCATTTAGCACCACACCAATGATGAAGAAAATCCCTGCAATGAGCATGGTCAGCCTCCGACCGAGGTTTCTTGTGGTGTAGGATGCGAAGAAGGTCGAAAATATGTGCACATCAACAGAATGCAGTGCAATATTTAGCACAACTTCCACCCATGTTCGTTATAATTTTAGTTGTTGAGGCTTTTTTTCTTTTCATGTTGATGTGTAATTATTTTTATGCATCTAGAATCAAATTGATGTACCATATTGAAACTCAAATTGAAATTGATGTACCATATTGAAACTCAAATAGTCCATAAGCATAGATAGATAGAAGAAGCAGAAGAGACTGAGAGCAAAGTTTAACAGTCCTCTAGCCTTTTATGCTAGAGATCACACAAACCCCTTGCATATTCTTCCAAGGAAAGCCTCTCTTATTGCAAAATCTCATAGAAGTTGTTTTGTATACATGAATCTTTTGCTAATCATGCAAAGAGTTTTGCTTAAGGATCAACTAGACAAATTTTTTTAAAAAGTACAGATCGACAAGCAGAAAAGATGCAAGACCTAAGAAGTAAACCTTCGTGACTTTTGTGACAGTTAGGTGATTGAATGAAGTCAAATATACAGAATAAGGTAAAAGAAAATTGCATCCATAACATAATATATTGGAAACACTGGTAGTTTCCAAAGAAAATGTACAAGGATTATGTTACAAATTCTAAGAGGCTATCTTACCATAAATGAAAATGGTAACTGCTAGGTTCAGTTGTTATTTTTTATGCTTGTAATGTCCGACATGATATGACTGCATTATGCCTTTTGCTTGTCTCTTTCTCATATATTTTGCTCCATCACAGGAGTAGAACAAAATATTTTGAGTCTTTGAACTAAAGAAGCCTATAGGTGAAGAAAGAAGTAGATGTGGATGTGATGGAGGTTTTTTATTTTATTTTTGGAGATGATGTAGAGATGATGGAGGTGTTTCAAGTCAAGAAACAAAATAGACTATATTTCAGTCTGGGTTCTTGTTTTGCAGAATTAACTGGAGTCAAGAAACGGAATAGACTATACTTGATCAAGGTTATTAGTATCGAGTTTAGGAGTTGGTAAATATTGAAAGATATTTACAAATAGGGCCATCATATACCTTCCATCTTGTTATAAGTGAGGCCCAGTTCTTTAATAATCTTTGCAAAATTGCATTTGCCATGACAAGTGCTCAAGAGAGCAGAACTGTCAAGTGGTGTTGAGAAAAATAATTTGCTAAGGATATGAAAGTGATACCACTTGTACTCACCTTAGTCAAGACACCGCCTTACGTTGTTCAAAATCTCATCTTTGCACAATGCAGGTGTTCCAGGGAATTGTGAATGATGGCTCTTGTAAACAAGCACCTGGGAGAAAAAGGAAAGAAAAAAATCAAGTAGTCGACTCTTCACTTCACTTAAAGGGTTAACTTCAACAGGAAAATAGACAAAAATATGGTCTTATGAAGTACCGCTAAGTTGAGAAATCAAACAAGGTCATATAAGTATCAATCTCTAATCGAGAAAAGTATTGGAGCTTTACCGGCATGATGAAATAAAAAATAAAAAACAACAACAAGGTTTAACTCATTCCCAGATTTCCAAGACACATTTGTAAAAGCATGGCATATCTGAGTACAAAATGGGAAAAGACCTTCATAAGCTTTCCTCGTTCACTTTAGCATTTACGGCTCCCTGAAAGAACATTTGATGTTCCCTACTATTAGACCCCACTGGAAACACCAATTTGTTTTACCATTCAAGTATCAATTGGGAACTGGAATATTATGTACTCTCCACATACCACCCCTTCAGCACACAGGCATAGATCAACCAAAAATTTTAAGAAATCCTTTGAATTAAAGATCAAAGTAAAGCAACTAACCCTCTACAGTTCAGATATACACTTAATAAGAGACCTGACAGTAGTGATGCAAATGCCTGGCCCACACGCATGGAGAATACACTCTTTCCACAGAGGACTGGAGGATAACAACTGCTCGGTAGTGTGCCATTTCTGGAGCAGGGTACCATATACCACGAGTTCCCAAACATGGTCCATGAAACACGACACAGGCCCCCGTAATTGGGGTTTAACGCTATTCGGCCATGACTTCCATGTCAGGATCCAGGACGTTCCCTATCTAACAGGGATCTTAGAGGTCCCAGGTATATAACTGCAGGTGAGTGTATTTAAACTTTCTTTAACTTCGCATGCAACATCTGTGCTCCTGTGGCATTTTTGCCGGCGCTCCTGTCCCTATATGCTTCAGCAGAGAACGGAAGCACCGTCATAACATGTGCTCCCTGTGCCTTTTTGGGCTGAAGCTGTTTTTACGGCTGTCTATATTATTACATTAATTAACTAGATGCCATCAGCTATTTCATTTCACAGCTGAAATCTCTCCTGTTGAGCATCTCACTGGTCAGCGCCCATTACTTGCTGTAATGTGTCAAGCCTTTTATCACATGGTTCTTACTCAGGGAAATCCATGAGAATTCTCCTCTCAAAGAATGGAGGAGAGTTCATCTCTAATGTTTTGTGGAATGAGATTTCGTCAATCAGTTGTGTACATTCTGCATTCAGAAGCCATTGTTAATCCATCCTCTTAAGGGCTCAGTCAAGCTTCGACAGCCTGCTTTGGGATGGATCCAGGCCCGAGCCATGATAATAATAATTTATATAGGTCATATATATGAAATGCATCATCGTTCAATATATACATATACATATATATTTTATAGAATAATACCAAACACACAGGTAGAAAATTCTAGATAAGCCAGGCTCAGGCTTGACAAACCTTTAATCATGTCGATTCAGGCCTAAAAGCATGGCCCATTTCAAGCTCAGGCCCGACCTTGGACCAGGTCCAGTATAGCCATCGACATCCCCAACAGTTATTGAACAATTCAATAAAGTCACATGTCAAGTTTCTCCAAACAAGGCATGAGAGGTTCCTTTGTAACCAAAATGACATATCCTTCAACATAGGCATCAAAAGCTACAATACAAAATATGTGGATCACACACAAATGCATACATGCATATGCATACAGATAAGTTGGTTAATTAAGGGTAGGTGTGACTTACAGGACTAGATCCTGCTAAAGCCCTTGCCCGCGTAAATGACAAATTGCCCGCCAAGAATGAACCACCTTTTTGAAAAACCTTCTGTGGGTTACGTCCCTCAGCTGGCCACCTATGCAAAGAGGAATCTGTTGTTGCAACCCATATACTATCACCTTGCAAGGCCAACTGTAAGATGGGGTGTTCCTTTGTGCAAAGCAAAATGCTCTCCCTTGTTGACAAGTCCGTCAGGTACAACTGAGACAGGATCCAGATTCATGCAGAGAAAAGACAAGTGTGACAGCATGTTAAACAAGAAAAGATTGGCGAGAATCAGAAAAAATTGAGAAAACTATCGGTAAAATTTTTCATAGTATGTTACTTACAGAGAGGTCCCTTCCACCACTATAAACATGGCTGAACGTTGGGGTGCTCTGCAAGTGCCCAAACAGAATCTGTATGGACAAAGACATAGGAATGAACGCATTCTTTCGTGACCAAGATCCCGAGTCTACAAAAGAAAACAACATGCAAATGCTTCTCATAACACTGTAAATGGGTAATGTCTACCTAGACAATAATTAAAATAAAATAAAGTAAAAAATACACAAAGCACCAGCAAAGCTCTGATATTCCATTCGTCTTCTGTGTCAGTGCTGAAAATCAGCAAATTCACCATTTCAGAGCTGAAAAGCTTGGCTGTAATTTTACCCGATAGTTTTTTTTTTTTTTTTATAACAATTTAAATGGTATTTTTTTTAAAGGAACCATATCATTGATAGAAAAGTTGTACAACTTACAAGATGCCCTAGGGGAGCCCCTGGAACAAAAAGGAACAGGGCGCCTATTGTAAGGCGCGGAATGGCGCCTGGAAAAAAAAAAAACCTCTACAGCTTCACAAGAGAGGATCTGATGGAACCTAAACCGACTTTGTCTAGGAAGACAAGCCCGCACACATGTTGTTGTTGAAATAGCTAGCAAGTACATAAATGCTAATAAATTAGAATAGGTTGTCGTTGTTAACGTAGCTAGCAAGTACATAAATTGGAAAAACTGTTCATTCAATTGTATGCCATTGCCTTGCTTCCAAATACTAATAAATTGACTTGTTAAATAAGATCCAGATGACATTCAGGGCAATAAATTTGAATCAAATTTAAAAAAGAATGCATTGACTCCTTTGAATATTAGAATCTACAAACTAAAATAATTTTCAGGAATCAATTGAATGACAGCATTATGACTTACCAACACTGCCAACACCTGTCAATATGTCTACGCTTAACACAAGCATTGTGCACATGAAGTTTTTTTTTTTAAATATAAATTTAAGATTTAAACAAATATCAAAATAGTTTTCCAAGAAATACTGGAAAACCAAATCCAATAACACAAGGTAAAATATCTGCATACTGAAGTAGTCATTTTCTTCTTCGCATATCATCGCATGACTAGAAATTCCTATGAATTGTAGCTATTTAGCGGCCTTTGCAGCTTCCCTGTAATTTGCTTCTGAAAAAACAATAAGAATAAAAAATAAATCAGAAAAAAAAAAAAAAAAGATTCACGGAAGATAGTTGTGTATATGTCATCCAGGCCATTCAAACCCTTCATCTGGTCTGGATGAAGGAAAACGTCGGGCTGTTTTGAAACTCGGATGGGCATTGGTGCGCATCAAGGGTGAGCATTTCCACCAAATTTGTTCCCAATGTTGTGGCCCAACTTAGTTCTGGATCGGGCTGATATTCGGGACCTGAGGATAATAAAGGTAGGATGCACTAGTAGCAAAAGAAAAGGGAAAAAATAAAATAAAAGAGATAAGAAGCAAGTAGTTGAAAACAAAATTATAATCCAGAAAGCAATTGAAGTTGTAAACATAGTTGTAATGCTAACAGTAATGATCTTTTTGAACCTTAAGTTATATAGAGTTGATAGGTGAATCATATTTTGTTATCAGTTGAAAGAGAAACCTGAATCTAAACATAGAGAAAAAATGCATAACAAAAGCTGAGAAGTATTGAACACACGAGTAGATTGGGGGATGTTACAGTGTGTATGGTTTATTTGGCAGGCAACGCAAACAACAGAGTTTCAAAATGCCAATGCCATATGTGAAATCCTCACACCCACAATCTTGCACAGCCAGGTTTAATTTATTTAAGAATAAAAACAAACATAAAAACACAACTTCTTGATTTTTAACACACCACCCAAGAATTCTTGTTGAATATTCAAATTGTAACTAACAATCAAAAGGATAATACTTGCATCCAGACATGATTCTATGAGAACGCATCAGTTTATTTAAATTTGGTTCCTTAGTAATTTAGAGCTTTGTTTCTAACAAGTGGTCCACTTGAGGAGCAATGCCGCCTAATTTTAGAGCCAGGCAATCCAATGATTGTGGCCCTGACTAATGGAGAACTTGGACCTCACACATGTATGCCATATCGGCACATGCACTTGATGACAATACTCATCTTTAACAAACGGTTCCAGAACCCAACATCAAATTCTGATGATAGTTTAGAAGTTGAACAACAGGAAGACATTCAAGTGTAAAATGTAAGACATCAATAACTAGAAAAATTAAATCCTAGCAAGAATTGATAAACAGAAACATAATGAGCAATTGTATCCATTAGATGCAAATTTTAATCTAATTAGATTGACATCAAACATCCAATTGTTTGATGGGAGGAGGAAACTGATGTCACAAGTCTTGTTTCACTTAAATTGATAATCAAGATCCAAAATAGTAGGCATTAGCAACCTTGTTTAAGACAATCAATTTCAGAATAAAGATCCTTGATCAATGTTGATTTCATCATCTTCTGATTAACCTACAAATATTTTTAAAAAAACTTCAAATTAATGTTTGACTTCAAAGATAGTGGACAAATGGCATTATCCAGTCCCCATTACTGACCTCTGGCTTATTCTTGATTTTTTTTTTTGCATGGTGTGCATAATCTAGAGTGCCGAGTGTCTCTTCCAAGCAGTGTATGGAAGGTGCAATTATGCATGCCTTTGTTTTTCCTCCTAGGGAATCCCTCAGTAACCTCGTCAATTTGCAATCCCTGTTGTACCAAGGAAATCATCATTTTCTCACACCCACATTATCAAGACAACAATTAGAAATCAATCAGCTGCCACTGATTCACACCTGTATGGAATATGACCAGAATGCTCAACAAGTGCATTAATGACATTGCCAGCTAGGTCACTGCTCCTTGAAGAATTTGAAGACTGTCATTCCATTCTTGTCTTCTGTGTCAGTGCTAGAGTGTGAGGCTTGTGAGCTAAGCATCACAAAGTCATGTCTTCTATGTAAATGTCAGAGTGTCAGACTTGTGAACTAAGCATCACACAGTCACATTCCCACCAGGCGTAGAATAACATAATTCAGTCTCATTTTCTTTAGTTCCTTTAATGTTTGGAGACCTGTTCAAGATCCCAGCATGTCTGGATTCCAAGTATTCTGTTTGCCAATGAACGTTCAAGAACTAATTGACTTTATTTAATGCAAGATAATTGAGTTATTTTCCATTCCTAAGATGTTTTTTTAATGGAAATTCAGAATCAATTCACGACACTGCCAAGAATATCTAACTCTCCATAGTTGGCATATTCAGGTCCTATCAGCTAAGGTTAATTTCTAATTGATGATATGTCAACTATGGTATGTCTGGACTTCCAAAGCATGAAGATTCATCTTATTTTATTATTGTATTATTAAGTTTGGTCCAGAATAATGGAAAACAATCGAAATCAGCTTTAAAATATTTGTCCAATTTCTGCTATGAGACAATGTGAACATAAACCATAGTAGAGATAACATTTTACAGAAATTCTGCAGCAACCAGTATGAGGGATTATTATTATTATTATTTTTTTTTTGCATGTGTCTAAAATCTCATTCTTAGAAAAAATATCCATCAGAAATATGCACATATAAAAATGCACTACGTTATACCATATTAGACTTATCTGGCATAGAAAATGCGCCGCTGGACATAACCTTTTTTTAGATATACTTTTGTAATGCATAAAACAAGACCGAAAAATGAAAAATATTCCATCAAAGATATACTTTTGTAATGCATAAATCACATTATAAATTTTACTACTTCTATGATCTTTTGTTTTCCGTCAAAACAAATAAAACAGTAAAGATTCATATATCCCACCTAAAACAAGACCGAAAAATGAAAAATATTCCATCAAAGAAGATCTGAAGCTAAATTCGAAGCAGAAACAGAGAAAAAAAATACCCTAATTCAACTGTGGAAATCAGCAATTTCCGAACACAAAATCCTCCAAACCCACGCTTTCTTAAACCATTACTAGACATTATCTTTCCAAAAACAGGAACTGCATTAAAATTTCCCAAACTAGATCTCAAAAGTTAGAGAATCTCCACAGATAAGGGATTCTGGGCTAAAATCCGATCAGAAAAGACAATTATTTGAAAGACACATCTCAAAAACAAAATTCTGAGAGCGGAATCGCCGGTTCCAAAGCTAAAAGCAGAAATTCGTCAGAAAATGCTCCAAACCGGTTCAGATCCACATTTAAAGATGTCAAAACGCGAGGAATCTCTGCCAAAAAGAGATCCAGAGCTAAATTTCAAGCAGAAACGACGAGAATGCGAAAGATACCTCTCAGAAAAGAAAATCCGAGAGTGGAACATCGATTCCGGAGCGGGATCTGCAGTAAATCCTTCAAGAACGAAGATCACAGGCTCTAAAAGAGGAAAGGTTAGAGAGAGAGAGGGAAAAGGGAGAAGATTTTTCTAATTATAGGACGTCCTTTTCAGGTTAGCGTTTTTTTTAGGGTTTGAGCAGTGGGATGTTGAGAAGCGGTGGACTCTCTCTCTCTCTCTCTGGATTGCAATTTTGATTTCTCAACGTCGCTCTGTCGTTTCTTTCTTCCGGTGCTTTATATATTGGTGTTCGTTTTTTTGCCTTGGTTCGCATGAAATGGAGGCTAAAAGGTGGACTTATTGCCACGGTTCCGGGCAACTGAGGGTAAAAGGTGGCTTTTTTGCCTACATTCCTACGCAAGTGGGGCTGAGGGCCTGTTTGATTTTGTAATTAATTACGGGTAAATGGGTAATAATTATTTACCCCGGTGTTTCCAGTTGATATGTAGGGCCCACCTTGATGTTTTTGTATTATCCACACCGTCCATCCCTTTAGCCAACTCATTTTAGGGCATGAGCCAAAAAAATATATAGATCCAAAGATCAAGTGGACCACACTACTGGAAACAATGGGAATTGAACTCCTACCATTGAAAGCTTCTTGAAGACCCTAGAAGTTTTGGATCAAACTGATATTTTTGTTTCCACTTTATCCATGCCTGTGTGACCTTATTAACGGGTTGGATGACAAATAAACATCACTATGGGCCCTAGGGAGAAAATAACTTTCAACTATTGACGTTTTAATGATCCCTATTTCCTCGGGTGTGATCCACTTAAGCTTTTTATTTTCTTCAATTTTGGGATCATGCCTTAAAATGTATTTTTTAAAAAGATGGATGGTGTGGATAACTAATATATATCATGGTGGGGCCCACATATTTAAATCAATAATACAAATGTTTGTATGGAACGATTTTCAAAACATAATTACTGGCAACTTTCAAACAGGTGTAAGCAAGCAATAACCAGGTAAATCCGTGTATTTACCAATGGAAATCGAAAATCAAACACCCCCTAAAAGGTGAAATTTTTGCAAGTGAGGAAAAGGAGAGACATAAGAGGCTAAGAAGGGGTAAGAGGCCCACCCCATTACATGATTGGAGATGTACTGGGCCCACCCAATTTCTGATTAGTTCTTTTTTCTCTCATATTATTATGCAAAAGGATTAACTTTTAGCCTCATTTTTTCACCAACTGAGATAAAATGGTAGACTTTTAGCCTCAGTTTTCAACAATCGAGGCAAAAGGACAGACTTTTGGCCTCAATTGCTCACCAACCGAGGCAAAAGGGCAGACTTTTGGCCTCAGTTTCTCACCAACCGAAGCAAAAGGATAGACTTTTAGCCTCAGTTTCTCAACAACCGAGGCAAAAGGCAGAACTTTAGCCTCAGTTGCTCACCAACCGAGGCAAAATGACAGACTTTTAGCCTCAGTTTTCAACAACTGAGACAAAAGGGCAGACTTTTTTGCCTCAGTTTCTCACCAACCGAGGTAAAAGGACAAACTTTTAGCCTCGATTGCTCACCAACCGAGGCAAAAGGGTAGACTTTTGGCCTCAATTTTCAACAACCGAGGCAAAAGGGCAGACTTTTGGCCTCAGTTGCTCATCAACCGAGGCAAAAGGGCAGACTTTTAACTTCAGTTTCTCATCAACCGAAGCAAAAGGGCAAACTTTTAGCCTCAGTTTCTTAACAACCGAGGCAAAAAGGCAGACTTTTAGCCTCAGTTACTCACCAACCGAGGCAAAAGGGCAGACTTTTGACCTCAGTTTCTCACCAATTGAGGCAAAAGGATAAACTTTTGGCCTCCATTTCTCATCAACCGAGGCAAAAGAGCAGACTTTTGGCCTCAGTTCTCAACAACTGAGGCAAAAGGGCAGACTTTTAGCCTCAATTGCTCACCAACCGAGACAAAAGGACAAACTTTTTACCTCAATTGCTCACCAACCGAGGCAAAGTGGCAGACTTTTGGCCTTAGTTCTCAACAACCGAGTCAAAAGGGCAGACTTTTAGCCTCAATTGCTCACCAACCGAGGCAAAAGGGCAGACTTTTGGCCTCAGTTGCTCACTAACCGAGGCAAAAGGGTAGACTTTTGCCTCAGTTTCTTACCAACTGAGGCAATAGGGTAGAGTTTTGGCCTCAGTTTCTCATCAATCGAGGCAAAAAGTGAATTTTTAACCTCAGTTCATTTACAACCGAGGCTAAAAACCATATTTAGCCTCCTTTTTTTGAACCGAGGCTAAAAAATTGAGGCTAAAGGCCTACTTTCTTGTAGTGCCTGTACCTTTGTTAAGAAATCTATCCATCTTGAATACAAAACTTGGTTTCATTTCTCTTAGATGTCTGGTTTTTTGTGCATGTGTGGCCCTTTGATCAACGGATACATTAGGACCATTCAAGTAGGAAATCAGGATTTTATCAATTTTAGGATTGTACTGGGTAGGGTCAGGTCAGAACCGGACCCGAACCATTTTTTTTAAAAAAAAATTTTCTTCTGGTTCAAGCATGGGCTGGGCTCTTGCCATGGCTCGTAGGTGTTAGGCCAGGGGTCTTAGCTTCACCTAGCCCAAATGGGGCCCTTTTTAGTGGCTGGTCTACCTCAAACCAGTCCAACCCCTAGCCCAATCCATTAAAAATTAATGGGATTTTTACTGCAAAATTCCTTAAAGAATTTGTCATTTTCCCAATAATGTCTAGACAATTAGAAATTCTAATTTGGGCCACAACATACAAACAAAATTGACGGCTAGAAAGACTTGTTTTAACCGTGTCCAACCTGAAGAGTGGGATGCATGCCCTAGTTTTTTTTTAAAGAACTGAAGGGGAAGACGGTGTTAGAGATGAAAGGCTTAGATATGCCACACACGTTTAGAACTAACTTGTTTGTGTGCTAATGGATGGGAAGAACTCTACAAGCATGTGGAAGTACATACTCATCATGATTTTAAGAATGAATTCAGTGGGAACCGATCTAAGTTCACCAGTCACCCCCAACTTGGTGCCAATTGGGCCGAGTCAGAACCCCACTCAGGTCAGTCACAACTTGACTCAGGGCTGCTCGGCTCAATCCCAGTCATTCTGAGATTAGCTAGTTTTGAAATTACTTTAAGATTTAGGTTTTTCTCCTTTTCTAGTTCTTGTTGCTTTCAGAAAACACATAATTAGATTAGTCCTGTAGATTCAACCTTAGTCTTACCAAAATTATTACTACGTCGTGACCTTATGCTTGAGATTCTGAATAAGCTTTTGAACACACATATGCACACACATCGTACGCCAAGATTTAAAAAATCTCATGATAATAGCCCAAAACATATGATAAATGATATTATGGGGATATGATCTAATATTTTCAAAATATTGATTGATTTTAAAATGCTATTAATGGGAAAATAGTAAATTTTTTTTTATATGAATTTTCTATTTAAATACATAATTAAAATTGATGTTTATTTGTTTATATATATTTGTGAGATTTTCATGAAAATATTTCAAGAAAAAACTCAAAATTGAAAATCTCTCAAGAAATTTTCGAGCAAAGATATTCCTTGAGATTTTTCACTCTCTAATCATGATGCACGATTTTTTATTGTTTAAATCAAATGGGTTGTATATATGCAAAGTTGATCAATTGAAACCCACTAAAAATATAAATATATTTTTAAAAAAAATTCATAATAATATCTGATCATTCATTTGATTCAACATCTTAGATATGTCTCTTATACATCATTGTCATCGAGTGAGCATTTACAAGATTCTTTGTACCCATGTACATAATTTATGTTAATTCAATTATTTTCCACTTGTTTTAATTCGACAATCCGTACACATGCCTTTGAAAATGCACACCAAAATACCATTACCTCATTGCGACCTTGCCATATAGCACAATGTAATATAGATAGTGGAGTTACCTACAAGAGTATAGCATACTCACAAAGCAATTAGATTAGAATTAATCAACTACTTGTAGGTAATTAGTCTCGCGACACTTGTGGCTCAATTATTGCATTGCAACTGCTCAAGTATTCATTATTTATGAGATCATTAAGCAGGTTCCATTTGATCAATCAACGATCTATCCCTACATAAACACATGCTTACATGATTTAATAGATTACTAAGTCGATTGTCTTGATCTCTGCTATATCCTGACGGTCTTATAAATCAAGATAGAAGTACATCTCATGTATAATCTCAATATGATCTAATATTTTCAAAACATTGATAAATTTTAAAATGTTATTAATAGGAAAATAGTATAAAAATTTACAAATTGTCTATTTAAATACATAATTAAAATTGATGTTTATTTGTTAATTTATAATACATATATATATATTTTTCTTTTTGTGAGATTTTCTTGAAAATATTTTGAGAAAAAAGTCAAAATTGAAAATCTCTTGGGAAAATTTCAGGCAAAGATATTCCTTGAGATTTTTCACTCTCTAATCATGAGGCACGGTTTTTTATTATTTAAATCAAATGGATTTTATATATGCAAACTTGATCAATTAAAACCTACTATAAATATAAATATATATTTTAAAAATTCTTAATAACTTCCGTTCATTCATTTGATTCAACATCTAAGATATGTCTCTTATACATCATTGTTATTGAGTGAGCATTTACGAGATTCTTTGTACCCATTTACATGATTTATGTTGATTCAATTATTCCCCAATTGTTTTAATTCGGCAATCCATGCACGTGCCTTTGAAAATGCACACCAAAATTCCGTTACTTCATTGCGACCTTGCCATATAGCGCGATGTAATATAGATAGTGGAGTTACCTACAAGAGTAGCATACTCGTAGAGCAACTAGATTAGAATTAACCAGCCACTCGTAGGTACTTGGTCTCGTGACACTTGTGGCTCAATTATTGCATTTTAACTGCTCAAGTATTCATTATTTATGCGATCATTAAGCAGGTTTCATTTGATCAATCAATGATCTATCCCTACATAAACATATGCTTACATGATTTAATAGATTACGAAGTTGATTTTGTTAGTCTCTGCTATATCATGACAATCTTATAAATCAAGATGGAGGTACATCTCATATATAATCTCAATATGCATAACTCCTGTTATGCATACTAACACAATGATATTGTTCATACCTCATCCTAAAGGCCCATATGAAATCTATACATATATTATTATAATAAATCAATTACATCCATACATATCAATTCAAACATAGAAAATTTCAATACAATTCATTAAATAAATACGACATATGTAAGTAACGAAGCCCCACAAAGTCTTACACGAGGGCCTCACATACGCATATCATTTGTCCATGCCCTAACAACGATGGTGGCCTTGTCCACATGCCTGGCACGGACACATATAGATTATATAGAGAAAAGATAGAGAGGCATTTAAGACTTCTTGATGCAAGTAATAAATTAGTATTTTAAAATAATAAATAATAGAAGTAAGATTATAGTATTAGTTCATTGCTATTTTTTATCATCATATGAGGAGTTGCGTTGGTAGACAATTAGGTGTACCCTGGGTAACATCTTAGTGGGTGTTACCTTTACCGTGGGGCCCACTGTGATGATGTGTTATATATCCATGCTATCCATCCATTTTTTCCAGCTCATTTTAGTATATAGCCTTAAAAATTGAGCAGATCCAAATATCATGTGGACCACACCACAGGAAACAGTGATGATTGAACGCCCACCATTAAAAACTTTTCATTGCCCATCTTAAGAAGATCCGTGATGTTTATTTGACATCCAACCCGTTGATAAGGTCAATCAGATATGGATGAAGGGAAAATATAAATATCAGCTTGATCCAAAACTTTTATGGCCTAAAAAAAAGTTTTTAACTGTTATGTACCACTTTTTCCAGTGGTGTGGTCCATTGGATATTTGGATCTACTTAAGTTCCGGAATAACGTCATAAAATGAGCTCTAAAAAGGGCTGAAAGGTGTTGGTATACAACAAATTCATCAAGATGGGGACCCCACACTGCGCTAGTACCTAGATTACACGTTGCGGATTGGGTGTTGTGTTGGCGTCACCAACTTCTACGGTGGTAGACTCTCGGGAGTTTCAACACCCGGTCAAGGGTTCCAGTATCCATAGGTGGTGAAATTCCACTAGCGTGACTGTGGGGTGTGTGTGCGTGTGCAAAAAAAATTTAAAAAAATTTAAAAATTAAAAAAAAAAAACCTTCTATGAATGGTATACTGGTATCATTTTGTGAGATGATTTCAGTGCATCGCCCCGAAAATGAGTAGATGTATATTTATATCCACACCGTCCATTCATTTTTTTAAATGATTTTAGTGCGTGGCCCCAAAAATGGTGAACAATCACTGGAATAATGAAGCGGACTGTGACCTGCCCCTTATGGCTAAAAGTCAGGTGGGTTCAACTCGTCCGACCAGTGACCAAACTGACATTGGGTTGGGCCTGGGCCAGATGTATCGAGTTTTAGTCCTGGGCTATACAAACGGCAGCCATTTAAAACTTGGATCAAGCTCGGATTGAGGTTGTGGGTTGCCTAATTCATCCCGAGCCTAATTTATACATAAATTACTTATAAATTATATTTGAGTGTGGATCATTTGTGTTGAAGGCATAAGAAATTTCATTACTATCAGGTTTCATACATCCACATAATTTCCAATGGCTCAAGCTAACAAGATATAATAGATTTCTTTATCCCAAATAGATTGCATGCTACACAATACAATTTTTAAAGGAGTAGTTGTCATATATCTTAACTTGTTTGTTTAAAAATAAAAAATAAAGTTCTTTACTATAAATAACTACATATATAATTAATAAAATTATAGGTAAAAGAAAAAAAAAAAAAAAAGAAGACTTCCATTGAAAATATAATAAATTAATGTAATAACAAAATATTAGCATGTATCAACCCAACCAACCCGGTTGAGCTAGCTTGGGTTGGACTTTGGTTGATAAATATTCCTAAACCAAAGTTTGGTTGGATTGGGTTAGAGTGGAGGTGTAGGAACCTTGGGTTGGGCTCGGGTTGAGCACCAACCCGACCCAACCAGCCTGACTTTTAGTGCCCCCTAGACGGAATAGGCCCAAGCAAGGGCTCCGTGGGGTCCACTGTGATGTATGAGTTTTATCCAAGCCGTTCATCTATTTTTCCAGGTCATTTTAGGGCAGGTTCTCAAAAATGAGGCATATCCCAATGTTCAAATGGACCACACGGTGGGGAATGAAGGCCCACCATTGAAAATTTCTTAGGCCCACAAGTTTTCAATGGAACTTACATTTGTATTTTTCCCTTCATACATATCTATGTGACCTTATGAACAGGCTGGATTGCAAATAAATAGCACGTTGGGCCTTAAGAAGATTAATTTCAACTATGCATATTATCATTGCTGCTTCCTATGGTGTGGTCCCCTTGAGCTTAGGACCCGCCTATTTTTTTGGGTTATATAATAAAATGACCCGTAAAACCGGATGAACGGTGTGGATAAAACCCATATATCAAAAGCTGATATTTCAACAACTTAATAGGTTCTCAAAATTGTAACCTTTTATTCCTACAAATAAGGTCCTATAATTAAGAGGTGATGTTTCAAGTCTAACCAGTTTGACCATGATATGGTCCACCTAGAAAATAACTTCCAAGCTATAATGTTCGTACAACATCCAGCCCTTCCACTCAGTTGGCCTCACATGAGAGTTTTCTTGTGCAAAAAATCTGCCCCATCCACCTATTAATCGGGCTATACCATAGGAAACAATTTTTAGCCATTGATAAATAAAAAATACAAGTATGGCCCACTCAGTTAGTTTTTGTGGTTGGATTTTTCCTAAGTTAATTCCAAAATAAGGATCAGCCTATTGGACGGGTTGGATGTCATACTCACATTAAATATGGAACTTATTTGCTGGGTGGCCGGTAAATTACGGTCTAACCAGATGGATTTTTAAACCTTCTCAAATAAGAGAGGTTTGCCCGAATGCATACTGACCTTTTTCCGGAAACGGATTGGCTACTCCCCCTGCCACCAGGCCGGTGGCTGATGGTTGGTGCTCTGTGGGGCCCACCATGATGTATGTGTTTCATCCATTCCGTTCATCCATTTTTACATATCATTTTAGGGTTTGAGCCAAAAAATGAGAGAGATATAAATCTCAGGTGGACCACACAATGGAAAACAATAGTGATTAGATATCCACCATTAAAATCCTCTTAAAGCCCAATATAATGTTTATTTGAAATCCAATATGTTGATTAGATCATACAGACCCAGATGAAGGGAAAAAACAAAGATCAGCTTGATCCAAAACTTTCATGGCCCCAAAATGTTTTTAATGGCCGGCATTTATTCAACACTGTTTCCTGTAATGTGGTCCAGTTGAGATTTGGATATATCTCATTTTTGGTCCATACGATAAAATGATCTAGAAAAATATATAGACGGCATGTATGAAAAACATGCATCATTTTTAGGCCCACATAGCACCTACCACCAGCCATTGGCGGGTGGCAAGGCGAGTAGCCAATCCGTTTCCGTTTTTTTACCAAAGCAATGGGTGTAAAACTCACGTTATAAATTCTTACGATACCGGCAATCGTAAATTTAATTATCACGTTTTTGGCTCAACTGAACTTTGGATACGGTTCATTTTTGGTAACATGTACTAAAATGAACTCACAAAATGGATGGACAAGGATGATTTCTTACAAACATCAAGGTGGGCCCCACCTAATTTCCCAGTGTAGGAACTTTGCCTTTCGGACGCGGATTTCCTGCGAAAGCCTTTCGCAGGAAGTTCCTGCACTGAGAACTTAGGTGGGGCCCACTATAATGTTTGTTAGAAATCCTCCCCGTCCATCGGTTTTGTGAGTTCATTTTAGGACATGTTGTCAAAAATAAACCATATTGAGCCGTACTAAAGGAAAATGTGGTTAGGAAAATTCTTACCGTTGAAACCTTCCTGAGTTCAACAGTGATGTTTAGATGTCATCCATACTATTAATAATGTCATTCCTATTGGGATGAACTGAAAATATATATATATATATATATATATATATATATATATATATATATATATATATATATATATATATATATATATATATTCACAAATATTTCAATTGTGGAAATTTAATTATCACGTTTTTGGCTCAATTGAGCTTTGGATACGGTTCATTTTTGGTAACGTGTGCTAAAATGAACTCACAAAATGGATGGACGGGGAGGATTTCTTACAAACATCACGGTGGGCCCCACCTAATTTCCCAGCGCAGGAACTTCCTGCGAAAGGCTTTCGCAGGAAGTTCCTGCGCTGAGAACTTAGGTGGGGCCCACTGTGATATTTGTTAGAAATCCTCCCCGTCCATCTGTTTTGTGAGTTCATTTTAGGACATGTCAAAAATGAACCATATCCGAAGCTTCAGTGAGCTGTACTAAAGGAAAATGTGGTTAGGAAAATTCTTACCGTTGAAACCTTCCTGAGTTCAACAGTGATGTTTAGATGCCATCCATACCGTTAATAACGTCATTCCTATTGGGATGAACTGAAAAAAATAAAATATTAGCATGAATCAAAACTTCTGTGGCCCCCACAAATATTTCAACTGTGGAAATTTAATTATCACATTTTTGGCTCAATTGAGCTTTGGATACAGTTCATTTTTGGTAACATGTACTAAAATGAACTCACAAAATGGATGGACAGGGAGGATTTCTTACAAACATCACAGTGGGCCCCACCTGATTTCCCAGCGCAGGAACTTCCTGCGAAAGGCTTCTGTAGAAATCGCGTCCCTCCCAAATCACCTTTAATGGCATGGATTGGCATATAGGTGTTGACATGGTATATTTTTTGGCAGGCCTACCATGATGCATGAGTTATATCCAAACCGCCCATCTATTTTAAGTGATCATTTTGTGGAATTAGACAAAAAATGAGGTAAATCCAAAGTGAAAATGGGCCATACAATAGCTAACAGTGGGAATTGAATGCTTGTCGTAGAAAACATATTAAGGTCGATAAAAATGTTGGATCTTCTTTCATTTTGGGACACACCCTAAAATGATATTAAAATGATATTGCAAAATGAATGGACATGCAGTACGGATATAACATATATTTACAATATTACATCCAAGTATATATAACCAATGAAATTATTTTACAAGTGCGAGTGGAAATACCCATTATTACCGTGTAATGTTGCTGTCATGTTTTATGTTAATTACATTCATTACTATAATAATGATAATTGTTACTCATTTACCATGTAACACAGCACATTGGTGCTTTAGGGTATAATTCCAAACAGGGTCTAAGATATTAAGAGACTATTGACTGTTGGATTTGGGTCTTTTTGAACAACACAGACAGTTTATTTGACAAGACTGTTGGGGAATTGTGCCGCAGAATCACATAGATCTAGATCTAGGATAGCAATCCAAGAGCTACAAGCAATCACAAGAGAACACAAAGATTTAACGTGGAAAGCCCTTGCGGGAAAAACCCACGGCACAAAGCGACAAAAATCCACTATGAAAAGAAATCACAAAGAGAGAGGACTTACCCGATTCGAACAACCTCGAATCTCACCCTTGCTACACCCTTTAGAAACCCTAAAACCCATTTAAGAACCCTTGGAACCTCTTTAGAAAGCCTTAGAATACTTTAGAATAACCCTAGGGACCCCTATTTATAGTTTAGAAAACTCCACTTACTCACCTCCTTTGGAAAAGTTCGGAAACCACCTCAAATTTATGCAGTCATCGTGTGGGTTGCGTAACCCTCGACTAGTCAAGCCAAGGCTTCGACTGGTCAAAGGACCCCCTTGACCGGTCGAGTGTCCCGAACATAAAAAAAAAATGCACTCGCTAGACTTTGAGTTGAGTGGTGCTCGACCGGTCGAGTGGACCCTCGACCAGTTGAGCTAGGCCCTCGACCGGTTGAGCGGCCCAGAAACATTGAAAACTTCAATTTCTGACAACAATCTCTACCAAGTCTTCAATCTTCAATCGTATAGCTTTTTGACCTCTTCTCTTATCTCTACATTACATCATAGCTTCTCGTGCACACTCTGTCCTTCTTTCTGCCATCGCCAAGCCCAGAGAAGTTGCACAGAACTTGAACTTCTTTACAGGAATGTTCTAGGTGAGCATGTTTGCTGGATTAGAATCCACATGCCCAACCAACTTTGCTCCTGTCTTCTCAAAAGGAAAGACGTAGTCTTCTTACCATCTCACCGCTACCCCATATTGCTTGTCGGGGTACTTGCTCATAATACTGATAGCCTGTGAAATAACCGGTCTAATCCAGCCCATGACATACATTGCCAACTACATTTGAATAAGGCTCATGAGATATATCCTGCTTTTTTTCATCTATTTTGGGACATGTCCTAAGGAAAACTTGAGGAGAGACGCGTAGGAAACGTTCGCCGACTTTGTCTAGTCCATCACGTACTTGATTACTACCTACTCAAGATATTCTGCCTGAGATAACCAAAGTCTAGTCCTCTTCCAGTCTCAATGCCGAGAACCATCTTTGTAGCCCCCTGATCCTTCATCCTGAATGTCATACTTAATCGAGTTTTCGATACATTGATTTCAGACATGTCATAATTGGCGATCTACATGTCATCAATTCTTAACTCACCATGAAGGAATCAAACCACTTGCCAAAGTAACAGGTCGTACCACGACCTCCTGCAAACTTTTTTCTTAGCCCCTTTAACCTTCGAACCGCTCTAGTTACTTCATGTAATCTACTCTTGCAATTTTCCTTATAGAGGTGCAGACTCCACATCCATCCTTCCAGCTCAAGATCACATTGGCCAACCAGCGCCAATCACGGATTTAATAGACACCTGTTATACCGTCGACGTGAATATCTTTGAGAAGCCGATCCTTTCTCTCTGAGTATAACCCTTCGCTACCAACCTCGCTCTGTATCTATGATGTATCCTCCTGAAGATCTACCTGCATTCAACCACTTTCCGGCCCACTGGAAGCTCCACCAGCTCCCATATGTCGATTTGGTACAACGAGTCTATCACATCGCCTATAGTTACCTTCCACTTCTCAGCATCAGGCTTATTTAGAGACATCTGAATATTAAATTAATCCCTTGCGATATTGGAGTCGTCCATGTACCTTGCCGATATCCTGCGATTTTGCCGTGTGATTCTTCTGACAAGTGGCTGCTCCACCTGCTCTGTATCCCTGTCCGCGCGTCTCAGCCTTTCTGCCCTATCCGCACATGTGGCCATGCCCAGCATGCCACACACGTGCAGAGGTGGAATTCACTATAACTACTGTAGCTCTACCTTTTGAAGTTCTCCCAATCAACCTGTACATGTTACTGAGTCGTTGCGCTTTCATGATTACCCGTGCCCCCTTAGATACGTTAAGAGCACCATCAATACCCGTGAACTTATAGCCCATTGCCTCAAGTATACCAAGAGAAATCAGATTCTTCTTCATGTCAGGAACATGCCTGACATCAGTCAAGGTACGCTCCACCCCATCAAACATCTTGATGCGCACCAAACCAACAACCACAACATTACCGGCAATGTCATTGCCCATAAATACATGTCCACCATCGCACTCCTTGTAGCTAGTGAACCAACTCCGATGAGGAGTCATGTGAAAAGATGCTCCCGTCTAGCATCCACTCATCCTTACGATCATCGTATAGCCGTCTGAGCGAAGACACAGACAAAACATCACCATCACATCTACTCGATCCATCTAACGTGACAGCATTGGCCTCCCTATACGAAGCCTCAGAATCTTCTCTCGTAGATTTTGAATTTGTACAATCCTTCTTCACATGTCCTTCCATCCCACAATTCCAGTATTTTACCTTTCTTTTGCCCTTACCCTTGGATTTAGACCTAGAACCTAAAGAATATGTACCTTGTTCAGAATTCCTACCCCTTGTAACCAGTGCATCAGAAGTTATCCCCATGTCGATGTTAAGCTTTCTCATAGCCTTCCCTTGAAGGGCTGAGATAATAATGTCGACACTCAGGGTTTTATTCGTGGAGCACATTGTGTTTGACTCATAAGACGCCGGAAGAGAATTCAGCAACATATATGCCTGTTCTTCATCTTTCATCACTTCCTCCATATCTAGCAATTTGTAGACTAGTTTATTAAAGTTCCTGATGTGAACCTTCAAATCTTCACCCTCTGCCAAATTGAAGTTATACCACTGTCACTTCAAGTGTAGGCGATTTTCAGAGAATTTTTTCGCATAGACATCCTCGAACTTCGCCCATAACTTAGCTGCAGTTTTCTCCTGATAAAGCCTTCTTATCAAGAGTAATCCATTCATCATCAATCATAGTAGACTTTCGCTCCTCAAGAGCACGATATTCGCCTTGCTTGATTAAGGAACTCATCATCTTAATCTTCCATAACTCAAAATTACTTTTCCCTGAGTACTTCTCAATATCATACCTAGTACTTGCCATTATTACTAATCCCTTAGATTCAGATCTGTGCTCCAACGATTGCTTTGATACCACTTGTTAGAGATTTGTGCTGCGAAATCACACAGATCTAGATCTAGGATAGCAATCCAAGAGCAACAAGAAATCACAAGAGAACACAACTATTTAACGTGGAAAACCCTTGTAATAAAAAACCATGACATAAAGCAACAAAAATCTACTATGAAAAGAAATTACAAAGAGAGAGAACTTACCCGATTCGAACAACCTCGAATCTCACCCTTACTACACCCTTTAGAAACCCTAAAGCCCTTTTAGAAACCCTTGGAACCCCTTTAGAAAGCCTTAGAATACTTTAGAATAGCCCTAGGGACCCTATTTATAGTTTAGGAAACTCCATTTATTCACCACCTTTGGAAAAGTTTGGAAACGACCTCAAATTTTCGCAGTCCGCTTGTGGGCTGCATAACCCTCAACTAGTTGAGCCAAAGCTTTGACTGGTCGAAGGACTCCCTCGACCGGTCGAGTGTCCTAGACATAAAAAAAAGTGCACTCGCTAGACTTTGAGTGGAGTGGTGCTCGACCGGTCGAGTGGACCCTCAACCAGTCGAGCCAAGCCCTCGATCGGTTGAGCGGCCCAGAAACATTGAAGACTTCAATTTCTGACAACAAAGACTCCTCTTGGGCGGGGGATTTAAAAAATATATTTTTTAAAGATAAAATTTTCAGATTGATTATCTTAACGCATTGATTATACAAAGCATATGGTGACCGTTCATATTTAATGAAAAAGTACAAAAGTATTTGCTAGTTGAAACTATCCAATTAAGGGCTTCTAATTACTTTCTATCAAAGTAAGACATGGTATAAGCAATTTGAATCATTGGAAGATGACTCTTTAGCTTTTTTTTTCAAACACTCACTCACACCCACACACAACCACAATAGGTATTCGAACCCATGACCTTTGTGTTGAAACTCTTGTGAGTATACCACTAAGCCATGAGTAGGGACCCATCAGAAAATGACCCTAGTTCAAAGGCTAAAGTCCGGCTGTATTGTGATGTAATACAGCAAATCTCATATTAAGATAGAAGTCTCCTTTTTTGGTTCCTACTTGTGTGTCTCAGTGGTAGACAATGTGCATGAACAGTAACGTTATGGGTTCAAGTACCCTTGTGGTGTGTCGGTGTGAGTGTGTAGGAAAAATTAGTATTCCTTTTCCCATCACTCGTTGTAACACTCTGGTTCTCAAAACCTGAGGATAGTCACTCCTCATTGAGAACCCGAGTATTACTTTATAAAATGGACTAACATACATCTAAATAGCAGTAGATTCCATGACATGGAGTAAGGCAACATTGCATAAACTAAGGATATCAAGAGTAGCAAAAGGAAGTTTAATACATATAAATGTGAGCAAAATGAAATCCCACAACAGGGGAAATGTTTTTACAATTTAAACAAAATACATAGTTTGGAATATGAAAGTAATTAAATCCGAAAATATTAGTTGAGCTTCCACTGCTCAACTAGATCGGCATAGAGGCCCTCCTCGCCGAACTCCACCTTAGTCGTCCCTGTGATCCCATCATAGGGGTCTTCACCTGTCATCAAACCTGTGTCTATTTGGTGCAACCGCACTATGGGGTGAGTGAAAACTCAGTGAAAATTTTTCTCATAGATTCAACCATAACACATCATTCCAAAATAGGTTAACAAATCATGTTCGATTCATAGAGCAATACGACTACTTATGCATTTGCATGAATGTATGAATGTATGTTCAAGTCACAAATCTGGGTATGTACATCCAGCTTTCAAAATAAAAGACCACCCGCAATAGGTAGACTACTTGGAAAAGGCCATGGAGGTGAGTGTACCCAAGGATGACCTCCTGGAAAAGTACTCGGGGTACGCCCGAGGAGGTATTTAAAATTCTAGAAAAGCCTCATGTAAAATAAGAGCACCCAAAGTGGCTCAAATGCATAAACTCTGTTCATTCGACTGATCTATCAGTAAATCGAGCAGAGTGTGGCTTACATTAAGCACTCGGAAAAACCCACATCTCATGCGTAAATGTCATGCCTCATGATGCTCACGTACATTCCATAGATTTGATAAGATTATTCTCACAAACATGATCAAGGCTCAACTGAGGCCCATAAATGTAGCATATCTTACCAAGTTCTCACAACATCCCACCCAAAGTGGCATTTCACACTTAGGCCTCATTTTACAACATTGATAATAGATGGATACATCATGTCATATATTGCTACTTGGTAGAATATAACTTCAAGTTGGACTATTACTAACATGACCTGGAGAGTACAATACCAAGTCCTAATCACATGTTTATCACACATAGAAATCAAGTAATTAGACATTTGCTTATTAACTCATTCTCAACATAACTAATTAAGAATGAAAGAAATAGTGTGCTAGTTCAAGACTTGGTCATGCACATTAGCTTCAATTCAAAATGGTTCTAGCATATGAAATGGATTATGGAGTGAATTTACCAATTAGATAGAAGCAAGGTTTACTAATTAACATACTTAATGAAATGTACATATAACTAAGCAAGTCTAGATATGGGACCAAGAGTATGATATGAATCTCTACAAGAGCAATAAGATATGAACATTTCCACATGATTAAGGAAGCAAGAATAACACATGTACAATTAATATTTCTACAATTTCAAGCTTAACACTATCTTAGAATTCAATGCAATGAAGAAGCTATGGGGGATATCCCTCACCTTTCAAGAGTCGGTTCGTCTCCCGGTAATGCTAGAGATAGTCGTACACACCCTAGCTGTGAAACTCGACTCAATAGCGTCTGAAATCGAAAACTCAGTGAGTTGGAGACCTACTCGGTTTCGAACCGAGTTAACTCAGTAACTCGCCTCTCTTCTTCCTTCTCTTTCTCCTTCCCTCACCTCTCTTTCTGGATGGAATTCCAACAACATCGAGACCGAACCCAACATTAGACTCAGTCCTTGACTCAGTAGCTCGAACTACGACTCAAACCGAGTCAAGGAAGCCCGACTCGGTAGCAACCAAACCTGAATCCTCCCTGGTTCTTCTCTCTTCGTTCTTTCTTTCCTTTCTCCTTTTTCTTTTTCTTTCTGTCGGGGGGGTCCAGCAGCTTGTTGGACTGACTCATCCGAAACTCATTGAGTTAGCTCAATGCTCGACTCGGCAGCCTAGCTCGAAGAAGGGAGTGGCAATGACCAACGGTGGCTCACCTTTTTTTTCCTCCCTCTTCATTCCTCTTCTCCTCATTCTTCCTCTTCCTCTTCCTCTGCTGGCTAGACGCAAGACTCGGCCCAAAATCAGCGAACATGGACAGTGACCCGACACTCAACTTCCTTTCTTCCTCTTTTCTTCTTCCTTCTTCTGTTTCTCTTTATCTCTGTCTTCTTTTCTTTCTTCTCCATTCGAACTGGCATCCACAACCAATGCCAGAGACAAACGAGTCGACCCAGATGGGGCAGTGACCTAATAGCGAGTCGGTGGATTTGATTCGAGTCGAGACAAGCAGCACATCACCTCCCTCACTTTATTTTCTATCTTCTGGTCTTCTTTCTCTTCTTCTTCTCTTTCTCCTCTTCCTTTTCTTTTCTTTCTGATTCTCTTCTTCTGTTGAAGGGGAGCGTGGATCCAGACTCGTCCGAATGTGCGGCGACTCGGACCGAGTTAGCTCCACCCAATGCCGCAGCTGAAATGGCGCTCTCATTCTCTCTTTCTCACTTTCCTTTCTCTTTCCGGAAGGGATGCTCTAGGAAGTACACAGAAATGAATCAAGCAAAGTTCTCCAATCGCGACAACCAAGCCCAATCAGAAACAAACCAAATTTAACATGGAAAAACCCTTTCAGGAAAAAAATCATGGTACAAAGCGAAAGTGATGCACTATAAAAGCATAAATTACAAGAGATTGACTCAAAGGGGAGAGAGAGAGAGAGAGAGAGAGAGAGAGAGAGAGAGAGAGAGAGAGAGAGAGAGAGAGAGAGAGAGAGAGAATTGTGGGCCACACATCAAGGCCATTCATCAAGTCCATCCAACTCATCCAAGGTGATCAACACCCTTAATCTAGGTGAGTTTGCCCCCTCCCTTAACTTCTTTACTTTTCTTTCAAAATTGTTGGTGAAGATTATGTAGATGATCATCATGATGTGATGATCATGATGTGGGAACCACTGACCTAGGAACTCACCATTGTGCTCGTATGAAATCCAAACCTCTCATGGGGTTATTCATACTTAGGTGAATGGAAGATACAAAAATCAGCTTAATCCAAATTCCTCATGTACTCCGCTTATCATGGGCCTAATCATGATGTTTGCTAGGGCCATCACGTCTATTATGATGATTATGTGCAATCGAAGGTGTCCAAATGATGGGCCCCACTAGTATGGCCAAACCATACGTTTTTCCACTTATGCACATGAGAGAGAGAGAGAGGCTGAGAGGTCGTCCTCTCTTTGGATGAAGCGTTCAGAGAGACGGGCGTCCCTCTTTATTTATGCATGCAAAGGGTTGTGGGGCCACAATAGCCCCAACACGATGTATATATGGGCCTCATCCAATCCATTCATCCATTTTAATAGATCATTTTAGGCTCGAATCAAAAAATCTGAGCATCATGGACACCACCTTGAGGTGATCCACATTGTCCCTCCATTTTGTCCGTTCATTTTAGGTGGACCACACCAAGATTAAAGCTGAAACAAGCTTCAGGTGGGCCACATGCAGAAAATAGTGGAAACTGGATGTGCACCATTGAAACCTTCCTGCTATTGCGCCATAATATAGGTGTTATATCTATATGGCCCGTCCATTCTGTGAGATTATTTTTCGGCATGACCCTGCCTCGATGACGTGGCTCAACATGTTATTCGTAAAAAATTCTTGCCATCCATCTGATAGGTGGGACCCTCTATAATATACGTGTTTGTCTCCACCCATCTATTTGTTTCCTTCACTAAACAGTGGTGTCGTCCTTTTTTGGACAATCCACATTGTCCAGCGTGTGGGCTTGACTGTGGACCCCACCCCGATATATGTACTCTATAGTTATGCCGTCCATCCACTAGATGAGACCACTGTGATGTACCTACTTTATCAACTGACCATTTATTTTAATAGGACCCACTCTAACTAAGAACATCGTTGAAACTACCTGATGTATATAACTTACACATCCGGGGTCTCTGGACTATGAACCAACTAAATTCAAATCCCAAGTAGGCTACATGATAGCAAACAATGCAAATTGAACACCTACCATGAAACTACTTAAAGCCCACTATAAATTCTATTTGGATGTATTTAAATCCACGTTGTCCATTTGGACCCCGACGAGATATATACATGTTTTATCCACAACGTTCAAATATTTCGCCAACCGAATGGTCCCAATAGTGGAACCCTATGTAGACCTCACCTTAATGTGTGCCTTGTACATCTATATTTTTCATCCTTGACTCATCTTGTTGTATATGAGTTACCTACGCCGTCTAGTTTTTGTGGACCCATCGTAATGTTTATGTGTGAACCCATCTATTGGCAGGACCACTTGGAAGTGGGTCCCACTGCATTGTACGAGTTATACCTATGTCGTCCACCGTGGCCTACTTTGATGTATACATTGTAAATCCCAGTCATTCACCGTAGGGCATGCTTTAATGTATGAGTGTTACTCGCATCGTTCAAACTATTGTAGAACCACCATGATGATTTAGTTACAATCTAATTTATTGGCAACCTAGTTGGAAGTGAAGCACATCGAATCACACGTGTTTTATCAACGTGATCTATCATATGAGGACCACCTTAGTATGTATATATGAAGACCATCCACATTTTCCAGCCCATAAAAGGGGGCCAAGCCTAATAATAAGATAGATCTAAAGCACATTGGGCTTATAACATGAAACATGTACGGTTTAATTCGGGCTTAAAGTGAGATGGGTGTTGGGCCGAATATCAGGCCCACTTAATTAAATATCCAAGTGATTTGTAGACTCCACTAATTAGCCCACTTAGGCATTGTAGTGGCGGACCCATTAGCCATAAAGCCCACATGAACTAAAGCCTTATGAGCCCAATAGTGGAAACCGTGTTGGGCCAAAGTCACTAACCGATTATCTTCCTTACGATGAATAATGTATGAATGTGAATGCAAATAGTGTCTGTCATGGTAAAAGTTATGGATGTTGATAATGGTGTCAAAGGTTATGCTTTAATAACGATATATGATTTGTACCTTCATTAAGGTTGTTCTATTGTCAAGCATGCTACTTCATTTGCTCAAACATATTGGTGTTGATCATACTCATGCACGATAGGATAGAATGATGGTTTGTGCATGTATGCTATAATACATTCATCAATGCATAAAATATGTTTTTTTTTTTTTAAATTGTAATTGGGTCACATGACCAGGAATTGATATAGCTAATAGTGGCACATGTTGATTATATATGGACTTTCTAGCCTAAGGGCCAAGCAAACCCTAGACTCATGATCATCGTCACGCCCCAAACTCGGAAAACGGGCTCACAAAATTCTCAATTGCTGAATCCGGCGCCGACATCCTCCGTAGTGTCCCATTCTTGGCTCCCGGCACTCATGTGCCAGATTCCGATCCTGGGATCTTATAAGGAGGATTTTTTATGTGATTTTTTTTTTTTTTTTTTTTGTAATGGAGCATAACCACAAGCATAATCAAATCACAAAACAACATCACCACATATCTACTAATATAAACATTTGAATACGATGCTAAAAGGGAAACACATATGTGTCAAAATCAAAGTTTCAGAAATCTGTTGCACGCTCCAAGTTCACCGCTGCTGCGACCTAATGCCACCTGCACGCATCTATCGTGCATAAGCTTATAGAAAGCTTAGAGGGTGGTGAAAGTGTGTGTAAGGTAAGTGCCTAGTATGCAATAAAGTCCATAAATCATACATCATCGGAATAAGCGGAAATACTGGTAAGATTATGAATTATACGATATCAGAGTAAGCGGAAATATACTGGTAAGTCCATGAGTCATATAATATCAGAGTACGCAATGCAGATCATAATGAGCCAAATATCATATACTGCGGATACAATGCAATATGCAGATCCTGCCAAGTCCTTCTAAGCCATATAAGTGCAGAAACGTGGCAATCCAGAATGCCATATGTCATGGATGAAATGAAATATGCGATGCGAATGAAATGACCAAGCTGGAGTGAAGTCGGGATGATAGTGCGTAGTATCGCAGGCTATGGGGTCCATCACAAGGGAATTCTATCCAAACTAGTCCCATACCTAAATTTGGATAGTCAAACACAATGTGGTAAACTCCTGATCTCAGGTTAGTTGCGCACCTCAACCGAAATCCTGGCTATTGTGAAGGTACATGTAACAAATAGTTGCGCACCACCAGCCCAAGTGGATAGTGAATGGATGAATGAATGAATATTCAACTCCTACTTAGTAGCCTGCCAGCACAGTAGCCTGCCAACCACTGGTAGCTCGGCCAGGCCTCAGCCCCGCCCACATCACACCTGCCCACATCAACGTCTGCTCACTCCTGCTTATATTTTTTTTATTTTTCTGAGGTATTGCCTAGGTGGGGCCCGCATCAGGCAGATCCACACCACCCATTGTATTCTACAGCTCACAACAGATCCAACAAGCCCAATATTGAGCATGTTTCGGTGTATAGAAATACCAGATTGGATTTCAACGGTAAAACCGCTATCTCGTATGAAATGGCCCGCCAGATAGTCGGATTGACTTCATTTTTTGGCTCAACGCCTAAAATGATCTAGGGAATGGGATGGGCGGTGTGCATTGGATCAATGCATCAAGGTGGGGCCTGTATGAGTGGCCCACCCAAAAGCTAAAAAAATCAAATTGGTTTTTGCAGTGAGTACACCTCACTGTCAGTTCACTCTTTCACAATGTCTAGCGTCCAGGGACGTTGGATGGACGGCGTGGGTATTCATGGCATTAAGGTGGGTCCTACGTGTGGGGACCACCACTTGTGGGTCCCACATGGACGTGGCCCACTTGATCAATCTGATATTTGTGTTTTTCCCATTCCCATTTAGGTAGGGCCCACATGGTTTGGACGGCCATGTGATCCGTTGGATGAGCGGTCTAGAGATCACATACACTTATCATGTGGGTCACAAAATAAAGGAAGGAGAGAGAGAGAGAGAGAGAGAGAGAGAGAGAGAGAGAGAGAGACGTGATGATGGGGGGCTCCGCCACTATGAGCCCTCCCTTTCCATGCGTTCAATCATACATCAAGTGGATCCCAATACATGTGGGCCCACCAAAACAAAAATCAACTGTAGAGATTCCTTCTCTACCAAAATGGAAGGTCTAGATGACCTCTTTCATTTAGAAAGTAAACATCATGATGGAGTCCATGGAGAATGGCCCCATCATGGAATGATCATGGGAATCATAGTGGGTCATCGGTCACATCTAGGGTCGAAAGTGAGATCCATACCATCAATCGGTAGGCCCCACTTGGCCCATCATCAAAAGAATGAAATCTAAGCCTATAGAAGTACCCACCGTTCGATCTTCTTGGTCCGATGGAACGCCAATCTCCTTGTGTCTCACTTTGATAGAAGATGACGAGAGATGAAGGGCTAGGATGATGGATTTTGGGAGAGAAAGTGGGCCACACACACACACTTTCTCTCCTTGAAAATGCTTGGACGTCCACCATTTTTTTGTTGCATGGAAATTGTGTAGAGAAAGAGAGAGAGAAGGGGTGGTTGTAAGAGAGAGGTGATGGATGTGAGTGATGGATAGAGTGATAGATGGACTTGACTTGAGAGTTGACTTAGGGTAGGTTGCTTGACTTGGGGAGAAAGAAAGCATGGGTTGTGCACTTTGATTGATTGATTGATGGGATGGGTTGTAGAGATTTTCTTTGGTTCGCAAATGCACGGCGTTTCTTCGAGATAAACGCCGGCCCACATCTCCTGGCCAGGGTATTGGATCGGTGTGCAAGACGCGGCGTTGGAACTACGACGATGGTGCGGTCGCAATGGTACAAGTCTTGGATTGAGCCAACTCAGATCTATTGGGTATGACTTAGGGTCATGCGCAAACATCGATTATAGGTCACGGATTGCCAGAATTTGACAGGAAGGATCACGGGAGTTTATGGAACGGTACGGATTAGGATACGGGCCTTACAGCTCTCCCCACCTAATAAAAATTTTGTCCTCGAAATTTAAACCACAATACAACCAATACAGAGCTCTCAAAAGGAGGGAAATTCTATTGCAAAACATACCAATATAATCAAATACCTAAGAGATGGGGATAATGCCAACTAATCTCAGCCTCATGCTCCCAAGATGCCTCCTCAATTTTATGATGACCTCACTGAACCTCGGATCCCGGATCAGAAACGATCAAAATTGGAATACTATGCAGCCTCACAATCTCAACGGAGGGAGCTATATCAGAAAATCTCTAAGTTATTCAAACTCGGGGATCTAATCATTCTAAGTTCTCAACAATCATCGAGTAAACGGTAGCTATCAGTAGATATGTGATGTTAACTTCAGGTATTCCCAAGTTATGCTCTAATATTAACCTTTGTCATGCCTCAAACTCGAAAAACGGGCTCATAAAATTTTCTTTCACCGAATCCGGCGCCGACAGCCTCCATAGTGCCCCATTCTCGGCTCCCAACACTCATGTGCCAGATTCTGATCCTAGGATCCTATAAGGAGGATTTTCAGTATGATTTTTTTTTTTGTAATGGAGCATAACCACAAGCATAACCAAATCACAAAATGTAAGGCCCGTATCCTAGTCCGTACTGTTCCATCAACTCCCGCGATCCTTCCCGATGAATTCCGGCAACCCACATCATATAATCGACGTTTGCGCGCGATCCTAAGTCATATTCTGTAGGTTTGAGTTGGCTCGACCCATTACTTGTACCAGTGCAACCGCGTCGTCGCCGCGGTTCCGATGCCGCGTCTCGCGCGCCAAGACGATACCCGGCCCAGGAGATGTAGGCCCACGTCCAGTTCGAGGAAACGTCGCGCGTTGCAAATCCCAAGAGAATGTCCCATCAATCATATTAAATGTCACATCAATCCATCAATCAAAGTTAAGTACAAACAACCCATACCTAGCCTTACCTCTCTCTTACACAAGTACCATAAAGTCAACAAACACCTTACCTCTCATGTCACTCCACCATCTCTCTCTCCCATCACTTCTCTCCCATCATCCCTCTCTCTCATTCTCTCTCTCTCTCTCTCTCTCTCTCTCTCTCTCTCTCATTCTCTAAGCAAGAATCGTCCAAGCAAGAGAGCCTCCCATGGAGAGAAGCTAGAGTGGCCCACTCCCTACCACCCAATCCCACCATCAAAAGATCATCTCCACTGTTAAAACGCATCCCCCGGAACTCTATGATGCATTGATGGAATAAAAAGTCCAAGAAGATCTAAGGTGGGTGTCTTCTTTGGTTAGATCCCTCTTTCTCTCTCTCTCTCTCCCTCTCTCTTTCTTTCTTTTTATTCGCTATTGTATGTGATGAGGTAACTGTGTGGCCCACCCGAATGGACCCCACCATGAAGCAGGTATTTGATCCAAGCCATTTGTAGGTGGGGCCCACCTTATATTTGTGTTGTATCTACACCACACCACCCGTACATTTGGTGGCCCACCTGAGCCAGGCGCGCCTTAAATGCATGTGTTGTGGCAAAGCCGTCCAGCGTCCAGAGACGCTGGACGTGAAAATGGAAACCAAAAATATTGGCTTGGTTTAAGCCTTGGAGTGGGTCGCTAATGTAGGCCCCACCTCGATGTATAAGTTTAATCCACACTGTCCATCTTATTCATTAGATCATTTTAGACGTTGAACCGAAAAATGAGATTAATCTGACCTTCAGGCGGGCCATATCGTAGCAAACAGTGTTCTTACCCTTGAAATCCACCCTGATGTTTTGATGCACCAAAATATAGCGAATATTGGGTTCGTTTGGTCTGTCTTGAGCAGTAAAGATCAATGGGTGGGGTAGATTTTGCTGATGCGGGCCCTACACACGAAAAAACACAATAAAATGTAATTTCAAAAAAAAATTATTAATAATACAGCAGCAGCCGACGCTGCTGCTGTCAGACGCGCAGGCAGCGCCTGCTGCTGGCGGGCGGACGGAGAGCAGACTCACGGCCCAGCCGTGGCCCCACCATGATGTGTGTATAGTATATCCACACCATCCGTCTTATTGGGGCTTACGGTAGTGGGCCCCACCCAGAAAATCATCCACATCCAAGCTCAGGTGGCCCACAGCGGAGGAAACAGTGGTATTAAATGTCTGCCCTTGGAACCCTTTACTGGGCCACAGAAGTTTTGAATCCATCTGAAATTTGTTTTTACTCTTCATCCTGGTCTGGGTGACCTTATGAACGGATTGGATCGATTATAAACATTGTGGTGGGCCCCTCATGGAGCCCACAATGATATATGTGTTTCATTCCCACTGTCCAGGCGGACGGTGGAACCCACAGCAATGTATGTGTTTATTCACACCCTCCAGGTGACGGTGAGACCCACCTTGCTAACGTGTTACCCTGACCGTCCAGCTGTCTGGACGGTGGGGCCACCATAGATGTGTTTTATCTACACCGTCCACCATCCAGATTTGTGGACGGTGGGGCCTGCCCTAGTGAATGGGACCCGCCTAATGCAATCTGTCCAGATGAGGGGCTACACATGGGACCCACCCGTGTACATTGATCCTGACAGTCCACTTCAGGACGTGGTCCACCGTGATGTACTGTCCACACCGTCCCGTCCACTGGACGGTGGCTGTTGGACGCTGGCATGATTCCTTAATATATCTATATATATATATATATATATATATATATATATATATATATATATATATATATATATATATAAAATATAATATAATGCATATGTTATACATATACAAATGTATATCTGGCCCCACGTGGGATTCCGCCATGACGTTGGGGTTTCAATCCACCCCGTCCATCCGTGCAGGGTCACCCTGTGACACGTGTGGTCACTGGATGTGGGGCCCACCTGGACTATGTGTTGCCTCCAGCACGAGGGGTCCACTAGATGATGTGTTGTATCAGTAGCACGTCCAGCAGGGACGGTGGACCCCACAATGATTTATGTGTTTCGTCAACGCCGTCCATCTAGTGGAACCCACCTCGATGTATATGTTGCTATATCCAGACCGTTTATCAAGTGGACCATGCTCCAAAATAGTGGAGATTTATTGTCCACCATTGAAACCCCTTTGGGTCACAAAAGTTTTGGACCATATGATATTTGTCTCTGAGGTTGGTTCAGGTCCTTGAGACTTAATACATGACATGATGGCCCGTGAAATTTTGTACATTGGAGATCAGTGTCTCCACTGCTATTTGTGATGTGGTCCAATTGATCTTTTGATCACTATCACCACTGTTATTTGTGGAAACGGATTGGCTACTCCCCCTGACACCAGCCCCAGGGCTGGTGGTCGGTGCTCTGTGGGCCTCACAATGATGTATGTGTTTCATCCATTCCGTTCATCCATTTTTAAAGATCATTTTATGGCTTGGTCCTAAAAATGAGAGGTATATAAATCTCAGGTGAACCACACTACATAAAAGCAATAGTGGTTGGATATCTATCATTAAAATTCTCCTAAGGCCCACTGTATTATTTATTTGACATCTAATATGTTGATTAGGTCATAGAGGCCCAGATGAAGGGAAAAAACAAAAATCATCTTGATCCGAAACTTTTATGGCCACTTAATGTTTTTAAATGGTCGATGCTCATTCAACACTGTTTCATGTAATGTGGTCCACTTAAGATTGGGATATAACTCATTTTTGGTCTTATACTGTAAAATGATCCGTAAAAATAGATGGACGGCATGGATGAAACACATACATCATGGTGGGTCCCACGGAGCACCGACCACCAGCCATTGGCTGGTGTCAGGGGGAGTAGCCAATCCGCGTCCGTTATTTGTGGTATGGTCCAGATGATCTTTTGTTATGATTCATTGTTTGGATAATGCTCTAAAACGATCTCCATAGATGGATGATTGGTGTAGTTGTTGTGGCCCATTTGATACGGCCCGTTGACTGTATTTGGGGCCCATTTGGAAGGGCCCGATGTAATGTATATGAGGCCCTTGTATAAGGCCCAATATGATATATTTACAGCCCATTGTGATATATTTAGGCCCATGGGTTGAGGCCCATTGAGATGTGTTTGGGGCCCGTAGGTTGAAACCCATTGAGATATAGTTGAGGCCCATTGTAATGTATTTGAGGCCCATTTTGATGTATTAGGGTCGTGGGTTGAGGCCCATTGTGATTTATTTAAGGCCCATGGGATAGGCCCATTGTAATGTACATAAGGCCCATTGGGTGGCCCATTTGATATGCATATGACCTATGTGAGTAGGCCCACCTTGATCTGTTCGTGGCCCATTGTTGAGGCCCACTTTGATGTGTATGAGGCTGTTGTTGAGGCCCACCTTGATATGAATGCAAGACCCATGTTATAAGGCCCATTTGGATGTATCCTAGGGCCCATGGGTTGAGGCCTATTGTGATGTATTAGGGCCCGTGGGTTGAGACCCATTGTGATGTATAAAGGCCCGTGGGTTGAGACCCACTATGATGTGAATAGGGCCCATGTTATGAGGCCCATTTGGTGTATTGAAGGCCCATGGGTCGAGGCCCAATGAGATGTATATAAGGCCCATTGAATGTGATTCCACCGTGGTTTATGTGTTGGCATTTATGGCGGGCCATGCCTTGAGAGCAATGTTGGTTTGACGTCCACATTGTAAGAATAATGTTGGTTAAATGTCCACATTGTTGGGTAGTGATGGTTAGATTCTACATTGTGAATTTTCCTTAGGCCTGATAAGGCCCATCTTCATCATTCTCTAGTGGGTTAACGCAAACGAATGGGCCCCATTGATATTGCTTGGTCCATCATCGGTCGTCCACATATGGACCCCGCCTTACGATCGAGGCCAATTATCGTGACCGATTGCCGGTTCTGAGTATCGAGGCCGATTATCGATTGATTCCGATTATCGTGGCCGACCCTTTCGATTGCCAAGACCGATTATCAAGACCTATATGATGTATATGCGACCCGTAGTAATGTGTATTCGACCTGTGTGATGTATATGCAGCCCGTGTTTAAGGCCTAATGTGAGAAAAAAAGGAGGTCTATGTGATGAGGCCCATTGTGATATGTATTCGTCCCATGATGCATGACCCATTTGATATATTCAAGACCCATGTGCAGGGCCCACATGTCATGTATTTGAGGCCCATGGGCAAAGCCCATTGTGATGTATTCATGGCCCATGGACAAGGCCCATTGTTATGTATTCATGGCCTATGGGCAAGGCTTGTTGTGATATTTATTAGGCCCATGTGCAGGGTCCACCTGTTGTGTATATGTGGCCCTTGAGTAAGGCCCATCATGTTGTATATTAGGCCTTTGTGTGAGGTCGTGGGCCCATTATATGTTTGACTTTAGGTGGACCATTCCTTGGGGACAATGTTGGTTAAGTGTCCACATTGTCGAGGCCGATCGTTGATACCAATTATGAGTATGTGACACCATAGCATCATGATACATGCCCACACGCATCATCTGCATGTTTTTTATGAGATGTGATTGACTATTACATATGTCATTGGGTGTTCAGTCCCCAAGTATAGGGTTGTGATGTAGTAATAACTCGGTAAGATCGAGGTCGAATCCCACGAGGACTGATCGTCACAATTCAAATCTGTGATCCTCCTTAACTAATTCAACAAATAATGGAACAAATTACTAACACAAATTTATGGAAAATAACTATTGAGGATAGGGAAGAAAATTCAATAAGAGAAAGAGCACTAGGACTTTCGAATCCACCCCTAATTATCCCAACCCTTGTTTTGTCTGTTAATTCACTTTAATATAGATTGATCTAACTTATCTAGAGAAAGCACAATCTGTGTCCTTAATCGGGCATACAGATTGTCTAATTCCTTCAAGCAATGCCATGAATAACATATCCCATGTCCAAATCGGGCATATGGAATATGCGATTCGATAAAGCACTGCTGTTTCTTCCTCTACAGAACTGTTCATGATCAGATACAAGCACCTAGAATAAGCATCCAGACCACATCCATCCATAGACTCTGATCAAGTTCATAGATGGAGAAGTATAGAATTTAAAGCAATCAAGCACACTAGGGAAAGAAACAAACCAATCTAATTAAAATAAAATCAACATAGAAAAAGAGGTGTTCAAATTAGGGGTTTCATCTCAGCCCTAGCTGAGAGATTAGTTACCCATAAAATCCATTAAACATATGGATAAATAAAATTCAATAACAAACATCAAACCAATTTTTCTCTTTCTTCTTTCTTCTTTTTCTTCTCTCCTTTGCTCTAGATCTGGAATTCTCCACTTTTTCCAATTTCTGAATGCCCTTCCTCATGTTTTGCAACTCTTTTTATAGCTGATGGAGTGGTGGAGTGGTGAAATTCGGATTTGGGAAGTCTGTCGCACGTGCAAAGCAAAATTCCTTTTTCGCAGCCCAAGTTCGGGACCTCAAAACACCATACTTTCCTCGTTCAAATTCCAAAAACACCGTCCCTTAGGACTTTCTTGGGTCCTCTACATGATGGACGGTTCAAATCGCCATATGATCAAAGATGGTGGCCCACAACCGCACTGAAAACCGGATTTTCAAATTGAGCGAAACCTTTCGCACCCTTCGCCATTGTCGTGATCGGTGGGCCCCATGGAAGTGTTTTCGGGAAATCCACCCCGTCCATTGGATTCAGGACGAAATTTCAGTCCCGAGAATAGGTAGTTTTGAACGTCCAATGATACGGCCCAGGGAAGAAAACTCGAAAAGAACAGATTTAGACGTTGCAGGGCAGCCCTTTTGTGGCCTCTGTACCGCACACGTGTGCACGCATGGGTATAAAATATTACCATGGTTTTGAAGTCCTCGAACCCATCTTCAAGATGGACGGTTCGGATCATCCGTACAAGTGACAAGTAGGGCCCACTAGCGACCGTAAAACGGACCAGCGTCCGTCCGTCGTTACCGCAGAAACGGCAATTGCCGTTTTGAGAATTGGAAACCGCCAGACTCCGTTTTGATGCGGCTCTTGTATATAGTGCACATATGCACTTTACTTTTCATGCAGGGCCTGCTGTAATGTTTTCAAGAAATCCAAGCCATCCATCCTATTTCTTATATCATTTAAACCATCGAAACCAATCTTTAGGCAGTTTCAAATATCAGGTGGGCCCAGAATCAACGATTTATGGACTGATCTGTTAGTTGGGGCACTTCCCTAGTGATCCGAGGGCTGAAATTTGAAATGTACGGTTAATTTATGTCCCTAATCCCATGTATAAAGTTTCAAGCCAATTGGATGGAGGGAACCATGTGATCTTTCATTCTGTACCAATTTCAGGCCTCTTTAAACGTGAACGGCCTGATTTCCTCGGGTCCCAGGCATGTAAATTCTTCAATATTGGTCCTCTGGAGTCCATCCCGTACTTTGATAATTTCGGAGCGTCAAATCCATGCTTTTAACATCATTTTTCAATACACGCTCCTGATTTCATCCTGTAATAAAAACACAATTAAAATATGGCATTAAGCATTATCATGTACGTAAAATCAGGTAATAGTTGGGGTCTAATATGCAATATTCGACCCTCATCACAACCCCCAACCAGCATTTTGCTAGTCCCGAGCAAAACATGCGAAAAATAATTTCAGAAATAAAAGACAATTCCTGTAAACTCAAGTGACGGGTGAACAGATAATTGAGATGTGAAAATTCTAGGATTCATGCATGGTGAGTGGAATTTTTCTCCTGGAATGAAGTTCACTGTAAATTTCATAATCAAGTTCAAAATATTAAGACATGTATTAGTATAATCCTAAAACATTGAGTTTCATGAGTGTATAGTGTCATCTCAGCTTTCAACCATTAAGAGATTCAATTGTCAATTGCATGATATCATTGGTAATTAACAACGGAGCTCATGTCACCCAAAACTGGAACCACACTTGCCTTACAGATTAACCTTTCATTCTACCATTTTTTTGATTTTCTTTATGAATAGTATACCAAGGAGGAGAATCAAATCTGCACCTATAGGGAGCAAACCTATGGTGAAAACTTGTCGCTTAAATCTTTTCTCATGTCAACTATGAGGAATCGAATCTTCATCTATAGGGAGCAAACCTATGATGACGATTATGCGACTTATTCTTTCAATTCTTCTTTATAGACTGATGCTAAAATTTTTGTTTTTCAGGCTGGTTCCTTTCATGCTTAGTGATTACCATGTTATCAATTAATATCGAACTGAAAACTTAATGTGTAACCGAGATCTGATATGTGAAATCATGGCTCAATCAATGTTTACAACTTCTAATCATGGATTAACCATTCAAACTTCAGTGTGAAATCTGCCAGACAACCAAATCCAAGAGTCATAAATTTCTCACATTCTGAATCTTGTTATTGCAAACTCTCAACTATCCTTCAAAATCACTTCAAAGTCAACAGAAATTCCAGAAAATTGTTAAAAATTTCACAATTTTGCTCAAGACTAAGAAAATACTGATTAGGTAACCTAATCTCCCACCCCCAACCTAAAATCTACATTGTCCTCAATGTAAAAGAAATAAGCATGCAATACACATGAGACAACGAAAAGAAAAGAGGAGTGAGGGAAAGATAGTACCTGGATGGAGAATCAAGAGGCGTTCTCAAGAATATCAACATAAAAGCGAGTTAGCACAAGAGAGATATCAACAAAAACAAAACAAAAAATAAAATAAATACAATCCTAAAAAGAAAATCTACCTATACCACTTTCGCAGGTGCTCTCGATTGCATTTAGCATATGCAACAAGCCTTTAAACCCCTAGGTTACCCCTAGTGGACGAGTTGTAGTCTCGTGAGGGTTTGCAGTAATGTTACCCACAAACATTGAAGCAACTAACTAAAAAAAAATAATATAATCAAATGAAATGCTGGGTTGCCTCCCAGGAGCGCTAAGTTTAACGTCTTCAGCCAGACAAGAACGGACCATGAATTCATTAATCTTTAAGACCAGGGTCCGCCAAAGAACTTACCTCAATACTGTGGTTAACCAATCCCAGATAAGTGATGCGAGTTCCCATAAACTGTGCTATCTGAAATGAGGTAATTGACACTATCATCAAACAATTTAAGGACTTCTGCTCGAACAACTTCCTCCATGTTAAGATCATGCCTCCTTTGTATTTTACGTGACATTTCCACAGCATGATCCTTACATATAGTGGGGCACACTCCTTGTATTTCTGCTATCTTCCGTTCAATTGCTGCCTTATATATTCGAAGAACATTAAGCAACCTGTTCTCTTTTGCCTTCTCAGAGTTAGAAACTGTGCTGTCAGGAAGAGTCTCAGAGGGATGAAGAGGTTCCACTATCGCTCTCCATTTTTCAGTCTCCAATATAGGAGTAGAGTCGAGCAGTGCATTGACTTCGTGGATGGGACTATCGATGTCAAAATCCATGCCCGATTGTGCTAAGCAGGTTTCAAGAGGATCTTCAAAAGATGTACGGAAGGAGTCCTGCACAAGGCTCTCGATCATGTCCACTTCAAAAATGTCGTCCAAATCCGCGGGTTGTTGTCCTGCATTAAAAACATTGAGTTTAATATTCATGTTACCAAAGGACAATTTCATAACTCCATTCGGCTATAGTTTATAATAGCATTAGATGTAGCCAAAAATGGACGACCCAAGACGACCGGGATCGACTATGAGGATTGCGGACGGTGAGTATCTATAACTATGAAATCCCTTTGGAAAATAGAATTTATCAACCTGGATTAGCACATCTTCAATAATACCCAGGGAACCTTGACGGATCTATCAGCCGGTTGTAATGTTACCTTAGTCGGTTTCAACTCACCAAGTCCTAGCTGCTCATAAACCGAATAAGGTAACAAATTAACACTCGCCCCTAAATCAAGCAATGCTTTCCCGATCTTATGATCTCCTATGCCGCAAGAAATGGTGGGAGCTCCTGGATCCCTAAATTTAGGAGGGGTGTTATGTTGAATCATGGAGCTGAGCTGTTCTGCAAGGAAGACTTTCTTATGAACATTCTGCTTACGCTTTTGAGTGCATAAATCTTTAAGAAACTTAGCGTAAGGAGGGACTTGCTTGATAGCGTCAAGCAACGGGATGTTGACTTGCACTTTTTTAAACACGTCCAAGATTTCATCAAAGTTATTTCTTTTCTTCATTGGTGCCAGACGTTGAGGAAATGGTGCTTTGGGCACGTAGGGTGGCACATTAGTGGTTCCTGGAGAGTCAGAGAGCTTTTGAATTTTGGATGCATTGGTGTGTCTCTCTGCTTCATCTTGATCTTCCGCTTTAGAATTTGATTCATCCCTAGGCATCTCTATTCTGTTATCAATCTGTTTGCCTGACCTAAGGGTAGTGATCGATTTGGCTTGCTCATGATATTGTCCTTGGTTAGAATTAGAGCCAATCTCATACTGTCCCTTTGGATTAGCCACAGTTGACTAGGAACTTGCCTTTCTCTCTCTCACTCAATGTGGCGACTAGTTGACCCATTTGTACTTCAACTTGGCAATGGATTGCGCATTTGCATGTAAGCTTTGCTGGTTGGCTAGTAAAGTTTGTTGGGTGTCTTTTTGGAATTGGAGAGAACTCTGCATAAAAAGATGGAGTGTATCCTCAAGAGATGGTTTCCGTGATTGTGAAGGGACTTGTTGATATTGTGGAAACTGTTGAGGTTGCATAGGAGGATTTCCAGATGGTCCTCCTTGTTGTGGTCCTTTTGCCCAAGAGAAATTTGGATGCCTAGCCCACCCTGGGTTGTACGTGTTTGAGTAAGGATCATTCCCAGGTTTCTGAAAGGTGTGCAAAGCATGAACTTGTTCAGAGAGGAATTCTGTAAATGCTGTACCAGATGGGCAAGATTGCGTAGGATGGGTAGAACTAGAACATATGGCACAAGCCTCGGCTTGAGTTGTTTGTGGAGGTCCATTATGTAACATCAGAGCATCAACCTTCTTTGTCAGGCCATCAATCTTGGCATGGAGATCTGGTGTGACTCCTATCTCATATATGCCACCTCTCTTTTGTGGTTGGAAATTTCTTTCACCTCTATCTGAATAGTCCCATTGCTGGGAATTTTCACACAAGGTTTCAAAGAATTTCCATGCTTCGGTATCGCTTTTGGTCATGAAGGACCCTCCACTGGTGGCATCAACCATGCGACGGTTTTGGGGTGTCAGACCGTCATAAAAGTATTGCACTTGTTGCCACTTCTCAAAACCGTGGTGTGGACATTTAAGAAGCAAGTCCTTCCATCTTTCCCAACATTCATGAAAGTGCTCTCCCTCTTTTTGTGTGAAATTAGTGATTTCTCTACGGAGAGCATTAGTTTTGTGAACAGGGAAGAACTTGTTTAAGAACTTTCTAGACAATTGGTCCCATGTAGTGATAGACCCAACTTCTAGAGAATTCAACCATGCTTTCGCCTTATCCTTCAAAGAAAAAGGAAACAGGCGTAGGCGGATCGAATCGTCTGAGAAGTTTTGGAATTTAAAGGTGGAGCAAATGTCTAGGAATTCTTTCACATGATGATATGGGTCCTCCTTGTCCAACCCATAAAAGAAGGCGAAAGAATCAGTATGACCCAGTCTTGAGTTCAAAGTGTCTTTGCCGTGGTGGTGGGCAACACTATGCATGAGGGCGCATTGAATTGGACAGGAGCTGAATAATCTCTAAGAGTTTTAGTTCCATTCTCTTCTGCCATTTCAACTGGGATATCTTTCAATCTTCTATGGAATGTTCTTTCTATTTCAGGATCAACAGGTGCTAGTTCTTTATCTAGAGATCTACGTCCTAGCATAAACTAAGTTATTGCAATGTAAGAAAGGAAACTAAACTAAAAAGCAACCTAAGAGGAATAAAACTAGAACTTGAAACTATGAGGTTCTAAAACAAGTTAAAACTATATCAACAAGAATGGGAAGAAAGAACCCAGGAAAGGAGATGATTGATGTCAGAAGATTTAAGAAGCTCCTCCTTCACTTAGTAGCTTCCTTCCCCAATTCCTGTAAATAAAAACAAAAACAAATTAAGTTTCCTAAAATTATGATAAAAAAAATCCTAAGCAACGGTTAATTTCCAAAAAAGAAAGTTTCTAAAACTAGAAAATAGAAAGTTACCAAATCCAAAGTTAGAAAGTAGAAAATTCCTAAAAATTGAAAACCTAAATCTCAAAATAGAAAGTAGAGAGGACTGGAGAATTTAGAAAGATGTTACCAATTGGAGATCTATGTTAGAATCCTGCAAAAGAAAACAAAACAAGTTAGTTTCTAAAATAGAAAATCTAAAATTAGAAATTTTCTAAAGAACAAAAAGTCAATTTCTAAAAAGGAAGGAAATCCTAGAATTGGAAAGTTACTAAAAATAAAAAGCTACGTTAGTTTCTAAAAAGGGAAAAATTTTCTAAAACTAGAAAATAGAAAGTTGCTTAAAAGAAGAATCTAAATCTAAAATTAGAAACTAAAAATTTCTAAAAAAAATAAAATCCTAATTCTAAAAATAGAAATTAGAAAAAGTAAGAAACTTAGAAGGGATTACCAATTTAGAAGTTTATTTCAGGACCCTACAAAACAGGAAATAGGTTAGTTCTAAAATAAAAAAAAAATTCTAAGTTAGTAAAATCCTAAGCTATGAATTATGATAAGAGAGAATCTTAAATCCAATTTGGATCGAAACAGTCCCCGGCAACGGCGCCAAAAACTTGTTCACTCCCCAAGTATAGGGTTGTGATGTAGTAATAACTCGGTAAGATCAAGGTCGAATCCCACGAGGACTGATCGTCACAATTCAAATCTGTGATCCTCCTTAACTAATTCAACAAATAATGGAACAAATTACTAACACAAATTTATGGAAAATAACTATTGAGGATAGGGAAGAAAATTCAATAAGAGAAAGAGCACTAGGACTTTCGAATCCACCCCTAATTATCCCAACCCTTGTTTTGTCTGTTAATTCACTTTAATATAGATTGATCTAACTTATCTAGAGAAAGCACAATCTGTGTCCTTAATCGGGCATACAGATTGTCTAATTCCTTCAAGCAATGCCATGAATAACATATCCCATGTCCAAATCGGGCATATGGAATATGCAGTTCAGTAAAGCACCCTGTTTCTTCCTCTACAGGAACCTGTTCATGATCGAGATACAAGCACCTAGAATAAGCATCCAGACCACATCCATCCATAGACTCTGATCAAGTTCATAGATGGAGAAGTATAGAATTTAAAGCAATCAAGCACACTAGGGAAAGAAACAAACCAATCTAATTAAAATAAAATCAACATAGAAAAAGAGGTGTTCAAATTAGGGGTTTCATCTCATCCCTAGTGAGAGATTAGTTACCCATAAAATCCATTAAACATATGGATAAATAAAATTCAATAACAAACATCAAACCAATTTTTCTCTTTCTTCTTTCTTCTTTTTCTTCTCTCCTTTGCTCTAGATCCGGAATTCTCCACTTTTTCCAATTTCGAATGCCCTTCCTCATGTTTTGCAACTCTTTTTATAGCTGATGGAGTGGTGGAGTGGTGAAATTCGGATTTGGGAAGCTGTCGCACGCGCAGAAAATTCCTTTTTCGCAGCCAAGTTCAGGACCTCAAAACACCATACTTTCCTCGTTCAAATTCCAAAAAACACCGTCCCTTAGGACTTTCTTGGGTCCTCTACATGATGGACGGTTCAAATCTGCCATATGATCAAAGATGGTGGCCCACAACCGCCTGGAAAACCGGATTTTCAAATTGAGCGAAACCTTTCGCACCCTTTCGCTGTCGTGATCGGTGGGCCCCATGGAAGTGTTTTCTGGGAAATCCACCCCGTCCATTGGATTCAGGACGAAATTTCAGTCAAGAATAGGTAGTTTTGAACGTCCAATGATACGGCCCAGGGAAGAAAACTCGAAAAGAACAGATTTAGACGTTGCAGGGCAGCCCTTTTGTGGCCTCTGTACCGCACACGTGTGCACGCATGGGTATAAAATATTACCATGGTTTTGAAGTCCTCGAACCCATCTTCAAGATGGACGGTTCGGATCATCCGTACAAGTGACAAGTAGGGCCCACTAGCGACCGTAAAACGGACCAGCGTCCGTCCGTCGTTACCGCAGAAACGGCAATTGCCGTTTTGAGAATTGGAAACCGCCAGACTCCGTTTTGATGCGGCTCTTGTATATAGTGCACATATGCACTTTACTTTTCATGCAGGGCCTGCTGTAATGTTTTCAAGAAATCCAAGCCATCCATCCTATTTCTTATATCATTTAAACCATCGAAACCAATCTTTAGGCGTTTCAAATATCAGGTGGGCCCAGAATCAACGATTTATGGACTGATCTGTTAGTTGGGGCACTTCCCTAGTGATCCGAGGGCTGAAATTTGAAATGTACGGTTAATTTATGTCCCTAATCCCATGTATAAAGTTTCAAGCCAATTGGATGGAGGGAACCATGTGATCTTTCATTCTGTACCAATTTCAGGCCTCTTTAAACGTGAACGGCCTGATTTCCTCGGGTCCCAGGCATGTAAATTCTTCAATATTGGTCCTCTGGAGTCCATCCCGTACTTTGATAATTTCGGAGCGTCAAATCCATGCTTTTAACATCATTTTTCAATACACGCTCCTGATTTCATCCTGTAATAAAAACACAATTAAAATATGGCATTAAGCATTATCATGTACGTAAAATCAGGTAATAGTTGGGGTCTAATATGCAATATTCGACCCTCATCATTGGGCAAGATGATATGAGACTCCCTGATAGGCGAAGGCTGGATTGTATGACTCATGCATCTTGCATTATGATTACTATACGCCCTAGCGACATCAGGGCCGTAGCCTCTATAGGCATATCGTGGATGGCCAGATGGGACACCGGAAATGTTTGGTTCGAGCATCGGGCTGCCATAGATGACCCTGGGTGAAAATCCCTAAAACCCTCTTGGTACAAGAGGACGTCCTAACGTCGAGACCGAGTAGATATACATGAGCGCCCGAGTGCCGAATTCCAGGAGGCCGCGTCTCCCACTGTGCGATGGTCGGTTGGGAGGGGGTGTGGCCTTACCCGCCCGAGCGTAGGGGGCATTACTTGGCTGAGTCTGACCAGCTCGAGGAATGGGTCCGCTATCAACGTGCCGAATAGGTATTGGCAGACTATTGGCCAGGCGGATAATGAGGTTTCTTACGATCACTTGGACTGTGCGGCTGGGAGAGCGGCAGTGCCATTTGAAGTGTACTAAACCCCGGTGATGATCCTAGAGATGAACCGTACTGATATGTGGACTTATTGAGCAGGATTTGCATACTCATGCATTCATTTCATTCACTATCCACTTGGGCTGGTGGTGCGCAACTAATTGTTGTGTACCTTCGCATGGCCAGGATTTCGGTTGGGGTGCGCGACTAACCTAAGATCAGGAGTTTACCACGTTGAGTCTGACTATCCAAATTTAGGTATGGGACTGGTTTGGATAGAAGTCCCTTGTGGTGGACCCCGTAGCCTGCGATACTACGTACTATCATCCCGACTTCACACTCCAGCATGGTCATTTCATTTGCATCGCGTATTGCATTACATCCGCAGGCATATGACATTTTGGGTTGCTATGTTTCTGTACTTATATGGCCTAGACAGTCTTAGTAGGATTTGTATATTGCATTACATCTTTGGCATCTGGTATTTGGCTCTTTATGACTCCTTATTGCATAGCTGTTCTATATTGCGTATTCTGATATTGATTGACTTATGGACTTGTCCATACATCCGATTACTCTGTTATCGCATGATTTATGATCTTGTCTGTATTTCTGCTCACTCTGATAATTCATGATCTTGTCAGTGTTTCTGCTTATTCCGATAATGTATGATTTATGAATTACTAGTAATTTCGGTATTATATGGTAATGGCATTGTATTGAATACTGGACACTTATCTTGTGTACACACTTACACCACCCTCTAAGCTTTCTATAAGCTTATGCACGATAGATGCATGCAGGTGATGTTAGGTTGCAGCAGTGTCGAGCTTGGAGCGTGCAGCGGTCTTTTGAAGCTTGATTCTCGATTTATGTATTTCCCTTTCAGCATTGTACTCAAATGATTATATTAGTGGATATGTGATGATGATGTTGCCTTTGTGAATTGGGTAATCTTGTGGTTATGCTTATTTTGAGTTAAATGTACAAAAAAAAAAAATAAAAATCCTCCTTGTAGGATCCCAGGATCGGAATCTGGCGTATGGACGCTAGGAGCCGAGAATGGGATACTACGGAGGCTGTCGGTACCGGATTCGGTGATAGGGATTCCAGTGAATCCGATTTTCGGATTTGGGGCGTGACACAAAACAACATCACCACATATCAACTAATATAAACATTTGAATACAATGCTGAAAGGAAAACACATATGTATCAAAATCAAAGCTCCAGAAGTCTGCTGCATGCTCCAAGTTCAATGCTGCTGCGACCTAACGCCACCTGCACGCATCTATCATACATAAGCTTATAGAAAGCTTAGAGGGTGGTGAAAGTGTGTGCAAGGTAAGTGTCAAGTATACAATAAAGCCCAAAAATCATACATCATTGGAATAAGCAGAAATACTGGCAAGATCATGAATCATATGATATCAGAGTAAGTAGAAATATACTGGTAAGTCCATGAGTCATATAATATCAGAGTACGTAATGCATATCATAATGAGCCATATATCATATACTGCAGATGCGATGTAATATGTAGATCCTACCAAGTCCCTCTAAGCCATATAAGTACAGAAACGTAACAATTCAGAATGCCATATGTGTTTGTCTCCACTCATCTATTTGTTTCCATCACTATATAAATAGAGGGTGTTGTCCTTTTTTGGACAATCCACATTGTCCAACGTGTGGGCTTGGCTGCGGACCCCACCCCGATATATGTACTCTATAGTTGTGTCGTCCATCCACTAGATGAGACCACTGTGATGTACGTACTTTATCAACTGACCATTTATTTTAATAGGACCCACTCTAACTAAGAACATCGTTGAAACTACCCTGATGTATATAACTTAACATCGTTGAAACTACCCTGATGTATATAACTTACATCCGGGTCTTTAGACTAGGAACCAACTAAATTTAAATCCCAAGTAGGCTACATGATAGCCAACAATGCAAATTGAACACCTACCATGAAACTACCTAAAGCCCACTATAAGTTCTATTAGGATGTATTTAAATCCACGTTGTCCATTTGGATCCCACCGAGATATATACATGTTTTATCCACAACATTCAAATATTTCGCCAACCGAATGGTCCCAATAGTGGAACCCTCTATAGACCTCACCTTAATGTGTGCCTTGTACATCTATATTGTTCATCCTTGACCCATCTTATTGTATATGAGTTACTTACGCCGTCTAGTTTTTGTGGACCCATCGTGATGTTTATGTGTGAACCCATCTATTGGTAGGACCACTTGGAAGTGGGTTCCACTGCATTGTACGAGTAATACCTATGTCGTCCACCGTGGCCTACTTTGATGTATACATTGTAAATCCTAGCCATTCGCCGTAGGGCATGCTTTAATGTATGAGTGTTACTCGTATCGTTCAAACCATTGTGGAACCGCCATGATGATTATTTACAATCTAATTTATTGGCAACCTAGTTGGAAGTGAAGCACATCGAATCACACATGTTTTATCAACGGGATCTATCATATGAGGACCACCTTAGTATGTATATATGAAGATCATCCACATTTTCCAGCCCATAAAAGGGGGCTAAGCCTAATAATAAGATAGATCTAAAGCACGTTGGGCTTATAACATGAAACATGTACGGTTTTATTTGGGCTTAAAGTGAGATGGGTGTTGGGCCGAATATCGGGCCCACTTAATTAAATATTCAAGTGATTTGTAGAGTCTACTAATTAGCCCACTTAGGCATTAGAGTGGCAGGCCCATTAGCCATAAAGCCCACATGGACTAAAGCCTCATGAGCCCAATAGTGGAAACCGTGTTGGGCCAAAGTCACTAACCGATTATCTTCATTGAGATGAATAATGTATAAATATGAAAGCAAATAGTGTGATCATAAAGGTTATGGATGTTGATAATGGTGTCAAAGATTATGCTTTAATAACGATATATGATTTGTACCTTCATTAAGGTTGTTCTACTGTCAAGCATTGTAATTCATTTACTCAAACATATTGGTGTTGATCATACTCATGCACGATAGGATAGAATGATGGTATGTGCATGTATGCTATAATACATTCATCAATGCATAAGATATGTTTTTTCTAATTGTAATTGGGTCACATGACCAGGAATCGATATAGTTAATAGTGGCACATGTTGATTATATATGGACTTTCTAACCTAAGGGCCAAGCAAACCCTAGACTCATGATCATCGTCACGCCCCAAACTCGAAAAACAGGCTCACAAAATTCCCGTTCGCCGAATCCGACGCCGACATCCTCTGTAGTATCCCATTCTCGGCTCCCGGCACTCTTGTGCCAGATTCTGATCCTGGGATCCTACAAGGAGGATTTTTTGTGTGATTTTTTTTTTTTTTTTTTTTTTTTGTAATGGAGCATAACCACAAGCATAATCAAATCACAAAACAACTTCACCACATATCCATTAATATAAACATTTGAATACAATGCTGAAAGGGAAACACATATGTATCAAAATCAAAGCTCCAGAAGTCCGCTGCAAGCTCCAAGTTCATTGTTGCTGCGACCTAATGCCACCTACATGCATCTATCATGCATAAGCTTATAGAAAGCTTAGAGGGTGGTGAAAGTGTGTGTAAGGTAAGTGCCAAGTATACAATAAAGCCCATAAATCATACATCATCAGAATAAGCAGAAATACTGGCAAGATTATGAATCATACGATATCAGAGTAAGCGGAAATATACTGATAAGTCCATGAGTCATATAATATCAGAGTACGCAATGCAGATCATAATGAGCCAAATATAATATACTGCGGATGCAATGCAATATGCAGATCCTGCCAAGTCCTTCTAAGCCATATAAGTGCAGAAACGTGGCAATCCAGAATGTCATATGTCGTGGATGAAATGCAATATGCGATGCGAATGAAATGACGAAGCTGGAGTGAAGTCGGGATGATAGTGCGTAGTATCGCAGGCTATGACGAACCAGTCCCATACCTAAATTTGGATAGTCAAACACAATGTAGTAAACTCCTAATCTCAGGTTAGTCGCATGCCCCAACTGAAATCCTGCCCATTGCGAAGGTACACATAACAAATAGTTGCGCACCACCAGACCGAGTGGATAGTGAATGGATGCATGAATGAGTATGCAACTCCTACTTAGTAGCCTGCCAGCATAGTAGCCTACCAACCACTGGTAGCTCGCCCAGGCCTCAGCCCCGCCCACATCACACCTACCCACATCAACGTCCGCCCACTCCTGCTTATATTTTTTTTGTTTTTCTGAGGTATTACCTAGGTGGGGCCCGCATCAGGCAGATCCACACCACCCATTATATTCTATAGCTCACAACAGATCTAACAAGCCTAATATTGAGCATGTTTCGGTGTATAGAAATACCAGATTGGATTTCAACGGTAAAATCATTATCTCCTATGCAATGGCCTGCCAGATAGTCAGATTGACTTCATTTTTTAGCTCAATACCTAAAATGATCCATGGAATGGGATGGGCGGTGTGCATTGGATCAATGCATCAAGGTGGGGCTTGTATGAGTGGCCCACCTAAAAGCCAAAAAAATCAAATTAGTTTTTGCAGTGAGTACACCTCACTGTCAGTTCACTCTTTCACAACGTCCAGCGTCCAGGGATGCTGGATGGATGGTGTGGGTATTCATGGCATCAAGGTGGGTCCCACATGTGGGGACCATGGCTAGTGGGTCCCACATGGACGTGGCCCACTTGATCAATCTGATATTTGTGTTTTTCTCATTCCCATTTAGGTAGGGCCCACATGGTTTGGACGGCCATGTGGTCCGTTGGATGGGCGGTCTAGAGATCACATACACTCATCATGTGGGTCACAAAATAAAGGAAGGAGAGAGAGAGAGAGACGTGATGATGGGGGGTCCGCCACTATGAGCCCTCCCTTTTCATGCGTTCAATCATACATCAAGTGGGTCCCAATACATGTGGGCTCACCAAAACAAAAATCAACGGTGGAGATTCCCTCTCCACCAAAATGGAAAGTCTAGATGACCTCTTTCAATTAGAAAGTAAACATCATGATGGGGTCCATGGAGAATGGCCTCATCATGGAATGATTATGGGAATCATAGTGTGTCATCGGCCACATCTAGGGTCCAAAGTGAGATCCATAACATCAATCGGTAGACCCCACTTGGCCCATCATCAAAAGAATGAAATCTAAGCCTATAGAAGCACCCACTGTTTGATCTTCTTGGTCCGATGGAACGTCGATCTCCTTGTGTTTCACTTTGATGGAAGATGATGAGAGATGAAGGGCTAGGATGATGGATTTTGGGAGAGGAAGTGGGCCGCACACACACACTTTCTCTCCTTGAAAATGCTTGGACGTCCACCATTTTTTTGTTGCTTGGAAATTGTGTGGAGAAAGAGAGAGAGAAGGGGTGGTTGTAAGAGAGAGGTGATGGATTTGAGTGATGGATAGAGTGACAGATGGACTTGACTTGAGAGTTGACTTAGGGTAGGTTGCTTGACTTGGGGAGAAAGAAAGCATGGGTTGTGTACTTTAATTAATTGATTGATGGGATGGGTTGTTGAGATTCTCTTCGGTTCGTAAATGCATGGCGTTTCTTTGAAATAAACTGTCACGCCCCAAACTCGGAAACCGGGCTTACAAAATTCCCGATCGCCGAATCCGGCGCCGACAGCCTCCGTAGAACCCCATTCTCGGCTCCCAGCGCCCATACGCTAGGTTCCGATCCTGGGATGCTACAAGGAGGATTTTCAGCATCCGTTTAATTTGTAATAAGCATAACCAAAGGCATAACCCATAAACAACAACCAAAAACTCCATCACATTTCCACTATGATCAAAAACTTTACAAGTACAATGAGCATAAAGGGAAATACAATGAGAATGAACAAAAAGCTCCAAAAGGTTTGCTCTCGCTCAGGCTCCGCCTCAGTGACTGCCGTCCTCGCGTCACACACCGCACTTAGCGGTCGTGCATAAGCTTATAGAAAGCTTAGAGGGTGGTGAAAGTGTGTGCGCAAGGTAGTAATGCGGTTATGAAGTATCGAGTAATGCGGAACATGCTGACGAGTCCATGAATACCACTAGCCGTACCAAGGCTATGCGATGCAAGGCATGAATAATGTCGGCCATACCAAGGCAATGCAATGCGAAATGCAACTCAAGCATACAAATCCTCATCTAAGTCCACATATCAGTACAGACTCAAAATCTGGGATATCAGGGGTCTAGTACACTCTAAACCAGATTGCCGCCCATCGCGCCTAATAAGGTAAGTGGAAGAGACCTCACTACCCGCCTGCCAATATCAGGCTCGGCTCGTCGATAGCGGACCCATTCCTCGAGCTGGTCAAACTCAGCCTAGCATTGCCCCCTCCTCTCGGGCGGGTAAGGCCGTACCCCCTTCCAACCGACCACGACACAGTGGAAAGCGCAACCGTCTGGTAATCGGCACTCGGCGCTCGTGCACCCACTCGGTCTAGACGTTGGAGCAACCTCTTGGTACCATAAGGGTTTAGGGACTTTCACCCAGGGATATCTATAGCACCCCATGTAGAACAAGATTTCCAGTATCCACCTCCGCCAACCACGATATGACTGTGGCGGCTACGGCCCTGATGTCGCTAGGGCGTACAGTAACCATATCACACAATGCGAATGCATGAATCACACTCTCCAGTCATGCAGCAATCCTGTGCGTCTCGTGCACTCATGTGGGGCAACACCGCCTAACCGGGGGCCCTTAAACAATCTGCCCGAAGGCATATGCTATGATCAGTCACTTCTCATACCAAGCATACATATGATGCGTATGATCATGAATCATGGGACTATACTAAACATGTTATATGGAACAGATGTTGTTCAAAAGGAGATGGGCCTAGACGGCCTACAAGTATGGGCCTAACAATGGGCCCTAGGGAGAGTCATAATGCGGACATTTAACCAACACTATACTGCAATGTGGACGTCAAACCAACATTGCTCCCAAGGCATTGCCCGTCGTAAACATAATTACATAAACCATGTTGGGATCACACATTGCAATGGACCGTAGGTACATCTCATTGGGCCTCAAATACATCGAATGGGCCGTATCACATGGGCCTTACATTTACCAAATGGGCCGCATTAATGGGCCTCGCTAATGGGCCTTATGTACATTGCAATGGGCTATAACCCATGGGCTTTAGAATGCATCGAATGAGCCTAGTCTCATGGGCCTTATAAATATCAAAGTGGGCCTCAACCACGGGCTACAAATACATCGAATGTGGGCCTCAACAATGGGCCATAAACAGGACATAATGGGCCTGATCACTTGGGCCTTAGATACATCAAATGGCCTAATGACATGGGCCTTACATCCACATCAAAGTGGGCTCCAATGATCTACCACAAATACGTTAAGATGGACCTCAAAACATGCCAAGGTGGAATCCACTTGGACTATGGATCCGGCTCATTTTAGCTCATGTCATAGAAATGAGCTTGCAAAATAGATAGACAGCTTGCACGCAACACAAGCATCATGGTGGGTCCCATGAAGGCACACCATCAAGTATATTTATTTTACATAATGTAATATATAAATATACATAATATATATATACAATATATATATATATATACACACACACACAGAGACACACCTGCACACACCACACGCATGCACACGCACGCACCCAATGTCGCACACGCATGCACACACGCACGCAACCACGCACCTACACACGCACACCCACCGTCCCTGGACGGTGGGGAAATAATAAATACATAACAGTGGGCTCCACCGTCCAGCGGACGGTGGAGGCAAATACATGCATCATATGGACTCCACGTGGGGCCCACCGTAATGTCTACATGCCATCCGACCCGTTGACAAGGTCATACAGATCACAGTGGAAGGAAAACACAAATTTCATCTTGATTCAAAACTTCTGTGGCCCACAGGAGGACCCCAATGGCAGATGTTCGATCTCACTGTTTTCTGCAGCGTGGGCCACCTGAGCGTTGGATGCAGCTCATTTTTGGAGGAGTCTCACCTTAGGAGGTGGCCTACCCAATGAACGGTTTGGATGGCCAATAAGCATCATGGTGGGGCCACGGTACGGAGCCGTGGTGGTCGCCACCGCCCGTCCGCCATATCCGGCGCAGCGGCGCTGCGCCCTCTGCTGTGTCGGCGAGCAGCGGCAACAGCTGCGCACCTATTATTATTATTTTTATTTTTTTAAAAACCGTTTTTCCGCGGTTTTTCTCGTGTGGGTCCTACAGTAAGTGAATCTACCCCACCCAATAGCCACCATGGCTCAATACTAGCCAAACAAGCCCAATATTGGGCATTTTACGGTGTATAGAAAATCAGGGAGCATTTCAATGGTAACCATGCTGTTTGCCGTGCCATGGCCCACCAGAAAGTCAGTTCGGTCTCATTTTCGGCTCAAAGCCTAAAACGATGTGGAGAATAGAATGGACGGTATGGATTAAATCTATACAATAAGGTGGGGACTATATGAACACCCACCCAAGTTTGTAATGAAACTAATATATATTTTTTTGTGTGTGAAACGTCCAGCGTCCAGGGACTCTGGACGGTTTGGGTATAACACATAAACAAGGTGGGTCCGGCTTAGGTGGGCCATCAACACATGTGTAAAGTGGGCCCCGTTTGTAGATTTGTTAGATATAATACATGCCTCAAGGTAGGGTCTATCCAAGTGGGCCACACCATTTTGGATGGGTGGACAAGGTGGGTGATCTCATGCTCCAAGGCGGGCCACAAGCTATCATACACAAGAGAGAGAGAGAGAGAGAGAGAGACATCGGCAATATCGGAGGGACCCCGCCACTATGGGTCCCTCTTGCATTCAACATACATCAAGGTGGGTCCCGCTACACATGGGCCCATTAAATCCAAAATCCAACGGTGGAGATTCCTTCTCTAATAAAATAGACGGTCTAGATGACCCTTATCAACTAGAAAGTAAACATCATGATGGGGTCCATGGAGATTGGCCCCATCATGGAATGATCATGATGATCAAAGTGGGCCATCGGCCACATTTTAGGGTCCCAAGTGAGATCCAAACCATTGATCGGTTGGCCTCACTTGGCCCATCTTAAAAGAAATGAAAACTACTCTATTAAAGCACCCACCACTTGATCTTCTTGCTCCTATGGGCTCCTTAGCTCCTTGGCTTCGATTTCAATGGAGGAGATGAGGAATGGATGGTGAAGATGGAAGATGAAGGAGTAGGAAAGGTGGGCCACACTTGTTGCTTGGGAGAGTTGGAGAGGCTTGGACGTGTGAAGCTCTCTTGCTTGGGAAAGTGTCTTGAAAATGAAGGAGAGAGAGGGTTGTAAAGAGAGAGAGATGGGTGATGTTTGATGGAGTGATGGATGTGGTGTAAGAGGCTCTTTTTGACTTTTGGGGTAAAAGGTGTAAGAGAGGTATGGGTTGTAAGAATCTTTTTGACTTTGGGGCTTGCTTGGGAAAGGTGAAAAGTTGATGTGTACTTGACATGATGGGATTGATTGATGGGTGATTGATGTGACATCTCGTTGAGATTCTCTTGGATTTCGCAACGTGCGGCGTTTTCCTCGCACTGAACGTTGGCCCACATCTCCTGGCCAGAGTATCGCCTCGGCGCGTGAGTCGCGGCATCGGAACCGCGGCGACGGTGCGGTCGCAATGGTACAAGTCTCGGGTTGAGTCGACTCGGGTTAACGGCGTATGAATCAGGGTCGTGCGCAGATATCGGTAAGGGTCGAAGGTTGCCGGAATTCGACCGGAAAGACCGCGGGAACCTACGGAATGGTACGGTCAAGGATACGGGTCTTACATAAACACCAGCCCACATCTCCTGGCCAAGGTATCGCATCGTGTGCAAGATACGGCATTGGAACCGCGGTGAAGGTGCGGTCGCAATGGTACAAGTCTCGAATTGAGCCGACTCAAATCTATAGGGTATGACTTAGGGCCGTGCACAAATGTCGATTATAGGTCGAGGATTGTCGAAATTTAACGGGAAGGATCGCGAGAGTCTACGGAATGGTACGGATTAGGATACGGGATACAGGCCTTATAATCATGACATACTTGATTATATTAATTGTATAGTTGTGTCATGTAACATGAATTAAATCTTGATTATGAAATGTCTATTCATGACGATGACTTAGATTATCCCTTTAAAAAAATGATAAGACACCGGACGTGAGAAATAAGAGAGGTAGATTGAAATTCCTTCGGTTAAAACTCCTTAAATCCCAATGTTAGCTAGGGGTGCCTCATTGTTGGGCCGAGTGGACACATGGGTCATGGATTTGACTTCCACTAATGAGGTCAAGTTGAGAGGAGGTGGGTCCAACCTGCTTAAGGGCTAAGGTGCAAATAAGGACTGGTTTGAGCTACCAGCAAGGAGAACCACGAATGAGCTCCACTACTAGCGTGGCGAGTAGAAGTCATACGACACCACCGTTAGGTGGGTATGGGAAGTTGATTACTAGTGCCTAGTGTGCATAGGTGTTGACCACAGTGTTTTTCGAGATTATACGGTTTTCATGATATGACATGACAATATGATGATGATGTGGCTATGGATATGTGTGATATGGTTGTAATTGTGGTGACATATATATATATATATATATATATATAGGGAAAAGGTACAATGAGCTCGAGTGTATTACGGTCGTCCATGAGGTCGAGCTGTGTGGGTCCCACCATGATGCCTTTCGAACATCAACACCGTCCACCAGATGCACCATTCCATCGTGGGCCTAGACGGCCCAAAATTAGCCGTATATGGAACTCAGGTGGGCCATACCATCTAAAATCATGTGAATACATGCCAAAAACATATAAAAGCACTTGGTGGGGCCCACCTGAGTTTTCCATGCACCTGAAACTTGGTCTGAACCCTCGTTCAAGTGCGACACACATAATGGATGGGCTGGATTTGCAAACCACATCTCGGTGGGTCTTAAAAAATGGTTATGAATGTTTTAATGGTGCACGGCCCATCTACACTTTTGTATGTGGTGTGGCCCACAAAAGTCACGGATTGACTTGATTTTGGGCCATCCAGGCCCACGATGGAATGGTGCATCTGGTGGACGGTGTTGATGTTCAAAAGGCATCACGGTGGGGCCCACATAGCTCGACCTCATGGATGACCGTAATACGCTCGAGCTCATTGTACCTTTTCCCTATATATATATATATATATATATATATATATATATATATATATATATATATGGTAACATAACATGGTGGAACTATCAGCATTGATTCAAATCATGAGCATGATACATATGCATTGTATTGCATTACATTAGTATTAACATTATATTACATATTACTAGTTTTCAGTATACATGCATACTTCATGGAATATTTATCTTACTTGCCTGCATGTAGAACGCACTATACATGCGTGTGTACTCACCGGGCTTTTTAAGCTTAAGCCTTTCTTTTATCATTTTTTTCAGGATAGTGTAAGAAACATGAGTGGCCGATGATGCTTGCTGTATGATTTTAGACACTATGCTTCCATTAGATTTTGATAAATATGTATTATTGTGAAACAGTTGTATTGTAAATATATTGTATAATGAGAATTGGATTATCTTGCTTGTGTTGGGAATGCTAATATTTATGCCTAATATCTGTTAAATTGCCCCTAAAATTTATAGTCAGGCACCGAGCTCAAGACTTGATGTGTGGGCGTTGGGTGCTGAACTTGGAGTTCAACGCGTCGCAAGCCAGGTTCAACCACCGTAAATCGATCGTATGGGAGGCTAGGCTTAGGGTGTGACAGGCACAATCCACTTTCAACTTATCGTGCCAACATTTTTGTGGAATGTGATTATACCCCTCTATAAATTTGAATAATGTTGACGTATGACTTACAAAATAATTAAAGAATGTGTCAATGCCTTTGATCTATTATATTATCGATATTCATATAAAAAATGTATACTTAACATAAGATAGAAATGACATCTTACGTCTCACGTACAAATCTTGTAACCGTTTATTTCTTTTTAGTTATAATTTGCAATTATCTTCAACCATAGTATCTCGAAATTATCTTCATCATCTCACTTATATACATAATTTCTCCAATTAGTATTGAAGGATGTGTTCTCATTAATAACTTCACCTAATTTCTCTAGAAGCTTCTAAACAACGTGGCACATACATTACACGTGGCTAGTATTTGGAAATACATTTACGATTGTAATAGTAATGGTTGGATCTTAATTTATAAAAATAGTCTTTAGATACTTTCTTTCCCTAACTTATAGCGAGACCTGGAATAATCATTTAAAATCTTTAATAGTTTTGCCAAAAGAAGCACTTTATTGAATAAAATCAATTACTTATGGTAGTTGCTCCGACAAATGAATTGAAAGGTATATCAAAACTCATTTGTCTTATACATCGTATCAAAACATACAACATTACCAAAAGCTTCATAGTTTATTTTTAAAGGATATTTACCGTGACTTTTTTAAGAGTTCACATTTTACCAAAAGCTAATATTTACCTAAATTAGATATAAATATTGTATTAAAAATCATCTGTTGACATTTATTTATAAACATTCATGAGACATTCTCATATTGTATCAAAAATCATATTCATTGACATTTATTCACAAACATTCAAAATATATTCTCGTAATATTGTTACGTCCCTACGAAAGATACAAGCGTATACAATTAGAAAGCTTTTATTATTATTTAAATTCTTATTTTATTTCAAGTTGTAATATACCACAAATCTTTAATTATATTTAGAGAATAATCCTTGACTCTAAACTAGAATATGATGACAAAATAGTAATAATTATAGATATGGTGGTAAAAGGGTGATATATAATAGAATACAAAAAATATATGAGATACAAGTATGTATTCAAGGCATGGTTGTCTTTAGACAATCCACAGATCGACTTTATGATCATTAATCTAGGCTCTATGGCCTCCTCACATTGTGAGATGTCAGGGCATCAATACCCTTATAGTATCCTCATTTTTAATATAGAATCCATGATAATATTAAATGGATCAAGAATAAGTGATTATGTATATACAACGTATGTATCTTCAAGATAAGGTGTCATTGGAGAATATATCGTTCACGTAACAAAAAATATACTGCTAAAATACTAAGATAAATATATAGAGTAATATCCTAAATCAATACTGAAGTAGGAGAGGATGAATATCTTTAAAATGATGTATATTTGAACACTATGTGAAAAGTCACATAGCTAGAATTGATTAATTAACCAACTATTAGAACTTATCCATGGAACTGGATTAAGGCAATGTAAGGTGGAAACCCTTCAAAATATGATAAATGCTTAATAAAAATAACAAATGATCTTAAGGCTTGTTGATTTCAATAGTATTATAATGAAAATATATTGTAAATAGTCATTCTTATTTATACTTGTATTTCCTTCTCTTATCCCAAAATTGACGTTAGCAAGTTAAAAATTTTGGCGCAAAACAGAGGTGGGAAAGAATTTGGGGCATAAAAACTATGTGGCCCACTATGATGTATAGATCATATACTTGTTGTCTAACCATTCCGCCAACTCAACTTAGGGCATGAGCCCAAAAATGAGGCAAATCTAAAGCTTAAGTAAACCACACCATATTAAAAAGTGGGAATTAAATGCCTACTTGAAAGTGCCCTTGTTTGTTAATATACGTGAGTGTTGAGTTTGTCAGTCAAGTGAGCCCCAAGTTAAAGACATCAAGCTCAAGACTCATCAAAGATGAAGGCATACAATCATTCTTAAAAGGTAAACTAAGCCTCATTTACCCAAAACAAACCTTGACATGTATATGCCCCAAAAAGAACCTAACTTACCCTTAACTACTTCTAAAAAACTTCTAGTAAGTTTGAGTTGCTAGCCTTTAAGTATTGGAGGAAGTATTAAATGAACAGGCAAAACAAAGGTTCTAATGATTGCATCGAGATAAGATCGAGGACATCTTAAGTTCGATTGCATCGAAACCAAGCCCATATAGTCCAGCAACAAACTGAACAAATGTTGGAAATTATCGATTGCATTGAACCCACTTCACTTGAATCGACCTTGGGCTTATTTCCTCCAGAATTTTAAAAAATAAAATACTTTAAGTGCTCCTTGTTGTAATCGAAGCTTTTTCGATAACATCAAGAGTAAGTTATCGATGACATTGAAATGAGGACCATTTTGTCCAGCAAGCCTTCCAGGTAAAACCAATATGTTCAATCACATCGAAGACCATTCAATTGCATCGAAATTCAAAATTTGATTACATCGAAGGACTGATCAATTGCATCAAACAAGGGATAAAACTATCCAGCAACCATTGTGTAATTTTCAAATGGAATCTCGATGGCATCAAAACATCCCTCAATGACATCGAAGTGCACGTCGATGACATCGAATAGTGCTCAATAAAATTGGACAGAATTTGTCCTACACCCAACTGAATACCCTGTGTAGGAGGTCAATGCAATCGGAGAAGGTTCAATGACATTGAAATTCAAATTTCGATGGCATTGAATACCCTTCGATGGCATCGACAATATTTATGCCCATTTTTTTATCATTGGGATTTCAACTTTATAAATACACATGGCTTGCCTCTTGTAAAATGAGCTAGAATTTAAGAGAGTTTGAGAGAGTTGTTGCAAGAGTTAATACCATCATCCTCATTCCTTCTTTCCCATTAGAGTTCATCATTCAATCATTTGTATAAGCATTTACTCATATCTTCATTGCTTGGATTGAATCATGAACTCTACCATTCATTGAGTTTTCAGTAGCACCTTTCATAGGCAAATCATTATGTTAAAACTCTTGAATGCTTAACTCATGAAAATCTTCTCTACGTATTTAAATCATATCATTTAATAGAGAAGATAGGACCAAACCCTAAACCTTACAACCTCGGGGCATTGATCAAAGCATCTGAAGTGGTTGTAGTACAAGGGAGCTGAAGACTCTTCATCAATAAGAAGATCATCTTCAGATTGTGCGAGAAATGGATTCACTCACTTGCTTCTAAGTATATAGAGTTTATTAAGTCTGAAGCCCTTTCCTTGTTTAGGATTGGGATTCAGAGTTTGAGTTAACAAACTCACAAAGACCTTTTATAGGCCTCTAATGGGAGAATACGTTATCCTTATGTGGGATATGTAGTTCTCGTGTAAGATATGCTGTCCTTGTGTAGGACATATTATCCTTGTGTAGGATGTGTTGCCTTGTGTAGCCTCTTAGTTGTATCCTTGTCTAGGACTTTTTGCCTTGTGTAGGCATCTAAAGTTGCCTTGTGTAGGTTGTGAAGGTTCATGGTTAACCTAATTTAAAACCATTGGATAATGAAATTCGGTATACTATAGGAGAGAGTGCGTTAGCCGAGAGTGAAGTAGACAAGTAGCTAGATTGCTCTTTGTGCATTGATCTAACTATGCTTATGTTTATCAAATGTTTATTATGATACATGATTAAGTAAATGTTTAAGCATTGATAGGAATTACATCCCACACACTCTCATATACACTATCTTCATAGGTTAGTTGCTTTACATGTAAATCTTGTGTAGCCTATGTGTTTGGACCTTCTATTGGCTTGGAAGCCATAGAGTTACTTTGCCTTACTTATCTTGATTGAAGTTAGGCATTGTTTGTTGTTATAAGAAAATAATTTTTGAAAAGTCTTATTCACCCCGCTCTGGGAGACTTAAACTAATTCTATACTTCTACAACAGCGGTTCTACTGCAATTTCATTACTATACCTGGAGAATGAGAGAATGCCTCCTTTTTTAGATGGGGAAGTCTGAATTTTTCATCGCTTCATGTTGACCACCATGATCAGCGGATAAAGATCCGGATTTTATAACTTTCTAATTCCACGACAATATTTTACCACCAATACAATTTTAAAAAAAAAACTACTATTGTAACGCCCTGAAAATCGGGGGTTGTGCATACACTTGACTCCCGAGTTCTCGAGTGTCACTTATAACCGATTTTCATTAATATGCGTTTAATCAGGTTAAAATGCGCAGCCTGAAATTTCCTGAAACATGAAGCACAACCACACAAGTCTATTGAAATGAAAGAGATCTAGTATATATATAGGTCCAAAAATATAAATGGGTCGCACAAGGCATTGTCCAACAAAACCACAAAAGGAATGATATGTCCAAGAAGAATAGAGCTGAGCCCACTACTCAATGATCCAAATCTTGCCTATAAAGCCGATGGAGAGCCGCTCATCTGCTGGAAGTAAGATAACTCACCTCCTCGTCAAGACTCATGCCGTCAGGCTCCTCGAACTCATCGCTACCTGCAGCTATCAAAGAGTCTGGTTGATGTTTTAAAACACCGTCCCAGAGTGGGAATGAGTGATCAACTCAGTGGGTGCTATTAGTCTTAAGTTACAACAGACATCAATTAAATTATGGATTTCATGAAAGGCAATACATTCATAAACACCTAACCAATCTTATTAATGCGTATACGTGATGGATGATATGATGCATGCCCTCACCACAACACTCCCTCGAGTGACTCTATCTAACGATCGAGTATGACTAATACTCCCTCAGAGTGACCTCGACTGCCAAGTCACCAACCTAGCTTGTGCGATGTGATGATAATATTAGCCAAGTTCTTAGTTAATTCCATTCATCTAGTAGATTGGGAAAACTGATACACCTTATGTATCAATGCCCTGAACTGGTTGCGACGCCAAGGCCCCCCAACATGTGAGGCGAAGACTCCGCGATCCTTGATCCTGTCGGGTTCCCTATCCCCGACTTCAAGCACATGGGGAGTGCTAAGAAAGGGATCACTCGTGGTCACTAAAGGGAGCCGCGTCACCCCAGTGTAGGCCGACAGTTCGACCATAGTATCCCATTCCACCATGTCCGACTTACGAGTCAGTGGATCGATTTTAAATGGTTGTCAATGGGCTCCAATGGTTGAAGGGTGTGCCAGGTTCCATACAGGCGTGGGCAAACATGGTTAACAAGCATGATTGGTCAGTACACAGACTAGGCCTTGCGAGTCTAGGCGTGTACAAGACGGATAACATCGGGTACAAACGATCCATGTAGTCCAACTACTGTCGCCCATCTGCACTCCCCCAGAACCACCGGCCTAGCCTCAAGGCAACTCTACCAATGGGGCCACCTTCTCTCACCTTAGTCAGACCAACCTAGGGTTTGATGGTATTCCATAATGCTTCAACGATTCCAAATTTAACATCCAACACAAATGACGTCATGCATTCATATTTCCTAAACATGAAAATTCAAGTTTTCCTATAAGTGCAAATACTAACAATATTACGAGATAAGCGTGCATGTGTGTCATGTGGGTTAGTAAGGAGATCAAGATCTATAAATGATTCATGAACATGCAATAAGGACTAATACTAGCATAACATACATTGGGGACTTAAGCAAGCACATACTTACAACAAGGATTAGAGTAACATACAAGCTATAAGGGATCACCAACAAGAATCAAGCAATAACAAACATGCATTTATCAAACCCACGCCAAACATGTTGAGGAATAACAAACATGCCATAATCAATCCATATTAGTTGAGAGGATCTACAACGTAAGGTCTAGCTTAGGTTTTCTCTAGATTCTTCAAATTCATCATCCAAGCAATCATAATCATTGGATTCATACTAAAATTGGTACTAGGCCACCTAAGAATAATAGTCCACACCTATGGATCATTGGAGAGATGGAAGATGACCTAAGAATGCAAATTTTGGGGTCGAACAGCCAGAATCCCTAAGGCAAACATTTGTATGTTAGATTTCCATGTAAATCCCTTCTCATCACAAGGGTTTCAAGAAAAAGAGGTGATGGATCTTACCTATATGACCAACGGGATGAAAGGGCGGTCGTGGATGAGGGTTTCTTCTTGGAGAAGAGGTAGGGAGTTGTGGGGTTTGATTTCCTTGGGCCCCACCTCGATCTAGGGTCCACCTTGCTCACCTTCACACTCTCTTTCTTCCTCTCTACTCTCTTGTTCCTCCTTTTTCTCTTGGTAGTTGTGGTAAATGAAAGAGTTATGAGAGAAGCTAGGGTTTTGTTTCTTAGACTTGGGCCCTTTGGCCCCAAGTTTCAACAACTTCCCAAAATAGCCCTCTAGGACTCCCTATTGGTGTTGGGGCGGCCCTAACACTCCTCCGGCCACCAAATTCGGTGTGTAGGTGTCTTATGGTCCGATAAGGGGTCACGCAAAGTTTGAGAACAAACGGATAAACGAGTATAGGGTTTGATCATACGATTCCGGTCTTTAAATGGCCCTGTGGGGACCATTCCAGTGATTGGAGCAGTTTCGGTGATCCTTTGGCCATGAAACTCATAGGGTAGGTGCTCCATGGCCCGATGAAGGGCCATGCAAAATTTAGGAACGATCGGATATGGGGTTTTGTCGTACGGATCCGATTTGTGATCAACAGTCACCGCACCACGATCGGGTCCCAGATTTTGTAGACGAGTGTAGAAAAATACATTAGACCTCTACCGTAAATTTAGAAGAAATCTGACAGCTGAAATGTCTTATATCTCAGTTTCAATTTAGAGTGCCAGATTCTGAGACTAGTGAACTGGGGTGAGTCGCCCTTTGCAAGCGCCGCTGAGACAGCGTGGATAATTGACTTCTGAATGTTTACTGGGATCGTGGTCCGCGATGGACCACAAGCCCAGTGAGATCTATGCTTCCTTAAAATTTTAGATTTTTCTGACCTTCCTTGGTCGCCGCACGGCCTGCACAAGCTGTCGCTGAGTACAAACCGATCATCTGACTTGCTGGCCTACACCCGGTCTGATTATGATCAGACTGGTCCACCCGGGTAAAAACTAACATTGAGTGCTAATGGTTAGTAAGTGATAATATGAGTTAATTACAAAAAAAAAATAGAGGATTTTTGGAAATCCAAAACAGTGAAAATCTAGGATGTTACAACTGTAGTGTCAAACAATGACACTATTTACTATAGTACTCCCGACATAATAGTAATAATTTACAGTACTGAATTATGACAATAATCAACACATAAGTATAGTAATTGGTAGAATAATTTTTCTTTATTTTGGCCGGCCATGCAGTGACCCATTCAAGAGAGAGTATTCTTGATCAATCATTGGACTCTAAAGAGAGAGGGTTGCCATCAGAGATCTCTTCCAATTTCAAATAGGATATAGATAAGTTGAGATATTTTTCTTGCAATATAATTGGTACAATCTCACTAAAATTAAAATATTAAACTTATTTATTACCAATTAATAAATAATTCTGAAAATTTTAAATATACAGAAAAAATCAATTACTTTTGAATTTTAAATAAATTGTACATTAAAATAGCTATATTTCATGAAAAATTAAGAACTATCCAGATATTTAAAATCTCACGATATGTAACAACCCCAGTCCCTTAGTTAGACACGCTTCATGGGAAAAGTAGTGAACACTTAGAGACACATAAAACAAATTGTCTTCGTCCCATTTAAGGTAGAAGTATTGAATTTCGTCGACGAAATTCTCTTTAAGGGGGGTAGATTGTAACACCCCGTACTTTTCAATACTCGGGTGTTATCATGAGGACCTACGTTAGAGTAAACGAGAACTCAATTCGTCTGATAATCCAGGCCAATCATTAAAATTCAGATTTCACTCAAGAGCCTCGACTGACTCTTAAGCCACTTGGAAATCTTGTTATACAAGGGTTAAAATTCATAATCACTCATTTAACTAATAAGTGAGAGTAATCGATTATAAAGATGATTGTTGAATTTTCCCAAGATAGGGCTAGGAACCATTAACTATGTTGGCAATCAGATTCAGAAAGGATCTGACCGTCAGATCAACAAAAATCCAAGGTTAAAGTCCAAGAATTCAAAGTATGGCCCACCTGAACTACAAATCAGTCCCATCATTGGACTCAGGGCCCTATACGCATCAAGGAATTAGATGAACAGTTCTGATCACAGATGTGGACCATATTCCTCCACGAATTAACGATAACTAACATTAATGGCCATAAATTCAGATCATATGGCCCACCTAGGTCACGAATCTACTTCATTCTTTGGACGGGGCCATTATACATGCCAATAAACAGATGAACGGAGTGGATCGGGTTCACACACCACTACGGACCCCATAGGGGAGTGAATGTGCATATGAAATTACGTGCACATGTTGTGCACCAAACCCAGACAAGCGCTGAATCGTGCTCGTCCGAAAAAGGAAGGGATTTCGTTCCTTTCTCTTCTTTTTTTTTTGAAATTTCATTCGCCCAAAAATAGACGAACGGACAACGTCCATTTGAGAGGATCGTGGCTCATCATCATGACCCCAATGAATGATCCAAACCGTCCACGTTGTAGAGGACCCAAACCCGTGCAAACCCTGCCCAGTTTCACCTGATTTCTTACACACGGGTGATCACAAAAACCAGCGCACAAAGGCTGGTTGTGTTATTTTCTTTCCAAAAATAGAAAGTTTGGTTCTCTTCCACGCCGGCGATCCACGTGAGCTCTTTTCCTTGCATCTTAGCACGCAAAGTTTGAGAACAAACGGATAAACGAGTATAGGGTTTCCTTAAAGGAAAAACTTGTTAAAACGTCCAAACCAAATGGACGGTTCAGATGTTGCAGTTTCATAGCATTTGAAACAGCCACAAATTTCACATTTTCCACGTGGTGTGGCTGGTGAGTTTCAAAACGTTTGAAACTGCTATAGTAAATGTAGTTAATGTAGTGAGGGTATTGTAGTCATTTTACAATAGGTGCAAAAGCCTATAAAAGGCATACTATGTATCCTATCACAGCAAGTGTGTGCAGCAACCGTGTAAGCAAAGTGAAAAAGAAAATAGCAATACAAAAGTTTTTTTTATCTTTGTGGTGTGTACGGTCCGAGGCTTTGTAAAGCCGATAAATTTGGTTTGTATAGCCAATAAAACTAACACAAATCCTTCCCATTGTTTTGAGAAAACCGAACAACGTGATTCAATCCAGGCCATGCATTCTCCATTTGACGGTCTCAGATTGCTCAGGGCATCAAGAAAAGAGAGAATAAAGTGTGAGGGTTCGCTGCTCTACTCCTTGCAACCGCACTTCCAAAACTCACCTGTTTCTTTTAAAGCTCAAACCCACCGCAAAAACCAGTTCGAAGCTTTAAAAATAATGGTCAAGAAGCATGTTGGGATCGAGTAGAACTGATCCCACGAAGCAGAACGAAGGAAGGTTCATCATATTTCAAGTTGTCATTAACGGCCGACGCATCTGCTCCACCAAGCCGCACTCGCTGAGTCTCCTGGGTGACTCTGCTTGAATCGGTTCATGTTCGGTTGAGCCCAAACGTTGCTGATCATCAGAAAAAGAAAGATAGAAAAGAAAAAGAAAGCAGAACAGAGAAGGTAGAAGACTGAGAAAGAGAGAAGATCGAGAGAAAGAGAGAGAGAACAGCGTCCTTTGCTGCTGTTCTTCTTAATGCCAACATGCTGCCGCACCAGTTTGATTCGAACCTCGACCCAAAAATCGTTTACAGGTACCATTCCGGCCAACTGAGTCAACTCAGTTGGTCAGCTCTATATTTTTTTAACTGTGAGAGGGACCTTTGGGCCATCATAGTGAGCCGCGGCGTGCCTCACCTGACGAACTTAGTGGGCCGCATAAGCTGGGTAAGATCCAAGCTAGTTGAGAAGCGGTCCATGCCCTGCATCTGAATTGTGGGCCACAAACAGGTCTGAAATCTGGCCTTCAGCAGGCCATGAAGAGGGCTGAAAGCATCCATGAGTGGGGCCCTGATTTGGGCTACAAATGTCCCACTAGCGGGGCCTTGATTTGAGCTGAACATAGGCCTCAGCTAGGCTTTAAATCAGGCGAAAAAGCAGGCCTCAATTGGGCCATGAGATGAGCTGAAAACTAACCTCAGATGGGCCATATGCTGGGCTGGAATAAGCCTAGGTCCAAGCCAACAATCATGCCAAACCGCACATGGGCCTGTACCAGGTCAACCACACAATGGGCCTAGACTAGGCCCAATCCCATTGGGGACCTCATCATGGGTACAGAACCGTGCCAATCCAACCGTCGGATGACTTGGTAATAAGGACATGGAGTGTGTTCTAACAATTGGGACCGTCCAAATGTTTTACGGCTTTCAAAGTAATGGCTAGGATCCTTTGTTTAATCTGATTTTTAGAGCATAGGTCATCCATGGCACATCCTAGTAAACGGATGGTCCTAATTGATACTCTCTCTCCCATAATTGTTGTTTTATCAACCCATGGAGCCTCATTCTCACCAAGTCATTTGATGGAAGGTCAAAAAGACAACAGAAGTCCACATTACAATCGAATATAGCATGAGATTTTCAGAATGTTTGTACCAAAATCCATGTGGATTAAATATTTGATACTCATCTTACCATGCACCATAAAAGATATTTGAGAAACATGAGGCATGGATTGGGAGAGGAAGATAGAGGAGAAGGAGAGAATTTGAGAGCGCCTAGAGTGTTGGGGCTGCTGTCTAGTTGATACCAAGTCGACTCGGTATCCTTCTTTGAGCCTAGCTTCAAGAGGGTACTGGATTGGGCCTGTTATCAGAAGTTTACATTAGAAAGCTTGGCTCGATAGCTGGATTCGTGGATGACTCAGTTTTCCACTGAGTTGAGCAACACCAAGTCAAGATAAGGTCTTCTTAACTCAATGGATCTTCACCCAGTCATTGGTCTTTTATAGGCCGGTTTTAGTATCAATTGATGTGGGTGGGGATCAGTCATGTTCGGGTTAACATTCCCTCACCGGTTCATGGTTGAACTCAACACCGAGTTGGGTCAAATCAGGTGACTTATTTCCCTTGATTAGTAGGTAAAATCATTCTGTTAAAGTGATAACTCGGTCTCTAACTGCATTGTTTCAAGTGAAGTAAGATATTCAAAATCCTCAATTAGGACTTTATTCAATTGAGTTAAAGCTATGCCAAATCGCCCTTAGGGCAAGTTGAATCGTAAATCAAGGCGATTTAGTCTCTAAGCTTCTAATAAATTTCAAATTAGGATTTAGGTTGGGTTTAATTAAGTCAAATTTTGACTGAAATGTAGGGATTTGGAGTTTCTCATTTTTGTTCATATTGGAGTCTATACTCGATTAAAGCTGCACTCTAAGGTGAGGACTCACCCTTTGAGCTTCCCACTTAAAGTCTCTAACCTGGACATAAATAATACTTTAATTCTATGTAGTTTTTAACTCTAAATTATTTAGTTTACTTATTTCATTTCATGAATATGCCAATATGGTGCATGATTGGCTCAAGTAACATATGAATGTTGTATCTCTTTAATACTAGTAGCATGAATGATTCGGTTGTCACATGTTGTAGAGTTTGCTAATTAATCAAATGTGGTTGTTTGTGATTATCTTATGGATTGAATATAACATGTTAAAGACTTACCATCTTGCGGGCCCTATTTGACTTATATGGGCTTGATCACACACCTGCCTTATATAGCTTGGACCACACTTTGCCTTACATGGATTGGAGTGCATAATTACTCCATGTGGCTTAGACCGTTAATTTACCCTTAGTGGCCTTGATGGAACATTGGTGGCCTTTGTGTCTAGTTGGTTCACTTTTCATTTTGCGGTGTTCAATCGTATGGTGATTTTCGGGTGGAGTGGGTGTTCGCTTAGCAATTTCCTAGCCATCTTGTCGTGTTCACATACGATATGATTTTCAGGTGAAGTAGAGTTTTACGTGTTGGGTTGCTAGCCATCTTGCAGTGTTCGGTCGTACTGTGATTTTTGGGTGGAGTGGGTGTACGCTTAGCAATTTCGTAGTCATCTTGCGGTGTTCACGTACGGCATAATTTCTGAGTGGTCTAGAGTTTGTATGTTGTTTGTCTCTTCATCTTATGGTGTTCAGTCGTACCATGATTTTCGGATGGAGCAGGTATTCGCTTAGCGATTTCCTAGCTATCTTGTGGTGTTCATGTACGATATGATTTTCGGGTGAAGCAAATGTTTGAAGCTTGGTTTTTTAGTCATTTTATGAAAGTCGTAAGATTGACTGTTTGACTATCTGGATACGTCCCTTTGCATTGCTGTTTTTATTGCATTCCCTTAATGTTGAAATTGTGTTAACTAGTTTTATTTTGAATGCATGATCATGATTCTTGAACTGCGTTGTTTAAAGTGCCCCTTCTCATATATTACGATTTATGTTTGATTATGAATGATAAGTGTGTAATCTTAGAGGGTGCTCCTCACTGTGATAGCCATTGACACTATCAAACCGTAACAGTTGATGCAGGAGTAGGGCGAGCTAATGCTGTTCACTAGGTTGCTAGAGCAGATCGGGTAGCTGAGGAGCTAGACGGGGTCTCTGCAGCCCATATTGAGCTTCACCACTGGTTGATAGATTTCTGCTTGTGTTTAATGAACTTGGTTATTTGTGATTGCATAAGTCCTGTATGGGCGCTACATTTGGAATTTTGTAATGATCAGAATGTTTTTATTCATTGCATGGTTTAGTCTAGCTTCGTTGCTGTTAACTCTGATTAATGATAAGCGGTTCAAATTTACACTGAATTTTTGAGGTTAACACTCGGGTTTTTGGGAAACGGGTCATATACTTGGGTCTTGAAAACACGGGGCGTTATAGTTGGTATCAGAGCGAGTCTAGATAAACTAGGCCTTGGTAAAAAAAAAAAAAAAAAAAAAAAACAGGACTTATATAACTTCAAATACATCGAAGTTACATTGATAAAGCTAGAAACTTAAAACTAGTTTCCATCCCCTTATTTTTAGGGTATTTTGTGAATCTAGGAACTTAAATTTTAGATCCCCTTGTGATTTTTAGGCTTAGCCATTTGAACTTAGAAACAATAACTTAGATTCCCTTGTAAATTATAGATGTTTGAAATTACGGACTAAACTCAGGTACCGTAAGGAAACAAGTACCGACCATGTTGTGCGTTAAATCAAACATAAGCGCTCTATAAGCTTAAGGAATCAGACTAGCATCTTGTAATTTAAACCCCATAATACATCTCTTTGTTTAGAAACAACATCTCTTCTATGATTCCAACAAATGGAAATAACTAATAGTAACAATTTAGAATTTTATTCGAAATTCCGGCCCTACGCTAGGCTTATTGAGGCTAGCTTTGAAATTTTGGGTAAGTTTAACGTATATTAAACCTAAGCGCTCATGTAGAAATGTTAGACTTCCATGAGGAATTCTAGGAGAACCATTGAACTTAGAAATAAAATTTTAGGTGTTGTGGAAAGTTGGGTTAAACTCAAAAACTCATAAGTTTAGACCCCGTGTAATCTATCTTGGAACACTAATATAACCTTAAGATTATCATAGGACCTTAATCGTAGGTCGAAGACTAGAAGACGTGGGTCTAAGGATGCTAAGGGGTCACCTTAAGACCCTTGAGTCTTGTTGCACCTAACTGCAAAAGTTAGAGAGTTGTCGAACACACATCGATTTGAACAATATTCTACTTATACGATTCATATGAATTGTCTTACGATTTTAGGTTAAGACTCGTTTAAACTTATATGGGCATAATCATGATGAATCCTTTCTTTTAACAGGATTATGGCCCTAAATTCCCGTCGTTCAAGATCGCGAACTTTCTAATTACTAACTTCGCTGACAGACGAGGTGGTTAGACAAGGGAGTCCTGAGAACTGTCCTGCACCTCCAGTTAGGCCAAGTGGCCCTAAAAGAGAGCCTGCATTAGGAACTATCCTGTCTCAGTCGCCTGTGAGTCATGTGGGCACACCTCCACCAAATGCGCAACTTGAAACCCCACCTGCTGATGTTATTAGTCAACTGACTACCATCATACAACAACAACAGGCTTCGATCGCCGCACTGTTGGAAGCTCTCCAACATAATGTGGGTGCATCAGCTTCGAAGACTGAAGAAGTTAGCGGGGCAGATATGTTTGAACGGTTTCAGAGGCTAAGGCTACCATCCTTTTTAGGAGCACCAGATCAAATTTTAGCAGAACACTGGCTGAATAGAATGGCCAAGATGATGAGATCACTGGGTTGTTCGGACGCCCAAAAGGTTATTCTCACCACTTATGCCTTGGAAGACGAGGCCGATATATAGTGGGAAGGCGTGCTAAGAAGAGTCTCATCTGATTATGAGTGGACCCGGAATGAGTTTAAGAAAAGGTTCGATGAAAAATACTTTCCTCCATGCTATCGTCACAAGAAAATATCTGAGTTTCTCAAATTGGAACAAGGGAATACGACAGTGTCGCAATATGAAGTGCGCTTCAACGAATTGTCACGATATGTACTAAAGGTTGTTTTGGATGAGGAATATAAATTGGAAAAGTTCAAGGAAGGTCTCTGACCTAAAATTCAGTCGAGATTGTGCACCTTCGACTTTACTGACTTTGCTGATATTGTGGACAAAGCCATGCGAGTAGAGAAAGACTTCGAGCGTAGGTCCAAAACACATGCTCTTATTCGAGGTTCAGCAAGTAAAGCCAAGATAGCGCCATTTATATCTCATATGCCTGAGAAAAGGGTGAAATTCACATCTCACCCAATTCTTTCTTCGAGTCAGGGTAGGCTCTGCAGCTATTGTGGCAAACCTGGTCATATCTTAAGGCAGTGTTTCAAGAAACAGTGAGATAAGAGGACTTCTTTGAATCCTGCTCAAGCCTCGCAACCTCAAGCATGAGATCAAGGAGCTCATCGCATGTACGCCTTAGATACACCCGACCCTGAGTGAGTAGACCAAGGTACAACCTTTATAGATCTTCCTTAGTAGTTATAAAGTAGTTCGTAAGAATTATAATTTTTTTTTGGAGAATGCATAGTAATGTGACTAAAATGATTAGAAATGATTAAATTATAGATTTTAGGATAGCACCCCAGATAGCTAAATCGCAATGTTGAAGTGTAATGAATCATTTAGGCTAATTATTTAGGAAAGTATGAAATTAAATAACATATCTCAAATGAATAGAATGATCAAGAACACGAATCGACGGAACCATGTTTAAGCAAATTCTTGCGGTTTGACTCAAATTCTAAATCCTGATGGTTACAATGATTTCAATGCCCTGATCAAGCAGAAGATCGATACTCATTGGGATTAAGAAAGATACTAGTAAGCTCACTGCCCGGCCAGGTAAAAGTTTGGCGTATCAGGCTCGGGCCAACCATAACTGTCTGTTTGTGTTAACTCAAACACTGAAAACATAAAACTACTATCCTTCTTTTAGACGATGTGGAACAATCATTGTAAATTTTAAACATACACACACTCACATGAATGTAGAATAGTAGTAAAAATCTTCATTACCTCATGTGAGCAAACCCTGGATCTAAATTGATGCTACAGGAAATTGGGATGAGCATGATCGAATCTCGTGGGCGAGATTCTTCTTTAAGGGGGGAAGATTGTAACAACCCCAGTCCCTTAGTTAGACGCGCTTCATGGGGAAAGTAGTGAACGCTTAGAGACACATAAAACAAATTATCTTCATCCTATTTAAGGTAGAAGTATTGAATTTCATGGACGAAATTCTCTTTAAGGGGGGTAGATTGTAATACCCCATACTTTTCAATACTCGGGTGTTATCATGAGGACTTACGTTAGAGTAAACGAGAACTCAATTCGTCTGATAATCCAAGCCAATTATTAAAATTCAGATTTCACTCAGGAGCCTCGGCTGACTCTTAAGCCACTTGAAATCTTATTATATAAGGGTTAAAATTCATAATCACTCGTTTAACTAATAAGTGAGAGTAATCGATTATAGAGATGATTGTTGAATTTGCCCAAAATAGGGCTAGGAACCATTAAGTATGTTGGCAATCAGATTTAGAAAGGATCTGACCGTCAGATCAATAAAAATCCATGGTTAAAGTCCAAGAATTCAAAGTATGGTTGTAACATCCTGGATTTTCACTATTTTGGATTTCCAAAAATTCTTAAAATTTTTTTTATTAATTAATTTATGATATCACTTAATGACCATTAGCACTCAATGTTAGTTTATACAGGAGTGGTACTAGTAAAGAACCGCACAAGTCTGATTAATCAATCGTAGGAAGCCAACAGACCCGCCCGATCACTTGAACATCAAGTGTAGCCTCATGATTTACTCACATAGGACCCAAATCTAACCGACCCATCATTAACTAATCAAGACAATCATGACTAAATTAAAGATCTAACCGGGGTCGAGTCAGATAAGGCCTGGATCTTGAATAATAGACTAAATCAACCCCGTTACTCTTTTAGCCTAAAACTGATGGTTTAGAGTAATCATGACCAAATCTCCACTTTCACTAATTATAAATAGGCCACACTAGGAACATAATTAATCCAAATCCTAATCATTGCCCTCAAAAAATCTCAATACCTAATTCATTCTAGAAATGCCCCAATTTTCCGAACAAGCTCTAGATCGCTCGTTAGTGGTCCAATAGTTCCAAAACTATCACTACCAAAAAATCGAGCAAAGGCTATGGAATGTGAAGGCTTTGGCTACGGATTTAATCTATAGCAATTTTGCTATGGATCTAAACCGTAGCCAAAAGCCTAATTGATCCGTAGCTAAAGCCTTCCTCCTCACCATACTATTGATGGTGCTTAAGGTGCTCTTGGGGCTCACTGAAATATATGTGTTTGATCTAAGTCGTCTATAAATTTGGATATATAATTTCAGTGGATTAGGCTAAAAATTATGTAAATTAAAGGTATAAGTGGACCACACAATAAGAAATCATAAAAATTAAATTTTTATTGTTAATTTGTTGCGTGGTTTTCTTATAACTTTGATCTGACTCATTTTTTGCAACAGTCCTTAAAATATTATTTTAAAATTATTGGACGGAGTGGATAAATAACATACATCATGGTGGGCCCCACGGTCCTAATGGGCCATTCGTCACGCGCCCTACCCCCAAATAAAAAATCTAATCCCTAATTTCTCCCGCCCGCACCTCCCAAAACCCAATTTCCATTTCCACCTCTCTCTCTCTCTCTCTCCTCGCACTCAGCCTCTCCCTCGCCATCTCTCGATCTCCCGCTCTCCCTCATCCTCTCCCCGTCTCTCGGCCGCATTCCCCTCTCTCTGTTTCCCAACCCCCCCCCCTCTCTCTCTCTCTCTCTCTAGCGTTTTCAAAACCCACTTTTGCCGAGATCAGTTGAGGGTTTTCGTTGGGAAGGTCTCAACTTCTCTCTCTCTCTCTCCGTTTCTAAAATCAGTTGAGGGTTTTCGGTGACTCGGTTACCATGCTATTAATGACTCTCTCTCTCTCTCCCTCTCTGCTTCCGAAATCGGTTGAGGGTTTTCGGTGACTCGGTTACCATGCTATTGATGTTGCTCACCAAGTGTGGCTGGTGGCAAGGAAAGTATGTACATGAAACAAATACTCTTTTTTTCTTAGTTTTTATGTTGCATAGAAGGTGTTTGATAAAATATCTGTAATGTAAAACCATTGCTTTTATTTTACTTATAGTGGGATTTTGAAGTTGTAGTCCAAGTGTTTGTAAAAATGCCTCAATGGCGAACTCGACTTGATCTTAGCTCAAACTTAGCCCGAGTTGTTGACCAAACCAAGCCGAGATGAGCTCGAGCTGAGGTCAGCTAGTGGCTCAGCCGCCAGCTTGACTCGGTTCAACTCGATGTGCACCCTTACTGATACATGGTATATTGATTTTGATAAAATGATTTTTTCTCAAACATGAACATTAGATTTTTAAACAACTTCTTCTTTTGAACGTCAATGCAGTCTGTGAAAGCTGGTAGACTTGCTATGTTTGAGGCTGATGAGACTAACCCATCTCTACGCCCGGTCTGCACGGGCCAACTTGGGCCATTGGTCTGCAGGTGATGGGCCAGAAGCATGCTTCATATTAATAGTCCTTATATCATCTTATGCAAGAATAAGTACAAGGATTTAGACTTAAAGAAATATGCATATTTAGGCCGCGTTTGTTAAATCTGAAGTCTAAAGCCTGAATCTGAAATCTGAAGTGAATCTAAAATCTAAAGCCTGAATCAAATCTGAAGTAAAAAACTTGTTTGATAATTATGGTGAAGTCTGAAAATTAATTACTGAATTTGAAACAATCTGTTTGTTAACAAACATTCGAAATGTCTGAAATATATTAATTTGACACATTTGCCCCTATCTCTTGTTTGGAAATGTTTCACACCTAATGCAGATTTCCTGCCAACTTTGATCTCCTTTAAACCGTTCGTACAACTCAAAGATCAATGAGCGTCAGCGTTATATAGCTACTGTTTCCTCTCGTGTGGCCCACTCGAGTCTTGGATCCACCTCATTTTTTGTCGCTTGTACTAAAATTAGCTTGCAAAACAAATGAACGTAGTATATTTCCTAAAAACATGGTGGTGGGCCCCACCTATCATCCTTGCACAGGAACTTCCTATGAATGGCTTTTGCAGGAAATCTGCGTCCATGCAATCCGCACCCGGTGTACCACATGGAAAACCGATTGGCTAGTCCCGCTGCCACCAATGGCTGATGGTTAGTGCTCTATGGACCCCACCATGATGTATGTGTTTCATCCATGCTAATGGCTGATGGTCAGTGCTCTATGGGCCCCACCATGATGTATGTGTTTCATCCATGTTGTCCATATATTTTTCCCGATCATTTTATAGTATGAGACAAAAAAATGAGGTATATCTCAATCTCAAGTGGACCACATTACAGGAAACAGTGTTGAATGAGCTTTGCCCATTGAAAACCTTTTGGGGGCCATAAAAGTTTTGGATCAAGCTGATTTTTGTTTGTTTTTTAACTTCATCTTGGGATGTATGACGTAATCAACATATTGGATGTCAAATAAATAGTACAGTGAACTGTAGGAGGATTTTAATGGTGGATATCCAATCACTATTGTTTTCCTGTGGTGTGGTCCACCTGAGATTTATATCCCTCTTATTTATGGGATAAAGACATAAAATAAGATACGTAAAAATAGATGAATGGAATGGATGAAACACATGCATCATGGGGGTCACATAGCACGGACCACCACCAACTGGGATGGTGGCAGGGGAGTAGCCAATACGGTTCTGTATCCAGCTATACAACTGGTGTAGATGGGCACGAATTAGATACTGACGAGACTCAATACTGAAGTGGCATCACCAAGTTCTGTGGACCCCACTATAATGTATGTGTTGTATCCACAACGTCCTTTCATTTGGAGATATTATTTTAATGCATGACCCTGAGAATGAGGCAGATCCAAAGCTTTAGTGGACCCCACCACAAAAAATAATGGGAAGATTGATGTCCACCATTGAAACCTTCTTAAGGTCCACCATAATGTTTTTTTTGAAATCCAATCTATTCAAAAGTTTAAAAAGCATTAAAGGAGGGAAAACACAAACATCAGCTTGATCAAAAACTTTTGTGGCCTTTAGAAGTTTTTAGTGGTGGTGTCACTCTCTCCACTGTTTTCTATGGTGGGGTCCACTGGATCTTTGGATGTAACTCATTCTTTAGATCTTGTCGTAAAATGATCTCTCCAGATGGATGGACAACATGGATACAAAACATACATCATGGTGGGGCCCACATAACTTGGTGACGTCACTTCAATCTCGTCCCCGCCCAGGAAGCGGATTGCATACTGAGTAACTCAGTACGATAAGCGCACTAAGTAAACTCTGTGGTCCCCATGGTCATTCATGCATTGTATCCACTCCATCCATCTCTTTTATCACATAATTTTAAGCCTTTAACCTAAAAATTGAGCATATCCAAACCTCAAGTGGACCACACCACCAAAAACAGTGTAAATTGAACATTTACCATTGAAAATTTTTTGGGGGCAACGGTGATGTTTTTTTACCATCCAACCTATTTATTAGGTCATGTAAACGTGGATGAAGTGAAAACACAAATATCAGCTTGATTCAAAACTTCTCCAACTCCTAAGAAGTTTTTAATGGTGGACGTTCAATCCCCACCTCGTGGTCCAGTTAATCCTTGGACCTACCTCTTTTTTTGGCTCACACTTTAAATGATATGAAAAAGTTGATGGATGGTGTGGATCAGTCACATAAATCATGATGGGGAATAAAGAAATTTCAGAAGTTGAAAGTTGATTTTGTAGTGCGCGAACAATTTAAAGAGAAGCAATTGCCGTATTAACTTAAAAGGGGATAATTTTAGAAACAAAAATTTTTGTTTAATAATAAATTCACGGAGCGCATTCAGCGTTCACCATTAAGGTAAACTCCTATCACGGAAAGAATTCAGTGAAAAACCACTTAGCTTTTTCCTTCTTCCGTAGTAACGACGCGTTAACAAACACCACTAAATGCGGAATATTTTCCCAATTCCTCGTTAAGTGCAAAAATTAAGTGTTAACAAACAGACCCTTAGTGTGAATACTTGTATATGCAAGTTGGGCCCATGGTTTACTGATGCATTCCTTGATTTAGTGGACCACATTTTGTATGGAACACTTGCATATTTTAAAAAAATCCCCAAGATTGGATGATCCAAACCATCCAATCTTTAGCCTCTTTCTAGTTGAATGTGTACTGTTGCTGTATTTGTTTTCTTAACCATCTTAAAACTGAAAGTATCTTTCTTCTAAGACTTTTTATGAAATATCTCATTGTAGTGGTTTCACAGAAACCACAATGGGTAGAGCAAAATGTTAGCAACATTATTAATTTGTTGTAAAAATACAATGATTGTAAACTTCTTAATACATTGTATTTAGTGGATAATATTTGTATGGGTTCAATCATCTGATAGCACTTCTCAAATCCCTAACTTTTGAGGAAGATGATGCATGAGGCTAATTTCCAACTTTAATTTTCAGTAAGGTGCAGGTTGAAAATGGACCCCTTGTTTAATAGAGATCTGGCTGTAATGAATAGGGAGTGGATGACACTAAGTTTCCCAGACCCACGTTTTCTTTCTGTAATCAGAAGTTTTTCAAAGTTTGCACAAGAAAACCTTCCTGGTAGAGAATCCGTTCCTTGTCCATGCACCACTTGCAGATGTGCACGTTTTCCAGTTTCTTATGATGATATGGAAATACATCTAATGAAAAATGGATTCGACCCAAGCTATAGGGTTTGGAACATGCATGGGGAGCATGTATCACCTAAGTATTCTATATGTGAATCAAGTTCCTAACAATACCATAGTGTCCCGAACTTAAATGAGGTTCACAACCCGATCGTTCAAGAACTTGGTGGTAATAACCTAGATGAAGTTGTACAGGATGAGCCCAATGTGACCCCTATAGTTGAAGGCGTCTTTGGAGAAAATGAAACTAATGAGTTTGAAGCAAATCTGCGAGACGCAATGGCTGAGCTATACCCTGGGGCCCAAGATTTCACCGTGCTGACTTTCATTGTACAACTTTTCAAATTAAAGGTGAATCATGGATGGAGTGAAAAAAGCTTTACAGAGCTCCTTCAACTACTAAAGAAGGTGTTACCTTACGGTAACAAGGCCCCAACTAATACCTACCAAGCGAAGAAGATCATTACAAAGTTGGGTCTTGATTATATGAAAATCCATGCTTGTCCAAATGACTGCATCTTATACTGGAGAGAGAACGAGATGAAAACCATTTGTCCAAATTGTAAAACTTTTAGGTACAAGACCAAAATGGATTCTGAGAAAAAACAATCTCGAATACCTAGGAAGGTGTTAAGGTATTTTTCATTAACACGAAGGCTACAAAGAATGTTCAGTGTGCAATGGTTGGCGAAAGAAATGTCTTGGCACTCAACCAGGAAATTTTAACATGGAAAGATGGAGCATCCGACTGATTCTATTGCATGGAAGAATCTTGATGACAAGTATACAGATTTTTCAGCTGAGCCTCGCAATGTTCGATTGGGTTTGGCTACAGATGGGTTTAACCCATTTGGCACTTTCAGTATGTCGTATAGTTCATGGCCCGTTATGTGTGTGACGTACAACCTTCCACCAAAGCTTTGCATGAAACCTCAGTTTACTATGTTGACTTTGCTCATTGAGGGACCGCGACAACCGGGAAAGGATATTGACGTTTATTTATAGCCATTGATTGATGAATTGTAAAAGTTATGGTAAGAAGGGGTCACGACGTTTGATGTATATCATGAAAACAAATTCAACATGCGTGCCGTTCTGCTTTGGACAATCCATGACTTTCCAGCATATGGTAACGTATTTGGTTATAGGACAAAGGGTAAGTATGGTTATCCCGTATGTGGTCCTAACACAGATTCTCTGCAACTCCAATATGGAAAGAAACATGTTTATATGGGCCACAGACGATGGTTGCCAATGTCAGAACAGGCTAGGAAGGACACAAGTGCTGGCACGTTCAACAAGAAGGTGGAGATACGATGTCAACCGATCTGTCTGGATGGGATTGAGGTCAAAAGATAAACCGTGAACTTGAATATGCAGTGGGGGAAGACTGGGAAGAGTAATATAAGGGGTATTGATGGAGGCCGACAAGAGCTAGCGGATGATGTTGAATCACCGTGGTTCTTCAAACGGTCTATATTATTTGATCTGGAGTATTGGAAAGATATTCCCGTGCGTCACAACCTTGATGTCATGCATATTGAGAAAAATATATGTGAAATCGTAGTTGCCTTGATGTTGAACACGCCTGACAAAACCAAGGATGATGTTAATGCACACAGGGACCTGAAACAATTGGGAATTAAGAAGCGTCTATGGCTGAAAAAGTACAATGGCAAGGTGATTCAGAAACAAGGTCCTTTCTGTCTAAGAAAAGAAGAGAAAAAACTTTTCATCCAAACTTTGCATGAGCTGCGTGTTCCGATCGGTTTTAGTGCGAATTGGAGGACCATCGTAAAGGAAGATTGCGTGGATTTAAAAGAAATGAAGTCTCATTCTTATCATGTGTTGATGCAACATCTGCTCCAAGTTCTCATCTAGCATGCATTCAGGGATAGGAAGGTCATTCGTCCTATAATTACAAGCTTTTGCACCTTTTTTAATGCCTTGTGCTCGACAACCGTAGACCTTCAAACACTCCTTACTCTCGAGAGGGGTATGGCTAGGACGCTATGTCAGCTTGAAACTATATGCCCGCCATCGATATTTGTCATTATGATGCATTTGTCGATCCATTTGGCTTACGAGGCTCGCATATGTGGTCCTGTATACTATTGATGGATGTATCCATTCGAAAGGTATGCTATGAGCTTAATAAGAATAAATCGGCTTAACATCTACATTTGCATGTATATATAATGTATCATTAACTTTGTCAGGTTCATGAAGACATTCAAGACCTATGTCCGTAACAAGACACGACCTGAGGGTTGTATTGCAGAGCAGTACATCCAAGAGGAGACAGTTATATTCTGTAACTAATATAAAGGAAAACAGAAAACATGCCTATTGGAAAAGGTGGAAAAACGGTTTAACGGAGTCATTCCAGGACTATGTAAGTTGGAAGATATCGTTGATGATGACCCTAATGATGACGACGTTGGTCCAGTAGGTTCGAGTCAAAGTGTTATCCTAGCGGGTATCGAATACGAACAAGCTCATATATGTATGTATATATATATATATCTTCCTTACTTTATGCGATTTCAATATAACAATGTTATTGAATATCGCGTAGGAAGCATAAAGATTTCTTGTAGCAATGCTATAAGAGGACCAACAGGGTGCGTAGTGAGGATGAATTCATATCTTGGTTGAAGAGGCAACCAGAGTTCATTGAATCTGACGATAATGAATTTAAAGATGTAGTGAGAGGACCTCTAGCTTTTTCTATTGAATACAATAAGTATTGTATTAATAGTTTCCTATTTGTTACTAAGGACTATGAGGAGAATAAAACGAACCAAAACAGTGGGGTTAGGACAGAGGGTATGACAACCTTCCGATCAAGTGCTAAGGATATCAATACAGTGGATGAAAATCAACCTTACTACGGAGTCCTTTGTAGAATTATCCAATTGAAGTACCGAACAGGGTACAAGCCCGTCCTATTTAAGTGTGATTGGGTGAAAATGACACATCATGGTGTTTCTTTTGATGTCGAAGCGAATTTGAGATTAGTAAATTTGTCCAGTCTTTACAGTTCAGACAAAGTCAGTGACGAACCCTTCATTCCTGCAAAGCATGCCACGCAAGTTTTCTACTCCAGAGATTCAAAAAATGCTGACTGGCATGTTGTCTTGGAGGTTCCAAAAATTTTTTTGTCGAAGAAGAGACATGCGTTCTATCGGAACGATTAAAGGCTGTAAGTAATGCCGATGCAGGACCTGATCTCACCTCATTATCAATGGTTGATGAGTTGATATTTGATGAATCTGAAGATGTCAGTGTTGTGGTTGAGAAAATAAAGAAAAGAAAATGATCAAAGAAAATCTACTGATTTGTTTGTATTTTCTAAGCATGTAACAAAATGATATTTATTGGAGGAAATCTAATCAAGGTTTGGATAATATAGTGAATTTTTTGTACTTTATCTGTGATCTAAATTATTTCTTAACCATTAGCTTTTTTTTTCTTTTCTTTGCATATTAGGGAAGAAATAGGCACATGGATTCACAACCAGAGCTATTGGGTGCGCAGGTGCTTGGGAGTACAGATTCAAGCAACACCAAATGTAATAAGATACTTCTCCTTAATTATATATGTAAATTTCCTTTTTCTTATATATTGGCGTTAATCAATGATGTGTATATATAACTATTATTCTTTTTATGTAATTGTGTCAGCTTCTTCATCTAAAAAGAGAGGCATTACTAGGGGGGTCTCTTTACTTGTGCAACCTGATAGGAAAAAAGTCCTAAAGACAAATGAATTCGGGCAACCGAGTGAGGATTGTTCCGATCATAGAGACTTTGCATCACATGTCGGTGTCCTCACCCGTTCTCATATCCCAATCATATACCAGGACTTTCGCCAGGTGCCTCATGAACAAATTCGTATGGTCACAGAAAGACTGTCACAGTTTTATGAGTTTGAGGGTCAAAGTTGGGATGTAAGTCTTGAGTACGTTACAAAATGCATCAATGAAGCGTGGAGGAATTACAAGAGAAGATTGACTGCAAAATATATTAAAGACAAGGATCCTATTGCTGTGAGAGATGGTCCTGCCCCCCAGGTATCCCTATGGAGGATTGGAGGGTCTTCGTGGATCAACGTACCACTGAGGAATTCAAGAGGGCAAGCACAAGGAATAAAATCAATCGGGCCAAGCTAAAAGGACCTGCGTGTCTTGAGAGGCACAGCATGGCTGTTACTCGCCATAAGATGGTATGTATTTAAAAATAGATATTATAGTTTAAAATTGAATTATCATTCATCTAAATTTATTAATGATATGTAATGTGCTAAAGGCGAAGGAGAAGAATCTTACCTCTGATGCCGAGATGGTAGATGTGAAGTCTTCTTAAGAGCCCATATAAGAAAGGACAAAGTTGTCCAGTATCCTGACCTTGCTGTAAGTGCATCCCTTGTACCACAGGAATGCCTATGTGTGAAAAGCCTATGTATAACTTTGACTTATATTGCATTCATTTGTATTTTTTCACAGGAAAAACTAGAGGAGCTCTCTAGTAGCAATCCAGCTTCTAGGATGACCGGCATGGATGATGCCCTTACAGAGGTACTAATAAAATTTAAAAATTACTTAAGTTTTATGGTAATTATGAATATCTTAATAACTTGATTTACAATGTTTTACAGTTGGTTGGTTCTGACAAAAGAGGGCGAATGCGGGGTCCAGGTTGCTCAATAAGCAAGGTAGGACTGAAGAAGTCAGCCCCTACTCGTTCAAAGGTAGAGAATGTGACAAAAGAAAAAGAGAGCGTAGTTCAAGAGTTATCTCAGGTGAAGAAAAAAATGGATGATATGACTCAAGATATAGTTGAGATGAAGAAAACATTGGTGGATATGCAGAAAGAGAGAGAGTCTACTCAAAATCGCTCATCACCAACAGTCGCTAAATCTACTCAGGCATCGTCGGTATGCAAGTATAATTTTTTTTACTGTATTGAGCTTACAATTATATTATAAGCGCTAAGAATACCAATGCCAATGTTATGTGTAAATGTAGCCGGATATTATATATATTGGTAAGAGATGCGACTTGCTTGGTTTTGGAAACCGTGGTGTAGTTGCTCGTGGTGAAGTACACGAAGTTAATCCAAATGCAACTGTCCATTGGGAACCGTTGGAGGATGGAGCTTTTGTTATTATCTTGACTAAGGTTATACAACCTCACGATCCTTTGTGGAAAGAAGATGGGTTCGCATCTACACTTGGAGAGGTCAGTCTGGGATCATTTGTGCAATGGGGGAAAGAGGCTTTGAGAATTCAATAATTTGAACAAATTTGGTACTCTATAATTGAACATGTGTAGTGTGCATTTTGAACTAATCTTGAATGTGTAGTGTGCATTTTGAACTAATTTAGAACTAACTTGGCACTTGTTTTTTTTTTAAAAAAATATTGAATGAATTTTGTACTCTATATTTGAATGTATTTATAGTCTTAGGCTCTATTTGGTCATCACATTAGTGTTTATGAAAGTAATTTTTTTTAAAAACTAAATGGAGCCTAAGCCCTTTTTTAACTCCGCCAATGCAACTCCTTACATTGCTGGTTCCAAGCCCGAATAAAGGAGGAGGGAGAAGGGCTTTAGAATGAGATCATCAACTAGATCAACTATGGAGGAGATCCTGAAAATGCAGTATATCTGGTTTTATGGTTTTACTTGTACATTCCTATATTGATTACTCAAGCATGACGGTTATGCGCATTCTTTCAGGTGGATGTTGCATGCGGGAAGATTGGAGCTGCATATTTCAGATTCAAGCATCTGGTACGTCTCTTGTCAAGAATGCACATGATTGGAGTGGCCTGGCCATTTGGACAGACCGTATTTATGTATTTACTCGAAATTGATGGAGCAGACCCGGATGTGTGTCGGATCTATCCGGAAGAGCGGGGGTCCTTGGAAGGAGGGAACCGCTGTTATGACTATGATGAAGCTGTCCATTTCCTATGGACGACATTGGAGGGGCCTGGCCATTTGGACAGGCCGTGTTTATATATTTGCTCGAAATTAATGGAGCAGACCCGGATGTGCGTCGGAGCTATATGGATGAGCGGGGGTCCCTGGAAGGTGGGAACCGCTGTTATGACCATGATGAAGCTGTCCATTTCCTATGGAACGCATTGGAAGGGCCTGGCCATTTGGACAGGCCGTGTTTATATTTGTATTTACAGGGACCACACCCTTAACCAACTCGAACCCACTCTCAAATCCAAAAACCTAAAACCTAAACCTAAACATTAACCTAAACCGTTAACCTATAACCTAAATCAAAACCTATAACCAAAACCTAAACCTAAAACCAATAACCTAAACCCAAACCCATTCTCAAATCCTATAACCTATAACCTAAACCTAAACCTAAACTTGAAAACCCAAACTTAAACCCGATCCTGAACCCGAACCCGGTTTCCTCAACCTAAACCTTAACCTATTCTCAATTCCCTAAACCTTAACCTACAACCTAACCTAAACCTAACTCCCTAACCTAAACCTAAACCTAAACTTGAAAACCCAAACTTAAACCTAATCCCGAACCCAAACCCAGTTTCTAAACCTAAACCTTAACCTATTCTCAATTCACTAAACCTTAACCTAAAACCTAACCTAAACCTAACTCCCTAACCTAAACCTAAACCTAAACTTGAAAACCCAAACTTAAACCCGATCCCAAACCAAAACCCGGTTTCCTCAACCTAAACCTTAACCTATTCTCAATTCCCAAAACCTTAACCTACAACCTAACCTAAACCTAAACTTGAAAACCCAAAAGTAAACCCGATCCGAACCCGAACTGGTTTCATAAACCTAACCCTTAACCTATTCTTAATTCCCTAAACCTTAACCTACAACCTAACCTAAACCTAACTCCCTAACCTAAACATAAACCTAAACTTGAAAACCAAAACTTAAACCCGATGCCGAACCCGAACCCAATTTCCTCAACCTAAACCTTAACCTATTCTCAATTCCCCTAAACCTTAACCTACAACCTAACCTAAGCCTAACTCCCTAACCTAAACCTAAACCTAAACTTGAAAACCCAAACTTAAACCCGATCTCGAACCCGAACCCGATTTCTTAAACCTAAACCTTAACCTATTCTCAAATCCCTTAACCTAAACCTACACCTAATCCTAATCTCAACTCCCTAACCTAAACATAAACCTAAACATCAAAACCCAAACTTAAACCCGATGCCGAATCCGAACCCAATTTCCTAAACCTAAACTGTAACCTATTCTCAATTCCCTAAACCTTAACCTACAACCTAACCTAAACCTAACGCCCTAACCTAAACCTAAACCTAAACCTAAACTTGAAAACCCAAACTTAGACCCGATCCAGAACACGAACCCAGTTTCTAAACCTAAACCTTAACCTATTCTCAATTCCCTAAACCTTAACATACAACCTAACCTAAACCTAACTCCCTAACCTAAACCTAAACCAAAACTTGAAAACCCAAACTTAAACTCGGTCCAGAACCCGAACCCGGTTTCCTCAACCTAAACCTTAACCTATTCTCAATTCCCTAAACCTTAACCTACAACCTAACCTAAACCTAATTCCCTAACCTAAACTTGAAAACTCAAACTTAAACTCGAACCCGAACCCGGTTTCCTAAACCTAAACGTTAACCTATTCTCAATTCCCTAAACCTTAACCTACAACCTAACCTAAACCTAACTACCTAACCTAAACCTAAACCTAAACTTGAAAACCCAAACTTAAACCCAATCCCGAACCCAAACCCGATTTCCTAAACCTAAACCTTAACCTATTCTCAAATCCCTTAACCTAAACCTACACCTAATCCTAATCTCAACTCCCTAACCTAAACCTAAACTTGAAAACCCAAACTTAAACCCGATGTCGAATCCGAACCCAATTTTCTCAACCTAAACCTTAACCTATTATCAATTCCCTAAACCTTAACCTACAACCTAACCTAAACCTAACTCTCTAACCTAAACCTAAACTTAAACTTGAAAACCCAAACTAAAACCCGATCCCAAACCTAGTTTCCTCAACCTAAACCTTAACCTATTCTCAATTCCCTAAACCTTAACCAACAACCTAACCTAAACCTAACTCCCTAACCTAAACCTAAACCTAAACTTGAAAACCCAAACTTAAAACTGATCCCGAACCCGAACCCGCGGGTTTCCTCAACCTAAACCTTTACCTATTCTCAATTCCCTAAACCTTAACCTACAACCTAGCCTAAACCTAAAAACCTAAACCCAAACTTGAAAACCCAAACTTAAACCCGATCCTGAACCCGAACCCGGTTTCCTAAACCTAAACCTTAACCTATTCTCAATTCCCTAAACCTTAACCTACAACCAAACCTAAACCTAACTACCTAACCTAAACCTAAACCTACACTTGAAAACCCAAACTTAAAACCTATCCCGAACCCGAACCCAGTTTCCTAAACCTAAACCTTAAACTATTCTCAATTCCCTAAACCTTAACCTACAACCTAACCTAAACCTAACTACCTAGCCTAAACCTAAACCTAAACTTGAAAACCCAAACTTAAACCCGATCCCGAACCCGGACCGATTTCCTTAACCTAAACCTTAACCTATTCTCAAATCCCTTAACCTAAACCTACACCTAATCCTAATCTCAACTCCCTAACCTAAACCTAAACCTAAACTTGAAAACCCAAACTTAAACCTTATCCCGAACCCGAACCCAATTTCCTCAACTTAAACCTTAACCTATTCTCAATTCCCTAAACCTTAACCTACAACCTAACCTAAACCTAACTCCCTAACCTAAACCTAAACCTAAACTTGAAAACTCAAACTTACACCCGATCCAGAACCCGAACCCGGTTTCTAAACCTAAACCTTAACCTATTCTCAATTCCCTAAACCTTAACCTACAACCTCACTTAAACCTAACTACCTTACCTAAACCTAAACCTAAACTTGAAAACCCAAACTTAAACCCTATCCTGAACCCGAACCCAGTTTCCTAAACCTAAACCTTAACCTATTCTCAATTCAATAAACCTTAACCTACAACCTAACCTAAACCTAGCTACCTAACCTAAACCTAAACCTAAACTTGAAAATCCAAACTTCAACCCGATCTCGAACCCGAACCCAATTTCCTAAACCTAAACCTTAACCTATTATCAAATCCCTTAACCTAAACATACACCTAATCCTAATCTCAACTCCCTAACCTAAACCTAAACCTAAACTTGAAAACCCAAACTTAAACTCGATCTTGAGCCCGAACCCAATTTCCTCAACCTAAACCTTAACCTATTCTCAATTCCCTAAACCTTAACCTACAACCTAACCTAAACCTAACTCCCTAACCTAAACCTAACCCTAAACTTGAAAACCCAAACTTAAACCCGAACCCAACACTGGTTTCCTAAACCTAAACCTTAACCTATTCTCAATTCCCTAAACCTTAACATACAACCTAACCTAAACCTAACTCCCAAACCTACCGAACCTAAACTTGAAAACTCAAACTTAAACCCGATCCGTAACCCGAACCCGGTTTCCTAAACCTAAACCTTAACCTATTCTCAATTCCCTAAACCTTAACCTACAACTTAACCTAAACCTAACTACCTAACCTAAACCTAAACCTAAACTTGAAAACCCAAACTTAAACCCTATCCGAACCCGAACCCGGTTTCCTAAACCTAAACCTTAACCTATTCTCAAATCCCTAAACCTATACCTACACCTAATCCTAATCTCAACTCCCTAACCTAAACCTAATCCTAAACTTGAAAACCCAAACTTAAACCCAATGTAGAACCCGAACCCAATTTCCTCAACCTAAACCTTAACCTATTCTCAATTCCCTAAACCTTAACCTACAACCTAACCTTAACCTAACTACGTAACCTAAACCTAAACCTAAACTTGAAAACTCAAACTTAAACCCGATCCCGAACCCGAAACCGGTTTCCTAAACCTAAACCTTAACCTATTCTCAATTCCCTAAACCTTAACCTACAACCTAACCTAAACCTAACTCCCTAACCTAAACATAAACCTAAACTTGAAAACCAAAACTTAAACCCGATGTCGAACCCGAACCCAATTTCCTCAACCTAAACCTTAACCTATTCTCAATTCCCTAAACCTTAACCTACAACCTAACCTAAACCTAACTCCCTAACCTAAACCTAAACCTAAACTTGAAAACCCAAACTTAAACCCGGTCCAGAACCCGAACCCGGTTCTCAACCTAAACCTTAACCTATTCTTAATTCCCTAACCCTTTACCTACAACCTAACCTAAACCTAATTTCCTAACCTAAACCTAAACCTAAACTTGAAAACCCAAACTTAAACCCGATCCGAAACTCGAACCCAGTTTCCTAAACCTAAACCTTAACCTATTCTCAATTCCCTAAAGCTTAACCTACAACCTAACCTAAACCTAACTCGCTAACCTAAACCTAAACCTAAACTTCAAAACCCAAAATTAAACCGATCCAGAACCCGAACACGATTTCCTAAACCTAAACCTTAACCTATTCTCAATTCCCTAAACCTTAACCTACAACCTAACCTAAACCTAAACCTAAACTTGAAAACCCAAACTTAAACTCGATCTCGAACCCAAACCTGATTTCCTAAACCTAAACCTTAACCTATTCTCAAATCCCTTAACCTAAACCTACACCTAATCCTAATTTCAACTCCCTAACCTAAACCTAAACCTAAACCTAAACTTGAAAACCCAAACTTAAACCCGATGCCGAACCAGAACCCAATTTCCTCAACCTAAACCTTAACCTATTCTCAATTCCCTAAACCTTAACCTACAACCTAACCTAAACCTAACTCCCTAACCTAAACCTAAACCTAAACTTGAAAACCCAAACTTAAACCCGATCCCGAACCCGAACCCGATTTCCTAAACCTAAACCTTAACCTATTCTCAAATCCCTAAACCTAAACCTACACCTAATCCTAATCTCAACTCCATAACCTAGACCTAAACCTAAACTTGAAAACCCAAACCTAAACCCGATCCTGAACCCGAACCCGATTTCCTGACGTTTATTTTGGCTCTACAAACCATATGGTGAGACCATTCCTTCTGTGTCAATTTCATTCCTCTTTGAGCTTTTATTAATTCATTAAGAAAAAAAGAAGAAGAAAATGATTTTACATGATGCACTTCTTTCACTTTGTTTTTCTTTCCTCCAATGGTCATTCTGATTTATGAATGCCATGACTATTTGTAGGATGATGGAATATACGAAGCTGTTGCAGGAAGTGACTTTGCCATTACTAGAGGTTCATTTCGAGACAACTCTTCAAAGTACTACATAAATGACTGTGGAAGTAATTTTACAGAGGTCACTAAGAAATTGAAAGGAAAAAGAGTGGACTTGGAAAACAACCAATTTTTTATTCTTCAGGTGGGTGATGGCTGAAAAGGGCCTATTTACTTGTGAAAAAAATATCATACCATCAAAATATATCTTCTCTTTCAATTCTTTATCTTTGAAATTTCAGGGTGAAGTCGAGCAAATTTCTCTAATGAAGCCAAAGATTTGTATTTTCAGCATTATTGTAATTGTAATTCATTGAATGAAGGATTGTAATTGTAATTGATTGAATGAAGGATTGTAATTAATTGTAATTGTAATTGTAATTGTAATTGATTGAATGAAGGATTGTAATTGATTGTAATTGAATGAATGAATGATTGTAATTGATTGTAATGGAATGAATGAATGATTATGCAGGTGGTAATTGAATGAACAAGTAATTGTATATATATTTTTTAAAATAGGATTTGCTACGGATTATATCCGTAGTTGTTGTAAACTATAGCTACAAATTAAATTCGTAGCTGTTATAATTAAATCCGTAGCTGTTGTAACCTACAGCTACAAATATAATTGCTACGGCTTAGATCCGTAGCGCTTGCCAGATATAGCTACAGATTAAATCCGTAGTGGTGGTGATTATATTTGTAGCTCTTCTAACCTATAGCTATGGACATAATTGCTACGGATTAAATCCGTGGCTATTTGGACCTATAGTTACAGATTAAATTTGTAGCTATAGGTGTCAGACCTATTGTTACTACACCTACGCCTACGGCCGTGCTACGGACTAGATCCGTAGCTATATGTCTATGGCTACGGATTTAGTCCGTAGCCTTTGCCCATTTTTTTGGTAGTCTATAGAATAATGTCTGTCTTACTAGGCTTGACGTCCATCGCGCGTGTCGAAACTGTCCAGAACCGCTAAACTTGAGCCAAAGGACGAGTGCATGAGAAATGCAAATATCTAAAAAGAATGAACTGAAACTTAAGTGAATTGGGACGTCTACTCTTATGCGAAGTTGAGGATTTCAGACCGTCAGTTTATAACCAAACTTTACCCGCGGAGTAAGGATATTTTCCTGCTCATATCCATATAGTCGTGGCCCCGATTGGCTATCGATGACCGTTGAACAAACTTCTAATCATATCTGTCGATCGACGCATTCAAATGGCGGGCCGATCATATACATACGTAGATCATCATTAGGGCTAACTATCGTACGGTGTATATCAATATGTACACCCCATAGTAGGCCCTAGAGCTTAGAAAGACCCTCCTATAGGTATAATTTAGTAAAAACCTAGCCTTTAGGGCCATTTACACCAAATCTGGCATTATAAAAGGGCCTCATTTGGGCACCCCCTCTCCCCATACGATTTTGCCCTGGAGAAAAGAAAGAGAGAAAGGGAAGAGAGAAGAGAGAAAAGGGAGAAGAGAAAGAGGAGAAAAGAGGAGAAAGAGAGAGGAAGAAGAAAGGAAAAGAGTGTGTGGTAGGAGGTGGGGCCCAAGGAAGCTTGGCACCTTAGAGAAATACCTTTCCCTTCCCATATCGACAACTACAAGCCACTTCCATCTGATTGGGGAGGTAAGCACCCATCTTTTTAATAATCTTTGGGGTTGAGCTTGGAAATGTATGTAATCCTAACATGCAAGTCATTTGGCTCAGGATCTTTACGAATCGACCCATAAGTTTGGCAACCCTAGATCGTTTTCTAAAGCCTTCAACGATCCATAGGTGCGGACTATTATCCTTAGGTGGCCTAGCACCAATTTTATTACGAATCTAGTGATTTTATTTGTTTGGATGATGTATTTAGAGGATCTAGAGAAAACAGAGGATTTGGATGTTGTTTGGGGATTGTATGGAATTATATGTTTTGTTACTTCTCACATGATGTTGTTGTTGTCTATTACATGATTTGGTATAAATGGATGATTGCATGTTCATGTCTTGTTTGGATTCTTATATGATGTTGACTTATAGCTTGTATGATTCATTGACTATTGTGCATTGATTCTATGAGATATATGAGATGTTTAGCATCCTCACTAACCCACACACCACACATGCACCTTGTTCATAATGATTGTTATCTTGTTTGTAGAAAAATTTAAATTGTATGTGAGAAATATAGATGCACGATATCGCCAATGTTAGTTGATAACACTGATTTTTTGCATGTTATGGATGGTTATCAACCCTTGGGTTGGCTAGGAAATGAGGAGAGTGAGGGTGGTCCCGTTGGTAGGACTACCCTGGGGCTAAACCCATGGGTTTGGGCGAGTGCGGGTGGGAGACAGTAGTTAGACTACATGGGTCACTCCTACCCGATGTCGTCTGTCACGTGTTTGCCTGGACTTGTGTGGTATAGCCTGTTACTGACCAATTTTGCTTGTTAACCTTGTTTGCTCACATATATATGGAACATGGAACACCCTGCAACTATTGTAACCCATCGATAATCAATTGAAGCTGGTCCAGCATCTTTAAGCCGGGCATGGTGAAATGGGACACTATGTCCGAGCTGTCGGCCTATGCTGGGGCGACGAGCCTCCCCGTAGTAACCGCGAGGGATCTCATTTCTCAACATTCCCCATGTGCTTGAAGTCAGGGATGGGGAACCCAACGGGATCAAGGATTGCGATGCCCTGGCCTCACATGTTGAGGGGCCTTGGCATCGTAACTAGTTGAGGGCATTGATATGGGGGGTGTATCAGATTCAACAACCTGTTGGATGAATGGACTTAACTAAGAACTCGGCTAACACGATCGCATTACATCGCACTAGTTAGGGTGGCGACTCGGTAGTTGAGGTCGCTCTAAGGGAGTGTTGGTCATACGCGATCGTTAGATGGAGTCGCTCGAGGGAGTGTTGTGGCAAGGGCATGCATCATGTCATTGGTCCACATATGTATTAATAAGACTAGTTAGGTATTTATGAATGATTGTTTTTCATTAAATTCATAATATAATTGATGCTTATAACAACTTAAGATTAATAGCACCCACTGAGTTGATCACTTACTCCCACTCTAGGATGGTGTTTTAAAAATACTAACCAGACTCTTCAGTAGATGCAGGTGACACAGAGTACGAGAAGCATGGCGTAGCGAGTCTGGATGTGGAGGACGAGTTGTCCTATTTCCGGTTGATGGGCGGTTCGCCGTAGAGTTCACGGGTGAACTTGGATCTCTGAGTAAGGGTTCAGCGCAACATTCTTTTTGGACATAACATTTTTTATATTTTTGTTAGGCAACGCCTTGTGTGACCTATTTACATTCTTTTGGATTTGTATATATTTAACCTCTTTCACTTCGGTAGACTAGTTGTGATTGTGTTTTATGTTCCAAGTAATTCCATGCTGCGCATTTAAACTTGATTAAATGCAAATTAGTAAAAAATCAGTTGTAAGTGATACCCGAGAACTTGGGAGTCGAGTATATGCATGACCCCCAATTTTCAGGGCGTTACAATGGCCCACCTGAACTCCAAATCAGTCCCATCATTGGACTCAGGACCTTATACGCATCAAGGAATTAGATGAACAGTTCTAATCACGGATGTGGACCATATTCCACCTCGAATCAACGATAACTAACATTAATGGCCATAAATTCAGATCATATGGCCCACCTAAGTCATGGATCTGCTTCATTCTTTAGACGGGGCCATTATATGGGCCAATAAAATAGATGAATGGAGTGGATTAGGTTCAAACACCACTGCGAACCCCACAGGGGAGTGAATGTGCACATGAAATTACGTGCACCCGTTGTGCACCAAACCACTGGCACAGTCAGACGAGCGTTGACCCGTGCTCATCCGAAAAAGGAAGAGATTTCCCTCCTTTCTTTTTTTTTTGAAATTTCATCCGCCCAAAAACAGATGAACGGACAATGTCCGTTTGAGAGGATCGTGGCCCATCATCATGGCCCCGATGAATGATCCAAACCGTCCATGGTTGTGTTTCTTTTCTTTCTAAAAATGGAAAGTTCAGTTCTCTTCCACGCTGGTGATCCACGTGAGCTCTTTTCCTTGCATCTTGGCCCTCCATTTAGAAGCATCCAAGCCCTACGTTCATTGCTCTCTAGGGTTTCCTTAAAGGAAAAACTAACACAAATCCTTCCCACGGTTTTGAGAAAACTGAATAGCGGGATTCAATCCAGGTCGTGCATTCTCCATTTGACGGTCTCAGATTGCTCAGGGCATCAAGAAAAGAGAGAATAAAGTGTGAGGGTTTGCTGCTCTACTCCTTGCAGCCGCACCTCCAAAACTCGCCCATTTCTTTCAAAGCTCGAACCCACTGCAAAAACCAATTTGAAGCTTCAAAAATAATGGTCCGGAAGCATGCTGGGATCGAGTAGAACTAATCCCACGAAGCAGAATGAAGGAAGGTTCATCATATTTTAATTTGCCATTAACAGCCGACGCATTTGCTCCACCAAGCCGCACTCACTGAGTCTCCTGGGTGACTTTCCTCAAATTGGTTCGTGTCCGGTTGAGCCCAGACGCTGCTGGTCGTGAGAAAAAGAAAGAGAGAAAAGAAAAGGAAAGCAGAAGAGAGAAGGTAGAATACTAAGAAAGAGAGAAGATCAGAGAAAGAGAGAGAGAACAACGTCCTTTGCTGCCGTTCTTCTCAATGCCAACATGCTGCCGCACCAGTTTGATTCGAACCTCGACCCAAAAAATTATTTACAGGTACCCTTCCGACCAACTGAGTCAACTCAGTTGGTCGACTCTCTATTTTTTTAACTATGAGAGGGACCTTTGGGCCATCACAGCGGGTCGCTCCACACATCACTGCGTGCCTCACCTTATGAGCTCAGTGGGTCGTACAAGCTGGGCAAGATCCAAGCTAGCTGAGAAGCGGGCCATACCCTGCATCTGAATTGTGGGCCACAAACAGGTCTGAAATTTAGCCTTCAGCAGGCCATGAAGGGGGCTGAAAGTGTCTATGAGCAGGGCCCTGATTTAAGCTGCAAATGCCCCACCAGCGGGGCCTTGATTTGAGCTGAACATAGGCCTCAGCTGGGCCTTGAATCAGGTTGAAAAGCAGGCCTCAATTGGGCCATGAGATGAGCTAAAAACTGACCTCAAATGGGCCATATGCTGGGCTGGAATAAGCCTAGGTCCAGGCCAACAATCAGGCTAAACCACACATGGGCCTGTACTAGGTCAGCCACACAATGGGCCTGGACTAGGCCCAGTCCCGTTGGGGACCTCATCACAGGTACAGAACCGTGCCGGTCCAACCGTCGAATGACTTTGTAATAAGGATGTGGAGTGTGTTCCAACAATTGGGACCGTCAAAATGTTTTACGGCTTTCAAAGTGATGGCTAGGATCCTTTGTTTAGTCTGATTTTTGGAACATATGTCATCCATGGCACATCCCAGTAAACGGATGGTCCTGATTGATACTCTCTCTCTCTCCCATAATTGTTGTTTTATCAACCCATGGCGCCTCATTCTCACCGTGTCATTCGATGGAAGGTGAAAAAGACAACAGAAGTCCACATTGCAATCGAATATAGCATGAGATTTTTAGAATGTTTGTACCAAAATCCATGTGGATTAAATATTTGATACTCATCTTACCATGCGCCATAAAAGATATTTGAGAAACATGCGGCAAGGATTGGGAGAGGAAGATAGAGGAGAAGGAGAGAATTTGAGAGTGCCTAGAGTCTTGGGGCTGCTGTTTGGTTGATACCAAGTCAACTCGGTATCCTTCTTTGAGCCTAGCTTCAAGAGAGTACTGGATTGGGCCTGTTACCATTAGTTTACATCAGAAAGCTTAGCTCGATAGCTGGATTCGTGGATGACTTAGTTTTCCACTAAGTTGAGCAACACCAAGTCAAGATAAGGTCTTCTTAACTCAATGGATCTTCACTCAGTCATTGGTCTTTTGTAGGCCGGTTTTAGTATCAATTAATGTGGGTGGGGATCGGTCGTGTACGGGTTAACGTTCCCTCACTGGTTCATAGTTGAACTCGACACCGAGTTGGGTCAAATCAGGTGACTTATTTCCCTTGATTAGTAGGTAAAATCATTCTGTTAAAGTGATGACTCGGTCTCTAACCGCATTGTTTCAAGTGAAGTAAGATATTCAAAATCCTCAATTAGGACTTTATTCACTTGAGTTGAAGCTGTGCCAAATCGCCCATAAGGCAAGTTGAATCATAAATCAAGGTGATTTAGTCTCTAAGCTTCTAATAAATTTTATATTAGGATTTAAGTTGGGTTTAATTAAGTTAAATTTTGATTGAAATGTAGGGATTTGGACTTTCTCATTTTTGTTCATATTGGAGTCTATACTCGATTGAAGCTGCACTCTATGGTGAGGACTCACCCTTTGAGCTTCCCACTGAATTTCACTAACCTGGACATAAATGATACTTTAATTCTATGGAGTTAATAACTCTAAATTATTTACTTTACTTATTTCATTTCATGAATATGCTAATATGGTGCATGATTGGCTCATGTAACGTATAAATGTTGTATCTCTTTAATATTAGTAACATGAATGATTCGGTTGTCACATGTTGTAGAGTTTGTTAATTAATCAAATGTGGTTATTTGTGATTATCTTATGGATTGAATATAACATGTTAAAGACTTACCATCTTGTAAGCCCTATTTAACTTATATGGGCTTGATCACACACCTGCCTTATATAGCTTGGACCACACTTTGCCTTACATGGATTGGACCGTATAATTACTTTATGTGGCTTGGACTGTTAATTTGCCCTTGGTGGCCTTGATGAAACATTGGTGGCCTTTGTGGCTAGTTGGTTCTCTCTTCATTTTGCGATGTTCAATCGATGGTGATTTCCAGGTGGAGCGGGTGTTCGCTTAGCAATTTCCTAGCCATCTTGCGGTGTTCACATACGATATGATTTTCAGGTAAAGTAAAGTTTTGCATGTTGGGTTGCTAGCCATCTTGCGGTGTTTGGTCATACTGTGATTTTTGGGTGGAGTGGGTGTTCGCTTAGCAATTTCCTAACCATCTTTCGATGTTCACGTACGATATGATTTTTGGGTGGTCTAGAGTTTGTATGTTGTTTGTCTCTTCATCTTGTGGTGTTCAATCGTACCATGATTTCTGAATGGAGCGGGTGTTCGCTTAGCGATTTCCTAGCCATCTTGCGGTGTTCACATATGATATGATTCCAGGTGAAGCAGACGTTTGAAGCTTGGTTTTCTAGTCATTTTATAAAGGTCATAAGATTGACTGTTTGACTATCTGGATACGTCCCTTTGCATTGCGGTTTTCATTACATTCCCTTAATGTTGAAATTATGTTAACTAGCTTAATCTGAATGCTTGATCATGATTCTTGAATTACTTTGTTTAAAATGCCCCTTCTCATATATTGCGATTTATGTTGGATTCTAAATGATCAGTGCGTAATCTTAGAGGGTGCTCCTCACTGCAATAGCCATTGACGCTATTAAATCGTAATAGTTGATGCAGATGTAGGGCGAGCCGATGCTGTTTACTGGGTTGCTAGAGCAGATCGGATAGCTGAGGAGCTAGACGGGGTCTCTGCAGCCCATATTGAGCTTCACCACTGGTTGATAGATTCCTGCTTGTGTTTAATGAACTTAGTTATTTGTGATTGCATAAGTCCTGTATGGGCACTATATTTGGAATTTTGTAATGATCAGAATGTTTTTATTCATTGCATGGTTTAGTCTAGCTTCGTTGCTGTTAACTCTAATTAATGATAAGCGGTTCAAATTTACACTGAATTTTTGAGGTTAACACTCGGGTTTTTGGGAAACGGGTCATATACTCGGGTTCTGAAAACACGGGGCGTTACATGATATTACTGTGATAATCATTTCATCATTTTTCTGTCTAAATATCATGAGATTTTAAAATTAGTTAATCAATTGTTAAGTTATATAAGCTGTAGATTTGATGGCCCTCATCATGGATAAACAATATTATCAAAATATATCTGTGAACGATGGACATCGGCACCCACACTAATTGGCGTGTTTTGGTTTGATTTGTGGAGGTGATTAGGCTGATTTGTGGATGTTGGAGTTGCCACTAGCCAATAATTCTCAGAATCCCGCAGTCGGCTAGAACCCACGGAATACGTAAGGTTGGAGAAATCCGAAGACTCTCCCACTTTAGATTGACTCCTAATCTGCGATCCGGGATTCCAGGTAAGGGACCTTGCTTTCAAAGAGGAAAGGTGTTAGGCACCCTCTCTATCCGTATAAATGTACGGTCTCTACTTGGTGTGATAAAACAATCTCAAGGGATGATGAATGCTAGGGACGAGATAAGACTAGACACACACGCAGATTTTTGATGTGGCGAGATCCGAGATTTCGGCAAGCCATAGAGCATACATCCAACGGTGTGTCTAGAAATGGATGTAATGATGCCTATGCAAAAAAGTAAAGAAAAGAGAACTAGGTCACTAGAAATTTCTGATGTGATAGGATCCGTAGTACGGCAAGTCACAGTGCATACATTCACTAGAGATCTAGAGAAGCAAGGGGGATGAGAAGGGAATGGATGTCATGATGGTGAATGCTTGTATGAGATTATTTGATCTTTGGCTTAAACTTAAATAGGCTAAAGTACGGATTGAACCATGACCAATCTGTTGCCTGAGCATATGTTATAAAAATGATGTTGTCACAAGATATATGCAGTAGACCAATGCACCACTTCAAGCAAACCAAGTTATATGGGAAAAAAAACCTCATGGCCATAACGACCGAAAAATAAAATTTAGCGACCAATGAGAAAATTCTACAACCAATTAAACCAAAATGGTTAAATTATGTGTGAAATGTCCAGTTTAACAATCGAAACAGTCGTCCCAATGGCTGATTCAATGAAGAATTGCCAAAATCAATTCAACGTCTCTTCACATTCCACGAATGTAAAGAGACATGGGGCATTGTTTACACCCAGTCGATCATGGCCATATGTAATGTTCTAGAAGATGCCACGTGGCAAAGGTGTGTTTGTGTTAGGAAGCAACTCTTTAAGGTAATAGTCCCACTGAAGAAATTCTCTGCCAAGTATTAAATGCTAGAGTTCAAAAAACTAAGTCTCCGCAAAGCAAGGAGTGTAGCTACAATAAGCCTATGCAAAAGGGAGGAATCCAACTACAAAAGCTCTTTGGCAAAGCCTCCTACAAAAGTTACATGACTGAAATAGCAAGAAGCTTATGGGATCTCTCTTATACACGTGACATAATATAATTGGATAAGCTTATTTGAAGAATTAAGGAGATTTTCACAACTGATCATCCAAATCTCTCATGATGCATAATCTTACGCGGTCACCACATCTTAAAGGCTTATAAAAATAGCGCTCAAGGCTCAACATACACAATCTCTCTCATAACAACGTTATCTATATTAGTTTTAACATTAGTTCCTCCACTTATGTCAAGCTCTTACCACAGCTAGTTCAAAGTTTAGCATAACTTAGATCTTCTACTATCCAACAACATCGCTATAATATGCCTATGAGTAGTGTAAATATATACACTACAAGAAAGAGGGTTTTTAGCGATGAAACTTTTAGCGACGAAACACGTTTTCATCGCTAAAAGTCAGTTTTAGCGACAAAAAAATATTTTGTCGCTAAAAGTTTACTTTTAGCGACGAAAATTTTCGCTGCTAAAAATCGTGGATTAGACTTTTAGCAACGAAAAGTTTCGTCTCTAAAGGCTCCAAACATTTTTCGCTGCCACTTTTAGCTGCGAAAATTTTCGTAGCTAAAAATCCTGTATGACACTTTTAGCGACGAAAATTTTCGTCGCTAAATGCTCCATTTCCAATTTTCAACCTTTAGCGAAAAATCCTTCTGTTTTTAGCAGCGAACATTTTCGCTGCTAAAAGTGAACTAAACTAATATATCTTTTAGTGACGAAAATTTTCATCGCAAAAAGTTTCTTTTAAAAAAAAAATATTTCAGCTTAAAATCCATACAAAATTCCTGATATACACCTGTTAACAATATATTCCATCATATTCATCCTGATATACACATTTCATCATATTCACATTCACATCCATCTAAACCCAAACTACAGAAACTTTTAGCGGCGAAATTGTTCGTCGTTAAAAAATACTATACAAGACTTTTAGTGGCAAAAAGTTTTGCTGCTAAAAAATTTCAACTTTCAGCCCTAAAATTGGATAAAAAATCCTATGTTTTTAGCAGCGAAACTTTTCGCTGCTAAAAGTCTTGTACTGTATAAGACTTTTAGCAGTGAAAAGTTTCGTTGCTAAAACTAAACTAACATATCTTTTAGCGACGAAAATTTTCGTCGCCAAAAGTTTCTTTAAAAAAAAATATTCCAGCCCAAAATCTGTACAAAATTCTTGATATACACCTGTTAACAATATATTCCATCATATTCATCTTGATATACACATTTCATCATATTCACATTCGCATCCATCTAAACCCAAACTACATAAACTTTTAGCGGCGAAAATGTTCGTCGCTAAAAAAATACTATACAAGACTTTTAGCAGTGAAACTTTTCACTGCTAAAAATTTTCAACTTTTAGCCATAAAATTGTACAAAAAATCCTCTGTTTTTAGCAGCGAAAATTTTCGTTGCTAAAAATAAACTAACATATCTTTTAGCGACGAAAATTTTCGTCGCCAAAAGTTTCTTTTTTTAAAAAAATATTCCAGCCCAAAATCCGTACAAAATTCCTGATATACACCTGTTAACAATATATTCCATCATATTCATCCTGATATACACATTTCATCATATTCACATTCACATCCATCTAAACTCAAACTACATTCATCCAAACACAAACAATCTTATCTGCATCACATTCATTCACGCATAATACATATAAACTTAACATCATAAATAAAATAAACAAAAAATCATAAAGATGAAGGCGGAGGTGGTGGGGCATCGGTGGATAAGCGTGCAGCGAAAGCCTGAAACATCTCCGTCATCTGTCGCTCATGCTCCACCCGCATCTCTGCCATCCTCCTCTCCTGCTCCTCCCTCTGCCTCACCAACTCCTCCTCTATCCTCCTCTCCTGCTCCTCCCTCTGCCTCACCAACTCCTCCTCTATCCTCCTCTGCCTCGCTAGCTGATCCTCTATCCTCCTCTCCTGCTCCTCCCTCTGCCTCTCCTGCTCCTCCAGGTTTAGGTTTAGGTTTAGGTTTAGGTTCAGGTTATAAGTATAGGTTTTGGGATTTGAGAATAGGTTTAGGGTTTAGGGTTTAGGAAATTAGGTTTAGGGTTTAGGGTTTAGGGTTCAGGATCGGGTTTAGGTTTGGGTTTTCAGGTTTAAGCTTAGCTTAAGGTTAGGGAGTTGAGATTAGGATTAGGTGTAGGTTTAAGTTTAAGGATTTGAGAATACATTTAGGTTATAGGTTTAGGTTTAGGTTTTAGGTTATAGGTTAAGGTTTAGGTTTTAAGTTTAGGTTCTTGTTAGCTTATAGTTTATAAGTTTAGGTTATAGGTAAATAGGTTTTGGTTTAGGTTAATGTTATAGGTTTAGGTTAAGGTTTAGGTTTAGTTTTAGGTTAAGGTTTAGGTTTAGGTTATAAGCTATAGGTTTAGGGAATTGAGAATTGGTTAAGGTTTAGGTTTAGGGAATCGGGTTCGGGATCTGGTTTAGGCTTGGGTTTTCATGTTTAGGTTTAGGTTTAGGTTAGGGAGTTGAGATTGGGATTAGGTGTAGGTTAGGTTTAGGGATTTGAGAATAGGTTAATGTTTATGTATAGGTTTAGGTTTAGGTTTTAGCTTATAGGTTTAGGTTTAGGTTTAGGTTTAGGTTTAGGTTTTAGTTTATAGGTTTAGGTTATAGGTTATAGGTTTAGGTTAAGGTTTAAGTTACTGTGTTTTGGTTTAAGTTAAGGTTATAGGCTTTGGTTTAGGTTAAGGTTTAAGTTTTGGGTTTATATTAAGGTTATAGGTTTAGGTTAGGTTTAGGTTTAGGTTATAGGTTATAGCTTTGGGAATTGAGAATAGGTTAAGGTTTAGGTTTAGGAAATCGGGTTCGGGTTCGGGATCGGGTTTAAGGCTTGGGTTTTCATGTTTAGGTTTAGGTTTAGGTTAGGGAGTTGAGATTGAGATTTGGTGTAGGTTTAGGTTTAGGGATTTGAGAATAGGTTAAGGTTTATATTTAGGAAATCGGGTTCGGGTTTTGAAGTTTAAGTTTAGGTTGGGGAGTTGAGAATACATTTAGGTTTTAGGTTTAGGTTTAGGTTTGGGTTTTAACTTATAGGTTTAGGTTATAGGTTTAGGTTTTGGTTTTAGGTTTAGGTTAAGGTTGTAAGTTTAGGTTATAGGTTATAGGTTAAGTTATAGGTTATAGGTTTTTGTTTAGGTTAAGGTTATAGGTTTTGGTTTAGGTTATAGGTTTAGGTTTAGATTTAGGTTTTAGTTTATATGTTTAGGTTTTGGTTTTAGGTTTAGGTTAAGGTTATAAGTTTAGGTTCTGAGGTTTTGGTTTTGGTTTAGGTTATAGGTTTAGGTTTAGATTTAGGTTTTAGTTTATATGTTTAGGTTTTGGTTTTAGGTTTAGGTTAAGGTTATAAGTTAAGGTTATAGGTTTTGGGTTTATGTTAAGGTTATAGGTTTTGGGTTTATGTTAAGGTTATAGGTTTAGGTTGGGTTTAGGTTTAGGTTATAGGTTATAGCTTTGGGAATTGAGAATAGGTTAAGGTTTAGGTTTAGGAAATCGGGTTTGGGTTCGGGATTGGGTTTAGGCTTGGGTTTTCATGTTTAGGTTTAAGTTTAGGTTAGGGAGTTAAGATTGGGATTTGGTGTAGGTTTAAGTTTAGGGATTTGAGAATAGGTTAAGGTTTATGTTTAGGAAATCGGGTTCGGGTTCGGGATCGGGTTTTGAAGTTTAGGTTTATGTTTAGGTTGGGGACTTGAGATTGGGATTGGGATTAGGTTTAAGTTTAGGGATTTGAGAATACATTTAGGTTTTAGGCTTAGGTTTAGGTTTTAGCTTATAGGTTTAGGTTTTGGCTTTAGGTTTAGGTTAAGGTTATAGGTTTAGGTTATAGGTTAAGGTTATAGGTTTAGGTTCGGTTTAGGTTTAGGTTATAGGTTATAGCTTTGGGAATTGAGAATAGGTTAAGGTTTAGGTTTAGGAAACTGGGTTCGGGTTCGGGTTCGGGTTCGGGATCGGGTTTAGGTTTGGGTTTTCAAGTTCAGGTTTAGGTTAGGGAGTTGAGATTAGGATTTGGTGTAGGTTTAGGTTTAGGGATTTGAGAATAGGTTAAGGTTTAGGTTTAGGAAATCGGGTTCGGGTTCGGGATCGGGTTTAGGCTTGGGTTTTCATTTTTAGGTTTAGGTTTAGGTTAGGGAGTTGAGATTGGGATTTGGTGTAGGTTTAGGTTTAGAGATTTGAGAATAGGTTAAGGTTTAGGGTTAGGTTTAGGAAATCGGGTTCGAGTTCGGGATCGGGTTTAGGCTTTGGTTTTCAAGGTTAGGTTTAGGTTTAGGTTAGGGAGTTGAGATTGGGATTAGGTGTAGGTTTAGGTTTAGGGATTTGAGAATAGGTTAAGGTTTAGGTTTAGGTTTTAGTTTGTAGGTTTAGGTTTTGGTTTTAAGTTTAGCTTAAAGTTATAAGTTTAATTCTGAGGTTTTGGTTTAGGTTATAGGTTTTGGTTTAGGTTAAGGTTATAGGTTTTGGTTTTAGGTTTAGGTTAAGGTTATAAGTTTAGGTTATAGGTTATAGGTTTTGGTTTAGGTTAAGGTTATAGGTTTTGGTTTAGGTTATAGGTTTAGGTTTAGGTCGAGGTTTAGGTTTTAGTTTATTGGTTTAGGTTATAGGTTTAGGTTTAGGGATTTGAGAATAGGTTTAGTTTTAGGTTTAGGAAATCGGGTTCGGGTTCGGGATCGGGTTTAGGCTTGGGTTTTCATGTTTAGGTTTAGCTTTAGATTAGGGAGTTGAGATTGGGATTAGGTGTAGGTTTAGGTTTAGGGATTTAAGAATAGGTTAAGGTTTATGTTAAGGAAATCGGGTTCGGGTTCGGGATTAGGTTTAGAAGTTTAGGTTTAGGTTTAGGTTGGGGACTTGAGATTGGCATTGGGATTAGGTTTGGGTTTAGGGATTTGAGAATACCATTAGGTTTTAGGTTTAGATTTAGGTTTTAGCTTATAGGTTTAGGTTTTGGTTTTAGGTTTAGGTTAAGGTTATAGGTTTAGGTTGGGTTTAGGTTTAAGTTATAGGTTATAGCTTTGGGAATTGAGAATAGGTTAAGGTTTAGGTTTAGGAAAATGGGTTCGGGTTCGGGATCGGGTTTATGTTTGGGTTTTCAAGTTCGAGTTTAGGTTTAGGTTAGGGAGTTAAGAATATGATTTGGTGTAGGTTTAGGTTTAAGGATTTGAGAAAAGGTTAAGGTTTAGGTTTAGGTTTAGGTTTTAGTTTATAAGTTTAGGTTATAGGTTTAAGTTTTGGTTTTAGGTTTAGGTTAAAGTTATAAGTTTAGGTTAGGGTTTAGGTTATAGGTTTTGGTTTAGGTTAAGGTTATACGTTTTGGTTTTAGGTTTAGGTTAAGGTTATAGGTTATATGTTATAGGTTTTGGTTTAGGTTAAGGTTATAGGTTTTGGTTTAGGTTATAGGTTTAGGTTTAGGTTTTAGTTTATAGGTTTAGGTTTAGGGATTTGAGAATATGTTAAGGTTTAGGTTTAGGAAATCGGGTTCGGGTTCGGGATCGGGTTTAGGCTTGGGTTTTCATGTTTAGGTTTAGCTTTAGGTTAGGGAGTTGAGATTGGGATTAGGTGTAGGTTTAGGTTTAGGGATTTGAGAATAGGTTAAGGTTTATGTTTAGGAAATCGGGTTCGGGTTCGGGATCGGGTTTTGAAGTTTAGGTTTAGGTTTAGGTTGGGGACTTGAGATTGGGATTGGGATTAGGTTTAGTTTTAGGGATTTGAGAATACATTTAGGTTTTAGGTTTAGGTTTAGGTTTAGGTTTAGGTTTTAGGTTTAGGTTAAGGTTATAGGTTAAGGTTATAGGTTTAGGTTTGGTTTAGGTTAGGTTATAGCTTTGGGAATTGAGAATAGGTTAAGGTTTAGGTTTAGAAAATCGGGTTGAGTTCGGGATCGGGTTTAGAAGTTTAGGTTTAGGTTTAGGTTGGGGACTTGAGATTGGGATTGGGATTAGGTTTTAGGTTTAGATTTAGGTTATAGGTTAAGGTTATAGGTTTAGGTTCGGTTTAGGTTTAGGTTATAGCTTTGGGAATTGAGAATAGGTTAAGGTTTAGGTTTAGAAACCGGGTTCGGGTTCGGAATTGGGTTTAGGTTTGGGTTTTAAGTTCAGTTTAGGTTTATGTTAGGGAGTTGAGATTACGATTTGGTGTAGGTTTCAGTTTAGGGATTTGAGAATAGGTTAAGGTTTAGGTTTAGGAAATCGGGTTCGGGTTCGGGATCGGGTTTAGGCTTGGGTTTTCATGTTTAGGTTTAGCTTTAGGTTAGGAATTTGAGATTGGGATTAGGTGTAGGTTTAGGTTTAGGGATTTGAGAATAGGTTAAGGTTTAGGTATAGGTGTAGGTTTAGGTTTTAGCTTATAGGTTTAGGTTATAGGTTTAGGTTTTGGCTATAGGTTATAGGTTATAGGCTAAAGTTTAGGTTATAGGTTTAGGTTAAGGTTATAGGTTTTGGTTTAGGTTATAGGTTATGATTTAGGTTTAGGTTTAGGTTTTAGTTTATAGGTTTAGGTTTTGGTTGAAGGTTTATGTTAAGGTTATAAGTTTAGTTTATAGTTTATAGGTTTGGGGTTATAGGTTTAGGTTAAGGGTGTGGTACCTGCAAACACAGATATAAACACGGCCTGTCCAAATGGCCAGGCCCTTCCAATCCTGTCCATAGGAAATGGACAGCTTCATCATGGTTATAACAGCGGTTCCCACCTTCCAGGGACCCCCGCTCATCCGGATGGCTCCGGCGCACATCCAGGTCTGCTCCATTAATCTCAAGCAAATACAGATATAAACACGGCCTGTCCAAATGGCCAGGCCCTTCCAATGCTGTCCATAGGAAATAGACAACTTCATCATGGTCATAACAGCGGTTCCCACCTTCCAGGGACCCCCGCTCATCCGGATAGCTCCGACGCACATCCGGGTGGGTCTGCTCCATTAATTTCAAGTAAATACATAAACACGGCCTGTCCAAATGGTCAGGCCACTCCAATGTTGTCCATAGAAAATGGACAGCTTTATCATGGTCATAATAGCGGTTCCCACCTTCCAGGGACCCCCGCTCATCCGGATAGCTCTGACGTACATCCGGGTCTGGTCCATCAATTTCAAGCAAATACATAAACACGGCCTTTCCAAATGGGCCGTATAGTGGGCAGATTGTCCCAATTTTTTTTAATAGAGAAAAAAGTTCCATACTCAAGAAAAGCATGATGGATGATACACAAGCACTTAAAATTTTCTCAGAAATTGCATACATGGTGTTCAAGTAATTCAAATTAAACCATCTAAATTTTGGGTACTAGTTTAGATGTAACATGAATAATAAATTATGCTTTGTTGATTTTCTGAACATTTGATTGATCAACATTTACCGGACGGTTAGAAATGAAAAATACCATATGGTCTTATTTCGCAAACAAGTGTCAATGAATCAGAGGTCAGGATTGTTCAAAGAATCTGATTTTTGAATGTAACTTAGCAATAGTGGCTTCCACAATTTAGTCAGTCTAATTTGATTTAATACATGACATGTGTAATATTTCCAAGTGCCTGTGTATCAATCGTCATACACAACTACAGTATCAAATAACTCCCAGTCTTTTAGAGAACAACTTCCATACTCTAGCAAATTGTGATGAATGATGCATATGCATTTACAAATTACTAATTAGATATTACGTATTTGACTTACAAGTATTTTGATTTAAACCATTCAGTATGTATCATTAAAATAAAAAAATAAAAAATTTAAAAAAAAACTCATGTGGCTATCTTACCATCATATTTGTGGACATTTGTTGGACGGTTAAGATAATAAATATCCAATGGTCTTATTTAAAGAAAAAAGTGTCTAGGATGGTGCAACCAGTCTAACCTTTGGACTGTAACTTGGGGACAGCGGGTTCTACTATTTAGCTTGTTGAACTTGACTTAATGCATGACACAAGTGCCATTTCTAATTAAGGACCTGCATATCAAGCATTGTGCACAGCCAGAGTATCAAATAACTTCCTTTTTAAAGAAGATATGCAGTCGTGGTCCAAAACTAAGTACCCTTTGATGATGTGGTTAAGTTTTAATAGGTTTTGATTCCAAGTGGAACGGAAATTTCTCTCAAATGATAGCTTTGAATGGGATCTGTCTTTATTCCTCAAATGATAGCTTTTAATAGGTTTTGATTCCAAGTGGAACGAAAATTTCTCTCAAATGATAGCTTTGAATGGGATCTCCTCCATAGAACAATCTCAGCCATCCAATCCTTGATCAGAGTCCAAAGATGTTTAAGATCCTAAATACACACAGTAAAGAGCTAATAAATTAAATTAAAACCTTTCATTGAATAGTAAAAACCGATTCAACATAAGCTTACCTCAGACAGCCACTATTTAGAAATGGTATATTGCAGAAAACATGGATGCTTCTGTCAGATGCAGCACTTTATGGACTTCTTATTTGTTGTTACTGTCAGATAACTATTTTAGAATGCTACATGCAGGCAAGTTGTTCAATTACTCCATTCACAAATTTCCAAAGCATTTTCAAACTTAGAAGTAAACTCTCCCCAAGCAAAGAATAGGTAATATTCTTGGGCAACCATGTTTTTGTTTATCGGTTATCATCTGTCTTTTCTTTCTTGTTTCTTTCTTTCTTTATTACTGAAATGCAAGTTTATTTTCTATGTACCAGACTGTATCGGGATATTCAACACATTCTTGGATGTATTCACACATTACCTTCTGATAATTTGAGAAAAGACACTGTCCCGAACTCGGGCCCACTTGATGAATTCTTGGCGCAAAGATTTGGTGCCGAAGTTAGTCAAGGGATGCCAATGTAAAGTAGAAGATGTAGCTGTATTAAGAATTACCAAATCCCAGGGAAAGTTCATGAGAACATCAAAGGGACAAAATTTCCAACCTCCACACGTACTTTGTACAATTGAGTTAAGGAATGAGTGCACATGAAACAACTGCTGGAGAAAGATAAAACCTAGAAAACTTGACGTAGTTTACTAGTTACCTTTCTTTTCTTTTCTTCTCTTTTCTTTTTTTTTTCTTTTTTTTTTTTGTATCAAAGTCACCATTTTTAAATGTGGTAAATGTGTATGAAATCCGAAACAATCATTCAGTGGCATTACTTAAATGGACCATATATACCCATAAAAAACAACAAAAGACCCATAAAAACAATAGAAAATGAAAAATACTCAGATTATAATTAATCCAGTAACATTATCTCAGCACATTCCAAATACAAAACCCATAAAATCAACAAAAAAAATGAAAAATCCCCAAATCCATAAATCCCTAAATCCCCAAATCCCTAAATCGGTATTGAGATTGAGAGAGATTGAGAGAGAGAGAGAGAGAGATACCTCACGGTTAACCAAGCTTCAGAGAGAGAGAGAGAGAGAAAGAGAGAGAGAGAGAGATAGAGGGCGTGCGTGGGTAGGGCGTTCAAACGGTCGGCGAGAGAGAGATCGAGAGAGAGAGGAAGACAGACACTGAGAGAGAGGAGAGAGAGAGAGGAGCTAGAGGATGCAAGAGAGACAGAGAGGGGATAGGGTCGAGAGATCAGAGAGAGAGGAAGAAAGAGTCAGCGAGAGGGAGGAGGGAGAGGATGCGTGGGCGTTGAGAGAGGAGGGAGAGGGGCGAGAGAGACAGAGAAAGAGAGGAGGGAGAGACGCCCTACTTTGACTAGCGTCACCAAGTTGTGTGGGCCCCACTATGATGTATTTGTTATATCCACACAGTCCATCCATTTTGAGATATCATTTTAAGACATGAGCCAGTGAATGAGGCAGTTATAAATCTGTAGTGGACCCCACCACAGAAAACAGCGGGGAGAGTGATTCCCACCGTTGAACCTATCTTAAGGCCCACGGTAGTGATTATTTGAAATCCAACCTGTTCAAAAGTTAAAAAATACATGAAATAAGGGAAAACACAAATATCACCTTGATATAAAAATTTTGTAGCCTTTAGAAGTTTTTAATGGTGGGCGTCACTGTCCCACTGTTTTCTGTGCTGGGGTCCACTAGAGCTTTGGATTTTGCCCTAAAATGATCTCTCCAATTGGATGGAAGGTGTGGATATAAAGCATACATCATGGTGGAATTAGAGGTATATAAATCTCAGGTGGACCACACCATATGAAAATAATAGTTATTGGTTATCCATCATTAAAATCGTCGTAAGGCCAACTGTACTATTTATTTGACATCCAGTCTGTTTATTAGGTCATACAGGCCTAGATGAAAGGGAAAAACAAAAATCATTTCAATCCAAAACTTTTATGGCCCCCAAAATATTTTAAATGGTTGATGCTCATTCAACACTGTTTCTGTAATGTGGTCTTTTTCATATCGGGATATGTCTCATTTTTTGTCTCATGCCGTAAGATGATCTTTAAAAATAGATGGATGACATCGATTAAACACATACATCATGGGGCCCGCAGAGCACCAACCACTAGTCATTGGATGGTGTCAGGGGGAGTAGTTAATCTGTTCCCCTTATTTGTGGTGTGGTCCATTTAATCTTTGGATATGATTCATTTTTTGGAAAAATCTCTAAAATGATCTGGAAAAATGGATGAACGGCGTGGGTTGATCTCGAATTTTTGGTAAATTTGAAAGTCAAGTGGACCATGCTACTTGAAACTGTGTGGAATAATGATTTCAACTGTTGATACCTTCCATGGGTCCACAGTAATTTTATTTGACATCCAACATGTTCATAATTTTATTTTTATGTGAACCACTAGCCTCACTTGTGCATATCCTTGGTGGTGGATTGTTTTATTCCGTGAACCACAAGCCTCACTTGTACAAACTTCAATCTGAATACCATCCGCATACATATGCATCCTTACCTTTCAAAAAAAAAAAAAAAAAAACATAGGCATCCTTACCTATTCCATCCTAACAGAAGCATGCTCAAGAATATGTTCCTGGCATTAACATTTTAATGCAACTCTACGTTAAGGGTGAATTTGGTTGCAGCAAATATCATGATTCATCAGTAATTTGGTGCTACAAGCGGAAAATTCTAGCCATCGCCACACTAGCATCCAATTAATCAACATTGTCGACTACCTTTTGCAGCGTTTGGAGTTCACAAAATCCGATGGAGATGGGTCAATGAACACATTCACCATAGTGGGTAGCGAGGTTAATAAAACTCAAAGGAAAAATAAAATAAAATTCTAAACCTTGGATTCAGCTACTCGAAGGAACCACCACCGCAATTTGCATTCCAACTCCATATGACATGGATCTTAGCATGACCCCTCAATAGCTGAGCATAAAAAAAATGGACACGGATTGGGTACCACCTTGGCTCGACCCTAGCTAGGAACAGATAGGGCTCCAAGGGCCACCGTGATGTATGGGTTTTATCTAGGGGTGTACATTGAGTTGAACCGAGTCGAGCTGGCCTCGGCTTGGCCACTAGCTGACCCCAGTTCGAACTCAGCTTGGCTCGGTCTTCGAGCCTAACTAGCCAGCTCAGCTCGGTTCGGTCAGCAGCTTGGGCTAGTTCAAGCCAAGATCGAGCCAAGTTCGCCTATGCAGCATTTTCACAAACATGTGGGGAATACTTGGACAATCTGTGATATATATGCTGAGATATGTTCAGCCCACAAGGATTGTGCAAGTGTAAGTGTGTGGTCCAGGTTACATCTTGTGTATGTTGAGGATGGGCAAGTTTACGCTGGTTGAAAAAAAAGGGGGCCAGTTTGGTCATTATTGCATTTGTATTTTGAGGATGGACCTTTTGTCATTTCTTTTTCAATTGCCCTTCTCTTGTTGTAGAAGGGTGGGTCATATATAGGCAGAACAACCATTTTTAGGCAATGACTCAAGTGGGCCAAGAGTTTAAAAATAAACTTAAACTCAATCCATGACTTAGGTGGGCCACACCACATAATATAGTGGAGAGGGGTAACATTCATAATCATATATCGGGCCTACCTAAATGTGATTCACAGATCCAGCCCATTCATTATGTGTGTCCCACTTGGATGAGGGGTTAGACTAAGTTTCAGCCGCATCCAAAACTCATCTGGGCCCCACCAAGTGCTTTTATATTTTTTAGGATGTCCTCACATAGTTTTAGATGGTATGTCCCACCTAAGTTTCGTATATGGATGATTGGGTCCACTCAAACTTTGAATCTGCCTCATACTTTGGCTCAATTACAAGAAGTTTTTAATGTTGGATATTCAATCAACACCATTTCATGTGGTTGAGCCTAAATACTTGAATGAATAGGAAAAACAAATTTCATAGTGATCCGAAACTTATGTGACTCCCAAAAGGATTTCAACGCACATTGCATCCTATCCTGCCGTATCTAGTTAGCAATGACATAGTGAAAGTATTTGGTTTATCTACACTGTCGATCCATTTTTCCAGTTCATTTCAGTGGTTGAGCCCAAAATTAAAGCATATCCAAAGCTCAAGTGGACCATACCACAGGAAACAGTGGGAATAATGATTTCCATTGTTGAAATCTTCCTATGGCCTACAGTTTTTAATGGTGTCCATGGACCCCACGACTGTCAATGGAAGGGGCCAAGGTGGGGCCAATACATGTATGCGTTGTGAGGCCCACTATCTCACGTGACATTGGGCCACCATAGAGTTTATTTGCCATCCAAGCCGTTGATTTGGTCACATAGGGAGAACAATAAGATCAGTTTGATAAAAAAATTTGAGTGGACCCCTCCCAAAAAATGGTGAGTATGAAACTATTTTGAAACATGGCATTAAAAAATATATGTGTTCTATCTAAGCCGTCCATCTATTTTGAAATATTATTATAGGGCATGAAACTAAAAATCAGGTAGATAGAAGGCTAAAGTGGACCACACGGTAGGAAACATGGAGATTAAAACTAGGAGTGCTTCCTATGGTGTGGTCCACTTGGGAGTTCAATATACTTTATTTTTGGGATTATGAACTAAAATAATTTAGTAAAATTAATGGACGGAATGGATTAACCAAATACATCATGGTGGGCCCCATAGAGTGCCTAAGAGGACCTTCATGCCCCTACGCCCAAATTGGGCGCGTGCTCAAAACCGAGCCGCGCCCAAATCTTCCCCCCATCTCTCTCTCTCTCTCTTTCTCTCTCTCTCTCTCACTCCATTCATTCTCTCATCTTCCTCCCTCTCTTTCTCTCTCCGTTCCCATCATCAGCGCCCTCGTCGTCTCCCTTTCCCTCTCCCTCTCTCGAGGTCCCTCGCCGTCTCCCTCTCCCTCTCTCTCTCTCGAGCTCCCGCGCCCTCACACCTCCTTCAACAGCACCGAATCTTCAACAGCGCTGCCTCCACCGATTCTCCCTCGCCCTCACTCCTCCTAACATTGAGGCTTCTTCCTCTTCAAAGGTTCCCTCTCTCTTACATTTCTAGGTTTTGTTGATTTCCTTGTTACATGCATGGGATGGATTTTTCGCTTATCTGGTATCCCCTACAAATAGATTGGAATTGGATTTTTGCATCTATTTTTGTCGCCTTCGGAGTCATTCATTCCTCTTTTTTATTCTTTTCTTCTTTCTAAAATTCCACCAATGTACTTCACTGGCGTTGTTTTCTTGCTACAGGGTTTCTTTGATTCACCAGATTTCATGAAATATCATGACATTTTTCACTAAATTAGACTGATTAATCGTGAGAAATTTCCAGGACATAAAGCTAGCCTCTGCAAAACATGTTGCTGTATAATCTCAAGAGCCCCGTTTGTGCAGACCAGGCTGTTAAATTTTTATGCGAAATGCCAAGTGATTGGGTGTACACATGGGGTGTTCAATGAAATTCCAAAGAGGAATTTGATCGATTGGAGTGCACTTGTTTTGATCATTATATTCAGCAAGTGTACTAAATAACTCCTATTGCTCGGTGGAAAAGTGAACCTATTAAAAATGCTTTTAGTTTTCTTAATTCAACAAATGCTTATAGTCATGGATGTGCAATTTGGCCATAAATGCTAAGCCATTTGCAATTTTAGTTCATCACATATGATTTCTTTATTTTTGCATTTGATTTCATTTTGACTTCATTCATGATTTTTCTTATTCAGTTTTAATACTTCATTGCTTTGAAGCATTGCTGGAATTTTTTGTTGTTGTCAATGTGGTGGCATGTTGCCTGGTTTAAGGATTTAATTTATGGATCTTGGGCCCTTCATTTGCATTTAAGAATAATCAATCATCCTATTTGTCTTGTGGGTTTGAGATCTGATGGATCTAATGGTTTGAGAATCTTTTACATTACTCAAATATATTCAATGCAGGTGCAGATGTAAGTAAATCTACTACCATTGATGCCTTAATTGGCTATCAAATCCTTTTAGCCTAGACTTCCCCTTTGTTTAACTGATCACTTCTAATATTACTGAAAATTCAATATGAAAAGTGGCTGAAATCGGATTCTTAATAAATTCCTGCATTGATTGTGTTTGTCGAAATTACTGTGAGCTGCCCATCATCTTCCCACCAGCTATTTTGTTGTTGGATTTCTGATATCCAACACGGGTGGATATCAATTTGTTCTGTTCTGCTGTACCCATCAATTTGTTTTTGGATTTCTGATATCTTCTGTAACACGGGTGGTGCTGGTTTAGGCGGTACTAGGTTGGTGCTGGTTTAGGTGGACCCAGCCCAAAAGGGTGGTGCTGGTTTAGGTGGTACTAGGGTTTGAACTGGTATGAAGTGTTTCCTCCACAAAAAAAAAAAAAAAACACCCTTACTCCAGATTCAATGGAGATGGGGTCATCTGCTAGATGGTGCATCATGATATACAAACAACAAGTGCTTCCGTCTGGTAGTCAATGCACAATGTATATTGTTTTTCATGGTAGCATGACACCTTTCTCAATTTTTGATATGCTGTGCACATTCAAGCACCTACATCTTTAATTTTTTCAATAGACAGGCATGGTTTATTGTAAACTCTGGGGCAAGCTGTGTATTGATCTATAGTTTGTGTTCTTCAGTAATATATGTAATTTTGTTTTCAGTTTTGGCAAGTAAAGTGCATATGGAAGGCGTCGTTAAGCAAGCTTCTAATATGCAATATTGGGAGCTTTGGAATCATCAGAAGCTGAATCCAGAATTTGAACTGAAGAGACAGCAAATACTGAAAATAAACCAGGTACTCACCTGCCATTATTATGAACGTGAACCTATTTCTCATTGCTAGTATTTTATATATACCTCTGTTCTCTCTCTCTCTCTCTCTCTCTCTCTCTCTCTCTCTCTCTCTCTCTTTTGGCAGAATTTGATGACTCAGATTATAGAACTGGGAAGGCATTTCAATGCCCTTGAGTTCAATAAATTTGGTGACAACAATAAAGTTTCTATGAGGCAGAGAACAGTCAGTAGTTCAGAACCTTCAAGGTATGAAAAAAAATCGCCCATTTTTTGATAATAGAATAGAGAATCATACTGGTTTCTGATAATAGATTTTCAAACAAACACCTTAATTGAGGAATTTCAAAGAAATCATACTGGTTTTGGATACATTTCTTCTAAAGAGAAAATCTTACATGTATGGAGAACCAGGATTATGTGTACACCTATGTCCCACCTATCAAAGATGGTGGGTAGGAATTACTACATATTTCAAAATGGATTGGCGGAGTCCACCCTTCTTCAAATGCTTCTTGAATTCCTAGTCACTCTCTTTTGACAATAGGAGATAGGTGTAGTACAAGGATCCTTGGTATACATTGTGTGCCAAACCTGGTTGAATTTTTATAAATAAAATGTTTATTGAGGATGAAAGAAATATACAAGCATGAAGGGCAGAGCTTGTCCAATGCATAGAAGTGGTCCATCTGAGCTTGCCCAATACATGAAGGCGGGCTATTTCATTAGTCTGATGGAAAATATAACTGAAAGAGATCTCGAGGCCATTAGATAAATGCAAGCTCTCATCAGTCATACATCCCATCCTCCATGGGTATTGGATCCTATCCTATCCAATGTCCATGTAATGCCATTGAGAGAGTCACCTTCTACAAAGATATGATAACATGCGAATTTCAAAAGATTTTTACACCTATCACGGTGCATGGGCCTCAGCTTCTTTTGAGTCTAGATTAAAGCAGGAAACTCTTTCCCTTTTTTTCTTTTTTCTTTTTGGCAGAATAGCTTTGGCAGATGAAGCACGGTGGTGAAACTTGAAGTTGCAACTTATCTTTTTATTTTTTGTGTTTGCTTCTTATTTATTTGGAGGCAATGATCTTGTATCCTGTATAACACAAATCTGTACATAAACCACCTCTACCATCTAACAATGCACATACTCCTTGACTATGGATGGGCATCTAATTGGTGAATTTTAGGCATTGTCATCCAATAGGTGGCCATTAATTTCATTATCCAGATTCACAGGCATATGTAATAGTTGGACAGAGGAGATGGCTTACATATAGAGGTTCATGCATAGTTTACAGTTTATACTTTGTACAGTTATAACTATAACTGCATTTTGATGTCCTAGTGGATTTTAATTAGTTCAGGCACTGTTTGGCAGACACCTAAGAATGAGTTTATCTCATTTTATTTATTTAACAACAATTATATATTTGAAATCTTCATCTCTATTACATAATTACTGTTAACTAAAATGAGATGAATTCATTTTTAGGCATCTACCAAACAAGGCCTTAGTCTTCATATCATGGGACTAGGCTCCAAACTGCAATTACATTACTTTCAAGTTGGTCTTGAAAAGAAGGTGATCTACTTTGAGGGTTGCTTCTTCAATATGAATACTAGAAAACACCTACAGTTTGTTCATTTCCTTGCGAATGAACTGAGTGTTTATAGCTCAACTCATGGAGAATTTATCATCTTGTTTTTCTTGTTTCCCAAAACGACCATGTGCCACAACTCCTGAAATAGAAATCACTGTTTTTCAAGGAAAACCGTGGAAATGGAAATCAATTTCCAGTTTTCCAAAGATAAATATGTTCTTGCAAACAGTGGAAAAAGTCACATTTGTGGAAATCAATTTCATTTCCATGGTTTTTTTTTCCATAGGATTTCACCAATCCAAACAACCCTTGTTTCTTCCTCCTTGCAAATGTGGTCATTTTAGGAAACCCATTCCTTGTTTGATCCATTTGTTAGTTTAGTAGGACTACTAAGGCCCGCCACATTTCATTTGTCACTGAAATATTTTTATCTAATTCCTGTTTATAGGATTTCAGCCTAATGGGCAAGCTCCAATCTCGTGTACCAATAGGCCAGTGCTGCCACAGTTTCGTGACAATGACTTCAAAATTGAAGAGTTCTCACCTATTCCTTTAGTCATCAATGCTTTTAGAGTTGCTGCAAGGAATGCCATAGAAGCAGGTATGATATTCATTCCATACACAACATGAGAAAAGAATTTCAAAATTCCACAAGTTCAGTTTGTCTATACATTCATCCTCAATTGAAGAGTTATGGCATGTCACTCCATCATGGATGGGACCTAGCTCAGTAATTGTTCACAACCATTGACAATAGTTCATGTTATTGCTCAGGCTTTCATTGTTACTGGATTAAATTGGCAATGCAGTGTGAGTGACGAGTGGTTTGCTATTGGAGATTCTCTAATTATAATAGTCCTTGGTCAAGTGATTGATCTCCTTCACTAGAATATTAGATAATTTTCTATACCATGAATGAACACAACTTTTAAGAATAGAGTGAGATTGTTGCATATACTAAGCTTTGATTACTTCATTGTGACTAGACAACAAATATATTCCATGCATCCATGATCTGGGTACTTAGGCTTTGATTTTGTGGTGCTGAATAGTGTCAGTGCCAAGCTTCTCAGCCTCTTGTGTGTGTTTCCAACAAGCATGGATTCAAAATGTTGAATGTGTGAGTTAGGAACAATTAGTTTCTACTGTTAGTTACGAATTAGAAATGTTGAATGTGTGAGTTAGGAACAATTAGTTCCATTTTATTGGGTGCAAGAAATTCAAATTTTTGTATGTTCTTCTCAGATATTCAATCTCTCTCTCTCTCTCTCTCTCTCTCTCTCTCTCTCTCTCTCTTATGAATTAATGTTTTCATCCAAGAAAATAGTAACATATATTCTAGAATGATGTTTCACATTCATCCACTAGTGTCCACAATGTCATCACCATGCTCTGAATAATCCAGACATGTCACATGTTCAAGTATATGTTTGGAAGCCAGTCATGTGTCCATGTGTGCCATTGTGCTGAATATGTATGATACATGTCTACATAAGACACACACATCTTTGGTATTCATGTTTAAATAGTTTTAAGATTGTCAATTCTAATTCCATGCTTTGTTGTTCTTAGTCTCACTAGTTGAAATTTGAGTAGCATACTCTTGCTTAAAATGCTCATCCTCTGCTCATATTTTGTCATCGACACTTAAAGTTACTGAGCTTCTCCCAATTTCGAGGTATATGTAAGGCTAGGATCTCTGCTTGTGGGCCCAGTTGAATCATACAAGCTGGGATGTTATACTTGGTTATGTGAAAAGTAGGACCCACCATTTTATGATCAATTCAGAAATCTGACAATCGCCGAATTTCTACACAACTACAAAAATTTCATAGATTTTTTACTACCCAAAAAAAGGGTTTTTCATTCAAAGTTTCAAACTTTTCGATTCTTCAAGTAGGAGATTATTAAAAAAAATCCTCATAGGTTATTAACATGATTAATAGAACCAAATAAATGGGTTGGTATCATTTATACAGGTTGGATATTGAGAAGAGTAAGTCCAACTTGGGTTGTTGCCTATCATGTCCCCTTGTCGACGCTTGTGAATTAATAATAATAATTTTTTTTTCTATCATGATCAAGGATTTTGATGTCTACAGTTGACGTGAAGGATGAATCCAAGGGCTATCTCATTCCAAAAGCAAAGGTGGGAACTGTTAATGCTAGTTTTTAATATTTATCATGTCAGATTATCATCCTTACAACCTTTTTTTTTTTTTTTTTTTTCTTTTCTTTCTTTTTTCTCATTGGAAGTGATCAATTTTCTTTCTTCTTTCTTATTTGAAGTGATCAAAATCAATTACCCATGCTTTTTTAACCAGAATGGTTGATTATTTCTGCGATTTTATCAAACCACCTCCGTTTATTTCAGAAAGACACAAGCATATGTAATTCTTTTTTTTTTTTTTTTTTTTTTGCTACACTAGTTACATGATCTTTGAATCCAAACTCCCATTTACTTTTTATTTCTGGGAGGTATACATATGCTTTTTTACTGTTTGTGTAGTACGTGGAAATCTCATTTTCTTCTTACAATATTCACCTTGTTTCTAGTGTCAAGAATCTAAGTTATGGAAAAGCAGAGTCCAATCCATCCTGTTTTGTGCTATCCAAACAACAAAAATCATCCCATCAAAGGAAAACCCTCCAATCCATCTTGTTTTGTGCAACGTAGGAAACGTGTGATTGGCCAAGATCATGCCGTCAATGCCACCTCTCTAACCAAACTTGATGCTGAAGATTTTCACTTCATGTTTCCATTTCAACCAAACCTCACTAACCAAACTTGGGTTTCCAATTTCCAAGCATGCCATGAGAATTCCACTCACTCTCATGATTCTCTGCTACTTCTAGACATGTCTCTATATAACAAGAAATGGGCTCAAATGGCCAAAACCATAATGTCATTTGCATATCCAAGACTGGAATTATATCATTTCCTTTCCTCTTGTAATAAGTTAAATGCGTATGGGGAAATGAATCAAAACATGTATATGATGAGTTAATAAGGAGAAAAAATTGGGGAATCTTCTTTCAAAGGAACTTTTTAGAGCTTATCTTAGGAAGGTTCCTTTGAACGAAGATTCATGGGCTGGTTTTAGCCAAAGCAATGCTAATGAATAGGTAGCTAAAGCAGTATGATAAAGAATCCATGAAGATAGCAATCCTAAAGGATGAAGAAACTTTCAAAGAGTAGGTAGACAATCGATAATCCAAAATAGAAAAAAAAAAAAAAAAAAAAGAATCTAGTTATGTATCAATGCATTAAAGCAACTCACAGGACTAACTTAAAACCTTTTTGCAATCATTAGGATGGACTTATACGCTGCTACAGATTTCATCGACTTAACATGTGTTTCCTTCATATGACACATGTATCTCTTGGGTTCTAGAGTTTCTAATGGGCTAAGAAACCCTTTAAAATTAGTGATCTAGCTAAAAAGTTACACATTTTTCTTAGTCACTGTCATATTTTAAAGAGATCCATGGTTCTAACTTCTATAGCTTCAAAAAGTTGGGTTGATTGGAATTTTCTTTTCACTTTCAGATTAAAAGATGCTTCGATGTTGTTAGTTGCTGGTGAACAGAGAAGTCATGGGGAAGACCTAATACATTGCTCTATGCTTCTCAGTTCTTCAGTTTGTTTGCCACTTATGAGACATCTAAATCACAATCATCTAAGCCTTATCCCGACTAATTGGTGTTGGCTTCTGAGACATCTAAATAAACAATGAAAATTACACATGTGTTACACCAACCAAGGCTTTAGAACTTGCCAAAACCAAGTGGACTTGGTTTCGCTAAGGAACAAATTGATAGGTCCCTTTGAAATATATATGTTTCAGGATGAGTTGCTGTGTGATGGGTGGCAGTTTTAACTAACAGAGCCGCAAACTTACATATTCCTAACTACCCAAGTCTCCCATCTCAGTTGATGTCAAGGTTCACAATGTTACACTACATGCATGTTTTAACTTATACCCAACCTCCCATTAGTCTTTATGTTTCCCTTAGTAGATGCTCTCTAATAACTGTCTAGTTGCATATATTGCTTGGAACTACAGGCAGAGAGAGATGCTGATGAATGTTTATGAGTACTTGATAATTTCGGAGTCCTTGGTTAGGGTTTGGGCTGAAAGTACGAGTGTTGGAGCCGACGCTTTCAGAGTCCGAACTCATTCTTTTGAAAAATAGAAAAATGGGAATATTTGTAAATATGATTTTCTTGTTAAGAAGAAAATGGAAGATGGATTGAAAAAACATAAAAGAGATTTTTTTTTCTTCTTTTTTGCTTCAAGAGAGAGAGAGACGGAGAGGTGAGAGTGGGGAAATCGAGGGAGATAGTGGGGGAATGAAGTGGCCGCGTGAGATTTGAAAATAGCGAGTGTAGTTTGGTTTGAAAATGATGTTTCGCATGCGTGGCATGCATTTCTTTTAAGACAGTAATTTAATTTTACTGAAGACAATTAAATTACATAGGCAACTGTTTAGTGTAGGGAACTTCTCTGAAAATGTTATTCTGATAACTAACCTGATGAGAGTAATTTGTGGTTCAGTTTCTGGACCAATCTCTCTATCATATTTAAAGAAATCCACATTTTTCTTCGTGTTTCTTACATGGTTCTCTGTCCCATTTTTGTTTGACTTGAAAGTAAAGGTGATGCATCTTCTTATTTATTCAATCATGGAATGCAGGATGTTGCCGTTAAGGTTCTTACAGATCAAGACTTTCATGAGGATCAACTAAAGGACTTTCTAAGGGAGGTATGCATTTGAAACATTGCTAATAATGTTCTTTGAAACTGTACCCATTTATGTATCCAGATGTGCGTCGGAGGTATTCAGATGTTGAGTGGGGGTCCCTAGAAGGTGGGAACCGCTGTTATGACATGATGAAGCTGTCCATTTTCTATGGACAGCATTGGAGTGGCCTGGCCATTTGGACAGGCCATGTTTATATCTGTATTTGCTCGAAATTAATGGAGCAGACCCGGATGTACGTCGGAGCTATCCGGATGAGCGGGGGTCCCTGGAAGGTGGGAGCCGCTGTTATGACCATGATGAAGCTGTCCATTTCCTATGGACAGCATTGGAGGGGCCGGCCATTCGGACAGGCCGTGTTTATATCTGTATTTGCAGGGACCACACCCTTAACTTATAACCTAAACATATTCTCAAATCCCAAAACCTATAACCTAAACCTTAACCTATAACCTTAACTTATAACCTAAACCTATAACCTAAACTCAATTTCCTAAACCTTAACCTATAACCTAACCTAAACCTAAACCTATAACCCGAACCCGATTTCCTAAACCTAAACCTTAACGTATTCTCAAATCCCTAAACCTAAACCTACACCTAATCCTAATCTCAACTCCCTAACCTAAACCTAAACCTTAACTTAAAACCCAAACCTAAACCCGATCCCGAACCCAAACCAAATTTCCTAAACCTAAACTTATAACCTTAACCTAAACCTATTCTCAAATCTCAAAACCTATAACCTAAACCTAAACCTATATAACCTTAACCTAAACCTAAAACTTAACTTATAACCTAAACCTTAACCTATAACCATAACTTATAACCTATAACCTATAACCTAAACCTTAACCTATAACCTTAACTTATAACCTAAACCTAAACCTATAACCTAAACTCAATTTCCTAAACCTTAACCTATAACCTAACCTAAACCTAAACCTATAACCCGAACCCGATTTCCTAAACCTAAACCTTAACGTATTCTCAAATTCCTAAACCAAAACCTACACCTAATCCTAATCTCAACTCCCTAACCTAAACCTAAACCTAAACTTGAAAACCCAAACCTAAACCCGATCCCGAACCCGAACCCGATTTTCTAAACCTAAACTTATAACCTTAACCTAAACCTATTCTCAAATCTCAAAACCTATAACCTAAACCTAAACCTATTACCTTAACCTAACCCTAAAACTTAACCTTTAACCTAAACCTTAACCTGTAACCTTAACTTATTACCTAAACCTATAACCTAAACTCAATTTCCTAAACCTTAACCTATAATCTAACCTAAACCTAAACCTATAACCCGAACCCGATTTCTTAAACCTAAATCTTAATGTATTCTCAAATCCCTAAACCTAAACCTACACCTAATTCAAATCTCAACTCCCTAACCTAAACCTAAACTTGAAAACCCAAACCTAAACCCAATCCTCGAACCCGAACCCGATTTCTAAACCTAAACTTATAATCTTAACCTAAACCTATTCTCAAATCTCATAACCTATAACCTAAACCTAAACTAATCTTAACCTAAACCTAAAACTTACCTATAACCTAAACTCAATTACCTAAACCTTAACCTATAACCTAACCTAAACCTAAACCTTAATGTATTCTCAAATCCCTAAACCTACACCTAATCCTAATCTCAACTCCCTAAACTAAACCTAAACCTAAACTTGAAAACCCAAACCTAAACCCGATCCTGAACCGAGCCGAACTCCGATTTCCTAAACCTAAACTTATAACCTTAACCTAAACCTATTCTCAAATCCCAAAACCTATAAACTAAACCTAAACTTATACTTAAACCTTAACCTATAACCTAAACTCAATTCCCTAAACCATAACCTATAACCTAACCTAAACTTAAACCTATAACCCGAACCCGATTTCCTAAACCTAAACCTTAACGTATTCTCAAATCCTAAACCTAAACCTACACCTAATCCTAATCTCAACTCCCTAACCTAAACCTAAACTTGAAAACCCAAACCAAAACCCGATCCCGAACTCGAACCCGATTTCCTAAACCTAAACTTATAACCTTAACCTAAACCTATTCTCAAATCCCAAAACCTATAACCTAAACCTAAACCTATAACCTAAACCTTAACCTATAACCTTAACTTTTAATCTAAACCTATAACATAAACTCAATTCCCTAAACCTTAACCTATAACCTAACCTTAACCTAAACCTATAACCCGAACCCGATTTCTAAACCTAAACCTTAACGTATTCTCAAATCCCTAAACCTAAACCTACACCTAATCTAATCTCAACTCCCTAACCTAAACCTAAACCTAAACTTGAAAACCCAAACCCAAACCCGATCTCGAACCCAAACCCGATTTCTAAACCCAAACCCGATTTCGAACCCGAACCCGATTTCTAAACTTATAACCTTTTTCTTAAACCTATTCTCAAATCCCAAAACCTATAACCTAAACCTAAACATAAACCTAAAACTTAACCTATAACCTAAACCTTAACCTATAACCTTAACTTATAACCTAAGCCTATAACCTAAACTCAATTTCATAAACCTTAACCTATAACCTAACCTAAACCTATAACCCGAACTCGATTTCATAAACCTAAACCTTAACGTATTCTCAAATGCCTAAACCTAAACATACACCTAATCCTAATCTCAACTCCCTAACCTAAACCTAAACTTGAAAACCCAAACCTAAACCCGATCGTGAACCCGAACCCGAACCCGAACCCGATTTCCTAAACCTAAACTTATAACCTTAATCTAAACCTATTCTCAAATCTCAAAACCTATAAACTAAACCTAAACCTATAACCTTAACCTAAACCTAAAAATTAACCTATAACCTAAACCTTAACCTATAACCTTAACCTAAACCTAAACCTTAACGTATTCTCAAATCCCTAAACCTAAACCTATACCTAACCCGATTTCCTAGACCTAAACCTTAACCTATTCTCAAATCCCTAAACCTAAATCTACACCTAAACCTAATCTCAACTCCCTAACCTAAACCTGAAAACCTAAAAACAAACCCAATTCTGAACCCGAACCCGATTTCCTAAACCTAAACTTATAACCTTAACCTAAACCTATTATCAAATCCCAAAACCTATAACCTAAACCTAAACCTATAACCTTAACCTAAACCTAAAACTTAACCTATAACCTAAACCTTAACCTATTACCTTAACTTATAACCTAAAGCTATAACCTAAACTCAATTTCCTAAACCTTAACCTATAACCTAATCTAAACCTAAACCTATAACCCGAACCCGATTTCCTAAACCTAAACCTTAACGTATTCTCAAATCCCTAAACCTAAACATACACCTAATCCTAATCTCAACTCCCTAACCTAAACCTCCCTAACCTAAACCTAAACCTAAACTTGAAAACCCAAACCTAAACCCGATTTCCTAAACCTAAACTTATAACCTTAACCTAAACCTATTCTCAAATCTCAAAACCTATAACCTTAACCTAAACCTAAAACTTAACCTATAACCTAAACCTTAACCTAAACCTTAACCTATAACCTTAACGTATTCTCAAATCCCTAAACCTAAACCTACACCTAATCCTAATCTCAACTCCCTAAACCTAAACCTAAACCTTAACTTGAAAAAACCTAAACCCGATCCCGAACCCAAACTCGATTTCCTAAACCTAAACTTATAACCTTAACCTAAACCTATTCTCAAATCTTAAAACCTATAACCTAAACCTAAACCTATATAACCTTAACCTAAACTTAAAACTTAACCTATAACCTAAACCATAACCTATAACCTAAACTCAATTTCCTAAACCTTAACCTATAACCTAACCTAAACCTAAACCTATAACCCGGGCCCAATTTCCTAAACCTAAACCTTAACGTATTCTCAAATCCCTAAACCTACACCTAATCCTAATCTCAACTCCCTAACCACACTTAAACCCGATCTCGAATCCGAACCCCATTTCCTAAACCTAAACTTATAGGTTATAGGTTATAGGTTAAGGTTAAGGTTTAGGTTTTAGGTTTTAGGTTTTAGGTTTTACGTTTAGGTTATAGGTTTTAGGTTTAGGGTATTTTTGTTTAAGATGTTAAGCTTATATATATTTATGCGTGAATGAATGTGATGCGGATAAGATTATTTGTATTTGGATGAATGTAGTTTATGTTTGGGTTTGGGTTTACATGGATGTGAATGTGAATATGATGAAATATATTGTCTAACAGGTGTATATCAGGATAAATATGATGAAATATTTGTTAACAGGTGTATATCAGGAATTTTGTGCGGAATTTTGAGATGTATATTAAAAGAAAGAGACTTTTAGCAACGAAAATTTTCATAGCTAAAAGTTTTAAAGTTTTGTAATTTATTTTTAACAGTGAAAATTTTTGCTGCTAAAAAGTCTTGGGTATTTTTTTTGCGGCGAAAATTTTCGCTGCTAAAAAGTCATGGGAATTTTTCTGGCAGCGAAAAAGTCTTGGAAATTTTGCTGCTAAAAAGTCTTGGGTATTTTTTTTGTGGCGAAAGTTTTTGCTGCTAAAAAGTCATGGGAATTTTTTTTGCAGCAAAAATTTTTGAAGCCAAAGTCTTGGAAATTGTTTTTTTGGCAGCGAAGATTTTCGATGCTAAAAGTTTTCGAAATTTTGCTGCTAAAAAGTCTTGGATATTTTTTTTGCGGCGAAAGTTTTCGCTGCTAAAAAGTCAAGGGAATTTTTTTTGCAGCGAAAATTTTCGAAGCCAAAGGTCTTGGAAATTGTTTTTTTGGCAGCGAAGATTTTTGCTGCTAAAAGTTTTCGAAATTTTGCTGCTAAAACGTCTTGGGTATTTTTTTTGTGGCAAAAATTTTCGTTGCTAAAAAGTCATGGGAATTTTTTTTACAGCGAAAATTTTTGCTGCCAAAAGTCTTGGAAATGTTTTGGTAGCAAAAATTTTCGCTGTTAAAAGTCTTTGAAAATATTTTTGGCGACGAAAATATTCGTCGCTAAAAAGCTTACATTTAGCGGCGATTTCCTTTTTTCGTAGATAAAACCCTTTTACACCGGTCTTTTAGCAACAAATTTAGCGACGAAACTTTTTGTCGCTAAAAGTTTGTAGCTGCGAAAATTTGACTTTTAGCAACGAAAATTTTCGTCGCTAAAAGTGGTATTTCTTGTAGTGATATGATCTCCATCGTCGGTCCTTGATCAACCAAGTCCATGTGTGGAAAATCACACCGGTCACATCCTGTTGCCCATTCACTTGATATTTGTTTACACGGACAATCGTAGATAATTATCTTTTATTTTCTCTACTTATTTTATTTTATCATTGCGAACTATACTGATCTTCATTACAAATCAATAAAATCAGTTATTGGCCTTTATTTTTAATTATATTATTCCATTATTGTGTTACTAAGAAACCTAAAACCTGCAACAACCTTTAAAAGAAAAGTCATTAGCTCAAGGTAAAAAAGATCCTATTAAAGGACTAACCTCTCCTTCTAAATCACCTTATCGCTGTATATTGGTGGCTAACTAACTCAATCAACCTTAATAGGTATAATCCTATAGCTGATTTGACATATAGGATTCTAAGTGTTTAATCAAACTTGAGTCAAATATGACTTTGGCATACGTGACACTATCTTAATCACGCATGTCTGACTGAATTAAGGCCGTTCGTTAACATGTGTAGTCTCATGTCTGATTGAACTACAACACCATTGTCCAAGGAGAGGCCCATCATATAAATGGTTTGGGTCACTGAAAAACGACCCCACATCCAAAGACTTAAAGTCCCCATGTACCCAACAGCAACATAGAGGGTTCACTATAACTTTAAAGGGTCTGTTCCTATTATGAATTACATTATATGATGGGCAACATAGTAATATAATGTACTATAAAAGTACAATAATTATAGAATACAAAACTTATTTTCATGGATAACATTTGTCCAAATAAGCATAGTAAAATCAAAATGACAACACTTTTACATTATTTCAATATCAAATTATAGATAAAATACAACAATATTTTAATATCAATTCACAAAGAAAATGCAATAATTAATGTCTCTTCAAGCAAGAGATTTTCACTATAAGCAACATAAAATTATAATAATTATAATTTTTTTTATCCGTTTCTTATTGCATTTGATCATTAAATTAAATGTTTAAATAAACATTGTAAACTCTTAATGATGACTGTGTTTACGCTATATTATTAATGGAATTCACAATCCAAAAAGACCATGCATAAGCTTATGTTACAACACTAGTCGTGAGCCTGATCTTTATATCTTTTATTTATCTTGGTGAATTACACCTGATTAACGGGCTTGATGATGCACACCATGGTGGTCCACGCACAAACATATGGTTGCCATCCCATTCCCATTGTTGCATGTGGTGTAGAGGTTCCCAGTGAGATGTCCTGCGTGCCCAAGCTACTGTTATAATTTTGACTAAGAGATGTAGAGAACGTGCAGGAACACTTGCTTTGGGTTCGTCAACGGAGGGAGTCGAACATGGTACACCAAAAAAATCAATGGATGGATGGTTAGGATCGTTTGGTTGCGTGAGTTTTACTCTACAGATGTGGGACCCATGTGATGTATATATAAAGTCCATCCAACCCATTCACCATATAAGTCACCTCATATCACTCCCAGGTGAGAAAAATCATCTCGATCCGACATGAGAGAGAGAGAGAGAGGACGATCACCCTTAATTTGCAAAAGATCCCATCTGAATTGCAAACCACCCCGTGTTTTTGCATGACCCTTCATCCAGGCAAGATGAAGGGTGGGAACGGTCTAGATTCTACGTGTACAACATGGCGGGCTCTCCATGAAAATCAAGGGTGGAAATCCACTCCCAACTTGTACCCTGTGGTTTGGCTCACCTGACTTACAGATCAGCCTGATTTTCGGACTCTAAAAGTAACATTAGCTGACACATCTGATGGATGGGTTGGATTTAATTCATGCATCATGTGGGCCCCAACTCCGCCGAGTACCATTCTATAGCCCTTCCTTTTGTGGATTGAATGCATTGGACGGTCCAAATCAATGGACGCAGATTGCCAGTTGACACTGCCAGTAGCGACGATGGTGCTCTGTGGGCCTTAGAATTATATATATGTTTTATCTATGCCATCCATCAATTTTGGATAATTATTTTATGGCATGAGCCCCAAAAGTGCACAGGTGGATGTGGGGCCCACCAAAATCATGAACATTGGGTGTGGGGCCCATTCAAAATTATGTGGGGCCCACGATGGGACCCACCCAATTAAAAAAAAAAATACCGGACGGCACTACCGCACCCAGGTGGTACTACCGCATAGACGTCCATGGGTCGGCGACATTACCGCCGGATTGGCGGTACTGCTACCTGGATTAAATTTCTCAATGGCTACGGATATGTCTATGGTTATAATACCATAGGACTCCCGGCGTTCATGCAATCCACTTGAAGGAAAAAAGCAGGGACATTTTTGACCTTTGGCAAGTCGTCCGTACAGCTGGGGCTTATTCTGGTCAGGTAAAAATGAGTGAGCTTGAGCAGGTAAATGGGCCTTAAATGGGTCGTACAGTGGTAAATTTCTCGTATGGTTTTGTGCTTTAAAAGGTTTCCACTTTCAACAGTAAATGTCATTATCTACATTTCCTGTGGTGTGATCCACTTGAGCTTATAACTGGCTTTGTTTTTTGGAACATGCTTTAAAATAATTTGGCAAGATGGATAGACAGTGTGGATCACATACATCATGGTGGGACTTGCATGTTACTAAGGTACACCATTTGCAGAAGCCTGCTAATAATATATAGCCTTTACCCAGTAGCTTAAAAAATAATAAAATAAAAACTTTGATATACTGCCAGCCAGTTTGTTGGATGATAAAATACACTTTGTAATGCCTGGCCATGTCCATCACATGCTTTGCTTTCTTCCTTTGAAGTGGACTACTGGTATATTCTTCTCCTATTCATCTATTTTTAGACCACCAATAGAAGATTTAGAATCATTCTAGGAGTGTTTTGAGGAATCTCCCTCTATTACATTTCCCATTAAGATTAACGGTTTGGATCATGAAGCCATGGCCCCGGTTTCCCCAAGGACTTGAATGTTTCTGAGAAATGTTCCATGCATAAGGAAGCACCGAAGTGAAGGTAGCATCTCATTCTATTCATGGTAATAAGTAGTAACCCAGCCTCACCTCATCTCGACCTATGCTCGTATGAGATGGACTGCATAGAATAACAAGCAGCACCAATAGTAGTAGCGTGCGCTTTCCATTTTTCCATGCCATCCATCCATTTTTCCAGCTCATTTTATAGCATGTATTAAAAAATAAGACATTCAAATCTCATGATGCACCGTACCAGTGATTGAACGCCCACAATTAAAACCATCCAATGACCCACTGCAACGTTATTTGTCATCCAACGTCTTAATTAAGTCACACAAATAAATATGAATGAAAACACAAATATCAGCTTGATCCATATTTTTTTAGCCTCCAAGAAGTTTTTAATGATGGGCATTCATGAGTTACCACTGTTTCCTTTGGAATTGTCCACTTGGCCTCATATCTGGGCTTATGCCATAAAATGAGCTGGTAAAAGGGATGGATGGCATGGATAAAGCAGTACATTGTGGTGGAGCAAAGGACAGTTAGGCATTTTACTGTTTTCTTCAATAGTCCACAAATGAATCGGTAAAAGAAGCACTAGAATCATCTCCGTATCTTACAGGCCCATGTCATGTCAGACTTAACGAATTATAACCCCTTTCATTGTCCACTTATTTTTTTTTTTCTTCACATACAGTGACTTATCCCAGATTCGGGCAAGAAAATGAAAAGAATGTGAAATGACATTTTCTTGGCTGATTAGCTATTTCTCATTTTACTTGTCCGCCTCTCTTTCAGTAGCCATCAAACGGATGACTTGTTCACATTTCTTTGTGAGCATAATCCTGAAAATATACTTTTATACACGATGGAGATTACCAATGTAATTGCAGAAAATACATAAATGCACCATATGGCATTGTGAGAAGAGTTACTTGAAACTTTGGTAGTGTATGCTTATATGGAGGATTGAGAAATTGTAAATGTGGTATAGATCAGTCAAATTAATTTAACTAGATTATTAAACCCATTGTCATTAGAGGTTAATTTGATAGAATACATCCCAATGTATTACTATATGATATATTGGATATTATTAGGTGATCCTTACTGTTGATCTGATGAAATATGGTTATGAATGTCTGCTTCAAAAATCTTCACGATTCTACTTTATAATCAATGGGCCACAAAACAATCCATCTAGGGTTGCATTAGGTGATCCCTATTGTTGATCTGACAAAATATAGCCATGAATGTATGCTTCAAAAATCTTTAAGAATTAAAATCTTAGACTTTAAAATCAATGGCCCAAAAAGCAATGATCAAGTGTATGGTTTATATTTGATGAAAAATAAGTACACAAGTGCTTAGCAATCTAATTAACGAACTTCATCATTAGGCATATATTCACCATCGAGGATGAGCGCACATGCGCCGAACTAAGTCTCGACTAGACTAGTAGGCTACCCCAACTCGAACTCGGCTCGATTCAATTAGCAATTTGAGCTGAACTTGAGCTCGATCTTTTGAATCGAGTTTGATTTCAAGCCTATGGACTGAGTTCAAGTTTATATTTTAGAGTTTTTAATATATATTATAATATATAATATATATTATTTAAATATATAAATATTTACAAAATATTTATATTAAGTAAACCTAATCAGAGTTGAATCGATTCGATCCAAGTCAAGTTCGAGTCAAGTTCCAACCCAAGTCGAGTCTAGTTCAGTTTAGGTCGGACTCGGCTCAAAATTTTTCGAGCTCAAAAAATTAGCTCGAGAGCCGAGTTGAGTTGAGCTTTTTCTGAGTCATGTCGAGCAAGTAAACTAAGCTAACTCGGCTCATGTACAGCTCTGGGCCATCTTGTAAATGGTTTGAATCAGCCTCCTCATATCATATTATGATATGTCAAGATTTATTCTAGCAAACCTCCGGTTGCCCAAGTCACACCCCAAATCATGGGATATGTGTACGTTGAGGATTTGCATAGAATCCTCGAGTATTATGTGATCATACAGAATGTGTATAAGATATGTACGTTGAGGATAGAAAATGATACAATTAGATCAGCCAAAAAAATAATAATTCCCTCAGCCAAATAATTAAACAGGCTCATTGAATAGGTCGGCACATGCACATAAAAGACATGAGAGTTTAAGAAGAATTGATCGAAGGCCCACCACTAGGACATCTATATTATGCATGATTTTTGAAGCCACCATTTTCAGGCTGTACAGGGCAGGGCCCATTGTTCAATGGTCCAAACTAATAAGATTGTACCATGATCCCATGTGCAACTGCAACATATATGCAATATGGATTTTATTAGTAGACCTTGTATAAATAGTGCATAACAAACAATAAAGTATTGAATTAAGTCTCATGTATACAAAAATTCTCACAATATATGATACAAAAATTCATAATTTGATGTTTGTACCGTTTACTCTATGCGAATGAATGCATGTCAACTGTCAGACAATGTACTTTTTTCTTCGTATTTTTCCTAATTTTACTAAGATATTCACAAGATTCGTTCATCCAAGCAGACAAATCCATTGGAATCTCCAAACATGTCCCTATCGGTCACAGGTACAATTTATACAGTTCATTAGCAATCACATCCCCAATTGACAGGTTGATTTAGACTTCTGTCCCTGCGGTGGAGTTCACATTCACAAGATACATGGCTATCAGCAAAAGCCTTCTGACACTTATATTCTTCTGAGGAAAAAAAAAAAACTTTGATACACTTGCAGATTGTGTTGGATAACATGCAGGCACCTAGTAATTATTTAGAAAATGCATTCCTGACATACCAGTGGTAAAATTGCACCATCCATATAATGGTACTTTCTGTGCATGAACTTTGAAGTAAAAAATTAAGCTTACGGGTTCATCAAACTATCAAATTAGTGGACACTTATTGGATGGTTAAGATGAAAAATATCCAATGTTACGTCTTATTCACACAAACAAGAGTCCATAAATTAAAGGTTAGGATTGTTCAACAAACCTGATCTTGGGTGTTTTACTTTCCCACAATGGGCTGCACATTTTACTTAATTTTATTTGAATTAATGATTTAATGTACACCACATTTATAATTTCTGAGTGCCTATATATAAAGCATCATGGTCAGCCTGATCATCGTATAATTCCACAGTTGACAGCTGGTTACTTTTTAAGCATTCGTCTAATGGTTAACAAAGGAATGGTCATTCTTTCTTTGTGAGTGTGATCTTAGAGCCTGTTTGGGCGGTGGGATTAGAAAGGATAAGGTGGGATGGGATTCATATGGTCCTGTGCCAATTCTACTCCATATTTGGGAAGAATGGAAAAGCTTGGAATTACATTAAATGGAATTGGTCTCGTGCCAATTTCACCCAATGTTAGCAAGTTGTGTAGGTCTCACCATGATGTGTGGGTTATATCCACACTGTCCACCCATTTATTGAGATTATTTTAGAGCATGGGCCAAAAAATCAGGTAAATTTAAAGCTCAAGTGGACCCCACCATTGAAAGCAACGAGGATTGAATACTTACTGTTGAAAACTTCTTTAAGGCCACATAAGTTTTGGATCTACCTCATTTTTAGGCCATGCCATAAAATGAGGTTACAAAACAAATGAACGGTTTAACACATGTGTGTTATTCTCAGTAATTTCAAATGATGGTGGGTATATCCATCCAATGTACCACCGTATTATCAACAAAGCATGACATTAATTTTATCCCATGGCAACAGGGGACAATGCCTGCCATAGGTAATAATTATGTTTTTTTGAATCCCATCCCACCTAATCCCTTCTAATCCCACCTCCCAAACAGGCCCTTAGGAAATGCCTGCTTCATTGTTAGCCAATAATTTAGACAGCTTATTACTTGTAACAGTCCATCCCTTCGGTAACCTATTGACTTGACTTAGGGCCCGTTTGGCCGGTCAGATTGGAAGGGATTGGATGGTATTGGAAGGGATTGGAAGTCAAATCCTGGGATTGGCCTGGCGTGCCAAACAGAGTAGGTGATCTGATCCCAATCCCATGTACAATCCACTGACAACACCATCATTACCTTTAAATCTCATCCAACCACCCTAATACTTTCAAATTTGCCTGGGAGGTGTTTGATTTGAGGGATTGGATGGGATGGGAAGGTTTAATCCGGGATTGGCCGGGCGTGCCAAAGAGACTGGATATAGCAATATAGGGATATAGCAATCCCATGCATTTCAAGACAAACAACACCATCATTACCTAGAAACCCATGCCATCCACCCTAATACCATTCAATCCCTTCCAATCCACTCGGCCAAACAGGTCCTTAAGGGCCAATTAGACAGCCATCATAGTCACATCCCTCCATTGGCCTATGGACCTGTCTTCAGTTCTTGCCGTAAAGTTCATGGGGTGCTAGACTGTCTATCAGTCACATTCCTCCAGTGGCAAACTGACCATGACTTCAGTGCCCACGGTCATATTCCTCCAGTGACAGACGTGACCATGACTTCAGTGCCCACGGTCATATTCCTCCAGTGACAGACGTGACCATGACTTCAGTGCCCTCCGTCACATTCCTCCAGTGATAGACTGACCATGACTTCATACCTTACTAGATATATTTTTATTAGATGGTTTTTTTTTTTTAAAAAAAAGCCAAGTGGTCTTAATATAATCCTTAACCAAGTGTCCAGATATCTAAGGTAAGGACTGTTCAAACAATTTGATGTTGTATAGTTTCTGTTGAGAAAAAAAATAGAACAAATCCGAAGACTCGGCTATGGAATGGACCAATTCTATTGACACTGCTTGGGACCCCCGAGGCGACAAGCCCGACCGAGGCAGGTAAAACAAAATGCCTAAAGGAGGGACTTAACTCGGATTTCGAGGAATGAATCCCAACCGAGACTTATAAAGTCATGAGCCACAAGGCTAAATATGTGAGATGCATAAAGTTGACTCGGTAAACGAGACAACAACATCTTAAGAAGCCGATTAAGGCTCAAAGCTTAGAAGTTACCCGACCGACCATAAAACCGACCCATATTTAGGTCGGTTACAGATTTGACTATCGGATTAGGAGAGGATATCGATTGCGGATCGGTTCCATTTCATCCGACAGAAGGCAAATAGCTCTATCCTTGCAGCTAGCCGAGACTCATTCATCACTAGAGTCGGTTAGGACCGAGCCAAGCAAGGAAGAGACAGTGTAGATGAAAACATCATCCCGAAAATCTAGTAAAAGGATCCTCGCTCCCGAAAATCTCAGGATCAGGTGGAGTCCAAAAACGGATTAAATCAAATTTCCGAGATACCAGGAAAAGAATCCCTATACGACGGGACCCTCCCATTTCTATAAATACAGGAAACTTCCACATTGAAAGGTATACAAAAAACTCTCCTAAAAACCTTCTACTCCGAACCTATCACTGACTTTAGCATTCGAGGGTCCCCAGCTCTAGCCAAGGTCTCCTTTGTTTCCTTCTTGCGCAAGTGATAGGGCGGAGGAGGACGCTCTAGTTTTTTGCATCAACAGATTGGCACCGTCTGTGGGAAACAATATGAAAAGTCATTTTACAGGCTCTATCCAGTAGCTTCAAACAAGTTTTAATGGCGAGGACTAGAGGAACTGCTCAAGATGAGCCGAATGACGTCGTTGTCACTGGATCGCCTGCAACTGAAGGACCGCCGAGTATAAACGGGGCCCAGGGAACCCAGAACCGACTCGATAACCGACAAGGTTCTGCAGCCCATCTGGCAACCTTTGTTTTGACTAGGCATACTCAGCGGAACCGAGGCAATGGGCAGTTAGATAGGGAGGTCCAGGAACTCAGAACCGATATAAACTTTATGAAGCAAATGTTGGAACAGATCCATCGTCAACAAGTCCAGCTACCTTAGCGCAATGATGGTTAGGCGATGAACGCCCTACAGCAATTCGTCAACCATCAGCCTGTTGCTCCACGATCTGTCCCTCAGCAAAGTCAGCACCAGGGTCCGTCCGAGCCATCACCTGCTCATTCCGTGACTGCCTTGCTGCCTGCCACCGATCTCTGACACGAAATAGATCTGAGAAGGTGCAGTAGGCCTTCGGTTGAGAGGACGACAGATAGTGACGAACTCTGGAAAGCCGACCTCCAGGACTTCAGGAAAGAAGTGCGGGAAGAGATCGTGGACATGAAGCAGGGCCAAGATATACATCAGACAAGGCTCGAGGCAAAAGTATCCCTGTTTATAGAAGAGATAATGCAAGATCGGCTACCGGAATGATTCCGTCTTCCGTAAATCACACCTTTCACTGGTAAAACCGATCCAACCGATCACATCGAGTCATTCCGGACGTATACGGAACTGCACGATGCCTTGGACGCTATGATATGCTGAGCCTTCTCCCTCACTTTAGCCAACGTAGCTCGACTTTGGTTTAAGCAGTTGAAACTAAAGTCCATTAGCTCGTTCACAGAGCTCAGCGATGCCTTCCTCACCAATTTCATTGGTGGGAAGAAAAAGTTGAAGCTACCCGTGCACTTGAACAACATAATTCAGAAGGAGGGGGAGTTGGTAAAAGATTATATCAAACGCTTCAACTTCGAGTTGTTCCAAGTCCAAAAACATTCAGACGAAACAACACTCAACTCGATCATGCAAAGCGTTAGGGATAAACCGTTTCTGACATCTTTGGAAAAGAACTCGTTTATTACTCTTACCGAATTCATGGCCTGATCAGATAAATACGCGGATGCCGAAGAAACCCGGATCATATGTGAAGTTGCCCAAAATGCAAAGGTCCCGGCCAAAGAGTCAATGAAAAAAGAAGTTGACTCGACTGGGGGAAAGAAGTGTAAAGATGATCGGGCACTGGAAGAGCGAAGGTTGGGTAAGCGACCTGACCACAAATTTTTAATGTATACCCTGCTCAATAAACCGCAAGAGCAAGTTTTGATGGAAATTAAGGGCAAAGGGTTCATCAACTGGCCAAATAGACTCCGAAGTAATCCGAACCGATGGATTAAGAACATTTACTGTCACTATCATCGCGATCATGGGTACAATACGATGATTGCTATCACTTGAAAGAAGAAATCAAAAGACTCATCTGAGAAGGTTGTCTTAGGGAGCGTCTCAAAAGAACTGGGACAACGGAAGAACGATCAGGTGACAACCGACCCACGGAGGAAATCCAAACTATCGTCGGCTATCCCCGAGGCGAGGGCGACTCAAACAATGCTCGAAAAAATCATGCCAGGAGTATCAGTCAACCTAAGTCTGAAATCCTAATCCTAGCTCGGCCTTTGAAGGAGAAGAAAAGAGAGAAGTATTGTATATCATTTACCGATGAAGATGCTCGGAGCATTCACCACCTCCCATGATGACACATTGGTCGTCACCCTCACTGTAGCGAACCGCAAGGTATTCCGCATTCTCGTTGATACAGGCTCATCCGCAGATGTACTATTTACTCAGGCATTTGGTAAAATGGGTGTCATACGATCAGCATTACAGCCGGTTCACACCCCATTGATCAGATTCTCAGGTGGACGAACATTGCCCGAAGGAGTTATCTTGTTACCACTCACTGTTAGAAATCCTCCACATCAGGCAACAGTAATGGTCAACTTTTTGATAGTCGATCAGCCATCAGTTTACAACGCTATACTCGGCCGACCCTCTCTATGCCTTCTCCAAGCTGTAGTATTAACGTACCATCTCTCCATAAAATTCTCGACTGAGTCGGGAGTAGGAGTCGTCAAAGGTGATCAGCAGGACACGAGGCGCTGCTATACGACAGCCATAAAAGCTTCAGCCGAGGTAAAAATAATTGAATCGTTAGATCCTCAGGTCGAGACCCACGAGTGAGGACAACTAGTGGAAGACCTTATCTCAGTACCTCTGGTCGATACAGACGAGTCTAAGATAGTTCAGATTAGCTCATCTCTACATCCGCCCCTTAAAGACAAGTTGATATGCCTACTCCAACAATATGCTAATGTATTTGCATGGAGCCACGAAGATATGCCAGGGATCGATTCCTCGATGATGACTCACCGACTCAACATCGATTCGACCTATCGACCGATTCGACAGAAGCGACGACCGCTCAGCTCCAAAAGGTACGCCATCATTGAAGAAGAGGTTAGCAAGCTCATCAAGGCTAAATTCATTGAGGAGATATATTAGCATCAATGGGTAGCCAATGTCGTACTCATTAAGAAAGCCAATGAGAAGTCACGAGTCTGTATTGACTATACCAACTTAAACAAAGCCTACCCAAAGGATAACTTCCCTCTCCCAAGGATCGATCAGCTGGTGGATAGCACAACAGAACACGAACTTCTTAGTTTTATGGATGTTTATTCTGGGTACAATCAAATTGTAATGCATCGATCTGATAAATTTAAGACTACCTTTGTCACTGACAAAGGACTTTGTTGTTACCATGTGATGCCATTTGGTTTAAAGAATGCAGGAGCGACCTACCAGTGATTAGTAAATAAAATGTTTGCTCGGTAGATCGGCAGAACCATGGAAGTGTATATCGATGACATGCTCGTCAAAAGTATATACGCAGCCGATCATATTGCCAACTTAGAGGAGATGTTCCTTATCCTTCGTAAATACCAGATGAAGTTGAATCCGAGCAAGTGTGCCTTTGGCGTAAGCTCGGGTAAGTTTCTTGGATTCCTGATCAGTCAGCGAGGGATCGAGGAAAATCTGGAGAAAATCAAAGCGTTGCTCGACATGGAATCCCCGAAAACGATCAAAGACATACAAAGGCTGATTGGATGAGTAGCCGCACTTAACCGCTTCCTCTCCTGAGCTACCAATAAGTGCCTCCTGTTCTTCAAACAATTGAAGGGACGACAAATGGTAGATTGGATGGAAGAGTGTGAAGAAGCAATCCAGCATTTGAAGACGTATCTCGGATCTCCACCTCTCTTATCAAAATCCGAGCTTGGGGAATCTTTGTTGTTATACCTGGTGGTCTCCAACGCAGCCGTAAGCTTGGTTTTGGTACGCAAACATGAAGGAAAGTAGTTGTCGGTGTATTACGTCCGCAAAGCATTGTTACCGACAGAAACAAGATATCCGCTTCTGGAGAAAGTGGCCCTAGTCCTAGTTATCTCTTCACGACGACTTCGACCATACTTTCAAGCCCACATATCGTCGTCATGACCGACCTTCCACTGCGTCAAATCCTTCAGAAACTAGAGGTTCCGGCCAACTAACGAAGTGGGCGATCGAGCTTAGGGAATTCGACATTCAATACAAGCCGAGAGTAGCCATTAAAGGACAGGTTGTGGCCGACTTCATAACTGAAGTTACACCACAAGCTGATTCACTTAACGAGCTTGCCGACGAGCCAACCAAACAATCGACGACTGCTTCTCCCGAGTTATCGCCCGACCTAATCCCCTGGAAGCTTTATGTCAATGACTTATCCAACTCTAAGGCAAGTGAGGCAGGAGTCGTCCTGAAAACTCCCGATCAAACCTACATGCGATATGCCTTAAGACTTGGATTTCAAGTCTCAAACAATACAGCAGAATATGAAGCCTTGTTGCTCGGCCTTCGACTAGTAGCCAGTCTGGGTGTTACTCATCTTAATGTATTCAGCGACTCGCAGTTGGTCGTCAATCAAATCACTAGCGTGTATCAAACACGTAAAGAGCAACTAAAAGCATATATGAAGAAAGCCAAAGAATTGATCGACAGTTTTCAACTATGTATTATCACTCGGATCCCTCAAATAGAAAATGTTAAGGCCGACCTATTGGCGAAACTTGCCTCCGCCGATGAAGACGACATACCCAGGTCTGTTCCAATCGAGTACGTTGCTAAGTCAAGTATCGACGACCCGCTTAGCTCGACCGTACATTCAATCGATTCGAAACCTACTTGACTTGACCCGATTGTCCAATATCTCGGCAGTGGAAAGTTGCCCAAGAATCATACCGAGGACCGACGATTAAAGATCTGATCCTCTCGTTACACCATACTTAACGGAGTGTTATATAAGAAAGGATTTTTTGCTCCTTTATTGTGATGCCTAAATCCCGATGAAGCCGATTATGTACTGCGAGAGATCCACAAAAGAATTTGTGAAAATCACTCGGGAGGACGATAACTCACACATAAGGTCTTACGACAAGGGTATTACTGGCTGACCATTCAGCACGACTCACATAAGTTCGTCCAAAGTTACGACAAATGCCAATGATTCGTGGCTATACTGAGACAACCTCCCGAGGAGTTAACCCCTATGGCCAGTCCTTGGCTATTTGCTCAGTGGGGAATCGACATCATCGGACCGCTCCCTTTGGGAAAAGGTTAGACCAAGTTCGTTGTTGTTGTGGTATATTACTTTACAAAATGGGGCCGAAGCCGACCCATTGGCCAGGATAACTGAACAAAAGATCACGGACTTTGTCTGGAAAAATATCGTCTGCCGGTTCAGTATACCTTGGACCATTATCACCGACAACGGGAAGCAGTTTGAGAACAGGCAGTATCGGGAGATGTACGATAATCTTGGAATTAGAAATGTCTACTCATCCCCCCATCATCTTCAGACGAACGGACAAGTTGAGGCAGTCAAAAAGATCATTAAACAACATCTCCGAACCAAACTCGACTGAGCTAAAGGGGAGTGAGCTGAAGAGCTTCCTAAAATACTATGGGCATACCGAACCACCGCTCGAAAGGCCACAGGAGAAACTCCCTTCTCACTTGCGTATGGCTCAGAAGCCGTCACCCCGGTTGAGATCGGATTGCCTTCAGCTCAAGTCAGCTCGTTTAATGAAGAAGACGATGAGGAATTGCTAGCTCTCGGACTCGACCTCTTGGAAGAACAAAGGGAAAGAGCTCGACTACGGATAATAGCTCGGCAATGACAAGTAGCTCGGTTCTACAATGCCCGAGTCAAGGTTAGACACTTCCGAGTGGGAGATATGGTCCTCCGAAAAATATTTCCGAATACTAAGGAAGTTGATGCAGGCATACTGGGACCCAATTGGGAAGGACCCTATGTTGTCTCAAGCACCATCCCACCCGGAATGTATCGGTTGGAAGATCTAACCGGGCAGTTACTTCCCCATCCTTGGAATACTGAACATCTAAAAATCTATTATCCCTAGGTCGGTCATTGAAGCTATTAGAACGATTCAATTAAACAAAGAAGGAAAAGCATGTAAACTGAGTCAAGTGAATAAGAAAACTGAGTATATTCATTCATCAGCACGAGTTTTACATCGAGTTACATTGATTTCTACTTCGGAATTACATTGATGGAATAATAGAGATAAAGGTGAAAAAAGTTGACCGTGACACGCGATGTCCTCTCTCGGTTACAGATGCTCTCGAGCCCGCCTTTAAGCTTGGTGTACTTGAAGTACCTTAAGCTTGGTGTGCTTAAAGTGCTTGATACTTCGGCAATCTAAAAGGCAGCTCCAAGATCCATCAGGAGCTAACTCAAGAGGTAGCTCGGACTCAGCTGCTGCCGCAACTTGGAGAAACCTCTGGCGCCACCTTAGAAGTGACCTCAATACCAGCCGCAGCCTCAGCAGACCCAGCTGCCTCGGTCTCTGGACCTTCAGACCTAGAGGCACCTTCGTCAAATCCCGAGAGATTGAGGTCAGGAAAAGATTGCTTCATCAGTTCGATACATTTGATATACCCATCCTGATACAAGCGATCCTGCTCCTCCAAATACTCGTGGGACTCAAGAAAAGCCTTTACGGCCTGGACCTTGCCTTGCTCGATGACAGCCTTGGTCTCGGTCCTGAGCTGAGACAACTTCTCTTCCGAGGAAGATAGGGCCTGACAACTCAACCAACTCTCCTCCCAGGCCTCTTGCAATTGCGAGGCCAAGCGAGCACTCTCGGTCTTAGACTCATCAAGGGTCTTCCTAACAAGCCCCAAGTCGCCGACCATTATGTTGAGCCGAGTCACGACAGCCTCAAGTTACACTTCCGCTTCCGCTGTCCGTTTCTGAGCATCGTCAGCTCCGAGCTAGCCCAAAGCAAATAAGGAGTAAACTGTAAAAGAAAAACATATGGTCAAATTAAAGGCTTGAGTAAATTGATAGGACAAGATCGAGGTTCAAGTCTCACCTTGAGGAGTATCTTCACCGCGTGAGAGAGAGTCCGCCTTTAGGGAGCTTCGAAGAGGGTAGCGAACTCTTTGTCGCTCCCATGAGAAGTTGCCCAAGGGACCATGTCCAACACAGCCCGTTGGAAGATCGACGTCTCCTGTTGAGTCATCTCCCCTCCTGAGGGCTCCATTCTCCTCTGCTCCCCCATCTACTCCAGAACCTACTCTACAGCAAGTCCTAGCTCAGGAGCTGCCTGAGGCTCGGGAGCCACCGCGTCTGCCACTTCCGTACCTTCTTCTGGGTCGAGGATTATCACGGTCGGGAGGCCAAGGTGGCTTGCCCTTTGGCCTTCGAGACCTTCTTTGACTTCTTTGGAGGTCAAGTCTTTGATCGAGCCTCTAACCTTGGAGGGGCCTTCATCTTGGAAGGAGGACGGAGGAAGGGCCTCACCTCAACCATCTCTGCATCAGAAGGAGCAAGACGAGTTAATCAAAGTTCAAAGGAAATGCCGCAAAATAACTAAAAGGTACCTATTAAGGCCGAGTCCAAACCCGAGTCAAAGAGCCGCTCCGGCTGAAGAAGTCTCTTCCAAAATCGCTGCTGCGGACTCAGCGCCTTCAGATGCTTAATCTGAGCTAAAGCGTCGGCTTGAAGTTTCGGCCTTCGCTCGGGGATATCTGCGAAACACATTCAGTTAGACTCGAAGACGTGACAGTACGAGAAGATAAAGAGAAAAGTATGCGCCGAGTCACCTGCTTGGGAGAACGCCCAAGGAACACGAGATTCGATGAGCCCTGGCTCGGCAGTCTCCCAGCGGCCACATGCCCAGAACCATCTATCTCTCCAGTGCTTGTTGGAGGTAGGAGAGTCGGTTATCAAAGGTCCGCCTTTTTTCCGCCAAGCACACAAAAAGTACCAGCGGGGCTGCTACATATTCGGTCGCACTTGAAACATATGGAGAAACTCGTCAATAGTCAGTGGGGGCTGCTGTCTCAACTCACAATACTAAGCATCTGAACAAGTTCTTCCACCCGTTCAGAACTATCTTTCCTGGCGTTATCTGGAGTCGGGAAAGCAAATTCAGAGCAATGCCTTGGAGGGGCAGATGCAAGCCGCATTGTAAAGCGACTTGAAAAATTACGACCATCCCAGTAGGAGGACGGTCGGGTAACTCACTCGGTAGGGGAAAGCGAAGGATGACCAAGTCCAGGACATGGTATCCGGCCATAATCCTGTCTAGATCTGCCTCGGTTAAAACCGAGAGAACCAGCCCCTTCTGCTCGTCTCCGGCCACCCCTCCCTCGGTCAACGACTCAATGGCCTTTGTCGATCTCCACGTGGAGACCAACCACTGGCCCTCTTAGCCTCCTCATCCTCTTCTTCTGTTTCCTCCCCAGGAGCATTGAGTCTACCATCATAGTCACATCCCTCCATTGGCGTATGACTTGGCTTCAATTCTTGCCGTAAAGTTCACGGGGTGCAATGTAGATTATCTTTCAGTCACATCCCTCCAGTGATAGACTAACCATGACTTCAGTACCTGCCGACGCTTACTACATACATTTTTATTGGATGGTTAAAAAAAAAGTCAAGTTGTAACATTTCAAAAAAATCTGTACAAAGACCCAAGTACCACCTTAGGCAGAAATCACTCAGGACCAAATCCTTTATAAATTAGATGAAATTAACTAAGTGCTAAACTAGATTAGCTATGAAATTAGCTTGAACTACTTTAAATACGAACCGCAAAACACAAAACTTGTAGAATCATTAACACTACAGTACCCTGAAATCTAGGATCAATCTCTAAACCCGGTTGCTCTCGGGAGCACACCGAAATCTGTATCGAACTTAGACCGCGTGTCGAAAGTCTGATTACTGCGAATCTATACACTAATGACCGCCTTATTGGGCTTGTCTAGCATCTCAGAGATCAAGCCCAGATAGTATCCAGAAATGTACAACTTGAGCCCGGAACGAAGTGTATGAGAAACGCGAATATCTTTGGAAAATGAACTCGGATTTAAGTATTTTGGGCCGTTCGCTTGTGGGCTAAATATAAGCTTTCAGACCGTCAGAATCTAACCCAATTACACCCTCGGATCAGGGGAAATTTTCAACACATGTCAGTGTACTTGTGGCCTTGATCGAACACCGGTGATCGTTGAACTGAAACTGGTCCTCCACAGTCATTCTGTAAATCCAAGCAGACCGAAACCTTAACTCGACCTAGATCCAATGTTAGGGAGCTTAAGTCCGACCGCATACAGAAAAAGGGCCTCCATATGTGATCTGTTGGATCAAAACAGCCACTATTTGACTATAACCTAAGTATACCTTGGCCCTAGGGCCATTTCCATTAGTCTTGGTCCTATATAAGGGCCTTAAACCCTCTCTCTCTCATTCCATACGAATTTGCAATCCTAAGAGAGAGAAAGAGGAGAAAAGAGAAGAAGAAAGTGAAGAGAAGTGAGAGTGAGTGAGTGATAGTTGCAAGGATTCATTCTTGTCATTCCACGTAGTTTACCACCATTCCTGTATCGCTATACGGGCGTTTCCGATTCTGTTCTTAAGTAAGAAAACTTAACCCTAATCTGTTTTAGGGTTTCAAATAGTGTAAGTGATGAAATAGCTAACATATTTCATGTTATAGGTGGCCATCGTGCCATAGACGAAGACTTGACATACAAACTGAGTTCGATACTTGTTTATCGGCAAAAGGTGCAAACTATAAATGTTTAGGTTATGATTTTCAAGGCCTTCAATGTCAGTAAATGATTTATAACTGACTTAATTGCTATCGCATATACTTAGATTCGATGTTCCCCATATATTACATATGTATATAGACTATGTTGATTATAATGCATTCCAAGTGTTTGTTATAATGTTTGAATGAATATGGAATTATGATTTGTGCTTGTCGTAATTATTAGTTGTTAATGCATGATCGTGGGACACGTGGTAACCCCTTTGTGAAAGGATTCACTACTATATGTGTTTTTAACTAACTTATTACATGTATGTAATATGTGTAGTCTAAGTGTTTGATAAAATGCTTAAGTGAGAAAATGCTTGATGTAATGTATTTGATGAGGGTGTTCAGATAGGATTCTCAATCCCCTTATCTTGGGTTATAATTTCCTTCATATAATCTATCTTACTACTATGTGATTTATGAGTAAAATGCTTATGTATGTTAATATGTACTCTATGTGCTCGTTAAAATGCTGCTATGAGATTTATATTTAAATTAATTGTTACATGCTCTCTTGGCTATTACATGTAAAAGTTATTGTCCTAGAATGTGTTTGGGGTTACGTCATAGTCCAGGTAATCGACAATGGTTTATGGTCGGTGGCCGAACTTTGTTAGCCATGACAGATGCGTTCGATGAATCCGAGTCGTACGTCGTTTGACGATTGTGGTTAGGCCACGTAGAATGCTTATGCACTCCATGTCATTTAAGTCTAAGTACGCTTGTACTAGTCGAGCTCGTCAAGTAACCCGATTGGCCTAATGTATATTTACCATGTATGACGCTACTATTTGAATCTAAGGTACCAACTTACCAGTGCAAAAATCCGACCCTGGTACCTCAATCCGCTAAGACTTATGAGCTAGACATAGTGGTATGGGACACTGTGGTCGAGTTGTCGGCCTACGCCAGGGTGACGAGCCCACTCATAGTGACCAGTGAGCAACCTAAGCTCGTGAGCCGAATACGGTGGTATGAGACACTGAATTCGAGCTGTCGGCCTACGATTAGGTGACGAGCCATTCGTAGTGACTTCGAGCATACTCTGGGACTACGCTGAGGCAACGAGTCTTTCCGTAGCAACTAGAGTATAAGCTAAGCCTGCATTGAGGTGACGAGCCCTTTGTAGCAACCTGGAACCGCAACATCGTATGAGACTAGCTAGGACTGACGACCCTAGAATGGATCATTGCTTAGGAAATGATATAAGGGAGGTACCTTAGCTTCCCAATCTTGCTGTATGAAAAGGTTTAATAAGAACTCGGTAATCACGCTCATGCACTGCATTGCATGTGCCTTTGGCGTTGGTTTTGAGCACAGAGGAAGGGGTAAATGCCGCGACTGTAAGAAGAAGATTGCAGAGGGAGTGCAGGCGAGGGCATGCATCATTAATACATATCATGTTTACATTAACCAAAGTACTTAGGGATGTTTGATTGTATTATTTTATCATTACTGCTTGATTGAATTGATAACATGTTAACCTTTGCCTTAGAGCTCCACTAAGTTAATCACTCACTCCCACGTTCTGGGACGGTGTTTTAAATGCTAACTAGACTCTGTCTTAGATGCAGATTCTGGCGCGACGTATGAGGCCGAGCCAGACTTCTACGACGATGAGGAGGAGTTCTCATACATGCAGTTATCAGGCAGGTTTACGTAGACCACTCTGATCGATGTGATTACAGGGATATATGATTAGTTGGATATTCACATTTTATCATTTTGTATTTTTTTGGAACAGATATATATTTATTCAGCTCAGTAATGCTATCATACTCGGGAGGTTGGAAAACACATCTATGTACTTTATATATCTATCACAGTCTTCCGCTTGCAAAATTTAACTATCTCTAGAGTATGATATGTTGTTTAGTATAATCTCACTCATGTTTAAGGCACTAATACAGACAACATTTAATCACCATTATCTATGTTGCATATGTGTTGGGACTCGGGAGTTCGGCTCCTGCTTTACCCCCGAATTTCAAGGCGTTACACAAGTGGTCTTAATATAATCCTAAACCAAGTGTCCAGAAATCTAAGGTAAGGACTGTCCAAACAATCTGATGTTGTATAGTTACTGTTGGGGGAAAAAATAGAACAAGTCATGAGACTCGGTTATGGAATGGACCAATTTTATTGACACTGCCCGGGACCCCCAAGGCGACAAGCCCAACTGAGGCAGGTAAAGCAAAATGCCTAAAGGAGAGACTTAGCTTGGATTCCGGGGAATGAATCCCAACCGAGACTGATAAAGTCATGAGCCACAAGGCTAAATATGTGAGATGCATAAAGTTGACTCAGTAAACGAGATAGCAACATCTTAAGAAGCCGATTAAGGCCCAAAGCTTAGAAGCCACCCGACCGACCATAAAACCGACCCATATTTAGGTCGGTTACAGAGTTGGCTATCGGATTAAGAGAGGATATCGATTACGGATTGGTTCCATTTCATCCGACAGAAGGAAAACAGCTCTATCCTTGCAGCTAGCCGAGACTCATTCATCACTAGAGTCGGTTAGGACCAAGCCAAGCAAGGAAGACACGGTGTAAGTGAAAACACTGTCCCGAAAATCTCGAGATTGGGTGAAATCCAAAAACGGATTAAATCAAATCTCCGAGATATTAAGAAGAGAATCCGTGTACGACGGGACCCTCCCATTTCTATAAATACAGGAAACTTCCACATTGAAAGGTACGCAGAAAACTCTCCTAAAAACCTTCTAGTCCGGACCTATCACTGACTTTAGCATCAGAGGGTCCCCAGCTCTAGCCAGGGTCTCCTTTGTTTCCTTCTTGCGCAGGTGATAGGGCGGAGGACGACGCACTAGTTTTTTGCATCAATAGTTTCCTCGTCTAATATACACAAAATTTGAAGGTTTGAATAGTCCTATGTGATGCCTAAAGGCCTGTTTGGTTTGGAGAATTGAATGGTATTGAATTGTATTAGATGGGATTAACATCATTATTGCACAATGATTGCATGTCTAAAAATATCATTGTATTGTTGCCATTCAATTCTATGTTTGGGATAAAAATTTTGCTATGGGAGGACCTAGTAGACCCTCAAAGAGCCCAAGCCAACCTTATCCAGGAACACCAAACCACAAATCGAAGGCGGGAGCGAGGCAGAATGGGAAAAGAAGGACGAAACTTGGGACGCACTCCCGATGTGTGCTAGACCATCTGCCAGGCCATTGCCTTCATGCAGAGTGTGGATGAAGGACGGCTGCCTGAACTGCTTCATGTTACAGATTCTCGCTCTTCAATTTTTCCAAATCCAGGACAGCTCGGAAGAGTGATTGAGAATATCCACGACCAATTTGGAATCAGATTCCACCACAATCCGAGAAAGGCCCATCGACAAGAAATGTGTCACCCCATTTCAAATCGCCCTAAATTCTGCTTGGTTGTTGGGACCCACACCGTAGCCCACCGTGTAGGCAAAGATAAACAACCCATTATCAGCCCTGCAGATCCATCTACCGCCTGACAGGCCTAGGTTTCCCCATGAGGACCCGTCGGTATTGAGCTTAACCCAGCCATTAGGAGGCGGAGCCCACTTGACCAGCTTGTACGAGGGGCGAGGCTGGATTCAGCCTGCAACCCCACAGTCAGGATTTCAGCGGGCTTGGATAGTGAGGGAATTTGTAAGGCCTCCCCGATTTGCTTCAGCCACCACGTCACACGAGCTAAGGCTGAGGCGTGCTGCATGCGCTTGGCATCGAATTTTGCCTCGTTCCTAGCCTTTCAAATTTCCCACAACACAAGGTAAGGGACAAGGTTGTGAAGGGAGGAAATGAAACTACCAACACTGGATGATAGCCACCATTGATTCATTTCACGGTCAATCCCGGCAATTCCCTTTCACTTCACGGTAAATTCAATGCATTTCACAGTCAATTTCCTTCACTTCACAGTCAATTCTGTGCATTTCATGGTCGATTCCCTTCACTTCACAGTCATTTCCATTCATTTCACGGTCAATCCCGGCGATTCCCTTTCACTTCACGGTCAATTCCATGCATTTCACGGTCAATTCCTTTCACTTCACGGTCAATTCCCTTCATTTCACAGTCAATTCCATGCATTTCACAGTTAATTCCGGTGATTTCACTTCACTTCACGATCAATTCCATGCATTTCACTATTAATTCCCTTTACTTCATGGTCAATTCAATGCATTTTATGGTCAATTCCCTTCAAATCACGGTGAATTCCATGCATTTCACAGTCAATTTCATTGATTCCCCTTCACTTCATGGTCAATTCCATGCATTTCACGGTCAATCACCGGAATTAAAGGGAATTGACCATGAAATGCATTGAATTGACCGTAAAGTGAAAGGGAATCGCCGGGATTGACCGTGAAATGAATGGAAATGACTGTGAAGGGAATCGACCATGAAATGCATGAAATTGACCGTGAAATGAAGGGAATTAACTGTGAAATGCATTGAATTGACCGTGAAGTGAAAGGGAATCGTCGGGATTGACCGTGAAATGAATGGAAATGACTGTGAAGTGAAGGGGATTGACCATGAAATGAATTGAATTGACCGTGAAGTGAAGGGGAATTGCCAGAATTGACCGTGAAATGCACGGAATTGACCATGAAATGCACGGAATTGATTGTGAAGTGAAGGGAATTGACCGTGAAGTAAAGGGGAATCGCTGAAATTGACCATGAAATGCATGACATTGACCGTGAAATGAAGGGAATTAACCGAAAAATGCACGAAATTGACCGTGAAGGGAATTGACCGTGAAATGCATTGAATTGACCGTGAAGTGAAGGGGAATCGCCAGAATTGATCGTGAAATGCATGAATTGACCGTGAAATGCACGAAATTGACCATGAAATGAATGGAAACGACCTTGAAGTGAAGGGAATTGACCGTGAAGTAAAGAGGAATCGCCGAAATTGACCATTAAATGCATGAAATTGACCGTGAAATGAAGGGAATTGACCGTGAAACGCACAGAATTGAACGTGAAGTGAAGGGAATTGACCGTGAAGTGAAGGGGAATCGCCGGGATTGACCGTGAACTGCATGGAATTGACTGTGAAATGAAGGGAATTGACCTTGAAGTGAAGGGAATTGACCGTGAAATGCATGGAATTGACCATGAAGAAAAGGGGAATCGTCGGGATTGACCGTGAAATGCAGGGAATTGACCGTGAAATGAAGGGAATTGACCGTGAAACGCATGGAATTGACCGTGAAGTGAAGGGAATTAATGTGAAATGCATGGAATTGATCGTGAAGAGAAGGGGAATCGTTAGGATTGACTGTGAAATGCATGGAATTGACTGATGAAATCTTGAAAAATAACTAGGTTGGTTGGCTAAATTAGCTTCTCCTACCCCAAAATCATATGTGGTATATTAAGTAACTTATTCTAGTTTAGGAGATATGCTTGTTAAATAAATAGACAAAGAAATGAATTAAAAGATATATATATATATATATATATATATATATATATATATATATATATATATATATATATATATATGAGAAAAATGTAAGGGGGAAAAAGTTTTCCTTGTAAAAAATAAAAATAAAATAAAAAATAAAAAAAAGGCAGTATGGGCTTTTTTTTTTTCCTTTTTTTTTTTTTTTTGCTGTGGAATCCTTGTTGCTTTTGTGGGTCCTATCATGTGGTCGGTGTTATATCAAAACCGTCCATCTATTTGGCGAGCTCATATTAAGGCTTGATACGAAAAATAAGATAGATCTAACAATCAAGTGGACCACACTGTAAAAGGCAGTGGGGAATTGAACGTCTACCATTGAAACCCTTTCAGGGGTTACAGAAACTTTGGATCATTATGAAATTTCTTTTTCCTCTTCATCCAGGTCTTTGTGACCTTACGAATAGATTGGATGGAAAATAAATGTTATGATGGGCCCTACAAAAGTTTTAACGGTGAAAATCAATTTTCTCGTTGCCCTTTGTGGTGTGGTCCAGTTGATCTTTGGATATGATTTTATTTTATTTTGGATAATTCTCCCGAATGATCTCGAAATATGGATGAACGTTGTGGATATAATAAATACATAACTGTGGGGCATGTAACTTTGATCTCTTTTGAACCGTACGTACGACCAAGAGTTCGAGGAGCGTCAGCGCTCGTCTTTCGAGCACCAGCCGATCCGCTTAAAGGATAAAGCAGGGGGCAATTTCGACCTTAGGCAAGTCGTCCGTACAGCTGGGGCATATTCTGCTAAGGTGAAGGTAAATGAGCCCTAAATGGGTCGTACATTGGTAAATTTCTCGGAAAGAATCATCCCTATCCACTCATCAGGTGAACCACATGCACTCATTTGTAATTTGTTATTTATATGGCTATACAAAGCTGATCCTTGATGTGGATCCAACCTATTAGACAGATTTTAGGTCAAAAAAGCATAACATTTCGAAATCATCCATTGGTTGGACAGAAAGTCATCGTTCAACTGGTTGGACCCCAGACTTGTCTTTCTTTCTATTTGTACTTAGCCTGGTGGCGGAACGAGTACCCATGCCACTGGAAGTGGATTGCGTGGTGTGAGGCACACCACCGACCTCACTGGTGTGTTGACGTCACTAATTTCTGACGGCCATCATGAGTATATATTATATCCAGTCCATCCATTCTTCATATCAATTTATGACATGTACTCAAAAATGAATTAGATCCAAAGCTCAAGTGGATCACAGCATAAATTTTGGATTGAACGCCTATCATTGAAAACTTCATGACGGCCACAGAAGTTTTGGATCGAGCTGGTATTTGCTTTTTCCCTTCATCGAGGTCTTTTTGAACTTATCAACAGGTTGGATGGAAAATAAACATTATGAGGGGCCCTACGAAGGTTAATGGTAGGTATCACTATCCTCACTAGAGGTGTACATGAATGAGCTAGATCGATTAGCTCGCTCAACTCAACTCGAAAAAGCTCAATTCGATTTGGTTTGAAGCTGAGTTCGAGCCAAGTTGAGCTGATTTTTTTAGTTCGAAATGAGTTTGAGCCAAGTTCAAACTTGACTCGACTCAGATCGAACCTCGCTCAAATTGAACTCGGATCGAACTAGTTTGGTGACTCGGTTACTTTGATATTGATGTTGCTCACCAAGTGTTTGATGAAATGACCCAACAAAGTATGGCTGGTGGCAAGGAAGGTATGTATATAAAACCAATACCCTTTTTTTTCTTGATTTTTATGTTTCTTAGAAGGTGTTTGATAAAATACATGTAAAACCATTGCTTTTGTTTTAAATACAGTGAGATTTTGAAGGAGCAATATAGGTGTTTGTGAAAATATTGCATAAGCGAACTCGGCTCGAACGGGCCCGAGCTATTAACCGAACTGAGCCAAATTGGCCAATCAGGCTCGAGGATCGAGCCGAGCCAAGTTCAAGCTGAGGCCGGCTCGACTCGGTTCGACTCGATGTACACCCCTAATCTTCACTTCTTCTTCAGTGTGGTCCACTTGAGATTTTTATTTAGCTCATTTTTGGATCCACGCTCTAAAATGATCTCGCAAAATGTATGAACGGTTTGGATACAACACATACTTCATGGTGGATCTCACAAAACTTGGTGACATCAACACACCATTGACCTCAGTGCTGTGTGGCACACCACGCAATCCGGTTCCATGCTACTCTGCCATGTTCTTTCACAAATCCCAAGGATGGACATCGCAATCCAATGAAATAAATATAAAAAATTACATTAAAAAATAAAATAAAATAAAATAAAACACTGTACACGCCTCATCTGTACATACAATATATATACATCAGATCCAGTCATTGTCTCAACCCTCGGAAAATCAGTAGCTGTGTAGAGAAGAAAAAATGGCTGACAATGGAAGAGAAGAGAATGAGAAGAAAAGAAAGGTTGGAGGACTCAAAACAATGCCATTCATCTTAGGTTGGTCTTCTCTAATACCATTTTCATGTATACAACTTATGTTTCATTTGCTTTTATTTCTTTCTTTTACTTGAAATTCCATGCATCAATAATCTTAAAATGAATGGTATCTCTACCCATTAATTCATCCAGTTGGCAAATGTGTCGATTGATCTGGACCGATCAATTGATATGTGGGGTCCACTTTCAATGATTGCTACAGCTATTTATTACTTCAATTAGTTCATTTGTTCCTCGGATGGATCTCTGACTTGTTAAAGCTTATAAGTAAGCTAGATATATGTAAAAAGGCCAGATTAGTTTGAACATTTTTTTGGGTTTTATAGATTTTTTATAGACCATCCAAAAAATGTGATGATTTGGACCTCTAATTCGTTGATCAAGGATTTCTAAGGTATGCTCCCAAGATTTTTCAAAATTTTGTCTTAAAAAAAAATTAAATTAAAAAAAAATGCAATTTTTTGTGAAATTATCATAATTTAATGAAATAAATATTTAAAAGTTTAAATTAATTCAATTTATCCATATTTAAAATTTGTTACAATATTTATTATTTTTATAAAATTTAATATTTTATTTTCAATGACATTTTTGCTATAATATTGCTTTTAAAACATCAAAATTCATGAGAAATTCCCTTGCTGAGAACAAGATTTATTACTAAATGTTTATTAATTAGTTCTCTCCAACAGATGTAATAAGTGTGGCTTCTGTCATTGTATCAGTGGTTGAAATTGTGATCATGACTGTGGCCCACTTGTTTATTGGTGGAAGCAGATTAAATTTTACCCGGATATTTGCTTGGTGGGTGTGACCCTTGCTGTGGGGCCCACCTTGATGATATGTTGTATATCCACATCGTCCACCCATTTTTTCAGCTCATTTTAGGACATGGTCCCAAAAATTAAGCAGATCCAAAACTCAGGTGGACCACACCATAGGAAACAGTGGTGATTGAATGCCTCACCATTAAAAACATCCTAAGGCCCATCGTAAGCTTTTCGTAATGTTTACTTTTTGTAATGTTTATTTTCTACCCAACCTGTTGATAAGGCCAAATAGACTTGATAAAATAAAATTTTCAGTTTAATTTGCCCATGAAAGGTGTTTAATGGCCATTCACCACTGTTTTCAGTAGTGTCGTCCACTTAAGAGTTGGATATTTTAAGTTTTGAAATCTCACCGGAAAATGTGATGGAAAAACATATAGACAACGTGAATATAAAATAATAATAATAATAATAATAATAATAATCATCAAGGTGGGCCCCACATGGTCAGGGTAACACCTAATCAGCTCCCTTCATTGATGGCCTAAT